>LR990620.1:2129614-3371650 GCA_905147815.2 Phalera bucephala | reverse complement strand
ACATAATCTTGTCCATGTTTCCGTTTGAGGTGACTTAGAAAATTGGATGTACAGTTGTCGAATCCTCTGATTTTAGTAGTGACAGGCGAGCATTTAGTACACAGAGCTGTGATTATATGTGCTGTTGATTCTTCTGGTAAATATTTGTAAAATGTACCGTCAAGTAGTGCAAGACGCGGGGGTGAAGATATCGACGTGATTGAGCTCAGCCCTGAAGACTGCCCATCTCGATCTAACTGTTCATTGATGTCCGTGTCCAATTGTTAACTGACATATAACTATATTCCTCTTCATCCATAATGACTATAATGTCCAAAAAGTGTGGAATTATTCGTTGAAATATGCGAATATACTTAATAGAAATGAATTTAAGCTCCTACAATATTCCTGTGTGCGCACGATTCACACTCACTTTCTCAAATTAGTTTAGTTTAAACAACTGCTACTAAGAGTACACACACAAAAGTACTCTGAAGTGAGATCGTGTCGAAATATACGGGATACTTTGCGCTCCGCAAAAAAGTTATGACAATATTTTCGTCCTAAATCCTCAGGCCGAATGAACAGAGAAACGCGGGATCTCAGTGCGCGGGGTATGTGGTGTGCCCTACCACAGTGTAATATAATACAGTAAAACATCTTAGTACTTATGCTCCGAATTAAACTCACGCACACAGACGCGCGCTCTACACGTCGATAGTTTTATTGATATTTAGTAACTTATGTGGTTTTTAACAAATATACTTATATACAATTTCCGAGTAATCTATCATAATACGCTTAAAAAAAAAAAACAAAAAAATTGCAATAAAGGTAAATAATATTTAAGCATAAACATTAAAATTATAAACGTTTTCATTATGCTGTTATTACACAGTCCCTATGGTAAATTGTATTATGCTGCACTCATACGAAAAAATACAGGCTTATAACCACTGCAGTAAATAAGTTTTAATAAATGAAATAAAAAGGTGCTAACAACGTTCTGACGGGGAGTGTTGGTAATTATACAACTAAAACAGCTTAGATGAGTTACTGGATAGATAGATACTGTGGCATTACCGACCGACTCTAGTTACCTACGCACGTGCCCTTTGTCGGCTCGTGCCGGTGCCGAAAGGCGACGAGTAACTAGGGTTGCTACTCGTAGTTTATTATAAAGTACGTATCGTGCGTTATTTAGGGTAAGTATATCTTGTACTTTATGAGAACTGTAAAGTACTGTTAAGATTCATTATACATAAATCATTAAAAAGAAAAAGCATGATCGCAATTAAAAGCAAAGTAGATGATGTCTGGTGTTAAAATCCGAATCTATGGTACTAGATTTAAGAAAAAAACATTATTACATCTAACTTAAAGAAAATAGTAAAAACTATAAGCACTTCTTAATTCTTACTAATCTATTCAAGTTATTATTGACTGTCAACATGCTGTGAAGGTGTTAAGCAATGATAACAGTGACTGAAAAGTTCTAAAAGTAATAATAAAAATGTTTTTAAACAAAATAATAAAGTGAAATAAATAATACTTTATTTTGATACAATGTACGTTTTTGCCTACCTTTAAAAACCAATGTACTTAATTTGCTCAAATAAAAGGTGGCAACCCTACTAGTGACGCGCGCGCACTTGTCGGCTCGTGACACTGCCGAAAGGCGAAGTGCGCGCGCGCTTCTTTAAAGTTTAGGTACCTTTTTATAAACAAACATTTGGTTACCACGGGGGGTTGGCAGAGGGGTGCAGTGTATTGGCCGAATTTCGAATGCTTTATGGAACTGGAACTTATAAAATATTCCATTTTTATATGGACAAAATAGAATACTTAATTATTACAAGCTTTTATTTGCTCCCTGCCTTACTACTGCTTTCTACCTCGTTGGTCTGGTGGCAAAGCGCATCGCTTTGTGATCACGAGGTCCTGGGTTCAAATCGTAGGTCAGACAAATGTAGTTTTTCTAACGAAAAATTCCCAGTAGCAGTCCGGAGTCTGGAATTGTGCCCGGTATATGGCAATAAGCTCGCCCCCTATTACATGGGACCTAACATCGTCGGCGAAACGTGGGTGTACTCAGTACACCTCTGCCAATCCCTCTGGGGAATATAGGCGAGACGGTGTTACTTTTATTTAACTTGCACTGTTCATATGTCTGTCTGTCTTTCCGGTTCAACTCTTCTGATCCTTTTCTCAAGCACTTACGGTATCCGATTCAGCTGAAATTGGCAAACGTATGTAAGTTCGGTGACAATACAATAATATGGTACCATGGGGATGGTCTGATGATGAAGTTGGAAGGTGGCCATAGAAACATGTGAACTGGACAACATAATCCCCTCGTGTTTAGGTTGGTTAGTTTGATATTCACAAGTACAAGTAGATTGATATTGGTGTTAAATTAATATGGATATCATTTTTGGGGTTTTTGCGAATGCCGATAAAGAACATAGTGTTTAATTTGCGCGATATTTGTAATCAGCGTACCCTTAAAACCCAAAAACGATGCCCATATTGATTATTCATAAGAAGTCGCGACGCCATCTTTGATCCAAAAATAAACGCCATTTTAGTTATCAGCATCTCCTAAAATCTCATAGATGATTATGTCTTCTTTTGTCTTAAGTCTTTTTAGAAGGCAAGCATTCACTCAAGTTTCGTACTCCCGATTCAAGCCTTACAACACCAGACAGAAGTGTGCATTGTACACTCCCACATTGCGCCAACGTTAGGTGTGCTTTTTTTGATGATTAATTGTTAATTGTTTAATCGTAAATGTGCATAAAACGATTAACAATTGATCAATTGTAATTGCGTTGTTTTGCAATTACAATTGATCAATTATTAATTGCAAAACATTGCAATTACAATTGATCAATTGTTAATTGCATAACACTGCAATTACAGTTGATCAATTGTTAATTGTCAATTGTTTAATCAATTGATTTTTGCCCAACACTGATAGGTGGTAACTGGGACCAACGACTTAACGTGCCTTCCGAAACACGGAGACGCTATATTATGAAAATGCTACAAACAGTAACCCATATCAAAATGGCCGAGCCGAACGCCGATCTTGATGATCGCTAAGAATAGCTCGGCCACATAACGCTACAAGTGCCTCAAAGCCTATCAAAATGGCCGAGCCGAACGCCGATCTTGATGATCGCTAAGAATAGCTCGGCCACATAACGCTACAAGTGCCTCAAAGCCTACCCATCGAAGTTTTGTCGACAATGTATTGCTTTAATCTTGAACCTTGTTATTTGAAGTTTTCCCCACAAACTGTGCCAGAAATGTCAGTCTACTATCCATTTGGTGATACGAGGGTGTACAAAGTTCACCTCTTTCTATAATACTAGAAAAAGATGTTACCTCAGGCGGCATCCACGCATAAGTCCCCGCTGCTGACATCCTGGTGGTCTTGTACACTTCCCTGGCGAGCCCGAAGTCCGTGATCTTAAGGGTTTTGTTCTCGAGCGTGTCGTCGGGCAGAATGGCCTCGCTTAGAAGAACTGAAATGAGAGAGAATATCTTTAATATCCAATTCGTATTCACCCGAGTTATTTCTAAGAAATATAATTAATATTTATAACATTCGAACTTTGTATGTACATTATACACCTCTGATAGGGGAGTATAGACGTGTTTATTTTTTCTTTTAATTCATAGGTATCAAAAGATCACTATAAATTATAGATTATGTGTAACGCATCGTTTGAGATGTCAAGATTTTCGTTTTAAGAAAGATACGAAAACTGAAGGCAATTTTACATCACATTTTGGTTTTCAAATGTCTGAAAGTACAGTAGCTGCACCCATCTTCCATGCAGACAGGTGCTAGTTTAGTTGTATCAGGGAGCTCTCAAAATGTGATCACATATCTGATCGTCAATGCAAAATTGCTGTGCATGCTTTAAGTCTTATACGTCGTTAACCAATAATCGTATTCTAATAACTACTTTTACTGTACAATAACATAACGACACAGCAATTTTTCTAATTGCTCCAATTTCAACACAACCAATAGCCAAATACAATGTATTGTAAGCAACAATCAACGCTAAAGGTTAATAAATCGATCCAGCGTTATTTAGGTCGTGAAGTTTTAGAGGAGTAGAGCCAAATATATACACGTCCGACAAAAGCAGACCCGTTTAAAGTTCACTAGTGGAAGGGGTCTGAAAGGTTGATGGATTTAACGAATAGCTGGATTGCATTAAGAGCCGTGGCCAAATTAAGAAAATGTATGTATCCGAGATGGAAAGGAGACAAAATTGCTCTAGGTGTTTAATTATCGGATCCAAAAAATAATTAAATTCTCGCCTAATTAATTAAATAGATTCCTCTTTGTGTGTTATGTCTAAAAATTATTGGACTCGGTGTTAAAAACTAAGAAACGATAATTTAATCGTCAACATATCAATCCATATCTTTCAGTTATAATTATGGTGACATCATCACAATTGTTATTATATTCAACGACAATGCTGAACAACGACGAAGCTGGATTTTCACTATGGATTTAACTGACCTAGGTTTCGTGCCCAGGTTCTTGTCATCATCAACCACATAATGCGCCACAAGACTAACGAGGCAGACATCAATTATGTTAGTTGTGTTTATTTAATTATGTAATAAGGATATAAATAGAAGGATCAATTGCCCAAATTATTAAAGAAACAAAGACAGAGGACATAATATTAATGAATGTAGAAAGGGCAGTAACTAAGTGGTGGTCCCCAGGAATGAGGGCAGAGGTATACACAAGCAGATATTGGGTTAATAATCCGTAAAAGTTGATAGAAATTTAACGTCAGTTACAGAAACATAATAAAGAATAAGCGTGAGGTAAGTTAACCGTAGTGTGGATGATAACTTAAGTTAACGGTCCTTCGTCCATTGTCACCAATCTGTTTGAAATGATTTTAAAGAAAGTCTGCATGAATTCTGATTTAATTATAGTATAAGATTAAAAATGTAAACGAGGGACACTGTCAATCCGATTGTAAAAAAATATTAATCAGCAATAACTTTGCCTTTCACCGGCGACGACCGCACGATAAGAATAGTCCGTAACGGATATTAATCAAAATTAAAGATAATTACGCCATCAGCGTGCGAACGCCAATTAATATATCTGTAGCTGTTCGATACTGATCAGAATCTTGATTAATGTGACCTTTGCTGTTACAAGAATTCAGTAACATAATAGACAGGTTTGGAAGTCTTTATGATTGAGGATGCAGCTTCTATAATTCAATTGCAGCGTTTCTTTATATAATATTATTAGCTTTGTTAAGAAACTGTCCCACCGTTGAGCACGGGCCTCATCTCCAACTAAGAGGGTTTAGGCCAAAGTTCACCACCACGCTGGTCCAGTGCGGATTGGCGAACTTTACACACCTTCGAGAAACTTTCAGGCAGGCAGGTTTCCTCACGATGTTTTCCATCACCGTAAAAGCAAGTGATAGTTAATTTTTAATACGCACATGCTTTTGAAAAGACAAAGGTGCGTGCCTGTGTTTGAAGCCGAGACTGACTTTGCAGTCTAATAGTGTAAACACTAGGCTATCACTGCTTTTTTCTTTACATATCTGACTTTTTATTTAAAGAAAACAATGCTCTTTCTATATTTATATCCACGACTGAGATTCGTTACTTTATAGGTTAACCAGATACCACTGATCCCGAAAACGGATATCAGGGCTAAAGAGCCAAGCACCGCGATAACTTTCTTTGTAGCAAATTCTTACTCGGCTAATGGTTAGTAATACAAAATTTGTGTTATCAGTTAGTTAATACATACTTTAGTTATTGCAGACGTAAAACATTTTCATCTCGTAAAACCCCAACGAGTTCTTTGCCAACACAAAAAGGCATCCACTAAATTCAAAGACGATCACGAACAGGTACCAGAGTGGAAGTAGGCACGACCTTCGCCTAAACCGCAACGTATTTCCCATACCATACGGTACGGTGACGTGACCAGCAACATAAACTGTTTTACGAGCACACGTACAGGCTCATTGAAAATTGAGACCTCAGTCAGCGTGGCTGCATTAACATTGTATGTTGCGGGCAAGCTTTGGAGAAAAAAGAAATATAGGTACATATGGAGACGGAGACAGATTTATTAGACAGATAATACGTCTGTGTTGTATGTAGAGAATTTTGGTATTCTGCTGTAGTATCAGTAAGATTATTTAAGGTTTCCTTTCTAGGTATTTACGTAACTAGAAATGTTTCAGTTTAAACAGAATCCTTCAAGATAGCAAATAGGTATTTTGAGTATTGAAGAGGTTCCATAGGAGTGGGTATATTTATAAAAAATAACTGAAAATATACAAACTGCTGATATGACTTCAACTTAAAATCTTTGGGCACATACGAGGCATGCCTTTTAAGTTTTGTCGTTTGAAGAAAAAAACACAACTAGAACCTTATAGTACTTTTTATTGTTTTTCAAAGTATTCACCACGTAGCTTAATACACTTTTCCATTCGCTCAAACCAGTTATTATAACATTTATTCCACTCTAAAGTGGGGGTGTTCAAAATGGCTGACTTGAAAGCGTCGACTGCTTCTTCACCGGACTGGAACCTTTGACCACGAAGACTTTTCTTAATTTTAGGAAATGTAAAGAAATCGTTAGGGCTTATGTCAGGACCGTATGAAGGATGGTCAAGAATTTCTACTTTTTCCTGCTTCAAATACTCAATCGTTTGACGAGCGCTGTGTGAGCTTGCGTTGTCGTGGTGCAGGATGATGAGTCGCTTTGAGTTAGATTTTAGAAGTTCGGCGATGACTTGTGGTAAACAAACTGTGGTATACCACTCTGCGTTAACTTTCTACGATCTTCAAGTGCAACAGTCGCAACATGGCCAGTTTTTCCAACGAACGTGGCCACTTTAGTCGGCTTTGGCTCGTCTTGAAAGACCCAGATTGTAGATTGTTGTTTGGAATCAGGATCGTAGGCATAGATCCAAGATTCGTCAGCACTGATGATGTCGTAGACGTGATTTGACTCTCCTCGGTTGAACCTTTGCAGAGTATTCTTACACCATCTGACGCGGGCCGCCTTGTGATCGTCGGAAAGCAGATGCGGTATCCAACGGCAAACTAGCTTTCTCACACCAAGCGCTTCATGCAAGATCTTCTGAATGGTTGTCCCTGAGATGCCTAATAGAGCCTCTATCTCTCGATACGTCACATGACGATCTTCGAGAATAAGTTGTCTCACAGCAATGATGTTATCTTCAGTGAAGGCGGATTTTGGGCGTCCTTCGCGAGATTTGTCATTAACACTAGTATGTCCACGCTGGAATTCTAAATACCAGCGTTCGACAGTCCGCAGACATGGGGCTTCATCACTGAACACAGAACTTCAAAACACTGAAGCCGTGTCAGGCCTCTTCTAAAGTTGTAGAAAATTATTGCACGAACATTTTCCTTAGAAAAATTCTTTTTCGTACGTAACCTGACAGATTGACTGAACAATAGCATTAATCCTAATACTTTCAACTGTTTTGAGATTCAACATTTAAACACATTCGATATAGAACAGTTCCAAATTCAAAATTGCCGGGAAATATGGAAACGACAGAACTTAAAAGGCATGCCTCGTATACATCGAATTAGTAAGAAGCTTCTACTTTTTAGTAGTGTTGAAACATTGTCTCACTTCAGGAAAAAACACGCTTAAAACCTTTGCAATAAAACATATTAAAGCTGATACTAAGGCGTCTTAAATTAACACACGCAACTATAAAATACCACGAGTACGTCTTAATATAAAAATCAATAAAGCGAACAGGATGAACGAGGCAATTTTAAATAAAATGTCACCGAACCACGTCCATCGCATGAAATACGGCTCCTGCGGCAGACACGCCCACTGTCCGGTCTTAACAACCAGACTACAACACGAAATAATATTTAACTCGTGTTTCATAACGTGTTGCATCGCAAGTTAATTGATCTCTCCCTTTTCTGTGTACCTATCGATTGCGATATTATTCCTGTGAATAATATCGCAATCGACCTCTTTTCAAAATGTCTACTAATGATCCGGATCTCAATTTGGTCCGTATTAACACGTTGTTAGCTGCCAATAAAAAAAAAGGCCCTTCTCATTTGGGCCATGGCGGACAATGTTGGGCGACACTGAAACTTTCCGTTCAGGCCGAGTCGGACAACGTTGACCGCGCGGCAGACCCGTGTTCGAAACTGTCTGCTGCGCCGACGGACACCGACACCGACATAATTTACTTATAAGCTGACCCGCGCGGCCCTCTAGTTTACCCCATATACCTTAGTTCTTACAAGAGAATATCACTTAGAAAAAAAAATAATGATTTTTGAGACGCTACTGTAAAATGTAAAACACTGTACGGTTTTTTGGAATCATAATAATTTAAACCAACTTTTAAAAGAAGAAATAGCTGCATAATTATTTAAAATGATATATACTCATATCATTAAGGCTTCTCTAAAGCAAATTAAAATTGAAATTAAACATAATGTTATAAAAAAATTAAAAATCTCCGCTTCGCCGATGATATCGTGCTATTTTCATCCACACCATCAGAACAACAATAAATGCTCCAAGACTGAGTACAGCAAGCCTCGAGGCTAGATCATCCATGAAAAATTCAAAAACTCAACTTATGACCAACAGCACGAAATGTAGGGTAGAGAGATGGACAGATCACTACTATGCGTAGTGCATAGTGTCAACGAACATACGTATTTGGGCCAGACTGTCTCGTTTCATAACCGGCACAATTCAATAGACAGAAAGAGAACGCCTGAAAGAGTATGGCCCTTGAGGGATATGATGAAGGACGACCTTACCATGTCCCTCAAGCCAGACTGATGGATATGTGTGTTTGACCTGTCGTAACCTATGATGGTACAGTGGACGAAATCAACAACAGGCTGGTAGAGACTGTCCATACGGTCGGGTCTAAGTATTTGAAGTCCCACCGTAAAAATAGGCCACTAAAACTATCTAACTACACCCGGAACTTCATGGCTGAGCGACGTTCCATGACGCTCCAAACCTCCGATGATGCTAAGTCCTATAGGCAGCTCAATGGACAGATATTGAAGTCCTTGCGACGCGATTTACGGTCCTTCAATACAAGGCGAATTGAGGAGACCATAGAACAGAAAGAGGGCTCCAAAGTATTCGCAAGAGACGCGTCTATTGGGCAAAGCCAGTCGACGAAGCTGAAGACTGAGGATGGAAAAATAACGTCGAATAGGTCAGAGGTGCTCAGGAAGATAGAAAGGTTCTATAGGCAGTTATATACCTCAGTAGCTGAAGCTGTTGTTGACTTGATAAAACATCCAAGAGCCAAGCTAACCCGACACTACACTGAAGATATCCTGAACATCAGCCTGTACGAGATTAGGATGGCTCTCAAACAACTCAAAAACAAGAAAGCGCCGGGCGAAGACGGAATTTCCGCAGAGCTTCTGAAAGCGGGCGGATCGCCGGTACTTAAAGTCCTTCAGAGGCTGCTTAATTCCATCTTGCTCGAAGGGAAAACGCCGGATGATAACACTTTATTAAAGAACTATAGGCCCATCGCACTGCTGAGCCATGTTTATAAGTTGTTTTAGAGAGTATTCACGAATCGTCTCAAACGCAGGCTTGATGACTTCCAGCCTCCCGAATAAGCCGGTTTCCGGAAAGGCTTTAGCGCTATAGATCTTCTCGTCCAAAATAACTCAAGTGCTTCAAGACTAAAGTTTTAAGTCAATGTGTGTTGCCAGGGATGACATAAAAAAGCTCATAGTTGTTCAGCGAGCTATGGAAAAAGCTATACTCGGCGATCGAATCAGGAATGAGGAGAAGTTCGTAGGACCAAGGTCACCGACATGGCCCTCAGGATTAGCAAGCTGAAGTGGCAATGGGCGGACCACATAGCGTGAAAATCGGACGGGCGTTGGGGCAGAAAGATTCTAGAAGGGAGACTACGTATTAGCAAGCGCAACGGAGGACGACCGCCTGCCAGATGGACCGACCATCTTGTGAAAATTGCAGGAAGTCCTTGGAGCAGGTGGCATCGGACCGGTTACGCTGGAAAGCGATTGGGGAGGCCTATGTTCAACAGTGGACAAGTATAGGCTGAGATGATGAACCTACGATGCCCAAACTTGGTCGCTACCTGAAGAGAAGAAATTCAGACTTAAGGTTTACCAAAGAGCACTAAACGGATGGATTGCATCAGAAACACCAGACTGCCTTTCACACTCAGGTTATGGATGTAGGCTTAAAGTCAGGAAAGCTGTAGTAGGATTAGACGGGGCATCTTGCGTGTGAACCTGCAAAGTTGGTCAAATATCGTCACGGCATGGATCCCTGAAGACGGTCATAGGTGTCGTGGTCGACCGAGATGAAAATGGAGTGTCAATTTGGATACTTTTTCGGGAAAGACATAGATACTACTGGTCCAGGATTAATTTATGTTGAGACATCAAGTGGAGGCCTTAGCCCAGCCGTGGGACATAGGATAGGCCATTAAAATAAGCACGAGAATCTCGGGTGAAGGTGGGCGACAATGTGTCCGCGCGGCCCTATGGAACGGATTTTCGATTTTTCGTTCGCTGAGGCCATGGCGGTCAATGTTGTCCGACGCTTAATACATCATAAAAGAGGCGCGAAAATCATTTTATGTTAATTAAATACAATAATTATGCATATAATCTAACTAAAAAAACAGACCATTAAAATTAAGAGAATCTGGGATTTTGGCTTGGTAGCATAATCAAGTGTCGCCCAACATTGACCGCGTTGGCGGTTAACGTGTTAAGTAACACAGGTACTTAAATATAAATATAAAAACATTCAGAATCAGTAGCCTTTTCAGCCAAAGTCACAGATGGCACTTAACACTTGAACAAACTAGAAGCGGAAATGCTGCACTTTAATCAGCTGTAGAATTTACGTCATAAACGACTTATCTGGCAATATAATTTATATTAGTTACGCAGTTATCTGCGTAAAACCTCGAGTTTCTCTCGCAGCATCAAAGGATTACATGTTAATTACTAAATAACTGAATACGAGTAGTTTTTCCAAAAATGTTCACGAAGTCATCTGTAGAAATGTTTCTTCTATGGTGTCAATTTTTGAGACGTTAAGCTTTCAAACAATAGCTATTAATAAACCAGCATTACTTCGACAAAATCGATGTACCGAACCGAATTAATCGTTTCACAATATACTGGCAAGGGACAAGAATAAGGAGATGAATATCCGATGGAGACCATAAGGCAACGACTCGATTCATACGTCCATCAACGTTGCACAAAGGGACGGGCTGTCATTCGACTGACGGCCGATTGTGAGGCGCTCTGAGGATTAACGGCGCGATTTTGATGGGCAATTTGTAAAAGTATGTAGACAGGATAATATTATAAGATAACAAGATTCAAGAAGAAATTATCTTCGACTTATTTACGACAAATACTACTCACACATAAATCGATATAACTTCAGAACTAGAAACCGCACAAACTTGGAAAGTAGGAATGTATGCTTTTCTTGGTGTTTTGATGCTTATTAAAAATCGATTTTCAGAAACTCTGCTAGGAAGGGGTGTGTAAGTCTACATTTTAGGCGGGCGGGCTAGGATCAGTATAAAATATAGACGACCTAACCACAGGTTTGTGTTTGGTTTGCTTAATACGTTTATTGCACAAATCAGTGCCTACAGAGCCATAAAAGGAAAAAAGAATAAAATATCAGGACCATATTCATTCTTTCGACGATGACGATGACTTTGGATGCATCAGATGATTTTCCTCTGTTGTCTGGACTACTTACTCACCATTTTAAGGTCCCTCCCCAAACTCCAAGTAGTCCATGAATCATTATATTCCGAAAATTTTCCAATTAATCTTTCCAGACATTCCGTCATTCTACAACGCAACTGACCCGATCTCTGATATCACCGCTTCGATCCCTAGAATCAATTTCACCAAATCGAAGGCAATGCCAACGCGGACCGCTTGCGCACGCGACTCGAACGCACGACATGAATTATTCAGAGTACAGACGCGCGGGAGGACTTACAGGATATAGATCCGGTCTTTCGACGAGACAGGAGATGTGTTGATGGAAATAAGGGAATATTAGGATGCAAAAGATGCCATGACGAATGTAATGACAAAACGAAGAAAGATCTTTAATTGTAATTAAGAAACTCAACATTCAAGTGTGATGTTGATAGGAATCTATAATGTAACTTTAACTTACTTATCGTATCATTATTTATTTGCGAAGTTCTAAAAAACACCTAATCAGTGTGATACTTTGTGAACATTATTTTTTAAACACAAACCTTTTCAAAAACCACAAATGCCAGCTGCAGAAATAATCGTATATACGAACTTTGGACTTTTAGGCATGAAGTGGAATAACTAAACCGTCAATAGAATTTTATGACTCAAAAAACAATTAAACAATGATACCCTATTGGTTCTTCAGTCAGATATTTCATGACTTCAACTTTTCTTGCTAATAAATTTAAATACAGAATCTCGGAAATTATTCAACGCGTGCAGAACGGTATAATACTCCAAGTTTGTTGTGATCGCACCTAAAATTTCTCTAGAATTTATTTTGGAACAGACAAGAGCTATGCAAATATATACATCAGAAGTGGACACGCCTAGAGGAAGCCGTCCTGAGACACCTGTGTGTCGTAAATATAACTGTTTTGTCTGGTACGCACTCAGAATAATCAAGTTAATAAAAACACTATAAAACCCATATTGGGTATCCCCGATATATTGTAAAGAAGAGTGTGGTGAATTGATGACTATATGCAGCTGAGTGGAATAGAAATAAAACTAGATTTTGATAGCATCAGCGCACCTCCCAGCTCATAAAATAGTGATTTTATGTGCTGATGAACTACTAAATAGAAATGAATGAAAGATCAGAAAAGGCGAAGCAACAGACATACAATTTGTTGTAAAGACAGTGTACAGGAACGTGTCGGGTCTATTTATTACTTCATATAATATTTTAGTCATGCTCGTCTATGCAACTATCTTAGCTTTAATGACTTACGACCGGTCTCAATATTCAACTCAAGGATATAACTTTGACATATTTTGTATGGAAAATCTGTCAAAATCTTCTGTAGCAGGTACTCGTGGCGGGTTACCACAACTCTTTGTCTGTATTACTGTAAGCAATAATATAAATTTAAAGTCGATAATTTTGAATGCAAATCCGGTCAATCAAAGCAAGGTCCATAACACGAAGAGCCCAATTTGTTTTTTTTTTTTTTTGCTGGCAAATATCACGAATAAGACGAAAGGATTAATAAATCAAGATCAGTATCGTAATACTTATAAGATACGAGTATTACCATACAAAGTATACCTAACTGGTTATAATAGAACTAGGGCATTACATGGACACGAAGAAGTAAACATGTGTCATAACATTAAGAATATGCTATTGAAAATTGATTTTTGTTGCTACACAACTGGGGTATTAATTGAAATGTCATGTCGAATGTGTTTGACATCTTGTAGCTAATTCACGTTCATATATTTTTAAGCTGTATTAATAGCCGTATTGATTCTGAACACGTGGAAAGCGGCATCGAGTCTATAAGAATGGAGTTCGAATACATAATGCGCCGGTTTGGTCCACTGAATACTCAAGTGGTTTAACGACAAAAAATGTCGTTACTACCAAGAAGTTGCTAATTAATTTTTCAAACGTTACTGTGTAAAATGGTTTTGAGTAAACATGGGTGAATAAGGAGTCGATTTTGTTCGCACTATATAAGTGAGCATATTTGTGATAAAAATCTATATTATACAAGTTTCTCGGCCGTGAGCAGCTGATTGGTGCTAATATAACGAATG
Source organism: Phalera bucephala (assembly GCA_905147815.2). Lineage (NCBI taxonomy): Eukaryota > Metazoa > Arthropoda > Insecta > Lepidoptera > Notodontidae > Phalera > Phalera bucephala. The sequence continues at coordinate 3,357,754 of LR990620.1, read as the reverse complement.
CGCGCAAGTAAACTAAATGTAGAACTTTCGTATATAATTTTCGTCATACGACGATGTTCCATAAAACTGTCTTAAAACATAAGCCTTATTCTCAACTAGCTGTTACCCGCGGCTGCGCATACTTTTGAATGGGAAAATGAAAAATGGGGGTTTTATATTTTTCCGTGCAATTTTTCCATTTATTCTCCTCATAAGAACCTTCGTCAGATTTCAAAGAATATTAAAAAAAATATCCCAATCGGTCCAGCCGTTCTCGAGTTTTACGCTTAGCAACACATTTAGGCATTTATTTTTTTATATAGCTAGATAGATGTTGAAGACATTACTAAAGAAAAGCTTTCAGTATACTAACATGTCATACCCATGCATGTCAACAAACCTAGAGTTAAATTATCTAACTCTATGCTTTTGTAAAGAACACTGTCAAGTTTCCTCAAGCGGTGGTGGCAGAGGTGTACTGAGTACACCCACTTTTCGCCCAACAATATTAGGTTCCATGAAATAGGGGGCGAGCCTATTGCCATATACTGGGCTCAATTCCAGACTCCGGACTCATACTGGGTAATTTTCGTTAGGAAAACTATATTTGTTCGACCTAAAATTTTTGTAAACCACTCTAAAATAGCAAACTACCGTCGTATATGATGAGTCTGTGGATGACAAATAGATTTTACTACATTACGAATACTTTATAATATCCACTGAAAGAAGAAGCAGTAATATATTATAGCAACAACGCTAGTCTTCACAAGAACGCGTTGAATGTAAGGTTGCATGTAACGATCGCACATAATAGTGCATGCATACATAGATATCAGATACCAGACATAAGGAGAACCGACGCAAGTCATCTCCATGGTAGTAAAAGCATGCCGTTAGTACCTATAGTAGCTACAGTTTAAGGCACCTTGACATTTCTCTTTAAAATGAAATTGCGAACACGGTGCATGCAAGAATGTATGCAGGCTTCTGGCATGCTTACTCTGCTACGGAAATATTTGAAGTAGTTCATTCCTCGGAATTAACTTTCATTATAATTCCATTTGAATCGGTTAAATAGTTACATTGTAAAAGAAACTTGGTCGACGCTTGAAGAGTTGTAATAAAGAAGAAAGCCATACAAAATCTTGTTCTATTTGTATCTAATCCAATAATAACTTGAGACTTGAGATCTCAAGCACGGGCTGCAGCCATGACCTTTGTTTCAAAGACAATGGCTGTTTCGCGTGAAGAGGTTTATATAACCTAGATTCAAAATGTTATATAACTTAATTTTAGATTTTTTGCATGAATAGGTTATACATTATTTTAAAACTAAATTGATGAAAGAAATCTCAAATGAGGTAAGGGACATGCAAATGTTATGGCTTTACGTCAAATGCGATTTTCACCCTAGCTATCATTTAAATATTATTGACTTTCGGCCGGTTTCATTATTTTACCCAAGGATAGATTTTTGACACATTTTGTATGGAAAATCTGTCAAAATTCTACTGCCAGTAAGCAAATCTATCCTTGAGTTGAATTTTGAAACCGGCTATTAGTCGATTTGTGTAATCCATAATATGGAAGACAATTGTTCATTTAACAGTTACACACACAGGAAGCAGATCTTACTGATCTGAACACAATGTAACTAATATTCTCAAATTGGTAATAAGGAATGTTAATTATTTGAAAATATATACAAACATTTAATCGCATACAACTCACATAAATCAAGTAATTTCTGTAATTGACGGTGAGTTACTAACTATTCCAAAGACGCTCGTTATGAAACCTACAGAAAGAACAGTTATTAATTTTTCATACATCTTTAAGTTCATGAATTAAAAGAATTCAAAACAAAAAAAAATATTTTCCCTGTTATCCCTAACATGTAAAAAATAAAATGAAAACCAAAATAAATTGTTATGAATTCATCCTTTAGGAAACGAAATTGAAAAGTTTATACTCCAAATAATCCCTCGAGGAAACGCAGACTGCGCTATATACGTCTAAGTTTTAGAATCTACGCGAACGAACGTGCCACCCCAAACATTATACGCCCGAAGGCGGACGGTACATGCAAAAATGGACTTTAATAACCTTGCTATTTACATTAGGGTTGAAAAGGGTGCATTGTTTGTATACCTTATACATGTTTCCGAAATTTTATGAACCAAAAAGGGTAGATCATATGGAAATCGAGCAGTGTTCGGGATGTTTGAAGTCAAATTGAGCGTGAGATGGAAGACTAAAGGTTTTTGAAGCGTCAATGTTCCAAATACCACTTTTAACACAAACTATTCGTGTGCAAAATGGTTTGAAAACGGCAATAAAATCCTACGTACTGGATATATCTTTTATACATTACCGTACGGCTCAAAATAAAATCAGAAACTTTTAAAAACTGAATGTTAGAAAAGTCTAGAACTAAAACTAAATGCAGTAGCGGGTGGTACGGTTAGAACGATTTTATTTATATGTACATAAATATGCTCGTTTAAACAAATAAATAAAATAAGCCTTTATTGCTGTTTACAATAACAGAGTATAGAAATGTTATTTCCTTAATTAAATTTAAATTTCGGTTTCGGCGTTCGGTTATTTTCTTTCTTGAAACAGCTTGTCTTTCGAGAAAGGCCTCCTCTAAAGATTTCCATCTTTCTGTCTTGCCATTCGGATTTATGCTGACCCAGCTACTCCTTAGACTTCATCTTCCCAACGTTTCGTTTGTCGCCCTTTGCCTCTATTACCGTCCCTTGGATACCATTCGGTTATTATTTTGGTCCATTTCTCTTGTTTTACTCTTAACATATGACCTATCCACCGCCATTTCAGTGTTCTACATACCCTTTTTGCGTCTTTGAATTTAGTTAAATCTATTATTTTATTTAATCTAAACTCAAAATCTAATCTTTAACAGACGATTTAGCGCAGTGGTTAAGAGCTTAAGCCGCTCCGCCCACTGTGTCTAATAGTCGCGGGTTCGATTCCCGCACGGGACAAATCTTTGTGTGATCCACAATTATTTGTTTCGGTCTGGGTATTTGTGTATGTGAATTTTCATGTTTGTAAACGCACCCACGACACAGGAATAAATCCTACTGTGGGGCTACGTTTAATTAAAAAAAAAAAAAAAACTTACTTTATCTCTCCTTCTAATTCCAGCCTCGCTTCTTTCTATGTTGTTCAGAAAGACATTTATTTTATTTATTAGCTGTTCTGTTAGTGCCCATGTCTGACAACCATAAGTCAAGCAAGGTAGAATGCAGTGTTGTAAACTTTTCTTATTTCTTATTAAAGAAAAAAATAAAGATACTCGTTTGGGGTGTAATTGATTAACGCCAACATTCCAACAAAACGTTTTCCAATACTGAAAATGAGGGTAAAAGTTTCCGTAAAGCTCTGAAGTTGAAACGGTGCCAGTCACGGAAAAGAGTTATTTTTCGTTAAGTTGAACACCCACCGGTCTTCATGAAGTTTTGCCGAGGTTGGTAAAAATACTTCGTAGAAGTATCTTTTAAAAGAGTTTATAAACGTTATTTGACGTTACTTGGTCTAATTAGGTAGTATTAATATGATAAGATGGCAAAGTATTTCAATAACGTTACTGCTATAGAGTTATTGCGATTAGATTTCTTTCTTTGAATTATAAAAGTTCTTATTTACTTTTATACAATGAATGTGTAATGGTGCTACGGAGGTGATCTACGGCTATCATCTTCCAAAATAAAGAATATAATAGGAACGCCTTTGTTTTTACGAATCATTCATCCGACATTTATTAGCTGATTGTCATTAAGTTAACCAGTAATGTCAAAAACATTTTTACCTGGACGTTTATAGCTTATTGAGTCATAAGGCCAGTAAGCCGGACATGTAAGGAATTTTTGGGAACAATATTTGTATGTGAAATAAAAAATGAAATAAAACTAATTTTTCGGATTTTATCGCGGCTTAATTTTTATTTTTAAGTTCCCGACGTTTCGAGTGCTTTGCAGCACCCATGGTCACGGGAGGGACTGAGGTGTTAGACGTCCAAAAGGCATAGTTGTTCCGGGGTACCCTCAAACTTCTTAATTATTTTTGTTGGTCCGATCTACGCAGAATGAGCTCACGGTGTCTTGAGGTCTTGCAGTGTTATGCTTGGTTTTGGATTTGATTATATTAATTACCGGATCCCAAGTCGATGGAAGCACCCAGCCATCTTCTCTATTAAAATTAGGATGTTTTTTAATTTCAATAGCCTCGCGAACCATCCTTGGTAGGAATCGGTGTTCTTTTACGAGGATTTGTGGTCTATCAAATCTGATGTTATGGCGGGTGCGGTCAAGGACATGTTCACAGACTGCAGACTTCTTTGAGCGACGGTGTTTTAGGTCAGCTATGTGCTCTTTAACCCGAGTTTTTATCGGTCTTTTTGTTTGTCCTATATAAAAGAGACCACATTCACAATCAAGCTTGTATACTCCTGCATCTTGTAGAGGGATGTGACACTTGACAGCTGGTAAAAATTGACTGATCTTCTTCGGCGGCTTATAAAATGTTTTAATTGAAGCACGCTTCAAGATGTAGCCAATCTTGTCCGTGACTCCTCTCATGTAAGGTAGCACAGCAGGGAGACGCTCGACTGTGGCTGGTTTCACTCGGTCACTGTGACGTTGGCGGAAACGTCGGGAACTTAAAAATAAAAATTAAGCCGCGATAAAATCCGAAAAATTACTTTTATTTCATGTGTAATATTCGCGTAAATCTAAGAACTCAGTATAATATTTGTATGGATCCTTTAACACGAACATTATCAGTTACTTATTCCAAACAATATTTCAGAGGAAAGGAATTGCATTTTACAATTTCCGACACAGAAAAATTGGCGGCCGTGGTGGGATCAAACTACTGAGGATTCAAGTTATAGGAACAACTTTTAAACAGGATTATGGTGATTTAACAATTATGTGAATTATTGGATTGACTTCGCTTTAGTTTGGTCATCATTAATTTAATTTGATTATCTCAAGTGGACAATATTTTGAAGGTAAAAAAAACTACGTTAAGTATGTTGTACCTAGTTAATTTTGTATAGATTCATGACAGGGTAGCGAGGGACTGGGCAGGCCACATGTACTGAATATAGAACATGGCTTGGGTAAACATAATTACCAGCTGCACTCTTCAAAACTTTATAATACAACGTGTCAGGTCTAGACAGAGATAGCGGGACGAACACGACTATTTAATAAAAGACTTACACCGTCACGCCTATATTACCCAAGCGGGGGTGGCAGAGGTGTACTGAGTACACCCACATTTCGCCGACGATGTTAGGTCCCATGTAATAGGGGGCGAGCCTATTGCCATATACCGGGCACAATTTCAGACTCCGGACTCATACTGGGAATTTTTCGTTAGAAAAACTACCCAGAGACCCCAGGACCTCGTGATCACAAAGCGGTGCGCTTTGCCACTAGATCAACGAGGCAGTCTTAAAAAGACTTAAAAAGGTGAAAATTTTACCGAAGGGAGGCCTCCCTTGCCTAATGGATGATACATTGTAAAATAAGTATTTTTATCGACTTTCACCAAGTAGATTACTGAATTGCTACGCATAACATCCACACGTACCGAACACCGAACCCGTCTGTATCCATCGAAAATATGTTTATAGCGCACATTACTGCGGTGGACTTTTACGATCGTATTCATGTTTGCCAAATTCATACAGGATAGCGACCGCCCTTACTTATTTCTCGACTTGTTCCTGAATAAATATGAAGGTATTTGAATATATTGAACGTAATGCGGGTATTTGGGTGTGTTTTAACAACGGTAGGTTTGCGGTGTTTTTTGACTGCTGGTGAGGAGTATATAGGGATCTATATATGAGCTGGTTGCTGAATAGAAGTAACTCCGTCACGACTACGCTAGTAGAGTTGTACTATATACATACACATTTCATCGTCGATGTTAAGTCCTAATGGGGGTAGCCTACTGACATTGTATCTCAATTAATTTCACACTCCAAACTGCTACGACCATTCTTTTAATAAATGAAACACCAATAACTCTGTCCTACCTAAAGACTTAATGATCGGTAGCCATGTCGCACTAGTAAGACGATGGACGTAAAATAAATTAAGTTAAAGAAAATGTTAAAGGGTAAGAATTCAACGAAACATTAAAGCTTCTAGATTACATAATACTTAAGAGCAGAATCAATAATAAACAACATGAATGCTTGCTAAGGACATTATTTCTCTACAAACAGCCAAAGTAACCCAGTGCCTTAGAATTTAATATTGCATTTTGTGTTCTGGAACCTGGACAAAACAAATTGGATTTTACAAGAGCTTTGCAAGTTACACTCAGATTGCATTCTCGGCATTGTGATTTCTAGATTTTAGTTAAAATTTAATAAGAGTACCCGTACACCGCTATCCATGCCATTTCCAACCATAAAAGTTGAAAATGGCATGGGCGGTGACGGTAGAAAATTTATAAAGTGTTTTACCGGGGTTTCCATTAGAGGCAGATGTGTAATGCCTAGTCCCATTAAATTTAAATACGAGCGCTGTTCGGGATGCGGATGGGTTTTAAATTCGCTAGAAAAGTAAAACACTTGCAAAGTAAACAGTACACTGCAATTGTGACTATAACTATATTGCTGTTGATTATAGAGATATTATGCATAGCCATATCTGTATTGGAAGTTTTTAAGCAGACGAAGATGAAGAAGGCACTTTAAACATAATAAGGATAATCTTAAGGGATTATCGCAAATGAAAACTTACCGCAAGTAAAATTATCTCTAACTTGTTTATTCTACGAGAACTTAAGCTATCCAGTAGATAGAAATATTTTTAATTCTGTGTAAATGTAGGTTAGGCCCTATTTCAGGATAGTACATTTAAATCCACTCTCGATACCTGATTGCGCATTTAAATCTAGGTATTATTGGACTTTGACGAAGTAATCGATCCCTTCATATTACCAACCCGGCCCGTAAACCTAATACCATATACACTTGGCACAGTAAAACTCCACTCAACCCTTCTCGTTGACCCACATTCTACAAAGTATCAAAGTAAAAATACAGTAAATGTTACGGGACTTTTCCCAAACGACCACATATAAAATAGTAATTCGAAAGAATTATGGTGATGGAAGTGTGTAAAGCGTCCTGAAACTACCAACATATTAAATCCACGGTGGTATCCATCCATGGCTTTGAGAAGTAGGGGATGGTTTTGATGGCGTTGACAAACGACTTCCCGGAATAGAACCGGGTTATGGTAATATTATTGATGCGTTAGATTTGGGGTTATTCTTGAGTTTTGTTTGGATTTATAGACGATTTGAGTGCTCGTTGTATGTGTTAGTTTGTTCAGATAGAACCTTTTTATGATGATGTTTATTACATTATTGATATAACAAAGTCAAGAGTGTGGTTATGTCACAAAATTGAAATGAGCGGCATGTGACACGTTCATTATCTGAATATGATACTCCGGTGAAATAGTCAGAATTCCCTGGAGTTGTAAATCATCCTTTTAAATATAGAATTTTGGCAAATGGACTTTATATCCATGTTTCAAAATTCTTATGCCATAACTTAATTCGTATGTAAATGGAGTATACTCGTAGTATCCTCACTGCAAGCTGGAATAGTGGTAAGTAGTCCAGCAAAAATGCCGCAAATAGAAGCTGATGTAATTCCAGAGAGACAGTACTCTAGTGCCACATCAAAGGCTTGTTTTGGCAGGCTGTCATCAGAAGCACGACAACACTTCAGAATGGCGCTAAAATCTGGCATGTATTACATTGGAAAACTATAACGACCTTGTAACACGTTCATAAGAAAAAAAATAACAGGAGGGCATACATTTTACTAGCAATCCGAGTACTCAATGATAAGTCTTAATAGACATGCCCATTAGTTTTTACATAGTTATAATGTAATTTTATAACACAAAATACACGTGTGACTGTTAATACTCCACTCGAGAGTCACGTTAATTATTCTCGAGAATGGAACATTTCATAACCATGCTAGTTGGGTAAAACAAAAACGAGTGGAGTCACGACGGTTCTTCAATTAAGCAGACGGAGTAGGTCCTTATGGTAACGAGCTGTAGACACAGCCTAGTGTGGAGTGGAGGGTATTGTTCGTAAAATTAGTGGGAAGAAACGTGCATTATTATGTATTTTTTGCTTTATTTGTAGATAACTTGGCTAAATTATTCGTAGCGATGGGGCTCGCAACGTTACGGGACAGCGGTGTTCTTAGCAATTTATCCAGGCTAAACGACGTCGAGTTTGGTCCGTCTGACATGGATGATTGCAACTGGCGTTCCAATTTTCGAGCAACTGATCACAAACTCACCTCCGCCAATCTTTAATGAGTTTGCATGGTGAAGTATGATATATATCACCTCGATTGGTGAGTGCAAGGCTTGGCCAGCTCAATTGTTCTCTGTCCAGAACCTTCCTGTTCTATCTATCGTCCATTCTTTAAATAATATGTACGGCCTATAGGCATTTCTTTTGAGCAATGCCGCGAGCCTCATTGGCCAGTGGAGTACGTGCAGTCAGATTACAATAGGAATATTAATTATGAATGCAAAAACATAATTATAGTAAGTAGTAGTAAAAAAGGAATGAACATGTCGATAAATGATTTTAAATGAGAATGTAAATATGGATGGGGCTATATATACAAGGTGATTCTGACTGAATTGATTCCAACTATTTTTAATTAATCTTACAGTTTTTAAATTTGCAAAAAATGCTTTTCAGTGCGCTATATAAAACTAAATTTATTCTTGATTCATAGCAATAAGGAGATTTCAAATGCATTCCTAAAACGTATTTTTCAAAACGTACACATACAGGTACAAGTTTCATTGTTAATTGGGGTATAAAAGTGCTTAAAAAAAAGGGTAACAACCTTTAAATTTGGAAAATGGGTTTTCGTTTTGACTTTTTGAAGCAATTCTCTAATCGGGTATCTGAGGTCTTTCGTTTATGTTACACCTTGTATTTATTATAGTAGAGCCATGCTATTGTAATTTAACATAACCTGTTCAAGTCCATGTCATGACTATATATAGATTTTTTCAAATTGTTGATGCGACTTAGGCGCACTTACACAAAACCTAAGTATCACTTTATCTTTTTTTCATATTTAATTGGACAATCATAAGCCTTATAACTATCATAAATTAAAACTCTTGGAACTAGTTCAATTTATTCTAAAACGATTATGGGAATAATAGGTGCCACTGTTGAATGCCATACGTGTATAAGACGAACTATGAGAGTGGAGGAAGCCAGAGAGGTATGTAAGGAAAGAACCTGTTGGAACTCTGTTCTCTCTTCCTATCCCGCAACGCATCTGGCGTTATGATATAGATAGATAAGTATTTGATGCCAGAATACCGTCACTTCTTCGGAGGCATGAAAAATGTGTCTAGTTCGTGAAGTTGGAAAAGTGACACACGGCTCCTTCAAATTTCCCACTGCGTCGTCGTCGTTCTTTTTCTTTATCTCTATACGTCTATGTCTTCAGTATTTAAAGGTTTAAATTCATCTTCTACCAAACCGAAACCTCTTTTGAAATACGGCGAGAAATAACCTAAGCGAGCTAGTCGTTATCGCGTGGTCTTTTTAAAAGAAGTTTTATGTCTGTCAGCCATCATTTACAGGCTTTTTTTATAAAAGATAGCTTCGTACTCCAAAACCATTAATCACCAACCAAGTATGCATATTATTAAAACCCACATGGTACTAAAAGTACCTGTCCGAAGTCAGTTTTTTCGTGCCATTGACGCGAGACAGCCAACTTTTCAAAGCTAATGACAAATGTTTTGAAAAATAACGGAACGAATCGAGAAGTTGTGTGGATTTTGTATTATGTTCCTACACACTTTCACGACTGCTTAAATATGTTGTTGCTGTTAATTCAAAAAGCCGTATGACAAGGGGTTTTACAGGAGACACAAAAATTTGTTTCATGTTTTAAGTGTACAGGATTTTGATATTTCATCTTTATAGCTACATTGAAACTTGTAGCTAAGATTTGCCAATGAAATATTGTAGCACTTCTAAACATATTTTTTTTAAACTTATAAGAAAATATAACTTACGTTTATACTTTTGTATCCGATTTTTTGAACAGCCAGCAACGATATTTGAAATACCATTTTAAATGTTTATCATCATCATAAGCTTTGTGTGTGTGTGTGAATGATCTACGCTGTTGGCATCAATAATAGCTTTTATTAGCCCACTACTTGACTGTAGCCTATCCAATTAATTGCATGCCACTGCTTACGATCCTCGACTACTCTCATTAAATTTATGCCAACCGCCCTACGAAGATCATCATTCTACCTAGCCTGAGGGCACTAGCTTGCCGATCCGTGTTCTTTAGTCAAGAACTCGTTTCCTCCGGCTGTTATCGGTTCTTCGGAACATGATGAACATTAGTTCAATATTTCTAATTTCACTAAAATGTTTCTGTGAGATATGAATCTGAAAGATTTCAATTTTTGTTTAGCGAAAAAAAAGGCTACATGAGGTAATGGAACGTGTGTGTGAGTGATGTACGCTGTTGGCCGCGAGGCCTTTACAGCTTTGAGCCAGAAGGGCAAGAGGCGACATACTCGAGGGCGCCTTGAAGAGCGGCTTCGGTTGAGACAGTCGCTGCGGGGTGAGGGGGTGCACTACTAAGTGCACCGGTCAACCGCCGGCTACGGGAGGGGATCTACGACTTCGTCGTCGTCGTCGCCCGTATTCGGAGCGGAAAGAAGGGATCGGGGGGATCGGTGATAACATGTCGCGGCCGGCGGTGGCGGGGGCGGCAGGGGTCGGGGGTATCGTAGTCGGCGAATAGGTTCGAGACCGAGATCGGAGTGGAGGTCGACATTCCGTAAAAACTATGGGGCTCCTACGGCTTTACGGAGGAAGCGGTTTTGAACCGCTCAATGGAACGTTTGCGATAGAATGTGAATGGAAGAGATGGCAATAGGATTAATATGTGCGTGAAGACGACAAAAGTAAGATCTGACTAATATTCTGAAAGCTAGATAAATTTATAGTGTATTTGTAATAAGAAAGGGACAACAATCTATCTATATCATCACGCTAGATCCGTTGCGGACTAGGCAGAGAGTACAGAGTTCCAACAGGTTCTGTCCTTACAGACCTCTCTGGCTTCCTCCACTCTCAAAGCTCGTCTCATACACGCTCGCCGGTTACGGAGACTTGGACAACAAGAAATAACATAATATGGCAATTTCGTTGTTTGAATTACAACCCTTACAGTTCTAAGCAGCCCTTGTAAAATAAACCTTAAGTCAGACGTTTGATTCACGTTAATCCTATTTCTATTCATCCGTGGAACTTAACCTGTCTTTAACGGGAAAATGTCGAGTTAGGTAAATTGTCTTTAAGTTTTCTAAATGACACCTATTTTTACCTCAACAAACAAGTCTATCATTTTTAGTACAGAAATAAAATAATATATAATGGCTATAAACAGGAAAACGCAGACGATTGTAAATACAATACACGTTAGGTAGCATTCGTAAAAATAAATTGTAAAATAAATACTAGTTTAGAACTGATTTAGGATACCTAAACGTGTCAGGCATCCATTTTGAATAAAATATTATTTATTTACGGCATATTTGTGCATGCACTCTAAGAAGTTTATATGACATATATTATATATTTTTTAACTAAAATTTTTTTTTTTTTACAAAATGAACCCTTAGGCTAGGATTTATTCCTGTGTCGTGGATGCGTTTACAAACATAAAATCTACATGCATAAACACCTAGACCGGAACAAATATCAAACGAAGATTTGTACCTTGCGGGGATCGAACCCGCGACTATACGATCCAGTGGGCGAAACGGCCTAAGCTCTTGACCACTGCACCATCGTCCGTCCAACTTGTAAACGATCATTCGAGATGCAGTCATATTAAAAATCTCAAATAATACTTTGTCCAACTAAGACTCAAATCATACACCACAAACATGACCCGGTTCTGTTTCGGAAAGGAATCGAAAGGACATTGTTCTGCGCCCATACATGATTTGCCCCAGAACCAACAGCAATGAAAAAATACTTGTATGATTTCAAACCACCCATAAATTCTCTTAAGGCATTTATTATGAAACGGACAAGCAATAATGCACGAAAATTATTAGATTTTGAGGTTATATTGTGTGTTAAAATTCAGTAAAGATGTCGGCGACTTCGATATAAGTACTTACAATACTTTGAAATATTCCTTTTAGATTGCAAATTGTCCGTTAAATACGGATATTTGCCATTATTTTAATAAAATAGATAAATAATGATGGCATGGGTCTAATTTGGTTGGTTCTGGGGCAATTTTCGACAATGTCCTTTATCGACATCAATTAAACTGCCCATCGTTAATCCTTTTAACCCTTATAGGTATAATTTTGATAGATACTAGCGACGTGCCCCGGCTTCGCACGGGCGAATTATACATATAAACATTCCTCTTGAATCACTCCGTCCATTGGTGAAAACCGTATAAAAATCCGTTCAGTAGAGTTAATCGCGAAGGCAGACGGACTAACGCGGCGGGGAAACTTTGTTTAATAATATGTAGTGATCATTTTCATGAGTAGGCCATTCAATCTTTCCCGCCTTCAAAGAAACCAACACTATAAAGTTCTATAAACTTACATAAAATCGTCAACATTGATAAATCTATCGGTTCTTTATTACTTTTAGGGTTGAAGTTTCAATTGTCAAATAAATTTATCCGTCAACTAAAATATAACCAGACTCAATACAAAAGTGATAAAGTCAAACTATATTACACACAAAACTGTATTTTTAAATTTGTTTAATTTGAATGTTATCCTTCAAATAACTTTGAAAAATCAACTATAGTTAACGATATTGAAAACCATAGTTACACAGAACAATAAAAACAACCAGTTTCTGTTGCCGACGGCGCGTTGTACCGATGTACGGCAGCCCGTTTAACTGTCACCGGTCTGGCGCCAGATTATATAAATACCACTTTATACCTATTCGCCAGTTCATTTTTGCCACGAAGGAAATATATAGAGGAGTGGGCCTAAGCAACTTTGCACTGTGTCTTCCAACTGTGCATCGATGTTATCGCGGTGAGCGTGGTTTACGTCAGTGTCATTCTGAGCTAGATGGCAAATACAGAAGTGGATGCGGTGTAACGTCCTCTTCATCCCATGCCACCTCGCGCAGTTACAAGCTTGATTGTATGGGGAAATCTAATAATGACAACTTCTATTTATATTTGCTTCGTGGAAGGTACGTTACACTCCTTCCGCTTCTGAATTTGCCATCTAACTGAGAATGAGAGAGTGACGTATACATCGAGACGTCAGGGCCTAGTTGGAAGGCACAGTGCACAGTTGCTTAGGCCGACTCTTCTTTATATTTGTTTCGTGATTATTACACCCGGTCCCGCCCGTTTATGGCGAATATGCCGTTACAAACAGCAAGAACGGCCGATTTGTATATTTTAGTCTTAAAATGGTCGCCTAATGGATTGGTAATTTTTTTTTTCGCGATTTCTATCTTTGATCTGAGTTATTGTAAAATGTTGCTGATTCTAAATGCGGTGATTAATCAGGTTGGATAAAATGGTTAGACTAGCTGTTTGTTGGAAAGTTAGATATAATTAAGACAAGATTAGGAAATGTTAATGAATAAGGAATATAAAAGCATGTTAGCCAAATTAATAAAATGACAATGGGAAATCGTAAGGAAAATAATGGTGACGTGTTCTATCAGATAAGAATCTTTAACATAGGTCGAAGTACGAATTCATTTTGCAAGGTAATGTGTTATATTTCTATATATCTACCTATATCATCACGCCAGATCCCTTGCGGGATAGGCAGAAAGTACAGATTTCCAACAAGTTCTTTCCTTACATACCTCTCTGGTTTCCTCCACTCTCATAGTTCGTCTCATACACGCTCGCCGGTAACGGAGACTCTTCGACTTGTCCTTCAGATAAGACTCGATCTATTTGGTCATGGTAAAATAGTCTAGGTCTTCCCCGGTACCTACATTCTTCCACTTTCGCATTGTATATCTGTTATAGTTGTTACAAGAAAATTATTTATCTCTTTATTACAACCCGAACACATGTAATGGTACCCAACTCCTTTTTTCAGGTAGATATGTTTAATAACTTAAATAATTAATATTACCTCTGTTAAGAAACTGTCCCACCGTTGGGCACCAGTCTCCTCTTAAACCGAGAGGGTTTAGGCCATACTCCACTACGCTGGCCCAGTGCGGGTTGGCGAACTACACGCACCTTCGAAAAACTCCTAAGAGTTCTCTGAATCTGCGTGGCTAACCACGCAATTTCCTCATGATGTTTTCCTTCACCGTTAAGTTTAATAATTTCACTTAACATTTTTTTAATTCAGGCATGTTTTGGCCTGCTATTGTGGCTTCACTGTTAACACACAAGCATCCTCTAGACACTCCTAAAACAGGAAAACAATCCTAATTAAGTTATCAAATCATTTGTTGATGTTGTTTCTTTATTCTTTGTAGTACAGTCCTTATCTGCTATTACCAAACGTGCTACGTTACGTTAACTTCGTGAAATGAATTGAGCATGAACGCTAAAGTTGAGCAAAAATTAATCTATATAAATAAAAATAAATGCCTAAATGTGTTGCTAAGCGCAAAACTCGAGATCGGCTGGACCGATTCGGCTAATATTTTTTTTGAAATAATGTTTGAAGTCCGAGGAAATTTCTGTTCTTACGAGGAGAAAAAATGGAAAAATTGCACGGAAAAACGTAAAAACCACGTCTTTCTTTTTCCCATTTAAACGCGTGCGCAGTCGCGGGTAGCAGCTAGTTGTATATAAAAGCTGTTATTCCAATATTTAGGATTTCGTCGCGGCTTATTTGTGGTTTTAAAGTGCCCGACGTTTCGAGTGATCTACGGAACCCATAATCGCGGAAGGGACTGAGGCGTTTAACGTCCAAAAGTCATTATTATCCCGAAAGGAGGATTAATTTAATTGCAAATGAAAGGACATTGTTCTGCGCCCATACATGATTTGCCCCAGAACCAACAGCAATGAAAAAATACTTGTATGATTTCATCACCCATAAATTCTCTTAAGGCATTTATTATTGAACAGACAAGCGGGGGAATCGCATATTGCACAAAAAGTATTAGATTTTGAGGTTATAATTCAGTAGCCATTAATACATATAAAGTTATATTGTGTGTGTTGACATGCAGTGAAGATGTCGGCGACTTTGATATAAGTACTTACAATACTTTAATTTATTCGTTTTAGATTGCAAATTGTCCGTTAGATACGGATATTTTCCATTATTATTTTAATAAAATAGATAAATAATGATGGCATGTGTCAAATGTTTGTTGGTTCTGGGGCAATTTTCGACAATGTCCTTTCAATTGATTGATCCCACGATTGAAAAATGCCCAACACTGCTGTACGCCTCTGGAGGACCATCAATTGATGATTTTAGGTTAACGTAACATGGCGCGTTACGTGTTGAATTGGTTATACTGAATAAAGCTTTAGGATCATAAAAAAGTTCAATGGACAGACAACATAAGCCTTTACGTGTTGTTGCGTGGGTGGGCCGCGCACCGCGCGCGGTTACTTCATTTTTGATAAACAATGCCAACGGTTAATATAGTAAACTAATACACATATCAATGGAATTACGGCAGGCGAGAAGGATATAGGCCGGATTTTTCCTTGTATTACAATGATCCGAGAAGTTATAATGAAGATAGTTTGTGATATGGGAAACGAAGATCTTGAGATTGAAATAAATGAAATAGTTGAATTCGTAAACTGAAATTTTTCTAGCAATTATTCGCCAAACAAAATATTTACATAGACAGGTTTCCCTGAAGGGTTAGCTTTTAAAATGTTAGAAGGTTACCGGTGCAGAAACCTATGCTGTTTATCTATATATACAGAATATAGTATTAAGACGAATAAAAAAGTATGTACATAGTCAAGTACAATCTAGAAGAGAGGTGATCAGAGTTGGTAACATTTTAGTAACGTAACATATAGAGATCAGATAGTTTTGGTGAAATAGGCCGAAATACTATTGTCATCGACCACATTTTAATGATACCAAATGATTTTACTATGGTAGACTAAAGTTAGTCAACCATTACCTTTCAACTAGATAAGCAAGAGTCGAGAATACCCGAAATGTTAGTGTTGGTCCTATTATAATCACATGAGCTGCCTATAAGCGATAGTGTTTTTACACCGACCAGTCTGGCCAGTCATCGTTTGCGTTAAAACCACTAAAAATAGTAGTAAACTTGTCTACACAACGTAAACAGATTTGGACGTAACGGCGCGCGGCGTAAAATGTAGGCGAGGCTCTGTTTTACTTTAAGGAAATGAGTTTTGGACGTCTGATTTTTGTACCTGAATAAACTTTTTGCTTAAAAATATACACTATGAAATAAAACTATGTTTAGGATTTTATCGCAGTTTGTTTCTGAATTTTAAGTTCCCGTCGTCTCGAGTGCTATGCAGCATGCAGTCCTTCATAAGGACTGCGGTGTCAGACGTCCAAAAGGCATAGTTGTTCCGGGCAGTTGAGGGGCGGGCGAAGGTAGTGTTGTTTGCTGATGATACCTCTTTGATCTTTAAAGTAGGTAGACATGTAAATAACTTAGACGAGGTAAATGACGCTATTCTTCAAGTACATAATTGGTTCACATGCAACAATTTAGTGCTTAATAACAAGAAAACTAAATGTATACGGTTTTCTTTACCGAATGTGAAAAGTACTGCATGTGATATTATACTTAATAACGAGAAACTTGAGTTTATAAATGATACAGCTTTCTTAGGGATTACGCTTGACTCTTAAGTTGCAATGGGGCCCTCATATTAAGACTTTAGGTAAACGACTCAGTTCCGCTGCCTATGCCGTAAGAAAAATCAGACAGCTTACTGATGTGGACACCGCGCGGTTGGTCTACTTCAGTTACTTTCATAGTGTCATGTCTTACGGTATATTATTGCGGGGTAGGGCAGCTGACATTGACTCTATTTTTATCTTACAAAAAAGGGCTATCAGGGCCGGGCCATCTATAACTTAGGTAGTCGCGACTCTTTGAGAGAATTGTTTAAAGAAGCCAATATTATGACGGTCCTATGTCAGTATATTTATGAAAACATAATGTACACACGGAAAAATTTGGATCTATTTAATCAGCTAGGTGATAGGCATTGCTATAACACGCGACATAGAAATAAATTGGATCAACCTCAATTTCGTCTGTCTAAAATTCACACGTCTTTCATGGAGTACTGTGTTAGATTTTATAATAAAATTCCACTTGACGTCACTCAACTTAGTAAAAATAAATTCAAAGCCTGTATTAAACGTACGCTCTGCAAGCGAGCTTACTATACTCTCGATAATTATTTAAAAGATAAAAATGTTTGGATAGGTGTGTCCAGCTCCAACAGAATGTGGATAACATGTTCAGCTATAATTATTTATTATTCCCTCTCTTCCTTCTAGTAGTTAAATAAAATTTATAATTTTTCTTCCTCATTTCTTTATCTGTAAATGAGAGAACCATGTAGCCATTCACATGAATAGTTTAACATTGTTCTCCCATACCCCACAACAAAATGTAGATGGAAAAATTGTAAAAATACTATTTTAAAAGAGTAACCGTGGAGTTTCTTGCACTTCTTCTCCACAGGAATGACATTCCAAAGCGGTGGTAGAGTCTTTGTTACTATTTTGACGATTCATAAATACTGTAATGGTTTACATGAATAAAAAATATTCTGATTCTGGGGTACCCTCTAACTTCTTGATTATTTTTGTTCGTCCACTCTTCGCAGAATCAGTCCCTTCCCATGACCATGGGTGCTGCAAAGGACTTAAAACGTCGGGATCTTAAAAATAATGAAGAAAATGCGATAAAATCCGAAAAATAGTTTTATTTTATGTGTAAAAGTTTGGTCAAATAGCCGACGAAGCGCGACGGGAGCGTGACAGAAGCGCTCGTCTACGTTCGGTCGTGACGTTTGCCGTCACGCCGAGCGGGGTAGCGCTGTCTCTCGTTCATTTCAGTACATTATAACTCCTCAAGCCGCGCCACCGTCGCGCTCCCGTCACGCTGCGTCGGCTATGGAGGGCAACTTTAAATCTAATACCTCAGTAAATATACACAATAATAAAATTGTAAAGAGGCTGCGTATGTACTTAATACTATTAAAATTCTAGTAACGTGTATTTTGATATGTGTAAAGGGACTACATTGAAGATATTCAAAATAACAGATCGTCTATTTAGAGGTCCTGGAAAAAGAATGTGTAAAATAAATGTTGTCTTGTTGTTAGGATTTACGCCAAACCGCTGAACGTATTGTGAGGGCTGGATAAGAAATAGGTTGACAGCTTAAAGCTGGACTCAAAAAGTGCGATACGTACGAACTAAATTGGTGGGCGGACAACCGATGTAAGAACTTATAAAGCCCCATAAGGCTTCTCGCGACGACCGTAACGATTACCGTATTAAGTTTCTTTCGAATTACGGAGAAATCCGAAACCAGCAATGCTACAAATGGTGACCCATCTCAGACTGACCGAGCCAAATTTGCTTAACCTCGGTGATCGCTGGAGTACCGCGGGAGTACTATGAGTGCATCCTGTTCAAAATCTTACAAAAAAATGTAAGAGACGAACGAGAATAAATAAATATAAAATTATATTTAAAGGCAATATATCAGACGGGAATCTAAAATGGAAATCACCTCTTAATGCACACTTTAACCTTTTAAGTAAAGTACTTAAATACCGTCGCCTTTATACACTAACACCGCTAATATTCTCGCTAGAAATATTCCGAGCATTTTTCAATGTCCGATTTTTATATTTAGTACTTTGGCGTAATATAAAGACGTCGGTTCCTTAATTTTACACGTATTATTGCACCGTTATTAACTTAATCTGTGACGCATTGTCATCAAAGGTTCAAATATCGTCGCTCTGACCGGGCTCAAATAAAAAAAAATGTAGACATGGCATTTTATTATTTGAAATAACCGTTCGTTCAGGATGATTATCGACGTAGATTGTCGATAATCATCCAAGCGATACACTTGGTACATCTATATGTACCACGTGTATCGTTTCAATCGTATGAACATTTTGCGACATCTTATTAGTTAGCGGATGCGACATTTTTCGATGCAAACAATGACAAGTGTATTGGAATACCGCATTACCTAAGATGCTGATATAAGTCTCACAAATCAGGAAATAATTATCCCCAGGGACTGTTGGGTAAAGCACAATGCTTGGATAAGCTTCTAATAAGCCAGTATTAAATGAAACTTGTTAATAGCCAAGGAATAGTGTAAGGTATTCAAAATAAATATTAACCGAACCGTTTCCGAAAGTATGGTTGTCAAACTTTGTCTCCGATATCGGATCGGACGGTCTAAAGCGCCATCGAGTTGCATCTAAATAGATTCACGTAGGTACGGAAAAAATGCCGTTTACGTACTCAAACCAAGGTACACGTCGAGTTCTACGAAATAGCACAAGAATAAGAAATAGCGCAAGATCAATGTTCTCTAAATGAGTTTGCGCCGTGTTAATGGTAGGTATGTTTTCCTAACTATTTTATGGTAATTTATCACTGCACATAATATCATTCTTTATAGCTGTTGATATTTTACACAAGTCCACTGGTGTTAATAATCGTATATAGTACAGTCACGAGTCTCCGAAATAGAAGACCATGTATGAAGCCACAGAAATAATAACTATGTTCCATGTATAAAGCATACTAACTATAGAATCAGAAGATATAGAACCTGTTGGAATTCTGTACACCCTGCCCATAACCCAAGTGATCTAGGTTAGATGCGATGGCTAATTTATAACTTTTATTTCTCTGTGTATACTGCAGAATCCAAGAATATCCTTATTAAAAAGTAGACCATTATGTTTTTAGAAGAGCCTATCAATAATGCATTATGATTTTCTAGTTTTATTCATTAACCAAAACTAGCTACTTTTTTAATAGTAAGTATGCCACTCTGATTCTAGTTCTAATGCTCTAAAACAGTAATGCATCTCTTAATTATTGTCTTTTATCATATATTTCTTGGTTGTTATTACAAAATTACAGAGAGAAAAATGACCGGAAAACAGTTTTAGTTTATGTTGTATGCTTATATTCATTATAAGCAAAATTGATCAATGGACATTGTTCTGCGTTCATACACGATTTGCCCCAGAACCAACAGCAATTAAAAAATGCATGTATGATTTCAAGTTACCTGAAAATTATCTGCATACATTTATTATTAAACGGACAAGCGGGGGAATTGCATTATTGCAAATGCAGTGTTAGATTTTGAGGTTATAATTTAGTAGCCAACAATAACATTTGTAAAATCGTTATGTAAAAATACACTAGCAATAATCAAAACGATCATTATTGAATGTAAACGATTGAATATAACCGATTGATAGGATTGACATCTCCAACCGTAACTCGATGACAACTTTGACATTCGGAAAACACGTTGGCGACTTTGATTTAAGTACTTACAGTACTTTGAAATATTCGTTTTGGATTGCAAATTGTCCGTTACATACGGTTATAATAAAACAGAAAAATAATTATAGTATAGGTCTCATGTTTGTTGGTTCTGGGGCCATTTTCGACGATGTCCATTGTCATCCATATAAAATATATCAAGACCATCCATAATTTTTATCAGATTCCATTAAAGCAATGAATTTGAATCATGGCCAATCTACGCCAAACCACGCTACCATTACACCATTAGATATTCCATCTATGGCATCATCCACATCGTAAAAATGTTAATTCTGTTTTAATTGACAAATAATCATTGGTTCTTCCATCAATAATCGCCATAAATAGTTATGAACGAAAGATTGATAGCAAATTGCAACAACCAATCAACTTAAACTATACAGCCGAAAGAATTTGGACTCAATTCTTTAGAGCTAAGAACTCAAAATAGTATAATTTTATTGAGTACAGTTAACTTTTTATTGTTGAACAGGTTCGGTTAATAGTTCCACTCGGATAAGATTAAGCCTTATATCGACTCTTATCTTAATTGTTCTCTTTGTAAGTGATGAATCAAAGTTTTATCCGATTTTGTAAAGCGATAGTGGAGCTACCAGCAATTATATTGCTTTTGAGATTGGGTCGGAAGTTGTTTTTAGATTTGAAATCGTAGGAGAAAATATCTTGTGCTAATCATTCGTATATTGATAATATCTGGTATTAGACTGGATCTTATATCCTGCTTAAATAATCATGAATTCCATTAAATTGACGGACGATTTAGCGCAGTGGCTAAGAGCTTAACCCGCTCCACCCTCTGTGTCTAATAGTCGCGGGTTTGATTCCCGCACGGGACAAATCTTTGTGTGACCCACAATTATTATTGAGTATGTAAATTTTCATGTTTATAAACGCACCCACGAGACAAGAATAAATCCTAGTGCGGGGACTAAGTTTTTTAAAAAGAAAAAAAAAGTTCGTATTCTTTTTTTGAGCGGCGTTTTTCGGGGTTTGGAGTATAGAAGTATGTAACTAAAAGTACTTGAGACGAAAATGAGGGTAGATTTATAATTCAGTGAAAACATCGAGATCTTTCTTTCGAAAAATATATTTATCGTTCAACCAAACAAAAAAAATGTCACTTTGTGTATTTGGCTGCTTCGTCAAACAGCCCGCAAACTCTAAAACCTAATATTTATTTATTATACAAGGACCTAACGTAGTCGGTCAAATATGAGTGTGCGCAGTACACTCCCTCCCACTTGGAGAATACAGACGTGACGGTATAAATTATTCGAAACTAGTTTCTGCCCGCGACGTTGTCCGTGTTGACTTAAAGTGACGTGACGTCACTGTTGACGTAAAAAACGTATCCTATGTGTTAATCCAGGAATAAACTATCTGTGTGTTAAATTTCATCCAAATCCCTATCAGCCGTTTTGCGTTGCGTTGCGGCCGAGTTCCAACCACGAATTAATAGTTTTCGAAAAAAAAGTGAGAATTGATTGGTTAATTAATTAATTGATTGTGCTGTGAGTGGATGTCAAAAAAGTAAAGTTGGCCAATCAAAAAAGTGATTCCATCCAACTTTACTTTTTTACATCTACTCACAGCACAAGGAACCAATCAATTCTCACTTATTTCATTTAGAAAACTCCCCATTCAGAGTGGTAAAAATAAAAAGAAAAATAGTATTTTTTTTGTGTTGTATTTATTCAAATTATTACACTATTTATTATTATTGTTATCATATTATATTGCAATATGATAACAGTCGTAATATAGTGAAATTAAACATTAATAACGTAACGTAACTTCTACAATGATTATATTATCTGCCTACATTGATAGGTGAAGTCAAGCCAACATTTTAGTTCTTCACTATCGAAAGCAAATAAATTTTCGTGCACCTCCGCTTACGAATTGTAAATCCCCATTTTTTTTGTTACGCCAACGTAGACCCCCGTCAAGTCTCCCGTGGACCCCTGGGGGTCCACCTGGACCACTTTGGGAACTAAGGATCTAAACATACAAACTTTCACATTTTTAATATTAATAGGATATTAATTATATTAATTATCATCACCATCCGCCTATATTGGTCCACTTCTAAACATAGGCCTGTCTAAAGGCATGCCATTCAAAATTACTTCGGTGAAATCATAACATTTACTTAAGTACCTATTTATCTATCTATCTATATCATCACGCGAGATCCCTTGCGGGGTAGGCAGAGAGTACAGAGTTCCAACAGGTTCTTTCCTTACATACCTCTCTGACTTCCTCCACTCTCATAGTTATGCTACTGATAACGTGTTTGCAAGTCATAAGAAACTTTTTTTTTTTATAAAAACGTAGCTCCACTCTAGGATTTATTCCTGTGTCGTGGGGTACGTTTACAAACATGAAAAATCACATACAAAAATACCCAGACCGGAACAAATAATTGTAAATCATACAAAGATTTGTCCCGTGCGTGACTCGAATCCGCGACTATTAGACGCAGTGGGCAGAGCGGCTTAAGCTCTTAACCACTGCGCTAAATCGTCCGTCATACTAATGTTACTTATAAGTAAGAGATCAAGAAATTAAAAAACCAAATGTTTTCGCTATATTCATCAACACGTAGATATAATTACCCGTGTCAAACTTTCAGCAGGTCAAGCAAAAATAGCTTATAAAATGAGACAAACAAGACTTAGTATCCTTCGTTCTTATCATAAATACCGCATCCACAAATTCTTAACACGACCGTCCAAGTGTCGCGGACTCTCCTACATACCTTACCGGGCAATCAAACGTTTCGTCAAGTTTCATTCGTGAAACGTAAACAAAGTGGCCCGTTAACGAAATATAAACTTAACCAGCATTGGTTTAGGGTTTAATTTTGTTAGGCAAATTTTAGTGTGTTGAAATACCACGCATTCCGTAGTCCCGACCCCTTGCGATGTTGAGTTATTGTATCTTTGAGAATAGTTTACTAATTAGTTTGAAAGGCAAGGTGGGGTTAACTATGAGAGAATGTGGAATCAGTTATTTAAAAAC
Organism: Phalera bucephala; assembly: GCA_905147815.2. Lineage (NCBI taxonomy): Eukaryota > Metazoa > Arthropoda > Insecta > Lepidoptera > Notodontidae > Phalera > Phalera bucephala. The sequence goes on along the minus strand of LR990620.1, from coordinate 3,334,070 downwards.
TTTTTAATTATTACGGAATATTGACGATGAAGTTTAGACTGCCTCGGTAGCCTCGCGACGTCGTATAATGAAGTCCTGGTTTCGAAATTTGGAATCCTAAATCGGGCAGTATTATTGAAGTGTTTTCATTAATAGAATCCATCCTAAATTCTCCAAGCGGCAGTGGCAGAGGCCTACTGTAAACACCCCCAATGATGTTAAGTCCCAATGTAATAGGGGGCGAGCCCAATGACATTAAACTCCACGTCGGAATGCTACTTAGCTCAGAGCTTTTCGATAAAAAAACCCAAATAAGAGTTCGTCCCATCAAGCATTCGGACCCAAAGTCAACTAGCGGCCGGTTTCAATATATAACTTATGGATAGATTTGCTTACTAGCAGTAGAACTTTGACAGATTTTCCATACAAAATATGTCAAAAAATTCTATTCGTAGTAGACAAATCTATCCGAGTTGAATATAGGAACCGGCCGTTAATCGACAATCGCACCTTACGTCGCTACACAACGATGCATTTGTCTTTTTGTAAGCCTGGTTAAATATGAATAAATGTTAGTGATTTCTCAGAAAACAACCTATTCATACCTAGACTAATCACTCAATCATGTTTACGTGGAATCGAAAGCTTCTATGTCATTTTCAAATCTCATAAATTATCAGATTGCAATTCCTAGATAATATTTTCTAAATTACCTAGAACTGGCGATCATATAAAAGTTTTCCTTTACATAACATACCTCTCATGCCAATTTCCCCCGAAGATGTAGGTATGCATAGGTACGTACACCCACATTTTGCCGAGGTATTATTCTTCCCAATATGACAGGCGCTCGTAGCGCTGTGCGACCGCGGTGTTCTTACTAAGCAGCGTTCGACTCGGTCGGCCCGAGATGGGTGACCGTTTATGGCATTTTCATATTCGAGCGTCTCTGTGCTTCGGAAGGCACGTTAAGCCGTTGGTCCCGGCTAACACTTAATGTGGTAGTCGTTAAGCCGAGTTGGAAGCCTTAAAGGCGGCTTGATAAGTTCCAACAGCAGGTGGCCACAAACCTGTCTCCATCAATCCGCATTGGGTCCGCGTGGTGGAGTGTCATACTCCACCACGCGGATAATCTAACCTCTCTCACCCCGATTTGTGAGAGAAGGCCTTTGGCCAGCAGTGGGCAGTATAGGCTGATATTATAATATGACAGGAGTGCCTGTCAGCTTTCTTCAAACTTTACTGTCCCATATCACACATATGTCAGCCTTTTGTCGTTGTCACCTCAACGTCTGCTATGTGCAAAAATTATAACTTTGAGATATTAAATAAAAACATTCTCCTGCCTTGTTGGTCTAGTGGCAAAGCGCATCGCTTGGTGATCACGAGGTCCCGGGTTCATATCCTAGGTCGAACAAATGAAGTTTTTCTAACGAAAACTTCCCAGTATGAGTCTGGAGTCTGGAATTGTGCCCGATGGCAATACGCTTGCCCCCTATTACATGGGACCTAACATCGTCGGCGAAAAGGCCTCTTCCACCCCCGCTTAGGGAATATAGGCATGAAGTGTTTATTTTTTATTTTTTTTGTTTCTGGGACAACTTTCGACAATGCCCTTTTATGTGCAGCAGATTTTTGAAGCATTTTTTTTGGGACCACCCGTCACTGTATAATGCTTAGGGTCCCATAGCAGTCTTTTTATACGAAAAATTAGTTAGTAAACTAGTCATAATAGTCAAAATGCAGAAATTTCCAAAGAGTGCACATAGCAGATATTTATTTGACAACGACGCTATTCTGTTCCACTGCTGGTGGGTGTGTGTGTGTGTGTGTATGTGAATGATCTACGCTGTTGGCCGCGGGGCCTTTTCAGCTTCACCGGACAAGAGGGAGAGCGTGCAACCACTACGCTCGAGCCAGAAGGGCAAGGGGGCAACTAGCTCAAGGACGCCTCAAGAAGGAACGACTTAGGCAGTCGCTACGGGGGAGGGCGTATACTAGGTGTCTCGCCGTGGTGCTCTGCACTGGCCGGCGGGCAAGAGATTCTTCGACCTGGCCGGCGAGGTCGGTGACTGATCCTGTGTGCGGTATCTGTACCCGAAAGAACGGATGTAAGAGCTTTGGGAGGGTCGGTGAGAACATGCCGCGGACGGCGGTAGTGGCTGATAGGAGGGGGCAAGGCTCGTAGTCGGCGGCTACTACGAATAACGGAATTCTGTGATTGGACGCGTTCGCGAAATATCGGGTTGTCGTCTTTTTAATAAAGGCGCGAATAGGTTCGAGACCGAGATCGGTATAGAAATCGACATTCCGTATGAACCACGGGGCAAAGGCCTTCTCTCATGAATCAAGGTCAAAGAGATTAAGTAACTCCAACACACGGACTCAGTGCGGAATGGTGAAGGCAGGCTTGTGGCCATCTGCTGTTGAAACTTATCAAGCCGCCCCTGCCTTATGATTCGTTTTTAATTTCCCTTGGAAATTGAATTATCCTCGGTATGTTTTCCATTTCAATTATCCTAGTTTTAATCGCATATATCTATTCATCTATCTATCTATATTATCACGCCAGATCCTTTGCGGGGTATGCAGAGAGTACAGAGTTCCAACAGGTTCTTTCCTTACATACTTCTCTGGCTTTCTTCACTCTCATAATTTGTGTCATACACGCTCGCCGGTTGCGGAGACTCTTGACTTGTCCTTTAGATAAGACTCGGTCTATTTGATCATGGTAAGATAGTCTAGGTCTTTCCCGGTGCCTACATCCTTCCACTTTCGCATTGTATATCTATTTTGTCATTCTTTCATCGAATATATATTTCGAGAAAACCTAGAAAAGCCAGACGGGATTTGAATACCTGTACCAGAACCTCGTGAACTGTTTACTTACCTGTAACAAGAAAAATAAATATTAGTTGTCTTACGGAATAGTTTTGGTAATTTAGAACATTCGATAAACCTTAATCACTTAAAACCTTAAACTCATAAATGACATGTTCAGACAATTTTGTTAGTTTTCGTAAAAAAAAAACAAAGTTTTTTCTTCAAAATTGTCTTATTTGACTTACGACATTATGTAAGCGGAAGTAGGTACTATATTATATTGAATATACTTTTAACACAAATATAACTAACGAAACTACTGACATGACAATAAAAGTTTAACAGTTGACAATATTTTCATAAAACTTTCTTCATACTCATAATACAATTGTAACATCAGTCGCAATAAAATAGGGAACATAACAGCAATAAAACCGGCATAAAACTAGGAAGGGTGTAGACGATCGGAAAGCCTGTCAAAAGAAATGTGAAGTCATCAGGAGGACTAGCAAGACTTTCCTCACGCAGGCCAAAATTTTGTCGGCCTGCGATTCGAGTCTTGTATGCAAGTCAAAATAGTCCTGGCTTAGGTAATCAGTGGCATAAGTAATTAATATAATACTAATATTATAAAAAGGTTAATTTTGTGAGTTTGGATGTTCGGGGAAATCTCCGGTACTACTGGTCCAGAAGTAACATAGGCTATATAACATAGACCAGGTAGGTGGCGCTGTTGTCGACCGCGTACGAAGTCCCGGGAAACTGCTATTATAATACATTCTTGAAGCGAATTTTCTTGTGTCAAACGTTTTTTAAATAAAACCTACTATCACCCACATTAGGAACTATTGTGTCATGGTTGCGTTTATAACCATGAAAAACACAACGACCCAGACCGAAACACATATATGTGGGTCACACAGACTTGTTCCGCGATCGAACTAGCGACTACTGGATCCAGTAGACGGAGCGACGTACGGACTAAGTACACGTAAGACAAAAAGGTTATCTCACGCGGCGACAAGGCGTATGGGCTAGCTCTGCTGGTGTCAAGTCCCAGTGACATTTTCGCACGGCAGCGCGGGACTGGCAAACTGTGCCGGCCAGAGCTTGGCACGGCCACCCAAGGTTAGTATGTATACCGCATAACCACAGTATAATAAATATACAGAAAGATAAGTAGGTAATCATTTAAAATAAACACGGAGCTGAATCTAGCTGGCTAATAGTGTGTCACTTCAGGATTCTTAAGCAATATAAAATTATCACAAATTTATTTTGATTGAAATCAGTTGATAAAATAAATAAAAAATAAACATTTGCGCGAAGCATTTGACAGTCATATATATTACACGGTGGGTGCACGTGTGAATGCACACGAACGGCTACTTTCTTTTCAGTTTAATTAAAGTAGGCACTATGATTAGAGTATACCAAGTCGAATGTTCCAGTCTGTTATATCATACTAATTGAAAACAATATCAATATTTTACAATCTCAAACCATATTGGCACATGCCTATCTTCGAAGAATACGAACACGATCACAAAGTACAAGACTAAAAGCAGGGAGGCACACTGACTTTCACACTTAACTTGACACACAACGTTGCATACTTGAATTATAATGGCAAAATGACCCATAAGATTAAGCATATGGTGCTTATTAGTAAGTCCTTAATTAGCTTAACATGGCTTCCAAAGTGTCAAAATTTCCAGATATCTATCTATATCATCACGCCAGATCCCTTACGGGGTAGGCAGAGAGTACAGAGTTCCAACAGGTTCTTTCCTTACATACCTCTCTGGCTTCCTCTACTCTCATAGTTCGTCTCATACACGCTCGCCGCTTACGGAGACTCCTGACGTGTCCTTCAGATAAAACCCGGTCTATTTGGTCATGGTAAGATAGTCTAGGTCTTCCCCGGTACCTACTTCCTTCCACTTTCGCATTGTATATCAGTTTTGTCATTCTTTCTTCGGACATTCTTTCTATATGCCCGACCCAACGGAGCATAACCTTTCTCATCTTTACACCGATACTATCTTTCATACCTATTCGCTTTCTTACTACGCTATTGCGAATACGGTCGGTCAGCTTCACTCCGCACATCTTCCGCAGAGCTCGCATTTCCACCGCATTTATCCTACTTTCATTCTCCTTCTTACATACCCAGCTCTCGCTCCCATATAACAGCGTTGGGACAAGCACTCCATTATGTATGGCCAGCTGCGCCTTTTGGCTTAAGTGCCTCTCAAGTAGCTTTCCCATCGCGCCATTCACTCTGTTCCCTGCACTCACTCTTCTCTCTATGTCAGCGGTGTATTTCCCATCCTTACTGAATGCGCATCCAAGATATACAAACCCATTCACTTGCTCCAGCACATCGTTACCAACGACAATCCTTGCCTTGGATCCTTGCATTACCAGATAGATAAATTATATTTGAGTAAAGTTGACTTACTGGCATTACAAACATATAGTGTATCTATCGTGCATTGTTGAACATGACAACGTCGGGGCGACGAAGCGGTTTCTAAGTTTAAGTTATGTAAATCAGTAATGTACTAATAATGGAACATGTGTTTTTATATCAACATTCCATTGTTATTATGTTGATTTAAAAAATTGAGAAAAAAACAAATAGGTATGAAACTGATTGTGTAGAGAAGAACTAGTATGGTCGTCATGCCAATGAGTCGATGATACTTGAATTAAGTCTATCTCAAATCGCAAGTGATAGTTTAATACAAATTTATTTGAACCCATAAAAGAGGCTATAACATAATTTGTCTAAGGCCCGTATTACAAAGCGTAAATCAGTCGCAAATCTACTTTTAAAACTAACATTTCAGTACAAAAATCAGATTTTAAAACTAGATTCAGACTGATTTATGTTTTGTAATGTGGGCCCTAATCTAATAAGACATCGGTCAGCCTATTTTTTCTTTAGTAGACATGTGAAATTATGAAAGGAAAATATTATATTATTAATAGTGTTCAATGAGTCAAAGAGAATTGGATACATACACATAGATTGAATCGGCGCAATACAAATAAAATGAGGCGCTCGTAGTGCTGTGCGACCGCGGTGTTCTTACCGATCACTAAGGTTAAGCAGCGTTTGACTCGGTCGGCCTGAGATGGGTGACCGTTGTGGCATTTTCATATTCGTCGCAGACGCACGAACTTCGGAAGGCACGTTAAGCTGTTGGTCTCGGTTACCACTTAATGTGGTAGTCGTTAAGCTGAGTTGATAAGTTCCAACAGCAGGTGGCCACAAACCTGCCTCCATCAATCCGCACTGGGTCCGCGTGGTGGATTATGACCTGATCTCTTTCACCTCGATTTGTGAGAGAAGGCCTTTGCCCGACAGTGGGCAGTATAGGCTGATATTGTTGTTGTTGTACATAGATTGAATTGGTTCACTGGTTCAATTATCGCTACTTAAAAATGTATACCTACCCTTAATTATTAAAAAGAACATTTAGTAAAAACACGTGATTAGCTAGTTGCAAATGGTGGGGTTTTCAAACTAAAAACACCTGAGAAACAAAAGTGTACTATGTGTACCAAACTCTTTACGTAGGAATATCGGACATAAGATACTTTTGACTGCCTCGTTGGTCTAGTGGCAAAGCGCATCGCTTGGTAATAACGAGGTCGTGGGTTCGAATCCTAGGTCGGACAAATGAAGTTTTTCTAACGAATAACCTTCCCAGCATAAGTCCGGAGTCTGGAATTGTGCCCGGTATATGTCAATAGGCTCGCCCCCTATAACATGGGACCTAACATCGTCGGCGAAACGTGGGTGTACTCAGTACATCTCTGCCACCCCCGCTTGGAAAATATAGGCGTGACGATGTTTTAAGACACTTTTATACAGAGTCTAAAACGTTGCTTAATTTAATATACGACCAAAATAATATACAGACACTTCCCGTTGCCATAGTATAAATTGTTATAAGATCAAAGGTTTCTAACATAAAATATAGTAAGTAATATTGACCGCAACATCCTTAATGTTAAACACTCAATAATCAACATAAATTTCAAGTCATAACTAAGTCCAAATAATGTTAATAACGAATTTCTACCTATTTACATATTTTAGAAAACTTTCAAATTTTTTTATCATAAAGTAAAGTACCTGTATTATTTTTTTATAAATAGCGAAGTATTTAGGGCACTTAATCTGGGGGTTACCACCACATCTTCAGCGAAACTATTATAAGCTTACTATGCCATGAATAATTCTAATTTAAAAAACCTTTTCAAAGCAATGGGACCAAACATCGTCGGCGAAAAGTGGGTGTACTCAGTACACCTCTGCCACTCCCGCTTGGGGAAATTGGGGTTGTGTGTAAAAACAAGCTTTTATAGCCAAGCACAACTAAGATATCATGCTTAGTTGAAGAGTTCCTATTGCTTCCTTTTGGCTCCATCATCAGACCTTGGACACCAACTAGGGCTAAATTACTCGTCAAGACAAAGCCAACGAGTCCAAAAACGGCGGGGTTATATCGAGTAGTTGGGTGGATCCATTGGCCAGCTTTCGGCTTCATCATCAGACCCTGAACACTATTTGTTTGTATATGACTAGTAAATACCAATCTAACAAGCCTAAACACGAGGGGCTTACTCTGTATAGTTCACAACATATTATAGGCGTATGTAAGAAAGCTTATCGGAATCTGGGGTTTGTTTTGAGACAAGCTGGTCAATTTTCCAACATCGGAGCTTTAAAAGCATTGTATGAGGCTTTCGTAAAAAGTCATTTAGAATGTAATGCGGTAATTTGGTCTCCATATGAGGCCAAATACAGACTGATGTTGGAGCGTATTCAGAATAAATTTATAAGGTTCCTATATTTAAAACAGTATGGGGTTTATCCCGGATATCCGCTGTTGTATCCAACTTTATTTGTTCTGGGTATGGTAGGCTATATGAAACTGGAAGCTAGACGGTAAGTAGCCCTAGCTATCTACTTATTTAAAGTACTACGTGGCAGAGTACAAAACCCAGCAGTTTTACAGGAGGTTAGGCTTTGTGTTCCTGATGCGTACATGGGTCGGCGGCGGCGACCGCCATTGCTGCTGGTGCCGCGCGCGCGCACCAACCTGCTGCAGCGTACGCCGCTTGTGCGGGCGCTGCGCACGCTTAACATGGTTGCGGGATTAATTGATCTGTTTACGTGCACGCTGAGCGAATTCACGAAAGCCTCATATTTGGTATTATCGTAGAAGATTGTATTAGGTTTTAGAATTTGAATTAGTATTTAGTGACTGTGCTACGCTATTGCATTAGGTTATTACCTGTAAAAATAGTGTATTGGTGAGATTAAAACAAAAAAAAAAATGTTCCGTCTCCATTATCAAACACACAAGCCATTAGAGCTTCACCGGACAAGCGTCAAACCAGCTCCATGGTACCATATTATTGCATTGTCACCGACTTTACACACGTTGCCAAATTTCAGCTCAATTGAATTCTCGCAAGTGCTTGAAAAATGGATCACAATATTTGAACCGGAAAGACAGACAGACATAAGAACATTGCAAGAATCAAAATCAGAATATTTTATATTCATGTAAACTATTACAGTATTTATGAATCGTCAAAATAGTAACAAAGACTCTACCACCACTTCGGAATGTCATTCCTGTGGAGAAGAAGGGCAAGAAACTCCACGGTTACTCTTTTAAAATAATATTTTTACAATCTTTCCATCTACATTTTGTTGTGGGGTATGGGAGAACAATGGAGTATCAGGTGAGTCTAAATTAAATTAACCAAGTTAAACTATTCATGTGAATGGCTACATGGTTCTCTCATTTACAGATAAAGAAATGAGGAAGAAAAATGATAAATTTTATTTAACTAAAGTTAAATAAAAGGTTGTAAAAAGCGATCTATAAACAGCGTATATCTATATCTCATTCTTACAGTGAAGTAATATCATCATAGCTTTGTTGAATAGATTGGGGTGTGCGCCCAGTCGCATAGGTAAGGTATCTATCTATATCATCACGCCAGCTCCCTCGCGGGGTAGGCAGAGAGTACAGAGTTCCAATAGGTTCTTTCCTTACATACCTCTCTGGCTTCCTCCACTCTCATAGTTCGTCTCATACACACTCGCCGGTTACGGAGACTCCATTTAGTCACAATCATGGTAATTCTTCAGAAAACCATCACTGAAATTATTTACAAATGTACTGTTTCCGTAACCCAGGCCATTGACCATGATCATTGTATTCGTGAAAAAACTAAGTCTCACCGTGACGTTGCCAGCATGAGGCGTAAATAATCGACTGGCAATGCGATTTTTTCTGCGATTGCAAAAAAATAGACTTTGCACTTTTGTAAATTCGGAAGTAAGTCAATGACTGTAGTTCGGATCAGCAAACATATGAGTGAGGTTGACGTCATGAGTTTAGTAATCAGACTTTGAACTGTGTTTTATTATCTTTGAAATGGGGATATTTTGGAGGATGTTATGTTATCTAGTAACGTTGTGGTATATAACAGAATCAGATAATATTTTCTGGGTTCATATATGAAGAATATAAATTATGATTAGTAAATAAATATTATGAATAATATTATTTCAGTACTATCATTTTTCACCACTTGTAGGCAATTTTAATTATCGCGTTAATCAGTCGAAATAACTTTACAAAAATTTAGTCAATCATGAATTAAATTTCTTAGGGTTATTAAACATCGACTTCGTTTCGGCCGAAGGTTTTGGCGATGCCATATTAATCGGCTTCCGCCAAAAGTCAACCTTCGGTCAGACACTAATTATGATACTCCTTTATCAAACCCTTTTCAGTATGGCAGTTAAAACATTTTTAGAAAACAAAAATAGGAAAGCAGAAAAGTCGTAAAAAAAATTACAATATATTAACAACAAACAGCATCAGAATTTAGCAAAACCCTTCAAAAATCTATCAACCAAAAATCCGAATCAACATAACCAAAAGATAAAAGTCAACCACGAACGGAAATCCAAGGCTACAATGCGTTTGGCGAATTGAAGATGAAAATTCCAAACAATGATTCCGATTAGACGATAACGAAATATGGTTATTATGATCATAAAATGAATTCACAACACCGTCTCCCACTCGTCTGGCCTGCTTCAGTCAAGGCCAAATACTTAAGCCATGTGATGTTTGCACATTTTACCGGATCAAATTCTTGGAATTCTCAATCGCGCAGTAGTAACAAGTTCATGCCTTCGTGAGGTGAATAATTTGCAAATATTTTAGGACTGTAGGTACGCATAACCTTGCCCATAAATATATTTTGAATGTCATTGGAAATACTGCATAAAACATATTGGCGATATAAGAATTATTTAAGGTATATAGATAATAGATGAGCGGCAAGCGTGTATGAGACGAACTATGAGAGTCGAGGAAGCCAGAGAGGTATGTAAGGAAAGAACCTGGTGGAACTCTGTACTCTCTGCCTACCCCGCAAGGGATCTGGCGTGAGGTTATAGATAGATAGAGATAGATAATAGATCTGTTCAGAAATTGAAAATATGGTCATAGCATTTGGTGATGATGTCGCCAAAAGCGAAGAAAATAATAACGACTGTAATCACTCAATACCCAAATAGAACGTAGTAACTTCGACTACAACAGAAAACAATGAAGAAGAAATCGTTTCACTAGTACAGCGTTCGTTTGGACGAGACACTTTTTGCAAAGAGTGAAGCCATTAAAAATTCTATGCTTCCACATTACGTACGTGCAGAGCTACCGAGATCAGTTAGGCGAAAGTGATTCCTTCCGTGGTGAATCACAGTTGATTGGAGATGTAAAAACCTCGATTTCGTTGTGACTCACGGATAGGCCAATTTCGTACAATATTTGGACCACTTGAACCGCTGGCAGTGACTGGACTTGATTAAGGTACCTATACAGACTATTCAATGGTCTGTGTCACGAGTTAACCGGGTGTTTGCACTTAACAATTTAGTAATTTGGATTTCCAGTGCGTTGGATGCTGTCTGAATCTATATGTATTGAGGCAGGTTTCCTCCTTTTTTTCTGACTGAGTAAAATTGTTTAAATATGATCTATTTTCGGTAACGGTTGATATTGAATTGGACTCTTTAATATACACGTCGAGAATTTAAAATGTACGGCGGCGATTGGCGTCAATCTTGAGTACATTTTCTTAGCTTTAAATTGTAGTAGCAAAAATACAAATTCCGAGACTTATCTTCAACAAATATCAATTAGGCTGGGATTATCCCGGGATCGAGATATTAAATTTCAAATATACAAATGCCTAAAGAATATTATGGACCATTATAAGGTCGTCAAAATTCAATTAGTGTAACCTCGATCCGAGTTGATAACTTCTTGATCATTGAGAATGCTAATTGTAATTCGCGAATAACGAAACGGTCCTTGATGGTGCGCGATCAAGCTCGATTTGGTCATATTTCTTTATTTATCAGTTAACGGTGTGGACTGGAACTGGTGCGAGTTGGTAAAAATAAAATATGAGAACATTTCTCCACGCTGATGTTTCAAATTAGTCACTTGGAAAGAAAACCATCCAAGATATTTTAGTAAATTGACTTTTTAGTACGTATATTCCAGATTTTTCTTGAAGCAAGAAAATACTCTAAATTATTTCACCACCAAAGCAAAAATGCATGTCTTTAATACTCAGTAGAGAATAGCTGGAACAAATGCAAATATTTCTATGTACACGTACTTTACCAAAAGCCCTTGACAAGCCTTAGGGAATAAATGCCAAGGTCATCTAAACAATAATTTAACACCTATTTAGCTTTCTAGTACCTGTGTTATGAGTTAAACACTCGCAATTTATATAGATCATTGAGCTATTCCACAAGTCTTTCCAGTGAGCTTAAGAAAAAATGCTTCCAATGAGCCAAGAACGTTTTATTTAAATGTTTGTGCTGATCGGAAAATTACTGAGTACTTTTGAATCTTCGTTCATTTTCAGTACCTACAAGCCCCCGGGTATTAGATCAAGAGTTTTTCAACACACTTCGAGTGTCCAAGATCCGCATAACTGTCCATCGATGTTATAAATGTTAACTATCCGCCTGTCCGTGTGGCTTATGATAAACATCTCTTTCGTAATCCGGTGTCACCGGTGCGCGTAAAAGCGTCTACGTCTGTCGGTCGATACTCATACATATTCATACAAAACATAAATAGTAGTCAGATAGAACGTTGCTATGGTAAAGTATCCCACGGTACTGGAATATGCAATATATTTGACATATCATTATGTTTGTTTCGTTGGGCAGAAGTTGCAGCTATTGTTGGATCTCTCTTTACAATTTTGCTTGCTTTCACAGTTTTGTAGTTCGTGTCAGAGTGGCATATTGATGAGACACATACTTGACTCCTAGAATGAAGAAAATAAATATATTTCAAAATTATTTTGATCGATACCTCGTTACATTCAAAAGCAAATGATTGCCTTCTCAATTAGCACCAGCATTTAATGAATCCCAGATTTGTGATTATGTAGTTTAAGGTAGCACTGCAAATCGGAATCGGACTACGAATTTGACGGACGATTCAACGTAGTGGTTAAGAGCTTAAGCCGCTCCGCCCACTGTGTCTTATAGTCGCTGGTTCGATTCCCGCACAGGACAAATCTTTGTGTGACCCACAATTATTTGTTTCGGTTAGGAATAAATCCTAGTGCGGGGCTACGTTTTTACTTCTTTTTCTATTTTTAAACGGAAAAAAAAGATAACTTTTAAGGACAATCTTGATATATCTTCAGTCAGTTTTAGTTGGCATAGAAATGGTAACAATAACGATTAAAATTTAATATATACGTTTATTTAAAATCATTCACATCAGACTGCCTCGTTGGTCTGGTGGCAAAGCGCATCGCTTTGTGATCACGAGGTCCTGGGTTCAAATCCTAGGTCGGACAAATGTAGTTTTTCTAACGTAAAATTCCCAGTATGAGCCCGGAGTCTGGAATTGTGCCCGGTATATGGCAATAGGCTCGCCCCCTATTACATGGGACCTAACATCGTCGGCGAAACGTGGGTGTACTCAGTACACCTCTGCCACCCCCTCTGGGGAATATAGGCGTGCTTTTTTTTTTTATCTTCCAATTTTTAGGAGCTCGTGTCGTTTAGGTCCGTACATTGGAAGGGGAGAGCTAGCGATAGGATGAAATATAGTGATGATACTATACATACTTAAAAACTTAAAGTATTAATTCTAGCCTCTTTTATAAAGCGCGTGTATACTATTTACCGAGTAATCAAAAATCGTATTGATGACGAAGTAATTTAAACGTTAGCAGCTATGTAATTAGGCCGCTTATTGTTTCATACGCAATCAGCTGTAGTGGGTCAGTCACCCAACTCACCCACCGCTGTCGCGTGGGCGATTCGTTTCAAAGCATACAGTTTAAAAAAAAGGTAAGTGTATTGAAACTATTGAAAGTATTTTGCTCTTATTGGTTTAACAATTCGGTTTTAAATGAGTGCGCCGGATACAGGTAATTTTTATTAATTTATTTTGTAGCAAAACGGTCATTAATTAGCATTACTAATTACGATTAATTTCCCATAACCAGATAGATATTTACAGCTACAGATAATGGACAGACGTATGTAATCTATAATTAAAGCAATAGCGGCAAATGGAAGAAACATTAAGGCCTAGGGGTAAAATATAAAATTGCATGCAATATAAGTATTAAATTTTGGTCTTCTCTACTCCGTGTGTGTGTGTGTGAGAGTGATGTACGCCGTTGGCCGCGAGGCCTTTACAGCTTCACCGGACTTAGGGCGAGCGTGCAACCACTACGCTCGAGCCAGAAGCGCAAGGGGCGACATACTCGAGGGCGCCTTGCGCCCTCGGTTGGGACATTCGCTGTGGGGGGACGGGGTGCACTACTAAATGCACCGGTCAACCGCCGGCTATGGGAGGGGATCTACGACTACTTCGACGTCGCCCGTATTCTGAGCGGAAAGAATGGATGACAAAGCATCGGGGGGATCGGTGAGAACATGTCGCGGCCGGCGGTGGCGGCAGGTCTCTACTCCTATTCTTGTTGTATGCTAAGGTGTTGTGTAACTCTTCCGCATAAGAATTTTGAGCAAAATTTGAACTGAGGTGAGCTATTCCTGTAAAAAAACTCTAAGATGATCTGAATGCTCACCATCAGTATTAATCGTTTTGCCGACATCTCGGGAATTAGGTCACCCTTACTTCAGAGTAATCATACGGGTCCTAAAAACCACAAGGCAGAAGCAATTAGCTATATTAAACACTGTACCCAAAACTGTTCCACATAGACACATTAACTTGTACCTCATTAGTTTACGAGTGGAAGGTAAACAATGCCCACAACCGTAAACCCAATAACTGTACGTGGCTGTATTGCCCCTTTATTTATATTAATTAGCCGATGTCGACCGTGCGTCTGGGACATACAATGCCACGGGTTTTACCCATAATCGTTTACATACCAATATTTTAAACATTCGAGCAACAACACTTTAATTGCTATTCAATACGCGAACTTATTAGGTGGTAAATAAAACCCATTTTTTGCGTTGTGGCTTTGGGTACGTGACTGATAATTAAAGACCTTCCCTTTCCCTGATCAGATTGCTTTGGGATTCGATAAAATTGGTCCAACAAACTCTCTGTACAAATGGTCATATCTGCTATTTTAGCTCATTTTCTTAAAATTCTTTCATTGAAATTTTCTATCCATGTTTTCCATAGAGTGGTCAATAACGTTTAGAATATTAAATAATTCCAACCGTCTCCAACTGACTACAGGATATTTCCATGAAATAATTAGCATGCAGTCCTTAACAACATTAAATATTGACCATAATGCAATATTATGGTAAAACAATGTGAATAAATAATCCAGTGCTACCAATTAGGAACGCATTAACCAAACAATTTATGCTGGAGTAATTTTCACACGAAACGGCAATTAACCTGACACTACACTTGAACTCGAAACAATTGTTCACAATCTAGAACGAGTTTGTTTACGGAAAATCGCGAGCAAGCAACAGAGGTGCAATGTGGGAGACAAACCACACATCCGTTTGGTGTTTCCGTATTGGTTTATGGATTTCTACAAGGGAGAAATACTAGGTATTTGAAGCTAAAGTGTGTATACCCTGGAAGGGTCACACACGCCTTAGCTAAATATTTAAATTGTTCGAATAATCCTAATTTAAAAAGGCATTATTTTATTGAAACAAGTTTTCATAGAAAAAATACAATGAAGATGATACTTAGATACTGATACTTAGATGACGAGTTTCTATGGCTTCCATCAGACCTTGGACACCATCCGAGTCTGAAGTACTAGGCAAGACAAATCTAATCAGCCTAAAGATGGCGGGGTTATATTGAGTAGTTGGGTCGTTCCAATGGCATCCTTTCGGCATACCTTACTGCATTGTCACCGACTTTACAAACGTATGCCAATGAACCGGAAAGACAGACGGACAGACAGACATACGAATATTGCAAGTTAAATAAAAGCTAAAATAAAGAACAATGTTACCAATTTTAAGCTGTAAAAAGCGTTGACATCAACTTGAGCGTTCGGGAGTCTCGACTTCAATAAAATATTAGAAATCTTATGTATATTATCACAAATTTTTTTGGTTTGGTTTGGTTGGGGTTTAAAAACGAACTAAAATAAGCTGACAGCAAATATTTATCTACAAAATTCTAAGTCGTGGTATATCCAGTGTTGTTTTGCTAATATACCCGAACACACCACGTTTGACGTCACCATACATTTATAAAATCGTAAAATTCGTGCGTGACCTTAGAATTTAAATGAGGAAGACGTAATCTAAATGATTTGATACGACCGCCGCCTAGATCACACGGGGGCAGTGACATTGGAATCTACATTTATTTACAACTCACAACGATAACTCTAGAGATCAATCAATAATGGTTCACCAGCTGACAGTGACGCGTTTTCTAAGAAAAACGGACACAGTACTGAGAATGGATTTTTTTCCCACGGCCCTTTAAGTTTATGTTTTAGTGACGTTGTTAAATTACTTCTCTTGACAATGGACTTTAATTAATTTTACTACGTTCTTTGTTAGAATAATGTTTGTCTGCGATAGCCTTGGGAGCTTATGTCTGGCTGCGGACACAAGGAAGCTGATGATGAACGGTCCATATCAATAAACAATATATCTCCGGAACATATACAATTAATTCAATTAAGCGTACAGGTTTTAATTATCTGTAGTCACAATTGGTAAGAGAAAGAATGTCAGATGAAAAAATGACAAAAAAGATATACAATGCGAAAGTGGAAGGATGTAGGTACAGGGGAAGACCTAGACTATCTTACCATGACCAAATAGACCGAGTTTTATCTGAACGGCAAGTTAAGAGTTTTCGTAACCGGCGAGCGTGCATGAGAGGAACTATGAGACTGGAGAAAGCCAAAGAGGTATGTAAGGAAAGAACCTGTTGGAACTTTCTACTCTCTGCCTACCCCGCAAGTGATCTGGCGTGATCATATATATAGATAGAGAGAGAGATGTAGTCACAATTTATTTGTCTACGTATTGCCCTTAGCTTGTTGTTCTATTGGACGCATGCTTCTTTGAGTTTGTTTTGTGATTTTGGGGTTCAATCGTCTCTTACTGCGCATATTGGGTTGTAAAATTAGTATAATAATAAAGGCATTACATATCTATAAATGTAAGAAAAGGAATATTTTGATAGGCAATAAATATCATGTCGAAATTTTAGCATTTGTACAATTTGTGAGTATTGAATTTTATGTCGATCTATATGATCAAGATTTACGCTAGATCACTTGCAGGGTATGCAGAGAGTACAGTTTTTGAACAGGATCTTAAAAATAAAAACAAATAAGAGACAAACATCCCGATCGTATGATCTTAAAATGAGCAGTACTGTTATTATATGTTGTGTTATCCAACTTATATCCTTTTAGGAATGATGGAGTTACAAGCATTGAAATATCGTAGGTCGGACTAACAGAAATCATTAAGCTTGAAGGTACTCTGAAATTACAATGACTTGGACGTCTAACACAAAGCTAAAGCACTCGAAACGTCGGGAACTTTAAAACCTAAAATAAACCACTACCAATAACCGAAAAATACTTTTATTTCATCTAAAATTTTACAAAGCAAGACGACCATTAGCCTAGCACTTGCATTTTGAACCAGCTTACCTGCCACTCAAAGGAATGTGGCAAGTCTATAACTCAAATGTAACTTTCTCCCGACCATAAAACCTTCCTGATAACGTTGACAAAGGGCGTTTTTGTAACTCGAGTGGTTAACTCACGGGCTGTTCCGCAATTAACGTGCTTTACTGCCGGCTAAGATACGGTCACTTATCAGGGAGGTATATCTGGGTTCTAGAAGTTTCGTTAGTGGGTTTTGCTTTTTTTTAAGTGTGAGTTGTTTTACTTTTAGCCCGCATTCCAACAGCAAATTTTTTTAACGCTTACAGCTCTTCAATAACGCATGAAGATGGTAGGATTCTGATGGTCAGATTTTTTAAATTTACAGCTTTCTATACTTCAATAACGACCCGCGACTTCGACCGCGTGGAATTTAACAAACATTAACTTTTTCTAAAATAAAATGATGTTGTAAGGAGTAGCCTAAGTTACTCCTTACAACATCAGCTATCTCCCAGTTTAAGTCCTGTCAAAATCGGTCTAGCCGTTTCGGAACGTTAGCCGGAACAAACGGAAATACAGACAGAAAAAAAAATTAAAAATAGTTTTAAATACGGTATATACTTTCATATGCACTTAGTTAAAAGCTGTTATTTTGACATTACCAACACAAACACTTCAATTTTATTTATTTGCATAAATTAGTAAACACTTTATGAGAACTAAAGAAATGAGTGAATATCGCCTATTCTCTATCTCTATTCTCCCTTTCCTATGAAAAATTCTTGAACGACTTATTTAAAATCAATTTAGTCGTTTTTTAAATATTCATAATATTCTAAATCCGTATCAATCTGGTTTTCGCCCTGGTCATAGTACGACTACTGCATTAGTGAATATCTCCGACGACATTCGGTTTGGAATGGAAAACCAGCAGCTAACTGTTCTCACTCTTCTTGATTTTAGCAATGCGTTCAATACAGTTGATCATGATATTCTCCTTGCCACGCTGCGTTCCCTTAATGTTTTTCCTTTGGCGATCGACTGGTTTCGTAGCTATCTGTGTGGACGTCGGCAACGTATTCGCATAGACGATACTTTTTCCTCTTGGTGTGAAGTTTCTGCCGGCGTACCGCAAGGGGGTGTGCTATCTCCACTGCTTTTTGCAGTCTTTATCAACAGAATTACTAACGAGCTAACATCGTCCTATCACCTTTATGCTGACGACTTACAAATATACACACAGGCTGATCTTGCTCATTTATCAACTGCCATCCAAACTGTGAATTTCGACCTAAATCGTATTCATTCTTGGAGTAAGTCGCATGGCCTTACAGTTAATCCAGCTAAAACACAAGTTATTGTTATAGGCAGTCCTTGGTATATCTCTAGAATCAACTTTGATTAACTTCCTGTCATTAATTTCAGCGGGGTCCATATTCCATACAGCGACAAGGTTAAAAATCTTGGTGTCTTCTTTGATAATACTTTATCGTGGAGACCACAGGTTACTGAGGTTGGTAGAAAGATTTTTGCTTCAGGAGCCTCTCTTAAACGCCTGCGAAATTTCTTACCTATTCGTACTAAAATTGCGCTTGTTCAATCCCTCCTGTTGCCCATTCTTGACTATGCTGATTCTTGTTACCTCGACTTGCCCGTGGATCTTCTTAATAAATTGGAACGGCTTCAAAATTTCTGTATGCTTTCATTTTCGGCTTACGCAAGTATGACCACGTATCCGAATTCCGTTTTCAACTTAAGTGGCTTCCTGTCCATCGTCGTAGACACGTACATGTCCTTGCTCTACTTTACTCTGTCTTATTTAACCCGCGCACTCCTATGTATCTGAAGCGACGTTTCTCCTTTCTTGCTTCCACTCAGTCTCGTGACCTTCGTTTATTATTATTACAGTACATTAGTACAGAAGATACGGTCTACAGAAAGAAGTACCAATATTATAAACGCGAAAATTTGTGACAAGGGATATATTGATGTTTATAACTCTTTCATGCAAAACGACTGCACGAATTTTAATGGAACTTTGGAGTAATACAGTTTGTACATTAGAATTATAATTAACTACCAGTTCCCTCGACTTGGTACCCGGTCGACAACAGCGCCACCTACCGGGTCTATTTTTATAGCCTATATTACTTATGGATAATGTAGCCTTCTAATGGTGAAAGAATCATTAAAATCAATCCAGTAGTTTTTGAGTTTATTCGTTACAAACTTACAAAAATACAAATCTTTCCTCTTTATTATATTAGTGTAGATAAAGTGTAAATACATACGCAGACGACCGTTTCTTAAAAATATAACTATTGCGTAGAAGAAAGCTTACTTGGCGTGAAAAAAAACGAATTGTTGACGAGAAGGAGAAAACTGATAATCTTAGCTTAGGATTATCATAGTTATGAGAAAGATCTCCGATATCTTCCACATAATGGTAAAGCTAGACATCAGGTGGTACTATAAAGTTCTTAGTATTCTTTAAAATCCAGTTCAACTTTACCTTCAGGGGCGGTGACCACTTAGATAAATCATTACCGATAAGTACACACAGCCTTTGAACAAAACTAATAAACTATCCAAAATGGAGTTGTGCAAGTTTTAAGTGGTCTTGAATAGACACTTTTATTATATTTTACGAGTTAACTCGGTTGCCACACGTCGACAAGAGGTTTTGCTTGTATGTTGCAATGACAGTTCTGGCTAAATTATACGGTTAACATTATCATTTTCATTAATAACTATAAGTTGTCTAGCAGTTTCCCGCGGCTTCGCCCGCATTCAATTTATATTTACATATTGGACCCCGTCGACAACACCGCTACCAAAAGGACTATATAACTAAGAACGACCCAGGTGACCCCCATAATAATATTCGCCCTGTTAGGAAATTGTCCCACCGTTGGGCACGGGCCTCCTCTCAAACTGAGAGGGTATAGGCCATAGTCCACCACGCTGGCCCAGTGCGGGTTAGCCAACTTCACACACCTTCGGGAAACTCTTAGATATGCAGGTTTCCTCACGAGGTTTTTCTTCACGGTTAAAGCAAGTGATAGTTATTTTTTAATTCGATATGGGAGGGAGACATATCTTATTGGAAATAATATTTAAATTGTTAAAATATTTTCTTTTGACAGTGTATGCTAAAGCTAGTAAAATAAAGTGTGTTAGTAGATTTTGCTAAATTAAAACTGATTAATAATATCTGACCCATGTTGATTGCGACGTCATCAGTGCTTTAACAACCAATTAACGACTAGGTATTTCGTCACCAGTTTATCGCATGTAATTATGAAGACAATTATGATGCAGTTAACACGTCTGCACTTAAATTATAATCGGTCGCTGCCTACCTATTTATTTCCAACTAACTGAAGATTAATTAACTAGACGGTAATTAAGATTGAACATATACCGTCTCGCCAGGAATTAGCGTCTCTATTATGAGTTGTTGTGGATTTTACACACATTTAGTATCTATTAAATAAATAAAAAATAAACACCGACTGTATTCCCCAAGAGGTGGTGGAAGAGGTTTGTATAAAGTCACAATTCAAAACATTTTATTTGAATAGGCCAACAAGAACGCTTACAAACGTCAAAAATTATTAAATTTTTTGCAATTACCACCGGCTCGGAACGCGGCCTCACACTGAGAAGATCCGGCGAGAAACTCAGCGGGCTAGTCTTTTAAATTAACTGGACTGGCCTTTCTATTTATCATTCTTTATTTTTGTGTGTCTGCACGCATCTAAATTTCGGTAACGCCTGCTTCTATTCCAGACTCACATACAGAGATAGTCACAATTCCAGACTCAGGACTGCTACCAAGAATGTTTCGCCAGCAAAACCCAGGCCCGTTATTAGGCCCACGAGACTGTCAACCTATAGAATAAGATTTTCGGTACTGACTGTAGCTTCTCAAGCGACCGGTAGGGATGCTCTTCTATTCCACATTAGTCACACAAACGAGCACTCTATCGAAGGTTATAGTATAGCGCGCATGGTACTTGAAGTTAAAAAATAGCTGACAAGTTAGTTTGCTGTACTGTATTATCGAAATGTTTTAAAAATTCTATCTCGACTTTTACAGTGTTATTCCTTATCATCAGTTTTATCAATCATCGAGCTTGCGATATTTCATACCATTTTACACACGTTTATATACGACTAGCTGTGCCCGCGACTTCGTCCGCGTGGAATAGTGTCTTTGGGTAGCATTTAATATTTTGTCTCTTGTCGAAAACTTATGAAACATTCACATAAACCTTACATATTTCCATACAAACTTTCATCCCCTATACCCTATTGTTATTTTACACCCTTGAGGGTAAAACTTTTACAAACTTTGAATATCATATTTATTTATATCGAATCAACAGCCTAAAAAATAAGTTTCAAGCTACTAGCTCTAAAAATGACGATACTTCCATACAACTTTTCACCCCCCCCCCCCCCCCAATTTCAACTCGTTACAACCCTTTTTTCGCATTAAAAAGTAGCCTATGTCCTTTCTCAGGCTGTATACTATCTGTGTACTAAATTTCATTTAAATCGGTTCAGTAGTATTGGCGTGAAAGCGCGACAGACAGACAGACAGAGATACAATCGCATTTATAAAATTAGTAAGGATTGAATGCAAATAACAATTTTGTTTATATGGTGGCAAGATTTCAATTCGAATGCCAACATTTTATAATAGTTCTAATAAAAAAAGGTATAATCAAAAGGCAAGAACCGAAGTTCACAGGATACAAAGCCTTTTCTTGGACTCTTATCAAAACAAAGTTCTTCATAACGTAACGGAGTTTCTCAAATATTTACATAGCTTCGCGTTGTATCTACTGAAGCAGCTGCCGTTAAAACTGGTCTGGTTTCACCCACTTTTGGAATAACACTGCGTGTTATAATAACAAAATCGCCGTGGATGTGTCAACAGAAGCGCGTGCGCAATATAAAACGATGTATCGCATGACCTTTGTGTTTACATTGCTGATCCATAGTGATAGTAGGGAAGGCTGATGAGATATGCGTATAGATGCTGGACGATAGCATCTGTTAAAGTAAGTATAAACGTTGTTGAGGCTTATTCGACAGTGTAATTAATTGATGATTGAAAGCTGATGCATGAGGACTACATTTACCTTATGTTAAGTTAATTCATAGATTAATCGGAATGTAACAAGAGCAATCAAGTGTAGTAAGGTGCGAAACGTCCTAAGCTGCGAATACAATAACGGAATTGCTTTTACTTTAGGGAGAAAACGGGATCCCATTTGGTGAAATAATATACATAATAATAATAATATTAGCCCTGTTAAGAAACTGTCCGACCGTTGGCCACGGGCCTCCTTTTAAACTGAGGTGGTTGGTTTAGGCCATTGTCCATCACGCTGACCCAGTGCGGGTTGGCGAATTTCACACGCCTTCGAGAAATTCTTAGGCATGCAGGTTTCCTCACGATGTTTTTCTTCACCGTTAAAGCAAGTGATAGTTAATTTTTAATACGCACATGCATCAAAAAGACAGGTACGTGCCTGGGTTTGAACCTGAGACCTCTGACTTTGCAGTCCAACGGTTAGACCGTTGGACTGCGAAGTCAGAGGTCTCAGGTTCAAACCACTAGGCTATCACTGCTAATAATATAGATAAAGTAGAAAATTATATTAGTGTTTATTTTCTTTAGTTACACGCCCACCATTTGTCAGGAATCGAGATTGTAGAATTTAATTAGCAACTATGTTAAAATGTGTTGTTATTTGAGTTCCAGTCAAAATTAAGTTTAAAATCAAGTTTCACGGACGATTTACGAGGTGGTTAAGAGGTTAAGCCGCTCCGCCTACTGGATCAAATAGTCGCGGGTTCGATTCCCGCACGGGACCAATCTTTGTGTGGCCCACAATTATTTGTTTCGAGCTGGATATTTGTTTAGTTAAAGGACATTTTCGAAAATTGCCCCAGAACCAACAAACATTTGACCCATGGCATCATTATTTATCTATTTTATTAAAATAATGGCAAATATCCGTATCTAACGGACAATTTGCAATCTAAAACGAATATTTGAAAGTGTTATAAGTACTTATATCGAAGTCGCCGACATCTTTACTGAATGTCAACACACAATAGAACCTCATATGAATTAATGGCTACTGAATTATAACTTCAAAATCTAATACTTTTTGTGCAAAATTGCGATTCCCCCGCTTGTCCATTTAATAATAATTGCCTTAAGAGAATTATGGTGATCATATTATGGGTGATTTGAAATCATACAAGTATTTTTTCATTGCTGTTCTGGATGCATTGCATTCTGGAGCAAATCATGTATGGGCGCAAAACAATGTCTTTTTCATGTTTGTAAACGAACCAACGACACCCTCTTCTAAATCTTCAAACTTTCCACTTAAGTAGCTCGCCAGCAGCTCCGATGGGGGAACGTTAGTATCTGAACTTTTAATAACACTATTTTGTCAATAGAGTTCGTGTTTGGATTTTTTATGTACGAGATAATATAGCTATTATGCTTGGGGGAGTGGTTGGAATATTTAGAAAATATTTTTCGGGAGGAAAAAAACGCTTTACCACTTTAACAGATGCGCTATGGCAGGATTTGGCAGAGAAAATATCTTCCAGCCGGGTGTTGTGTCTGAAGACCTGCCACCCCCCAGAGTATTTTTGAGTGATTGAATGATCTACTCTTTTGGCCACGGGGCCTATAACGGACGCGAGGGCAAGCGTGCAACCACTACACTCGAGACCCCAGAGTATTTGTCTGGAATAAACCCGAGAGTGGGGTAACCCCACTCTTTAAAACTCTAATCTAATTTTATAGTAACACTTTCTCTTACTATTATTATTATGCTTTTTATTATATACCTTTACAACATCTCTATTTTGTAAATGAGAGGACTATGTAGACACTGACCAATATCATGAATCTAAGTACACTTATGATTAATCTATACTTAAGCACATCTATTTAGCTCGTTCTGCATTGTTCTCCCATACTCCATAAATGCAATGTATACAAAAATAATTGTAAAACTCATTTTTAAAAAAAAGTAACCGTGGAGTTTCTTGCCCTTCTTCTCCACAGGAATGACTTTCCGAACGGGTGGTAGAGTCTTAAGTTATTAATAATTTTCTCTTTTTGACTATTCATAAGTGCCTTTTGGTCTACATGAATAAAAAACTTTCGATTTTGATTTTGAAACACGTTTTAAAAAAATTGTTTGTCTTTGTAAAGCGCGAACAAAAACACATATTATAAAAAAAATTCGTATTCAAAAACGTTACAAATTTGTAATAGCATTGATGGTTTTGCGCTAGAAATTTCGCCTTTACGGTATCGCATTTATCCTCAAAACCCCATCCCATTAATCAGGGGGTACCATGAAACGCCGCAATGCGGTCCCACAACCTCATTACACGAATTCAAGACTGCTGACTCTTTTATAAGGTCCCCATTCGTCCATTGAATAAGCGTTTGATTTATTATGGACAATAAATCAACTATTGTCTTAGTTGATTTCATTGGGTAAATTTATACGTTCGGCGAAGTACGTTTGTAACAAAAGCTGGGATAATATTTAAAAGTTCTGATGATACTTAATTGATTCCGAGAATAAGAGGAGTTCAGTTGTATCAACCTGTCAACTGATTCGTGCGGATTTATCTCGGTTTTATATGAATTAGGTTGTTATATATGTTATTAAATTGGATTAGAATAGCGAGTCAAGATAGGATTTAAGACGCTTTGAAAAGGCAAAATCAAAGATATGATTAAGTTGATATCATAAAATATTTTTTTTATTATTTAAGAAAACGTATCCCCACACTAGGATTTATTCCTGTGTCGTGGGTGCATTTACATGACACGTCCGACAGAGCGAAGTGGAAGAAGAAAATTGGATAGAAGACCCTACCATCTGATGGGAATAATAATTGCCAAGGAGAGAGGGACGTGGGTGCATTTACAAACATGAAAATTCACATACAAATTTACCCAGACCGAAACAAATAATTGTGGGTCACACAAAGATTTATCCCGAGCGGGAATCGAACCCGCGTCTATTAGACACAGTGAGCGGAGCGGCTTAAGCTCTTAAACACTGCAGTAAATCGTCCGTCGTTATTAACGTCATCTATCAGATATTTAAATGTGTTATATTTCTAAAAGTCAAGAGTCTCCGTAACCGGCGAGTGTGTATGAGACGAATTATGAGAGTGGAGGAAGCCAGAGAGGTATGTAAGGAAAGAACCTGTTGGAACTCTGTACTCTCTGCCTACCCCGCGAGGGAGCTGGCGTGATGATATAGATAGATAGATATTTCTAAAAAGAACATATTTCTGTTACTATTATATATGTATGTTTGCATCATAAAGGAAGTTTATTTGCATGAAATATATACACTATTAACACTTCTCACCTAACACATTAACATAGCAAACAAATTAAGATCGTAAAACATACATTATCACGAATAAAACTCGCGCTACCAAATTCACCGTCTTAATTTAATCTTTAATTATATCGCATCAAAATAAACATCGATTTGAGAAAAAACTGTAGGAATGTCAGAACATTCCCACGGCAGATCGAAAGTTGATCGCGTGTCCGCTTTTCTTCCGTCCAAAGGCATTTGAACGAATAAGGTTATTAATGGTAGAACACGCGGATTACCAGCTTGTTAAGGTCTAATGAGATCTAAGTCATCTAATAAAAAACCTATGAGGCATGAACACGGTTGTGCCAAAGTCAATTGTATAAAATGGTCGAATAAAGTTTAAAGTTGATTATGACAAAAATGTCAACAAGGAGTTATTGGCAGGTCACGATCGATATGGAGAAAGCATATCGATAAACTGATGAAGTATGAACCATGCAATTGGCATAGCTCGGTAGTGTGATGAGGAGAGATGAGAAGTATGTAACTAAAAGAGTCATAGATATTGAATGTTGACAGATATCGATGGAGAAAACTGCCGAATCGGGGCTGCCGATCACGAGGCTCTGGATTCAAATCCAAGGTTGCACAAGTGTTACAGACTCTTTTCTATCGAAAAAATCATATTGGGGGTTCGGAGTCTAGAATTGTGTCCGGTATTATAACAGCCACAATTGGTAAATGCCATTGCTATAGGCTCTCTCTCTGTTTAGAACCTAATATTAATGTCGAAATGTGGGTGTCAAAACCTCTGTTCCGATGTAGTATTGACGTAATGGTTTTTATTTTTTTAGATAGATGTAGTTAATTCCGACAAGAAACCTAGATGGTGTCGTCGTAGCAGAAGACAAGAATGAAGGTTATGAAGTTCCCTTTTGCTGCATGATGTATGAGTATTTAAGTTCAAACCAGTTTCATGTCGGTGTAAAGAACAAATACTTAGGTTCTACAATGATGACGTATACTCGGCTGATGGGTATCGTGTGGATATTCCAAACATCGAAGGTCAACTAATAGAAGGAAAATAATAATATATACCCAAGAATATTCAAACTTAAGTTGCGTTATTAAGTTCAAAGTTACGCAGAAACGGATGCCATTTGAATTCATTAGCGCAATCCTCTTCGTAATGGCACTTTTCTGCCAAGACATATTTTGACTTGGACTTGTTTTTAATTTGATTGATTTCCAAATTTGCGCTGCCTAATGGTTTGCATAAGATTGTTTTTCTGACCAATTCGCCTTAGTAATTCCTGGTGGGTGACTTAGCGAGTACAATAGAAAAACATCATCGATCTACATGTCCATATCTCAGATCCATATGCGTCTAGAATTGGCGGTAAGATTATTCTCGGATGGGGCAAAATCTTGACGGATCGTGATTGGAGTCTTGTACGCAAGTCAAAATAGTCTTGTATATACGTCAATACGATACAATTCTTGGAACAAATATTTTTTGTCAATGTTTTTTCATTACTCGCCATGCTAGCGCGTAAAACCAAACGGTTATCGGTCATTTCACGTCAAGGGGGACTAAATTCGTGACTTATGTCTTGTCGCGCCGCCTTCAGCTCTGCAGCAATGGAGAAGACGGAGGCGCAGTGAAATCAACTTTTTCGCCAAAATCATTACGGGAATCTTCTCTGTGGGTTTTGATTTCCAATGCGCTGTCTCACTCTTCAGTAAGCATGTACCAGGGAATTTCTACTTCTGCATTCGCTCTATCTTGGCATGCATCTGTTATGTTCAACTGTAGGCAGTTGTTTTTAATATAAATAATCCAAAAGTCATTATTCTGACGTTGTTAAATCGTCGAAACACGGCATCTGACACTGTTTTTCGGTCACCCATATACGGCTATGCGAATTAACGTTAATTTAACGAAAATACCACGTGCCGTGCACGCGTGACATGCGACGTCTGAATTTGGAGTCGTGCGAGACAAACAGAATCCGCATGCCATATGGAGATGACAAGTGAAAGCAGATTTTAACAACACAAAACAGTGCTAATGATTTACGATGTAAACGCAGGACATTTAGACATGAAGCTGGCCAACGTGACAATGTCAACAGTAGCATTGAAGCGGCACATGAAAATAAGTAGAACTTGTGTAAAATTAACGTAACAGTAGGCGAGCCTATCAACAATCGCAGAGTCCAAAGTGCTACTGAGAAATGCACAATAGAAAATCTCTAATAACATTCAGTCCGACCTAGGATTCGAAGCCAGATCACTATATCAATGAGGGAGGTAGTTACCATATTCATCTAGGCTGATAAGCGAATGTATCATTCTTTCAAACAATAAATTATCTAGCAATCCAATAATTTTAATTTACAAGACCTTTTTTAAAACTAGCTTTTATAAAAAAAGCACAACGAAGATATCTTTCTTAGTTGAGGAGTTCCTATAGCTTCCTTCCGGCTCCATCATCGGACCCTGGACATAATCACGGTAAGGTACTCGTCAAGACAAATCCAACGAGCACAAACACGGCGGGGTTATATTGAGTAGATGGGTGGTTCCATTGGCTACATTTCGGCTTCACCACTGATGGTGAAGCTATCAATACAATACTAATCTAACAAGCCCAAACACGAGGGGGTTACGTTGTATAGTTCACATGTTCCTATGACCACCTTCCGACTCCATCATCAGACCAGCTCCAAGGTACCATATTATTGTATTGTCATCGGAATTACACACGTATGCCTAATTTCAGCTTATTCGGATACCCACAAGTGCTTTAAAAATAGATTACAAGATTTGAAAAGGAAAGACAGACAGACAAACAGACATACGAACACTGCAAGTTAAATAAAAGCTTGTAAAAATACATTTTTATTTACCATTATACCAGACAGTTCCAAACTTCAGACAGTTACTGAGAATATTTATATTGAGAAATCATAATGTGTCCGACCATTTGAACTCAAGATCTCTTGATCGCCAACCAAACTAAACGCCACTAGACAATCGAAGCAGTTAACGAGGCAATGTCAACGTACGTCAAAATACCTTCTGATGAGTTTAACACCAAAATGGATTTTGCGTTTAATATCGTCCAATTACCGGCGGGATACGTCAGGCTGCCAGGAAGCTTTCAGCTGATTGGACGGTGTAAAAGGGTTAGCGCCCCGCTCTGGCTGGGGTGCGGAAGGGAGCGAGATTGAAACGTGGGGATTTGGACATAATTATACGGTAATAGAAGCGCTCGTAATGCCGTGGGGTTGTTCCCAGACTTACAAAATGTTATTCCCATCACTTCCATGAATTATATGCAGTACACTCAACATGAACAGGGAGAGAAGGCGATATGTTGAAAACTAGATGTAAGTTACTTTAGATTTAGATTATATTTAAATTAGATAGCCATTTTTCTTATTTTTCATAATTCAACCCTTTATGATAATCCCCAGAAAAATAAATACTTACTAAAAAAAATCTGACCATACTGAAAAACTTATTCATGGATCTCGTAAGAAAGAAGATATACTGACGCGGAAGTCGCGGGAACTCATGTATGGAAGATATTTTTTTCGAAAATAATGGGTTTTAAAAGGCTGATAAATCATTTATTGCTTGAAAAAAAGTATTATACAAGGGTGTTTGTTATAATAATATTATTACAGTGCTACATGTTTCGCCGAAAAATCGGCATGCAAATTTGTCATACTTAAAGAAGAAAGAAGTGTGGAAACAACCTATTCCGTGGTACTACGGTATTCGTAGCGGTTTGTAGCTCGGTTGATCTGAGAATGGTGACCGTTTGTGGTCTCCGTGCGTCTGGAGGCACGTTAAGCCGTTGGTCTTGGTTACCATTTTGTATGGTATTCGTTGGGATAAATTGGAAAATATATTGGCGAGATTCTAATAGCAGGTGGCCAACTGACCACAAACCTGCCTATGACAATCACCACGCCGATGGGTACGCGTGGTGGAGTATGACTTAATCTCGTCTTCATTTGTGAGGCATTTGTGGCTTTGCCCAGAGGTGGGGCGGTATAGGCCAAAATCAAATGTTTTTTTTCATTTAGACCAAAAAGTACTTATGAATAGTCTAAAAAAGAAGTTATTGATTACTTAAGACACTAATACCCGTTCGGAATGTCAATCCTGTGGAGAAAAAGCCGATTTATAATTTATTCGGATAATGAAATTTTTAACACCACAGCGTAGTATTTGGCAAATAGGGACCTCATGGTCAAAATCGAAGTGTTTCCACCTAGAGAGTCTAACAATAATACAAAACATGAGCACAAGTACTGTGTAACATTGAGTGATATGTTGATCTCAATTCACGTTTAATTTTGTCTATCAGAAAGTGGAAGAATTAAGTTACCGGGGAAGACCTTTTTTTTTACCTGGGGAAAATCTTGCATAGGACTTCCGCGAGCCTCGGGGGAAGCCCGCGGGGCATGTCCGATTCCTACCGACTAAAAACCCTAGGGTGGCCGACATCAGCACTTTGGAGGGGCTCCGGGATCTCCGTATGGAACGCACCGGTGCCCCTCTTGTGCCGCACTCTGAAGAGCCCGCCATCGGGGGGAGATTTGATGACACGCTCCCCTCCGCACCGAAACGGTGCTCACGGTGACGTGGACCACGCCACGCCGCCGTCCTGAGGTCGCTCGTGAAGGACGCTCAGCCGGCTAGCCGCTAACCGGGGAAGACCTAGACTATCATACCATGACCAACTAGACAGTGTCCTATCTGAAGGCCAAGTCAAGATTAACCAACGAGCGTAGATGAGACTATGAGAGTAAAGAAAGCGTGCGAAGTTTGTAAGGAAAGAACCTGTTGGAACTCTGTATTTTCTCCCTACCACAAAAGAGATCTAGCGTAATGATATATATAAATAGAAAGTTTACATGATATCACATTATAAATTTCTATATTGCTCTCTTACGGTTATTAACAATTACAACATATTCATAAACGTACAAACTGTTTTTTAAATTGTGATAAATCCATACTTAATATTATAAATTCGAGAGTAACTCTGTCTATTTGTCTGTTACCTTCTCACCCAAACCGCTGAACAGATTTTGATCAAATTCGGCAAGGACATAAGCTACCTTTTAACTTTAAAAAAAAACGTGTGTGAAATACACGCTTGATAAATAACGTTAAAACGTAGTAAATCTAGTGTGTAAATAAAGAATAATTTTAATTTAGAAAGCATTTTACAACAACGATAATATCTTGCTTAGTTGAGGAAATCCTATGGCTCCCTTCAGACTCCATCATCAGACCTTGGACACAATACGGGTCTAAAGTACTCGTAAAGACAAATCCAACGAGCCCAAACACCGTGAGATTATATTGAGTAGTCGGGTGGTTCATTCGCCACCTTTCGGCTTCATCATCAGACCCTGAACACTCTCTGGTTGTAAAGTACTCATCAATACCAATCTAACAAGCCTAAACACGAGGGGGCGCTGTACACCTCACGTGTACCTATGGCCACCTTCTGACTCCATTATCAGACCAGCTCCATGATTGCATATTATTGCATTGTCATTAACTTTACATACGTATGCCAAATTTCAGCTCAATCGGATACCCGCGAGTGCTTGAAAAATTAATCACAAGATTTGAACCGAACCAGACATACGAACATTGCAAGTTTAATAAAAGCTTATAAAAAAGATTAAAGAACGGATAGAACTTTGGTCTATCACAATCAAGAAGCTCAATCAAGTAAAAAACCAGAAAGTCACGATACCCGCGATCCTACGATCACGTACATCAGTATACATAAGTCATAGACAGTAGGTATCGAACTAAGCGTTTGCGCAACAACGCGACGCGACAAAAACTGCGTAAATATGTATTATTGAATTGTGTAGTATGAAATGAGGTCACAGACCTTAGGGCGGGAGTCACAATAGACGTGACCTGGTTAGGTGCAACAAACTGTCTAGAAATGCATATAGACAAACAATAACAGTTGAACTATGGTTTAATATTTCCTATTCTTTACATATTCATACTAATAATACAAAGTCGAAAGTAGCTGTGTCTGTTTGATACATTTTTACCCCTAGACAAGTGAACCGATTTTTATAAAATTTGGCAAGGAGATTGATTCCGAAGAAAACCTTTAGTAAGAAACAGAGATGGGCAAAATTTAATCAGATAAATGAACACATTTTATAATATTCAATCATGATTCAAGATTAAAAGTGTAATCGTATACGTTGAAGATTATTAAATGTAATTGTAACCCAATCGTTAATGCACCATCACGCGTATATTCCCCAAGCGGGGGTGGTTAATCATAATCTGACAAGATTTTGGTCATTTATGGTAAGAAAAAAAATTTATGCAGACTAAGTCTCGTGTAACATTTAGTGATACTTAAAATATACTTAGGAAAAAAATTCTGTGTAAATTTAAAACATTTTTGATGCCTGTTTCTTTCGCCTAGTAGCGGATAGTTGGGCTAGCGATCGCGAGGTACTGGGTTCGAATCCTGGATAGGATTTTTTTTAGGAACAATCCTGTCAATATGTTCGCTTTCTATTCCATTGGTACATAACAATATCGGCGGAATGTGGATTCAGAGTAAGCCTCTGCCATCCTCACTTGGGGAATAGCGTGAAAGTGTTTATTTTACACGCTTTTTTATTACTTTAATATTACAACGCCAGATCACTGTGTTTTAGAAGTGTTTTTTTGTGCACGTGAGTGATCTACGCTGTTCGCCATGGGGCCTTTACAGCTTCACTGGACAAGAGGGCGAGCGTGCAACCCCTACGCTCGAGCCAGAAGCAAGGGAGCAACTAGCTCAAGGGCGGGCCTCGGATTGGGCAGCCGCTATGGGGGAAGGAATATATTAGGTGTCTCGCCGTGGTGCTCTGCACCGGCCGGCGGGCAAGGGATTCTTCAAACTCGCCGGCGGGGTCGGTGTCTGATCCTGTGTTGCGGTATTTGGGAAGTAAGGGCATCGGGAGGGTCGATGAGTTCCAAGCGGGTCCCTCATCGAGCATCCTTTGTGCTCGGTCGTCTCCATTCGTTAATCTGCAAGCGGAGTAAAATGTCCCTTAGAAATAAGGTGACGCTTTACAAAACTTGCGTTCGACCCATCATGACTTATGCGTGTTGTGTTCGGGCATTCGGCCCCCTCTCACATCGATAAACTCCAAGCGGTTCAAAACCGCTTCCTCCGTAAAGCCGTAGGAGCCCCCTCGTTCGTACGCAATGTCGATCTCCACTCCGATCTAGGTCTTGAATCTATTCGCGCCTATATTAAAAAGGCCACAACACGACACTTCGCGAACGGATCTACCCATGCGAATCCGTTAATCGTAGCCGCCGCCGACTACGATCCCGACCCCCCTCAACCCCTGCCGCCACCGCCGGCCGCGACATGTTCTCACCGATCCCCCCGATGCTTTGTCATCCATTCTTTCCGCTCAGAATACGGGTGACGACGATCCCTTCCCATAGCCGGCGGTTGACTGGTGCATTTAGTAGTGCACCCCGTCCCCCCACAGCGACTGTCCCAACCGAGTATGTCGCCCCTTGCCTTTCTGGCTCGAGCGTAGTGGTTGCACGCTCGCCCTTAAGTCCGGTGAAGCTGTAAAGGCTTCGCGGCCAACAGCGTACATCACTCACACACACACACGGGTCGATGAGAACATGCCGCAGGCGGCGGTAGCGGCTGATAGGAGGGGAGACAGGTGTGTAGTCGGCGGCGGCTACGATTAGGGGGTTCTGATGGTTGGACGCGTTCGCAAAATAGCGATTGTCGCCCTTAAAAAGAGGCGCGAATAGGTTCGAGACCGAGATCGGAAAAAAAGGTATGCCACCGACCGTTCATGCAAGTGTTAAAACGACGTATTTTCCACGTACAGAGTTAACATGTGATCCGGCATTGTTTACTTAGTATTCACATCTGATACTACGAAATGTAATATTTACGCAAGATTATTGCGAATCAGGTATCAATATAAATGCCTCGTTGGTTTAGTGGTGTAAGTGTGTATCATGTCTTACTAAAAAAAAAAGAGACATTACTGGACGGAAATAAGGATGGAATCAGCAAAGTCAGTTTAAATGTGGGTACTACAACTGCCTAGGCCCCTCCTATCAGCCGCCGTCGCCGCCCGCGGCATGTTCTCACCGACTCTCCCGGTGCCCTTACATCCCTTCTTTCGGATACAGATACGGCACACAGGATCAGACACCGACGGTCGTAGAATCCCTTGCCCGCCGGCCGGTGCACAGCACCACGGCGGGACACCTAGTATACGCCCTCCCCCATAGCGACTGCCCAAGGCCGTTCCTCCTTAAGGCGCTCTTGAGCTAGTTGCCCCCTTGCCCTTCTGGCTCGAGTATAGTGGTTGTACGCTCGCCCTCTTGTCCGAAGGAGCTGTAAAGGCCCCGCGGCCAACAGCGTAGATCATTCACACACACAACTGCCTAGGGCGTAACCGAACCAATATTATCAGTGACACACAGTGGAAGAGTTACACATCCAGTATAGAAATGATAACACAATTACTAACATTATTGAATATTAACTCCTTACTTAATTGTGGTTTATAAGTATACTAGTTTCTGCCCGCGACTTCGTCCGCGTTGAGTATAGACGGGAACCTAACATTTTACGAGATTAAAAGTGTCCTATGTGTTAATCCAAGTAATATCTGTGTACCAACTTTCATCTAAATCCGTTCTGCCGTTTTTGAGTAAATGAGTAACAAACTTTTACATTTGTAATATACGTAGAATTAGTAGGACTAGTAGCGACTATCCCTGCGGCTGGCGCACGCGTTTATCCCACATGTAATATCTTTATTTATTTTTTAATATTTAATAAATTAGTCCCTCACTATGATTTATTCCTGTCTCGTGGGTGCGTTTACAAACATGAAAATTTACATACACAAATACCCAGAACAAAACAAATACTTGTGGGTCACTCAAAGATTTGTCCCGTGCCGGAATCGAACCCGCGTCTATTAGACGCAGTGGGCGGAGCGGCTTAAGCTCATAACCACTGCGCTAAATGGTCCGCCTGTCCAACGAATTATAGCTTATATGTTATTATTCTCATTAAAAAAATATTATCATTTGCTTTAACGGTGAAGGAAAACATCGTGAGGAAACCTGCATGCCTAAGAGTTTCTCGAAGGTGTGTGAAGTTCGCCAACCCGCACTGGGCCAGCGTGGTGGACTAAGGCCTAAGCCCTCTCTGTTTGAGAGGAGGCCCGTGCCCAACAGTGGGACAGTTTCTTAACAGGGCTAATATTATTATTTATGTTATTCTCATATATAAAATATAATACTGTGAAGGTTCAAACAAATTCGTTTAGTAGGTTTGCGTGTAAGAGTAACAGACAGATACATCCATCCTTAAAAACTTTCGCGTTTATAATATTACAGTAAGATTAACACCGAATAATACCGCTTCTTTCAAACTATCAATTTAACCAATTAACGAATAAGCCAGAACTAACGTAGCAATTAAAAGTCTTAACACATTATTTGTCAGTTATGATCGGAACTCGGGGGTGCGTGGGCGCGTGTTACAAAAGGTGAATGTGGGTAGAACAATAAATCGCGCGCATTAGGGTCATATTGTGAATTCCTAGACAGCACATGGATTATGTGACCCAAATCTAAGTATGGCGCGAAGCATTATAATTACACATGAAATAAATCGGTCTATTTTTGATTTTTAAGTTCCCGACGTTTCGAGTGCTTTGCAGCACCCATGGTCACGGGAAGGACAGAGGTGTTAGACGTCTAAAAGGCATAGTTGTTCCGGGGTATCTTCAAACTTCTTAATTATTTTTGTTGGTCCGATCTGCGCAGCATGATCTATACGCAGAACGATCTATATCATCACCCCAGATGTCTTGCGGAGTCGGTAGAGTTGTGGCTCATACACGACATAGTTACATTGACAATTTACAAGCAACTCCGGAAGTAACTGGCTCGTTGCTCTAGTGACGAATAATGCATGTAACGATGATGAGGTCCTGAGTTTGAATTCTAGACCTTGAATATTATTATTGAAAATTTCTTAGTAGCCCGAATTATTGAATTGTGCTCTGTATGGAAATAGGCTCGCCCCCTATTAAATTGGGACCTAACATCGTTAGCGAAGTGAGTGTCCAGTTGTGTACATTACACCACCACTTGGAGAATACAGATGGGACGTCATTTTCGCCATCTCTGTCAATCCCTTACAAGGGTACAAGTCTTGAGTATCAACTAGCCAATCTGTAAAGTATCAATTGTAAGTACATAAACACTTGACCTCTAAGTCCTTTCACAATTTGGCTAAAGTAAAACATGATAAGTTATCACATAGTTAACTTATCATGGGTCAATATTGAGTAGTTTGTTATCACACGTGGAATGTGTACAATTTCCGTTCCGGTATTCGACCTTGGGCCAGGCAGTGTGACACAAGGTCATTTGGTAGTTGATAACAGGCTAACGAGGTTAATGACATTATTGTGAAGATAAAAATATACAAATTAAGTTTTAACACAATGTATGTGGGTACTACATACTTTCTTTTGTATAACGTTGTCTTACCCCTCATTCGGACAAGGGTTTCAAGTGGCATTAATAAAGCGCTGGAATAAAACCAATGTGTAATGGTACATTTTTTAAAAGGGCTTACAGTGTTTCAAAGTTGCATGCTTTAAGAGTAAAAACCTTCGATATGCAAAGGTGATTTTATAAGGGATTGAAATTACTGCAGCCTGTTAAATGTTTGTTATTGCAGCTTATTAAAATTATTTGTCTTAAGTACGCAAATAACAGAATGGGACAGAAACCCTTAGGCAGATTATAAGATAGATGAAGCATTGACATTGAGAGGGTGGCTTGGAAATGGTAGAATAGACTATACACGGCATGGCACATGACCAGAACGAATGGTACAATAGAGGAGAAGCCTATACTAAGCAGTCCCTTGATAATCATATTTTTATTTTTAAAAATTACTATGGGTAATCCCCTAAATACTCCTGAATGACAACTTATTGGCCCAGCAGTGAACAGGAGAGTAGACTGTACTGTAGCAAATAAGTAAGGTTGATATATAATCGCTACATTAGGTACAACCTAGTGTTATTGCCGTTTGCCTGCTCAAACTAAAATAGTTAATTTTGTATAAGCCCTGCGGGGAGGCATTTAGAAATAGTCAATTTACATTTATTAAATCTAATTTAACTACTAATCTACCATCGGATGGGAACACAGCCTACACTGAGAAGATCTGGAGAAGAAACTCAGTGGGCTTGACTTTTTTATTTACTTCTCTTTCTCTTTTTCCTGTTCTTTTTATATCAATAATATTGTTTCGATACAATGTTCATATTAATAGTTTAAGATGCAACTCCAGTGTGATGCCATATGATCGAGATATGAATCTTATGATGTTATCTGTAAAGAGTGTCTTAAGGATTGCAAATGGACCAGTCCCCAGAAGCAGCACCATTCACTAGTATGAGTGCTGGAACAGTCATCACTCCCCTTGACCATATTGGAGGGAAGGGAGTGATCCGCGCCAGACAGCCACTCTTATTGGTTTATATTCTCAAGCTGGCTGGTTTCATGTTTACGTTTCTTCTTGTTGCTGTGGGAGGGAATCTAGGATTTACAGGGGGTAATAATATTAGCCCTGTAAAGAAACTATATACTACCTATTGGGATAAGCCCTCTCTTAGGGCTTAGGCCATAGTCCACCACGCTGGCCCAGTGCGGGTTGGTGAACTTCATACACCTTCGAGAAACTCTTAGGCATGCAGGTTTTCTCACGAAGTTTTCCTTCACTGTTAAAGCAAGTGATAATTAATTTTTAATATGCACATTCTTTCAAAAAGACAGAGGTGCATGCCTGGCTTTTGAACCCGAGACCTCTGACGTTGCAGTCCAACGGTCTAAGCACTAGGCTATCACGTACTATGTACCATTGTAGTCTATAATACAATAAATCTAAAAATATACTGGGGAAAACACAAACTTAAATATTTATTTAAGTTTGTGATTTTATTTACAATCACACTTTTCTAAGAGATTAGCCATCGCCATAGATAAGTAATTAAATAGTATATTTCCAGAATATTTCACTGTGTTGACATCTGAGCAACCAGACCAATTATATTAAAAAGGAATGGATCAATTACTCCAAGGGATTAGTCTATTTCCATTGTTGCTGCTGAACAGCCTATGTCTAGGGTCTAGATCATGACAAATTGTTACCACCTAACCATCGATCAAATGTACATACATCGCGTAAATGTACGTACACAATGTAGATACATCGCGAAAAATGACACCACCAAAAGGCAGGCGAAAGTGGATGGTACTATAAAATGAACAGTTTCGGCTTAGTAAATACAACTTTGAGTGATAAGAGTAAGGTACAATATACCCTAATTTATGTTTGTATCATAACTATAACTACTCACATGGATTAACATTTCATTCATCATCATGTGGATTTGGGGACGTTTTTAGTGTAAATTTGAATGGGACTGTGTATCTTGTTATTATAAATCGATGCACCCAACCAATCAGATAAAACAAAAAAATTGTATCCTCCATTAAGGAGTGCCGATGCAAGTTGCCTAATAACTTTGGGAGCAGTTAGATTTTTTACAGTCTGAAACTAGAAGTCATATAGGTAAGAAGTATGTATGTTAAATTCTGGTTCGCATTTGTAATTGTTAGTAATAGGTTGTTAAGTAGCATCCATGTAAAAATGAGAAAGAGTATGCTCCATTGGTTAGCATAAATACAAAGAATATTAGAAGAAAGAATGACAAAACAGAAATACAACACGAAAATAATTAAGAAAAGGCCTAGATTATCTTACCATAACCAAATAGACTGTGAGGTATCTGAAGGATAAGTCAAGGGTCTCCGTAACTGGCGAGCTTGTGAGACGAATTATAAGAGTTGAGAAAGAGCACTTTACTCTTTGCTTACTCAAAGGGATATAACATGATGATATAAGAGATAGATAGGTTGTTAAGTATAGACAGGCCTTTAGGTGGCTTGAACAATAACAAAAAGAAAAACTTTAAGTATCAAAGACAAAACAAATAATTTATTCTACCTTTACAGCTTGAGTGATTGGCTAAGGTTTTAAGTAGGTGTGAAAACAGGGTCACAACCTTTGCACTAAATGTAAAGGTTACAATTAATAAAAATAAAAGAATATTTGCAGTTCATAATAAGGAATGAAGTACATCCGTAAAAGAATATCAAAAAATAATTGACTTTGAGGCTTGATTATAAATAACTACTGGTGTAGAAAAGGAAGTTTTGAGATTTTAATTAGATTTTGATGTTTGTTTCTTAGTTGTGATTGATAGCCTAATGGAGCATGAGACTATGATCTTTTAAGCAATAATATAAAATATCCTAATAAACACACAGAATTTAATATGAAGCAGTAAGCATAATGTATAAATTTTAAAATAAACGATTTAGTAATAACTGCCTTGTTCGTCTAGTGGTAAAGCACATCACTTTGTCTAGGTCTGTCAAATGTAGTTTATCCAACGAAAATTTCCAAGAGTCCAGTATTTGGCAATTGGCTCGCTCCCTATTACATGGGGCCTAACATCGGAGGCGAAAAGTTGGTGTACTTAGTAAACCTCTACCACCCCTGCTTGGGGAATAGAGGTGTAATGGTGATTTAGTGTTATAACAGTTTATACTTCTAAAATCATATCATAAATAGAATATAAATCTGAAGGTTTCAGCTAAGACAATTTGTGTAGTGTCAAAACATAGACCTAATGATGTCAGTGTAAATAAAGAACCTCCAAAGAATATCCTTGTATCTCTCACATACTTATAATCATGCATTTGGTTCACATATAAACCATTTAATAGACTCACCATTAGAACTCTTCAGATCTCTATGTATCAGCGACATAGGCGCGCCGACGTGCAGGTAGGCCATTCCCTTCCCGACCTGTATCGCCCACGCTACCAGGATGTCGGGCCGGATCTTGCGCCCGGACAGCACTCGGTTCAGCGGCCCACCGCGCGCATACTCCATCACCAAACACAGATTAGGCTCCTCCAAACAAACACCCTTTAATGATACTATATTCTCATGCTGCAACACCCAAAACAGTCTCGCCTCTTGCAACACACTCTCCTTTATCACTTCGATGTCTTCGTTCGCGTCCTGTCGCGCCGCCTTCACAGCCACGACTTCGTCGTTCCAGTAGCCCCGGTACACTTTACCGAAGCCGCCCACCCCTATCACCTCCTCCAGCTTCAGCTCCGAGAAGGACACCCGCGGCGGTTCCACGGCCAGCGGGTCCTCCTCGGTTACGTAGATCGCCGGGAATATGCCGACGCGATCGCCGATCTTGCCCGTCCACCAGCCCTCATCGCCGGATATGTTCGCGTCCTTGGACAGGACCTCGACGATCTCGCCGCGGCGCAGGGAGAGCTCGTCCTCCCCTTGCGCGACATAGTCGTACACGGCTGTGAAGAGAGCGAGCGGCGGGCGTTCGTTTTCGGCCGCCATGGCCGCGCGGCCGGCCGCAGGCCGCGGTGGCATCACCCCGGCCGCGCCCCCATCGCGCCTCTCCTCCTCACTCACGCGCCCCGACACTGCTGCAGCCGCCGCCCACCACAGCACATAACGCTACACACGACAAAACAACGCGTTTGGTTATGATCACCGTATTATTCCGCCATCTTTGTTTCTAACATCGATCATGGCGGTGTTGTCGGTGAGTGCACTAAAATAAACACTTATGTGTTGGAACACGCGCGACGATACGTTACGAGGAGATGCGAGGGGCGTCTTCGCTGCGATAAAGTTAATTATTTTCCATTCATCTATCACGTTATTTGATAGACTGACGAAATGACAACCATACCATAGCGAAGTCAGTGACAAACTGACGTTTGGTGTTGCTAGATTGTAAATAGCAATAATCGATTACCATATGTATAAAATGTTACATTTTGGACAGCAGATGCATAAAATTTCTTTTTTATTAAAATAATACACTTAATAAGACTCTTAAAATTATACAAGGCATTATTTATAG
This sequence comes from Phalera bucephala, assembly GCA_905147815.2. Classification (NCBI taxonomy): domain Eukaryota; kingdom Metazoa; phylum Arthropoda; class Insecta; order Lepidoptera; family Notodontidae; genus Phalera; species Phalera bucephala. The sequence continues at coordinate 3,293,542 of LR990620.1, read as the reverse complement.
TGCGCTAATGTGGTTTAATTAAAATCCAATTAATTAAAAAAACGGGCAGGGTGAAATGAGACATCTATTTGGTCTCAGTTTTCGCCAAATGACCTAGATGGCGACACTTATAGAAACTGACACTACCTTAGTGTCAGTTTCTATAAGTGTAGCCATTTATTTTTTTGGTTTGTACTGCCACCTAGTGACGAAATGATGTAGGTATTAAAGTTTCTATCCTAGGTTGCGAAATATCCGAGAAGTTTCAATGAATAATTTACGTTTTTATGAGATTATGTGTAGGCATAGTTATGTAAAATATTATATACGTATATTAATTCTTATTTATTACAAATTACAGAATGTTAATTTTATACATAGAGGCATGAGGTCCCATGGTGTAATGGTTAGCACTCTGGACTTTGAATCCAGCGATCCGAGTTCAAATCTCGGTGGGACCTTGATATTCTGTTTTGCTTGTATTACTTACTATCCCATTTTTTATCATTTTTTAAACAACATAAAAAGCTAGTTTCGTTTTTTCTATTACGTAGAAAAAACGTGTTAGAATTGAAAGAAAAAGAGGAAAATAGAGCGATAGTCTGTGGGAGTCTAAAGGGATGCTGGGTAGGGAGCATTATTGATCGCGCGAAAATGGGATAGTCGTATCCATTCGCGGCGACCACCCAGCCCGCGGACGTGGGACCGGTTTTCAACCTCAAAAACACGTTTCTACGCCTTAAACACTAGAATATTAGTCAAATAATCATTTTAAAAGTATCAATGTATGCGAACACAATCTTTTAAGCGCAATAGATAATACAAAAGTGTGAAATAAAACGCCGCGGGACCTCTAAACACCAAAACGTGACATGTCAATGTACTAACGATAAATTAATCTGCCTATACCTCGACAATACGCTTATAAATCATGTGAAATGATCATGATAACTGATTGTCTAATAATTGTGATATTAATTAATTTTAAATGTCCGACCAGTGTTCTGTTGAAGAGTGAAATAATAAAATAATAATGGCCGATTTACTATCACCAGGTTAGAATTTAAAAAATAATGTGGAAAATAATAAAAATGAATAATTGCTTAAAAAGTGGGCTGTGTCTGAAATGGTGTTGGCGCAAACGTTGGCCAGAAATTAAAAAGAAAATCGAGTTGTGTGAAGCGGGCGTGAGAGGTTCTTTTACATAGCCCTTTCTTAGATTTAGTAATATAAATATTAAGAAAAATATAATCAAAATGAATTCCTTCAACGCTCCAACGACACAAATAAACGCGATAGATAAAATGACAACTGTGAAATGTAAATCTGTTGATCTGGAGGGTTACGTTATCATAGTGGTGCAGACTAAAGATAATAAAGTTAAATTATATGGTAAGTTTGATTGTAAAATAGTTTATTCACTTTAAATGTAATAAATTAACTTTATATGTCAACTTAAGACCTAAAAAACATACTTGATTTAACAATTTAGATTCAAGGAACCATATTTCTTTTTCATTAAAATATTTATATCTTCATTTGTGAGAGTGCCACAGACTATTGAAATTGCAAAATACCCATTTGAATATAGCATAAAAAATCACTGTCTAGACTGAGATCCTAGACTATAATCTAATGAATGATTGATACATAGCAGTAATCTACCGAGTTCCTAAACAAAGGAGGGAATCTTGTATTATTTACAGTAAACAAGGCACTCTAAGAAATTATCTTTACTCAGGGGACGCACCCAAACGCATATAGGTGGGCGTAAAAAAACGTCAAGGTAAAATGTTTTAGGGATGTTGTCATAACAGGAAAATATTACAGCAAAAAAGAGGAGGATAAATAATTTTAATAGTTCAAGGTTGTAGTCTGTACTTTTTTAATTGATCTATTTGCCACAGTATCAAACTCATATCGATTATTCATACCGACATCAATTTCCTATATTTGTATACAGTGCTATAACTTAGACGCGTTGCCTTCATAAACTTATTTCTCTTTTTGAACACGCACAGTTAAATACTCAAAAATCTTAAAGTATCATTCAAGGATGCCTCAGATGAAGACTCATATCCGGAATAGACAAGTTACCTACTTAGCAGATACCATAATAGATTTCTTTAATGTAATAGTCTAAAGAGAAAATAAGTCGAAGGAACGAGAGCGCAATGTCAATAAAGCTAACTTAACCTTTCCACCTGATACCGAATTTATATTCTGCTGACGCGCGGGAAACGAGAATGGATCAGTCATGTAAAGTCGTCACCAGCGCTTCCATCCTTTTTCCTCACTGCCTGGTGGCGGCATGCTTCATTGTTGGTTTTTAGCAGGAGGCAAAGAACTACCGACCAGCACGGCCGACCAGTTCCAGTGATCTTATTTGCTCCTCAGTGTACACAGTTGCGAGTTTTTGTATTTTTGAGGAAGATAATAATATTTGGTCATGGTAAGATAGTCTAGGTCTTCCCCGGTACCTACATCCTTCCACTTTCGCATTGTATATCTGAATAGACCGAGTCTTATCTGAAGGTCAAGTCAAGAGTCCCCGTAACCGGCGAGCGTGTATGAGTCGTACTATGAGTGTGGGGAAAGCCAGAGAGGTATGTAAAGAAAGAACCTGTTGGTACTCTGTGCTCTCTGCCTACCCCGCAAGGGATCTGGCGTGATGATATAGAATAGAATAATATTATTTTATTTAGGTAGAAAATTTCAGGATTACGATACATAAAAAACTGTCGATGACATTGATCGATCAGAAGATGGTTTAGGGAAATTTTTGAGAAAATTACAGTTAACTAGTGGTAAAAATTATGTGATATCGCATGATGTTCCCATTCAATCATTTTATAAACAAAGAGAAATATATAGTGATACTTGAAGTACCTGTACGTCAGTGAAAGGTAATACTAGTCGAAAATCATAGTTTTGAGATATTTTTTTAGACGCTAGCATTAATTCTTATGTCGTGGGTGCGTTTACAAACATGAAAATTCACAAACACAAATACCCAGACCGGAACAAATAATTGTGGATCACACTAAGATTTGTCCCGTGCGGGAATCGAACCCGCGACTAATAGACACAGTGGGCGGAGCGACTTAAGCTCTTCACCACTGCGCTATATCGTCCGTCAAATGGGCTTTAAAGTAAAAAATCTTCTAACTTTTTCTACTGCGCTTAATTGAATGTTTATTACGGTTACTAAAAGACACTAATTAAAAGATTATTTTACTCGAAGACTCAAGAAATTATTTCAAGTAGTTTCCTTTCATAATTATTAATTCAACGATATTTTTTTTATATTTTTTGTGTAAATTGATGTTGCTTTACATGAATTATTACACACTTGGTTTTGGCTTACTTACCATCGAAGTGGTGTCGAATGATATAAGTATTTGATACGGAAAATCCTATTTAGAAATGGCTTCATTTATTGAACACTGGTGTTAACTGGTACAGGTGTAATTATATCATTGTGCACCATTTTGAATCTATTTCTGTTGATCGTGTAAATGGGGTTAATTCAAGTAGAATAAGTAATGCAAAAAAAAACGAAAAATGGTTAGTTATATTAAAAATCTCATTCAGGAACTTACAGGCCTTAGGAACATGGGGATCAGATTGAATAATAGCATATTTTTTTGATGCATAAAGTGCAAAAATTTCAAAAGTGCTATAACTCGAGTGTTATCCTGTATGTCTGTGTGTATCTGTGTATTACCTTTCACTGTAGTAAAGAAAGGGGGTACCTGGGAACTGACTATGTATGCCGAAACTGGGGACAGTGGCAAAATATAAATTCGGTATGAAATGTAGAAGTATATACAACACTATCATTTTTAAATCATATTTATATATTTTTTATACTTTGTACTCTCTGCGTACCCCGCAAGGGATCTTTCAAACAAAAATAACCTAGCTATGAAAATAGAATGATGATGACTATTACTTTACCACTCCACTATAAGATTTCATCATGATTTTTTTATATAAATACTATCTTTAGAACCTACCTTCACAGCCTTTGAGCTGCGAAAACGCCGCATAAGGCTTTGTCACTAGGAAGTCTCGTAACAAGGCTTTGTCACTAGGTAGTCTCGTAACTAAACCAAAAAGAAAGTACATGCTACATATCATTGTTCTAACCTGTTCCATATTCCAGGGTCACCTTCAGCTGGTAACTGGGACAACCTGGAGCTGGCAGATGAGATCATGGACGTAAACGAGACGAGACTTGAAGATATGTCTAGGACTGAAGTTTTGGGGCATATACACGAGGTAAACCAGAGACGATTTTATCTTTTGCTTCAGACCCTGAATTAATGGTAGCGACTTGGGAAGCGGAATAACGCCACTCGAGGCAAGAAGAATAGAGGGGTTACTTCCTTGCTAGTTAGGTAGTTACACAAGTGGCTCCTGTGCGTTTGGAGATCTCATAGCTTCTTTGCTGTGTCAAAGAAGGCTCCTAAAAATCCCACATACAAAGGTTCCACAGGAATTTAAGCTGTTTCTTTGGTGAATCTTTTAGAGTTCCAACGGTATGTTTTAGATGCATTGTTCTTATTGGACGAAGTGAGAATATAGTTTCCTTACTATAAACAGCGGGTCGTAAGTGGGGATTAAAACCAACAACAAATTCTGCAAATGTCTGTTATTATACGAGGTTATATTCTGGTGCCACATCGAAGAAGGGCTTCTTTGAGCTGGGCGTTATCAAACGCAGGGCAAAAGTCTTTGGAATGGAGTAATGATGGCGGGGGCTTTTGAAATCCATGGTATCCAAGGCCCTATTAAGTTGGGTTACTACTACAAGGCGTGAAGGGTTACCGCCTAGTAGGTGACCGGACGTAAAAACAATGTTGAATCACAAATAATATCTCATCTCATAATATGTGTCATAATGGGTAAAATATATTGCGCCGACCCCAGATAATGGCAAATGGTTAGGAAAATGGTGTTTCCCTGTGTCATTTGGACGGACACAACCGTTAGCTTGTTTTATTAGGATGGTTTTGAACCACTATCTCTGCTTCATAACTGCTTGCGTGGTATAATGAGAGGGTAAAAAGAGCCCCTATTCTGTAGCTACATTATATGTCTGGGCTTGAATGTCAGGGGTTTATGAGTTAAAGACCTACATAAAACTTCTTTTAACACTTTTTAAAGTACTTAGGTATATTAAATTAATATTTAGGAAGTACATTTATGGCTCGCTCTTTTTCAAAATCAGAATCAATTGACCTATTGACTTCCAAAAAGTTAATTGTGTAGATACATAAATGATGTCAATTAAATATTTAAGTGTGTGCTACCTAACTTACTTATTAACGCGATTTTATTACTGCTGGTGCTGTATCTAAAAGAAAATGGTGCCAGAGCAGTGGTTTGAGGTCAGGAATGACTACATTGCAAAGAAGACGAGATTGTAAAAAGGCTACGGCACAAAACGACAAAAGCCTAAGCAAAAATAATTTAAACCTTTAGTTAAGTTAACGAAAAAGCGTCCTGTCACTTCCATGTATATTTAGTATAATTGAAGTGTGAAATAGATGTCATATCAACTCGATAGCGTTATGCTGACATCAATCTGTTCTTGCTGAGTTCTCAGGTAGCAAAAAGAGCTGATTGGAATATGTCTAGGACGAGCTTGAAATCGAAAGTGAACTTTGGAGCTCATACTAATGTTTCATAGCAAATTAATGTCACTTAAAAACGTAGTAAGTGACCTAAGTATATGAGAAGTACAGCTATTAACTATGACCAAAAACACCATGTCAAATCTTAACAGCAAGTCAAGAGCCCCGTGGGCTGAGCGTGTATGAGACTAACTAAAAGAGTGCAGAAAGCCAGAGAGGTCTGTAAGGAAAGAAACTGTTGGAACTTTGTACTCCCTGCCTACCCCGCACGGGAAGTGGCGTGATGATATAGATATATACAATTGTTTTAAAACTGTTTTTATTCATTGCAGTGTATATCATCGTGTGTCATCAAATTACGTGTAAAGAGACGAAGCGAGACCAAATTGTGTAAGTAAAAATATTATTAAATTTTAGTACGTACCCATATTTTAATGCACGAAGCATTTACATATAATATAGACTGTGATTCCAAATTGAAAGAAAAAGTTTTCGTTTTGGAATGGCGTCGAACCCACGTAATCTGCAATACCGGCGTGACTGCTCTATCCACTGAAGGCTAAGCGTCGTGGGTTCGTACGTAGCCCCACACTAGTATTTATTCCAATGTCGTGAGTGCGTTTACAAACATGACAATTTACATACACAAATACCCAGACCGGAACAAATAATTGTGGATCACACAAAGATTTGTCCCGTGTGGGAATCGAACCCGCGACTATTAGATACAGTGGGCGGACGGCTTAAGCTCTTAACCACTGCGCTAAATTGACCGTGTTTTTTTTCTATTTAGAATCACTTTTCTATATTGCGGAATAAATAAGCTAGCCTGCTATAAGTAGTAGAAGCAAATACCATGCATACATCTGTATCTTACCTAACGAAAAATTACGAAAATTCCGCTTTTATTAAAACTGATCTCAAAAATATTCTATTTATATCAACCAAAAAAGTACTTATGAATAGTCAAGAGATAGGTATACTTGTGGTAGATACTTTACACTCTACCACCCGTTCGGAATGTCATTCCTGTGGAAAAAGCCAAGAAACTCCACGGCTACTTTTTTTAAGGATATGCTTGGTTTTCTATCTATCTATCTATAACCTCACGCCAGATCCCTTGCGGGGTAGGCAGAGAGTACAGAGTTCCAACAGGTTCTTTCCTTACATACCTCTCTGGCTTCCTCGACTCTCATAGTTCGTCTCATACACGCTCGCCGGTTACGGAGACTCTTGACTTTTCCATCAGATAAGACTCGGTTTATTTGGTCGTGGTAAGATAGTCTAGGTCTTCCTCTTGGTTTTTAATTCTTTTTTATATAGTGAGACAGAATATGGGAGAACAATGTATAAGGAGTTGGATATTCAGAAAATAGATCCATCCATTATCCAAACCGCTCAATCCTGAACTACAGGAGATGCAGAGTTGTATAGTCTATTCCAATAAAGCTTTAAATTTTTTTAATCTAAATTTTTCATTTTTTCATTTACTAATAAATGCACGCCACTTACTGCCCTCTATTTTTTGTATAACCATTTCCTTTCAGTTTTGGTTGTGTGGAAGAGATCGCTATTAGCGATAAGACCGCCAATTGTACCTCCTCTGTTTAATTTTTTTTTCTCTATGTAAATGTATTGGTGTACAATAAAGAGTAATCTATCTATCTATCTAATCTATTTTCACTCAACATAAATACGTCGATATCTTGTTAAATCATTTTAATTTTCTTCATTTTGATGCTTTCCGAAATACTGCCGCCTTCATATGACGCTTGTTATAGATTGCAATCACAACTACAACATCTAAAAAATGTTGATGCTTTGTTCACAAAGTTTTAAAGTTTGATTTGATTAGACCTATACAAGGTGTAACATGAATAACGCAAGACCTGAAAGTAGTTTATTCTTAATCGTTCATCATCTCAGCCTATACTTGTCGACTGCTGAACATAGGCCTCCCCAATCACTTTCCAGCGTAACCGGTCCGACGCCACCTGCATCCAACGACTTCCTGCGATTTTCACATCCACACATTGGTCCATCTGGCAGGCGGCCGTCCTACGCTGAGCTTGCCAACACGTGGTCTCCACTCTAGAATCTTTCTGCACCAACGCCCGTCCGATCTTCGCGCTATGTGGCCCGCCCATTGCCACTTCAGCTTGCTAATCCGAAGCCCATTGCCGCTTCTACGAATCTCCTCATTCCTGATTTGATCGCGTAGAAAAACGCCGAGCATAGCTCTTTCCATAGCTCGCTGAGCATCTCTAAGCTTTTTTATGAGACCTATTGTAAGAGACCACGTCTTTGATCCGTATTTCATCACTGGCAACACACATAGACTAAAAACTTTAGTCTCGAGGCACTGAGGTATTTTGCACGAGAAGATGTTGCGCAGTTTCCCGAACGCTGCCCAGCCGAGTTGGATTCGTCGATTGACCTTTCTCTCAAAGTTGGACCTACCTATCCGGACTGCCTTCTGACTTCAAGAGTAGAGTTCCGGTGAGTGCGGTGGGTACGACATGGACATTAAACATTATTTTTGTTTTGTCCATGTTCATTTTAAGACCCACTTGTTGGGATACTCTGTTGAGGTCACCAAGCATTCGTCCTAGATCTTCCAGCGCCTCTGCCATGTCCACAAAGTCGTCGGCAAATCGAAGGTGCGTCCTTGCCATTCCAAGAGCTTAAAGGCGTCCTCTAAGGCGGCCGTAAACAGTTTCGGAGAAATTACGTCTCCCTGTCTTACTCCTCTTTTTATGGGGATCGCCTTAGTGCACTGCCCCTGCAGGTACTCGAACTGATATGGTGGCGTTATTAAACAAGCACTTCAACACTTTGATGTACCGATAGTCAATGCGGCATCGCTGGAGAGATCTAAGAACCGCCCAAGTCTCGATCGAATCAAAGGCTTTCTCATAGTCCACAAACGCCAAACATAGTAGCCGATTATACTCCTCAGTCTTCTGTATAATCTACCGCAGCGTATGTATGTGGTCTATGGTGCTAAAGCCTTTCCGGAAACCGGCTTGTTTTCGGGAGGCTGGAAGTCATCAAGCCTGCGTTCGAGACGATTCGTGATGAATCTCGAAAATAACTTATAAAACTGGCTCAGCAATGTGATGGGCCTATAGTTGTTCAATAAGGTGTTATCACCTTTCTTGAAAAGCAGCACCACCACACTCCTGTTCCATGCTTTCGGCGTTTTCCGTTCCAGCAAGACCGGCGTTCCGCCCGCTTTCAGCAATTCTGCGATAATTCCGTGTTCACCTGGCGCTTTGTTGTTTTTAAATTTTTTGAGAGCCATCCTAATCTCGTACAGAATGATGTCCGGGATATCTTCAGTGTAGTGTCGGGTTAGCTTGGCTCTTGGGTCTTTTACTAAGTCAACAACAGGTTCAGCTACTGAGGTATATAACTGCCCATAGAACCTCTCTATCTCCCTGAGTACCTCTGACCTAGTCGACGTTACGTTTCCATCCTCCGTCTTCAGCTTCGTCAACTGGCTTTTCCCAATAGACGCGTCTCTTGCAAACACTTTGGAGCCCTTGTTCTGCTCTATGGTCTCCTCAATACGCCTTGTATTGAAGGACCGTAAATCATGTAGCAAGGACTTCAACAACTGTCCAATGAGCTGCCTATAGGACTTAGCATCATCGGAGGTTTGGAGCGTCATGGAACGTCGCTCAGCCATGAGGTTCCGGGTGTAGTCAGATAGTTTTTGAGACCTACTGTTACGGTAGGGCTTAAAATACTTGGACCTGACCGTATGGACAATCTCTACCAGCCTGTTGTTGATTTCGTCCACTGATGCGCTACTGTCCAGCTATTCGAAGCGGTTTGATAATTCGAGTTGAAAGTTCTCGGGGTTTTGGATATGTGCATAAGAAGGTCGAAGCATAGACTTCATCAGACGCGATCTTACCATTTTGACATTAATATTTAATGTGCCTCTGACCATTCGGTGATCACTGCCGGTATTTACCCTGTGAATCACGGAGACATCATTAAATATTTGTCGCTTGGTGCTCATGATGAAGTCTATCTCATTTTTTGTGAAACCATGAGAACTCATCCAGGTCCATTTCCTATGAGGCGGCTTCTGGAAGAAAGAGTTCATCATCCCTCTTTCTCCAGAAATTCGGCCAGCCTCTGATCCCTGGGGTTGCGCTGCCCATATCCAAATTGCCCCACTCTCAACTCATCATCGCCTCGTTTGCCCAGCCGCGCATTGAAGTCACCCATAACCACTGTAAAGTGTACTTTGGAAGTATGTATGGCTCTACTAATGTCCTCTTACATAACTTCTTAATCGTTAACTGAATAGATTCCAAGTATTTTAAAAGTATGTTAATTTGTTTTTTAATTATCCAATGTTGCTGGTACTAGTTCGCTGTATTAATCCAAATTTTATCACTATTCAAAGCAATGTGGCTATTTTAAATGCATTTCTAATACATATATTTTAATAAGCACGAAAAAGTACAGATTTCGTGGTTAATTTGTGTACCAAAGAGCTTAGAAAATCGTAAAAAAGTTCTTTAAATTTTTTGATTTCCTTATTGTATTCGTAAAGCAATAATCTAATCGGGGTGTCTAAGGTCTTGCGTTATATATGTTACACCTTGTATAGTTACCTCATTGGTCTAGTGGTGCGTAGTATAAATGACGATCACGAGATCCTGGGTTCGAGTCCCAGGTAAGACAGTGTGCTTTGACTTATCGAAATATTCTCCGTTACAGTGTAGAATTGTGCCCAGTATAACGGAAGTAGGTTCGCCCCCTGTTACATTGGACCTATCATCGTTGGGGATATGTGGTACAGAGTACATCTCTGTCAGCCCCGGTTTGGGAATATATAGGCGTCTTTTATTTCTTTTTATTTCACAGTGATGTGAATAATTAGCGTTCAAAGACCCCTAAATGAAAAACAAATTAACGAAGGTATAAAGAAAACTAAGAACGGCCTGGTCCAATAGTCAAGAGCCGCTCCGCTCACTGAATTGAGTAGTCGCTGATTCGATGCCGGGGCAGTGACCCACAATTATTTGTATCAATCGGTGGGTTAATTTTATGTTTATAAACGCACCCACAACACAGGAATAAATATTTCTAGTCTTTGAATACGTCGTTTTTAATACCCAATTAAAAGTAAACTAAAGAAACTAAAAAGAATTCCTTTTAAAAGCGAAACTACATTTTCCTAATGTATTCTTCACAAATTTAACTACACCTATCTACCTACTGTTCTTTGCCCAGTAATATGATTACAGCCGGTCCGAATGGCTTCTGCTATACCACAAATAACATTGCCAACACCAAACTACTTGACACACTTTATTCCCTCCAAATAAAGTTCAAATTTCTTTAAACTAATTAAGCGTTGACCGCAGAATTGTTTCCAGTACGTCATTCCATAGCCCGTTTCGTGCTTGCAAAACGAGTGATGAGTGTTGGCGTGACAAAGTTCTAATGTCGTTGAACACAGCTCGTGTTGGGATCGTGTCGCATTAGGTTGTGTAACTGTATTGTACAGTCGTGTTTTTGATCGCGCTCTAGCAACGTTTTCGCTTGGACATGGCAGCCTTTGAGGTTATATATTTGGTGTTGCCTTGTTTTAAATTTTACTTTAATTAGAGTTATCATGGTAATTAATTATAGTGTAAAAACTATGCACATTTAACGAACTTTGAGTCATATAAATACTTATTGGAATATCGAAAACATAATTAGTTATATCATTCATAAGATATTATAAGATACGGTAAATAACAGATCGGCTTATACTGTGCCACTAATAGGCAAGAACCTTCTCGCACAAATCGAGGTGAGAGTGGCAGTGCCAGTGCGGCCTGGTGGAGGAAGGTTCCAACCTGCTCTTGGAACTTATCAAACCTTCATAAGATTTCCAACTTGGCTTAAATATATTACAACGGATGATGCAGGTTTTAATACAAAAAGTGTTATGTACTCATATGCCCATCTAAAATTTGTGTAAGACACCGGGAGCTCATTCTGCGTAGATCGGACCAACAACAACAAAAATAATTAACAAGTTTGAGGGTACCCCGGAACAACTATGCCTTTTGGACGTCTAACACCTCAGTCCCTCCCGTGACCATGGGTGCTGTAAAGCACTCGAAACGTCGGGAACTAAAAATAAAAAATAAACCGCGATAAAATCCGAGAAATAGTTTTATTTCAATATAATTAGTTACATCATTCTTAAGATATTATAAGATACGGTAAATAACAGATCGGCTTATACTGTGCCACTAATAGGCAAGAACCTTCTCTCACAAATCGATGTGAGAGTGGCAGTATAGTAGTGTCTTTATTGGACAGATTCTTATTGGAATGAAAGGACTACTGTGAAAGAAGAAGTACTACTACCTATTGTGGCAGGAAGTTATCTTTACTAATATTATAAAGGGGAAAGATTTGTATTTTTGTATGTTTGAAACGAATAAACTCAAAAACTACTGGACCGATTTCAAAAATTCTTTTACCATTAGAAAGCTACCTTATCCAGAAGTAACATAGGCTATATAACATAGACCCGGTAGGGGGCGCTGTTGTCGACCAGGTAGGAAGTCGCGAAAAACTGCTAGTTATAGATATGTCCAATATTTAGTCTCTAAATTAAAATAAGTACCAATGTCTGGCCAACGCTAATTTAAAAATGATAAATGTTTGTAACATACATTAAAACATTAAATATATAACAAACTTCTCCATATTATATGAAACATAAATATGTATTTAAAAAAAGGTACTCATCGCTACCAAATGTAAAAATAACCTCAGTCATTACAAATAAATCCACCCACAACTCCACTAAGATTCCAATTAGCCACAATTTATTAACAATGACTCACAATAGGAAAATCGTCACCCACACTTGGCAACACCGCGCATTAAAACACAGAGCGAGAGAGAGGGAAACAGGTTTGCACGACCGCAAGCCTTACGTGTTACAAGAAACTGTTTGATACATGAAATAATATAATATCAACAATTATGTGTTTAAAGTCATCTGCAGCCATTGTTTTAACAAAAGTGCATTAAGTGGAAGCAGTGAGGAGTTTGGTTGTGACTTGTGTCCATCGCAAACTGCCGGAGGTGAGTGAACTAGCATCGTCTCTTGCCCTCTGAGCCTGGATTCTGGATATAAACTTTTTTCATTTTTCGAACGGGCACTCTTTTTGGTGAGTTTTATTTTTTTAGCGATTATTTATATTTTTTTAGTATGGTATTTTTTTGGCGATGTTGTTGAATTGTGCATGTTGAATTTTGTAATTATCTTCATGCCACGTCATTTTGAGGGTGGGCAAAGTGTATTAGGGAAATGGGTATTATGTATAAGTAAAACTTAATGGCCTATAATCTAATAATAATAAAACATAGTATAAATACAATATATAAATTTATTAGCTCTACTAGAGATGATTGACAAAAAAAATCGTTTTGTGTCCGTAATAAATTTTAACACCTATTACGAGTAAATTATACGTCATATAGAATTTGCGATGGCATAATATTCCGGTTGATTGAAGATTACACATATATCTTAACAAAAAAATCTTTGAATGCATTTCATAATATATTTCCTAACTATATTTCCTATTAATAGATATATAATACGCCAATTTGGATCACTAGTTTTCTTATATAGAGTGATCTATTAAAATATATATATATGGGATGGTTTGAAGTTATTAGAAATACAGAAATTTTGTTTGGGATACTGGAATAAAAGATTTAGAAAAAACATTCACCTCACTATTTATAGATACTAATAGAAATAAAAACATAAAACTAAGCTTTTTCATTTTTCCGAAGATACTGGCTTCCACAGAAAGATTTATAGCTTACAACTAACTCTATCGATTACCGCTATAAAACAACTTGACATTATTTTCAACAAAACCAGAAATATTCGTTTTCTACAACTTACATTTTTTTTATTATTATTGCCATTATAAAACAATTTGTGATGTTTTTAAAAGAAAATTGCCAAGTCAAATTTCCGTTTTTTTTTAAATCTTAGAGGGCAGTTCTCCTGAATTCAAAAACGGACGTCATAATTTTTTGACATTCAAACTTCTTAATACTCTCTTACCAGGGTAAGAACTAGATCCATATGTTTTATAGATGATTCAAGAGACTCGAAAACCGGTGTACTATAAGTCGAACTATGAGAATAAGCCAAATGCGGTTTGTAAATACATAACCTGTTAACACTCTATATTCTCTGCCTATTCCGCAAGGGATATGACGTCAATTTTTTTATATAATGTACAGACGTAAACGGAACTAACGCTGTCATCAAGTGAAATGTCACTTTATGACAGTCGCAGAGTAGCCGTTGGCTATAAAATTTAACCATTAGTAACCATCCACCAGGATCCACCTGTTGAAATATCTTCCTGGAAGTAAGTAAATTTTCCTAAATGTTAACCCTAACCTCACACCAACTGATGGGCCAAAATATCCTAGTAGCACTTAACATAACTTACGCTTGCTCCCTATTACGTAGGGAGACATCCTCGGCGATATGTGGGTGCATATATTTCTATAGTCTATTCCAATCAAACATTAAAACTTCTTTCACTCAACATAAAAACGTCGATTTCTTGCTAACAGAATTTTTATTTCGATGTCTTCGACTGTTGCCATCATATTAGAGGAAAAAAGGCAAAACGGAACACTTAAGCGATTTAATTGTTATAAGATAAAATTAAAGCTTAATGTATACCCTACAAAACAAATCAATAACATCTTTCATCAAGTCACGTTAAATGAAAATATTATATGAATTTAAAAAACGCTAGTTTTAGACCGTTGTATCTTCTTACCGAGGCACAACGGACCACACACAAAGGTAAGATGGACTTAAACAAAAAACAGTCTAAATATAAGTCATAAGCGAATACTTTATCATCGTCATCATCTATATCAGCGTAATAGCAACTAGGATAAATGCAAATCCAAGGAGGATATATACATAGTGCTGTGAAAATGAGCACTGAGTCGACGCTTATGAGTATTGAAGCACGTAGAAGACGCGACCGTTTAAGCGCCGACTCGAGCGTTTTTACTGTGGCACTAGCAACATGGTATCTACTATTCGTTTGTGTATGTCTGTTTTTGAAAACATATTAGAGCCGAGGAACACTTAAGGTCGCCGACGATGGATGAAACTGTATTTTTACTTTCTTTTAGATCGCTACATTATTTTTCCTCTATGTTTACCGTTCTTTGGTAATTTTGATTCAACACCACAGTCAGTTTTGCCCGAGTCGGTTTTGCCTTTATCGTATCAACAACAACATTTTGAATTTTTGTTGTTACGAATAGCCCTATCACCTTCACAGTTATGTATTAAATCAATCGTAAGACAATTTGCATATATACACTGCAAGAACACATTTTATTAAACTAACGCAAAGGGTAGGTCAATTGAAAATCTTTAATATTATATCAACACTGAAAAAATACTTCCTTTCCTAAAAAGTGCACACCTTTAGGGTAGTACTGGGAATACTGACCGAGAGCGAGTGTATGTGGGACTATCATTTGATCTAAACCATTCTATAAAATTGTTGATAGTTTTAAAATTATTAAGGTGGACTTTTGTAGCTGCAGGGTCCGTTTTGCCTTTCTTTCCCCTACACTTGTTATAGATTGAAAGAAAGAAAGAAGAAAGAAAAAAAATTTATTCAGCACAGCACACATATGAACCTTAAACAAAATTGATGAACAGTTAAAAAAAAGAATAGCGAAGAACGACACTTACTGCTACTTGTGACGTTTGCCTCGGTGTGAGCTGTGCCGAAAGGCATTGGGCTCAGCATGTGTTGGAGGGCAACAAAGTCTCCCCCAACGCTGGTTTTCAGCCAAAGCCTCCTCAGTTGCTATTAATTGTTCATAAAATTGTAACTGCAAGATTGCAATCACAACTACAACATGTAAAAATAGGCATGGTTTGTTCACAAAGTTTTAAAGTTTGATTGGAATAGACTATACCAATTATACCATCCCTGCTTGGGAAATATAGGGCGCGAAGGTTTTTTTTTACTTTCTGATTATTTGCGATTTGTTCATGATATTTGTTCTTGATTGAGAATACTACGCTGTAATATTTATAACAAAACATTATGGTGTAGCAACAAGCTGAGGCAGTATCCTAATAAATACCATACAACCTCATATATCTGTAGATATGGATTTAGTCATTGTTATGATTTCGTTGTGATTGTGTATGGGTAAATAAATGTTTTTCTTTCATTCTTAGATTAGATATACTAGGGATAGTACAAATACTGTGTATTGTAGGTATATCTAATTAGCGGCATCATACGATGGCACTTTGACAGCTAACAATAATCAATATTTATTTAGTCATGAGTATGCAGGCGTCTAAGTGGCATTATTTGTGCGATACCATGATTGAACAGACGTCAAAAGTGCTTTCAATAGGTTTGCAATATTTACGGAACTCTTCGTGTGGGAAAGTCGTGAATGATGGATGCCACTTTTGTTGTTCTCACGGTAAATAAATTTCCTAAAAAAATACTATTATATGCTGTCAAAAGTGTCATTTCATGGTACCGCTAGTTAAAGTTCTATGTATAGCTAGATCGTTTCTAAATTAGATATAATTGCGGTTTTTACGTAAAAAATTGTCTCATCATCATCATCATCATCTCAGCCTATACTTGTCCACTGCTGAACATAGGCCTCCCCAATCGCTTTCCAGCGTAACCGGTCCGATGCCACCTGCATCCAACGACTTCCTGCGATTTTCACAAGATCGTCGGTCCATCTGGCAGGTGGTCGTCCCACGCTGCGCTTGCCAATACGTGGTCTCCACTCTAGAATCTTTCTGCCCCAACGCCCGTCCGATCTTCGCGCTATGTGGCCCGCCCATTGCCACTTCAGCTTGCTAATCTTAACGGCTATGTCGGTGACCTTGGTTCTTCTACGAATCTCTTCATTCCTGATTCGATCACGTAGAGAAACGCCGAGCATAGCTCTCTCCATAGCTCGCTGAGCAACTCTGAGCTTTTTTATGAGACCTATTGTAAGAGACCACGTCTCTGATCCATATATCATCACTGGTAACACACATTGACTAAAAACTTTAGTCTTTAGGCACTGAGGTATTTTGGATGAGAAGATGTTGCGCAGTTTCCCGAACGCTGCCCAGCCGAGTTGGATTCGTCGATTGACCTCTCTCTCAAAAATTGTCTAACCGATTATAAATAAATATGGCCAAAAAACACATTGGTGTTTTTGGTACTAAATATGCTACATTTGTATTATGGATACTATACAATAGAATAGCACAGGACCGGAACGAATGGCGTGTTAGAGGAGAGGCCTACAGTAGATATAGGCTGATTGATGACGATAGAAAGAAAAGAAAGTTTATTTTTGCAACGAGTAGGTACGATATGTGACATATTATACTAACAAGCGTTAATAATAAGGTATATTATTATGACGTTGTCACAAAAAACGGTCCTAACTCAGCATAATGCTGGCTACTAAAGCAACCAGTGCTGGTCTTCCTTTGGACCGTTTGGTGACGTCACGGAAGTTAACAAAACAAAAAAATCTATTATACAAAAAACGAAATAATAAAATAAATAAAATCTAAGTTGGGTAAATCAGAAAACGAAAAATCTTTCAAAAAACAAAAACAATTACAACCCACTTACACGATACAATATATTGACATCAGTTGAATGTCAAAAATTGACTAATTACAAAAAAATACCACATTTCGCCGACGATGCTAGGTTCTATAATATCAGGCGAGCCTGTTACTATTATTTAGGACAAAACTTCGGGCTCAAAAATTTCAGATGGGGAAACCTTAATGGAAAAAAGGAAAACATTTTTAACGTCGCACAAATGCAACAAGGAATTAATAAAATATACACAGCTAAAGACATTAGAGGTTGTGTGGATACTGCTACGCGGCGGGCGAAGGCGTAGAGCATACGCCGCGAATGACCTCCGTCCCCCATGAGCATTGGCCTGCGGGCGCCGCGCAAAGGCAACCGGTCGCCCGAACAGTGACAGGCACGTGAAGGAAGCGCGCACCTCACGAAGAAGAGCACGGGATATAGGCGAGGTCTGTGCGAAACAGACCAGGCCCGCGGCAGGCAGGCGCCGCTGATGTTATGCCACGCGCGATTCCTGCGGCAGGGCACTCGGGCAAGAGACGGTCGCCGGGGAGTTTTAGTGGGTGCGAGCTCCACATAACTGCCACATGAGCAAAACCCGCGATGTGGTAGTATGCGCTAGGCATTACCGCCGAATAAAAAAGATACTGCTTTAACTTGTTGCAAAAATTCAAAGGTCAGAAATTAGTTATAGACCAAAAAAAAAGCATTTACAAACGTCAAAATCGAACGGATCGGAACTTAATATCTGGTATTTTCCCAGCACCCCAATAACACTGTCCGACTCATAATTAGAACCCATGAGATTGTCAACCGCGATATGCATCACTAAGCCAACAAGTTTAACATCTACTAAGTCCTAACGATCCCCTCCAAAATAAATCCGTAATGATAATATGTAGTGTTTTTTTTTGTCTGCGACCGTAAAATGTACGGCTTTATAAATACCGCAACAAAACATGTTTGAAATAAGTACTCTAAGACAATTGTTGTCTGCGTCAAACGGGACCGCTGAACTACATACTGGAAACTTGAACTCTGCTTACCTTGTTAGGAAAACGGATGTAAAAGACACGAGACAAATTTTACTATCAAATCTATATTTGACAATAGTCTTTATTTCTATCTATATCTTCACTCCAGATCGCTTGTGGGGTAAGCAGAAATTACTGAGTTCCAACAGGTTCTTTCCTTAAAAACCTCTCTGGCTTCCGCCGATTTGTCTGTAATTCACACAATATCTATATATTGTAATATGCTTTCAATTAAATATTCAATCCCTAAAAATACTTTGGCGAAATTTGGGAGTACTATGTACACCTCAGCCTAGACCTTAGGGGATAATAGTCCTAATAAATTTCTTTACAATACTTGAATAACCATGCCTTAGTATTTATTAGAGAGCTAGCCGCGGATCTGATAGGATTTCCTATCCGTAATTTTTGTTTTTATAGGGGTCTCGTCAGCAAATGACCCCTATCTCATCTGAAGGAATGTGATGATGGGACCGAAGATGTAGCTAGCTGACTCAGTAACAGCCTATTCACTCTGTAAAAGGCTGAGAAGACGGAAGTTAGACAGTTTCGTATCGGTATGATCGGGATAGACCCGCCTCTTCGTATAGCAAATTTGGGCAACATGCCGAGACACGACTCGCTTGGCGGAATGGCGGGTGCGAGGGTGGTGACCAGCCACGGCCGAAACCTTCTACCAGTGAAGGAAATCAAGACTAAATCCTAAGTATGCGAGCAGCTTCGGTCCTTATCCGTAATTTCTATCTCTAATTAAAGGCCATTTTTGTTATTATTCAGCTGTTATCGTCCCAATATTGGGCAAAATACTTCTTGCACTGCTTCATTTAACTTTATTTATGATTTTCGGCTTAAGAGTCTATCGCGATCCGTCATTTATCGACCGGGAAAGTGACAATGATGCAATTACTTTACAAAAGAAAAATAAGGGACAGATATATTGAGCGCAAGGCCCGACGTCAAGGACGTATGTGCAAAAAAAAATATTTTTATTTTTAATAGGATCTGCACTATAAAATAAAAAACCTGCTTTACAAGAACTTTGCAACAATTGTTCAATATGTAAATTCTATTGATTAATTTTAAGACATTTCGCGTTGGAATTGGAACATGTAAAGCATTAGATTTTTTTCTTCAATCAAATTTAGTGTAGTCGTGTATTCCTTTTACCAGATTCTAAAAAAATACAGTCAACAATCATATTTCGAATTATTAGGTTTCTAATCACACGTTTACGTTTACAATAAACACGTTTTTTACGCGGTGGCCCCTTGAAGAATTTTCAAACCTATTTTCTTAGTGTGTATAGTGTATATTGTACACGGAACTCCTGTGTAAAGGACATCGTTAAAAATGCCCGAGAACCAACAAACATGTGACCTATACCATAATTATTTATGTGTTTTATTATAGTAGTTGCAAACTTATCTAACGGACGATTTGGAATCCAAAACGTACTTAAATCAAAGTCGCTGATGTCTTTTCCGAATGTCGACGTTGTTATCGAGTTATGGAGATATCAATTCTATCAATCGGTTATATTCAATCGATTACATTTAATAATGATCGAATTGATTATTGCTAGTGTATTTTTACATAACGATTTTACAAATGTATATTATAACCTCAAAATCTAATACTTTTTTGCAGTAATGCATTCCCGCTTGTCCGTTTATTAATAAATGCATGAAGATAATTTGCAGGTAACTTCAAATTATACGTGCATTTTTTCATTGCTGTTGGTTCTGGGGCAAACCATGTATGGACGCAGAACAATGTCCTTTCGGCGTCTTCGTCTACTTGGATCCATAGGATGGCTTTATTGATGGATTCTAGTGTATTTTTTCCTTGATTTGAATCCATTATGCGGATCAGTTTCATTCTAAGATACTTAAAAGGTGCACTTGAACACATTGGCTGGTTCCATTGATGAAACCTAGTGCATGTTTTCCTCCACTTGGATCCATCATGCGAAGCAGTTCGAAATAATGGATTATATGGTGCATTTAGATTCCTTGGATGGCTCTAGCGTCCTAATACACCTGAATCCATCATGCCAATCAATTACAAGCAAAAAAAAATAACATTATAGTGCCAATTTGACGGACGATTTAGCGCAGTGGTTAAGAGCTTGAGCTGCTCCACCCACTGTGTGGAATAGTCGCGGGTTCGATTCCCGCACGGGACAAATCTTTGTGTGATCCACAATTATTTGTTCCGGTCTGGGTATTTGTTTGTGAATTTTCATGTTTGTAAACGCACCCACGACACAGGAATAAATCCTAGTGTGGGGCTACGTTTTTTAAAAGGAATAAGAATAAAAAAAATGGAGCTGGGCCGGACATATCTGCCGCGTGTCGGATGCGTTTTGGGCTAAAACAACTACACACTGGGTGCCACCAGGCGGAAAACGACAGCGTGGCAGGCCCAGAAAGAGGTGGTTAGA
The DNA here is from genome assembly GCA_905147815.2 of Phalera bucephala. NCBI lineage: Eukaryota > Metazoa > Arthropoda > Insecta > Lepidoptera > Notodontidae > Phalera > Phalera bucephala. The sequence continues at coordinate 3,272,751 of LR990620.1, read as the reverse complement.
CGAGCTGGAATCCTACGACCAAGACTGGCATAGGCTTGCACTGGACCGGGACAGGTGGAAGAAGGGAGGGGAGGCCTTCGCCTTGCAGTGGGGCAGTTTAGCGCTGTGGTTAAGAGCTTAAGCCGCTCCGCCCAATGTGTCTAATAGTCGCACGGGACAAATCTTTGTGTGATGCACAATTATTTGTTTCGGTCTGGGTATTTGTGCATGTGAAAAAAAAATAGTACACTATGACTTTTTTCTTTTTTCTTTTTTAACATAGCCCACTACGATATATTCCTGTATCGTGGGTGCGTTTACAAACATGAAAATTCACATACACAAATACCCAGACCGAAACAAATAACTGTGGGTCTCACAAAGATTTGTCCCGTGCGAGAATCGAACCCGCGACTATTCGACATAGTGGGCGGAGCAGCTTAAGCTCTAAACCACTGCGCCAAATCGTCCCTCAACTTGGAAAAAAGGTAAAACAAGAAGAAGGAGCGAAACGCGTAGCTATTCGTTAATGGTTAGATACATCGTGACGACAGATTGCCCGTTAAGATTATCATGCAGTATATACTTTCAAGATTTTTAAATTTTTATGGTCGTTTATGTTTTATTGTGATTTCTTAGTGTAATTAGCTAAATATTCCGTGAAACTCTCGTCTAAACCCACCGTTTTATGCTTACGTTGTTTGTCAGTCCGAGTTTAAATGGTTTAAGTAGATAACTGAAGCGTTTACCATATATAGCGAGTAGGTATATACGAACCCAGACCGCAAATTAAAAATATTAACAATCAACATTGCAAAAAACCGGATAACCTTGGATGTGGAGGCGAGTCATGAACGAACACAACATACTCGACTTATATTTATGTACATACGTATCTACTCGTGTGTACATACACGGCGCAGTAAGTACTTGGAAGGAAATAAAAAATATATTGCAAGAATTTGTAGTTCTCCTAGTTTAAGCTCATACAGAGAACCCGAAAATCAAACTTCGGTGTTATTGATTGTGGCCATTGTGGATCCTAGCTACTTCTGTAAGAAACAGAGGTGGGAATGTGTAGTGGGTATAGTTTTAAAACAGACACACTGTAGTAAACGCAGTAAAAGAAATCACTGTCATAGTTACGATCTCCAACCGACGTTAAGTCTCATATAATAGGGGGCAAAATAGCTGTTGGTACAACAGCTATTTTGCAGACATATTTCTAAACTCAGGTATTAAGAATTACTCTGCTATTAAGAAAAATAAAATATAAATAAACACCGATACCCCTTTAATCCTCAAGCAGGAGTTGCAAAGGTGTACTGAGTATACCCACTTTTCGCCGACGATTATAGCTCCCATATAATAAGAGGCGACCCTATCGCCATTTACCGGGCACAAATCCAGATTCCGGACTCATACTGGGGGTTTTCGTTAGAAAAAAACAAAACTTCATTTGTCCGACCTAGGATTTGAACCCAGGACCTCGTGATCACCAAGCGATGCCCTTTGCCACTAGACCAAAGAGGCAGTCTTATTGAGTATTTTGCGCTAAAAATACCCTAGAAACATTTTGTCCCATCTAAGATTCGAATCTAAGACTACGTGATCGCCAGCGGCACACTTAAGAAAATAAACGCTCCTTATGACAGTTTTCCCTAAAGGATTTGGCAAAAGTTACGCATTACACCCACGTTTTATCGACGTATGTTTGGTCGTAATGCAACAGGGGGCAAGCCTGTCATTATTCTACAGCATTTCACGTCTTAGAAAGATCTCACGACGATTTTCTAAACCAAATCACAATCGTACTTATCCCTTTGGTCGTTTTTGCAACCATGTTTCAGAATCAGTGGTAAAAATTCTTCTTCCGAAACCCGTTTTCCCATTTTCAAAACTGAATTTTAAAAAATATTTCCTCTATCAAAACTAATTTTGAAATTCACAGAAAAAATGTGGACCAAAAAAACTTTGCTTTCATTAGGCGATGCCGTCCATCAATTGGAGTAAGATTCCATCACTCGTTCTTATTTCGTACCATATTGTTTTAAAACAATGCCGTGTAACGGTTGCGTGGAGAATTGGTTCTGTTAATGACAGCGCGCGCGCAACGATCGCACCGTTACGTCATTCGTGCGCACGCGGTAATTGTCGCGCGATTATTTCGTCGCACACATTCCCATTACAACTCGACAGCTACAAAATCATGTAGGAAAACTAATATTTTCTTTACCCCGATATCTTCTGAAAGGAGGCTCTGACGGGCCTGACCGCGTTTGTTTTACATATGGTTAATGTGCCACGTAGGTATCCTAGTCATTTCCAAAGAGGACTTGGGATTATTCGAAGATGTTGTTCTGCGAAATAATCACCAGACCAGAAGACAGAAGAAAAAAACAACTTCAACAAGAAAGTTAAGAGACGGATACAGCTGGACTGGGCAGCATTTGGAAAACTCCGTCCATTTGGAATACCCCAATGCCTAACAACGAAAGTTTTTAATCAGTGCGTCCTACCTGTAATGACATACGGAGCCGAAACGTGGCCACTCACTGTGCGGCTTGTCCACCAGTTCAAGGTCGCTCAGCGAGCTATGGAAAGAGCTATGCTCGGAGTTTCTCTTAGGGATCGAATCCGGAACGAAGTCATTCGTCAGAGATCCAAGGTTACCGACATAGATCAGCGAATTAGCAAGCTGAAGTGGTAGTGGGCTGGTCACATATGCCGCAGAACCGATGGCCGTTGGGGCAGACTGGTTCCTGAGTGGAGACCGCGTGTCGGCAAACGTAGTGTAGGGCGCCCTGTAGCTAGGTGGGGCGACGATATTCGTAAGGCAGCGGGCAGGGATTGGAGTGCTCAGTGGCGTGCCATGGGAGAGGCCTACGTCCAGCAGTGGACTGACATGGGCTGATGATGATGAGAAGACTCAAAAAGAGCAGACTCCTAACCTGATGGCCCGAGGACCTCATAAGGTCGCGGCGAAAAGCTAGATATAGTATAAAACTAGTCACTGTAGCGAACATTGAAGGAGGCCTACATCCTACCGTAAACGCCCTTCGGCTGATATTGATAAGCGTTCTACCGCTAAGATTGACTTCTCCACACCCACTCTTAGCCTATATATTTCTATAAAGAGTGCAAAGTACTCTACTTTTATCCTACTTTTTATATTTCAGAATCAGAATCAGAATCAGAATATTTTTTATTCATGTAAACCATTACAGTATTTATGAATCGTCAGAAAAGTAACAAAGACTCTACCGCCACTTCGGAATGTCATTCCTGTGGAGAAGAAGGGCAAGAAACTCCACGGTTACTCTTTTAAAATAAGAAATTACAAACTTTTTCATCTACATTCTGTTGTGGGGTATGGGAGAACAATGTAGGTTGGTCATCAGGTGAGTCTAAGTTAAAAAAGCGAATAATACTATTTATGAGAATGGCTACATGGTTCCCTCATTTACAAAAAAAGTACATATTGTGTTAAATTAATAGAAGGAAGAGAGGTAATGTTAACTAACAACAGTTGAATAGGTTGTTATGACTCAAGTGGAGCTGGAATAGCATCTATCCAAGCATTTTTATCTTTTAAATAATCTTCTATTGAATAATAAGCTTGCTTACAAAGTGTTCGTTTTACACAAGCTTTGAACTTATTTTCACTAAGTTTAGTGACGTCAATGGGAATTTTGTTATAAAATCTAACACAGTGCCCCATGAAAGACGTGTGAATTTTTGACAGACGAAACTGCGGTTGGTCTAATTTATTTCTATGTCGTGTGTTATAGCAATGTCTATCACCTAGCTGATTAAAAAGATCTAAATTTTTTCTAGTATACATAATGTTTTCATAGATATATTGACATGGGACCGTCATGATATTAGCTACTTTGAACAGTTCTCTTAAAGAGTCGCGACTACTCAAGTTATAGATGGCCCTAATAGCCCTTTTTTGCAAGATAAAAACAGACTCAATGTCCGCTGCCCTACCCCACAATAATATACCCTCACTAGTAAACGAACCAATGGCTGTATTCCACTAACCACGTTACAATATTACGTAGCGATCATCTACGCCAATTCCTACAATAGAATGTGCCTGCGTCTTGCGACATGCGCATGAGTCAGGCTACGTGCGTCGGCGTCGCCAAACGCACGTACGGGCCGAACAGCCAACAGAACGGCGGAGATTATCACGTTCCGAACAATAGCGACGATTAGTCTTGCGTAATTGGACTTTAGATTTCGTTTAGTTTATAAATTGAGGTTGTTCTTAATTTATTTGAAAGCTATTTCTACTAGCTGTACCCGCGGCTACGTTTTTAGTAATTTCAGCCATCTTTAGGCATTTTGTAGCCGATGCCACTTTTCGTGCAAAAAACAATGAAAGCAGGTAATGACAATCAAAATGCGAGCTTCGCAGAAAATTTTCAAGAAAAATACTATACAATATGAGGTATCCGCGTGCAAAGTTTCATCAAAATCCGCCTGGTAGTTTATGCGTAAAAATGATTTATACCTTTGGACAGACAGACAGACAAACAGACATGAAATCCAAAAATTGTATAATTGGCTTTAACATCGGTAGTATGATACCCCTGAGTTGTTATTTTCGAAAAATATTCCATGTACAGACACAACTTCGTTACAGTTTTATTATATGTTTTCCACATGTTTTTCGAATATTTCTTTGGACTTTTTAGACTTGGAGGCTTACGATGTTTTTTTCAATGTTAGTAAATAACAACAATCATACATTTTTGAAAGATCAATATCAAGAAATTTAGGGCAAGAGTTGACGGTCGGTATAAAGCCGCAAATCGGAATTCGGCCGTTTCCAAACCACTCTTTTGCAAAAACACGAGCTACGTTAAATAATCGTTTAAGGCCTATTTTTTAGATCCAAAAGTCCATAATTCACGTTGGTAGACCAGTAAATGAGTGCAAGAACAATGCAACTTATACAAAATAAACAAATAACAGAACGGATCACCTGTAAGGAAAATCAATATTCACTAATTTCATTTCCCTGTCCAAAGTTCTTTTGGAAATCTTTACATGACCGATCGGAATCGTAAGCGAACCGCATTATTGCGTGGCAGTGGGGTCTGACAGCCGTCATAACTTCGGAAGCCGACGATCCCCTATAGAGTAGTAATGGTACTGAGTTTCTTCACGAGTTTGCGACTTAATCTGCGAGTTCCAATAGTTTCTTGACTGATTTAATGTACCTAATATTGAGAGATGTTTATTTTTATTTATAGGAAGATAACTTACCCTAATAAGAAATAAACAGTTTTTAAAAGAACTCAGCGCTATCTACCGGATCTGTTACTTCTGGATAGTGTAGTTTTTGTAATGATGAATTATGATCGGAACAGTAGTTTCAGAGTTTATCGGTTACAAACGAATCTTTTCTCTGTATAATATGGGCGATAGGCTTTCGCTTAGGGGCACCGATTTGCGAAGAACACAGGTGTCCTTGTAGAGAGGAGGTGGTAGGTCCGGACTCCATGGGCTCTCTTGCCGCAAAAGTGCCGGTAGGTTTTCTTGCCACGGCTCCCTCAATGATATAATCAAAAGGACTCTTGTGAACATCAACGTCCCTTCGGTATTCGAACCGGCAGGGATTTTTCGTGATGGTGGCAAGAGACCCGATGGGTTGTCGTTGATTGCCTGCGACGAACGGGGGCGGGCTCTTTTATGGGACGCCACGTGCATCTCAGGGAGTCAATATCTAGGGTGGGAGCTGCGGCTGAGAAGGCGGAACTGGGCAAACGGCGCAAATATGTTGCTATTAGCAACAATTATATATTTGTGCCGTTTGCCGTAAAAACGCGGGTCCCATGGATATCGGCTTCAAAAAATTTATAAATAAAATAACACCTACGCCGATCACCTCTTCGGGTGACAAGAGGGCTGGCACATTACTCGCTCAAAAGATTGGTGTCTCTTTTCAGCGAGGAAACGTAGCTAGCAGTCTTGCCACCATTCCACGGCGAAAGTGGAAGGATGTCGGTGCCGGGGAAGACCAAGACTATATTACCATGACCAAATAGACCGAGTCTTATCTGCAGGACAAACCATGAGTCTCCGTAACCGGCAAGCGTGTATGAAACGAACTATGAGAGTGGAGGAAGTCAGAGAGGTATGTAAGGAAAGAACCTGTTGGAACGCTGTACTCTCTGTCTACCCCGCAAGGGATCTGGCGTGATAGACATCAAGCTTTCTGAACAGAACAGTGATGGACAAGAAATACATCTTAAAAACCTCCAGTTTTGATGCCATTCAAGTTATTACACCGCTTATCTATATTTATTGCAACAATAAAAAAATCCACATTACATGAAAGCCTTATTCAAACAACACTGATCTTTATTTCATAACCCATAAACTCCAAACTACATTATAACACATAATGATGATGTATCTCCTATCGTTGACATCAGAAAGCTAATACTGAAATCTTTCTAGAACGAGCTTTATCGCACAAAAATTATGGTTGAAAATTGAATGTAACGTCAAGTTGGTCACTTAGTTCTAAGTACGGAACCAGTTTTTAATACACATTCCAGTTCAAACGGAAAGAATGAACGGTACTTATTATGTGGAGCTATGTTGGTATATATACATCCTAGACTAGTGTTGTAGGTTGACCGTATGATTCTGAGAACCATACAGTAAAGTAAGTAATATAAGCCTATACTGTCCCACAGCTGGACAAAGGCCTTCTCTCACAAATCGAGGTGAGAGGGACTAAGTCATACTCCGTCACGCGGACCCAGTGCGGCTTGGTGGAGGCAGGTTTGTGGCAACCTGCTGTTGGAACTTATCAAGCCGCTGAGGCTTCCAACTCGGCTTATCGACTACCACATGAAGTGGTAACCGGAACCAACGAATATGAAAATGCCACAAACAGCCCCATCTCAGGCCGACCGAGTCGAATGCTGCTTAATCTTGGTGATTGGTACGAACACCGCCGTCACACAACGTTGCGAGCGCCTCGCTATGTAAAGTAAAGTACTTGTGAGTTTTTTTTACTGGTCAGCATTGACACCTGTCTCACCTAACAGGAAGAGACGATGGAGACGTAGATATAGTTCGTCTCAATAATAGCCTATTCATCCTGAAATAGGGTGAGGATTTGGAAGTTACACTGAGTTCCAATTCGATATGATCGGGCTAGACCGGCTTCGTGGCAAGGCAACTCCGCGCAACATGCCGGAACACGACTTGGTCGCTTGGCGGCCTGACTTTGCTGGGAGAGTAGTGATCAGTCACGGCCGTAACTAACTACAGGTGAAGATGCTCGTTTAATACTGCCCAGGGACCACGTGTAGGCAATCATGAGGCGGTAAGACATTTCCTGGCCTGTAAGGACCTGTAATTCGAGTCTACTACGTAAGTCAAAACAGTCTTGCCTATACGTTATTACAAACAATTATTCAAACCAGATTTCTTGGGTGCGTACAACTAATCCTTACTTCTTCCTTACTGGGCTGGAAGCGAAAGAAAAACTTAGAATGCCCCAGTAGCCATACTTTTGCTTGGCTGGTGGTAAGAGTCCACCAAAGGTAGTAACGTCATCCGATCAACGACCAGAAAAGGAAAATTTGAAACAAACCCTATACCAACCCGTCTGGCCAGCGTGGTATAGTAGGCCAAAAACCTCTTAATATGTTAAGACACCAAACGCAAAGGCCCCCAGTTCCCGGTAGTCCCGCTGTCCGCTGCCACGGTAGCGGTCGCGGTAACAGCTGGGCAGGGAGTGCGAAGAATCTCCGGGCTACGACACAAGGCTACCAAAAACACCTGACCCTGGCTACGTACAATGGACGCTCTCTACGGCTGGACCAACACCTCGCTGAACTCGAGGTAGAACTAGGTCGCATAAACTGGCACATATTGGGGTTATCCGAAGTCCGAAGACAGGGCGAGGACACGATAACCCTTGAGTCAGGCCACCTGTTTTACTTTCGGGAAGGTGATCGGCCCTCTCAGGGCGGTGTCGGTTTCCTGGTCAACAAAGCTCTCACTAACAACGTTGTGGAAGTCAGCAGTGTGTCGACACGGGTAGCGTACCTCATAATTAAAATCACCAACAGGTACACCCTGAAGGTGGTACAGGTATATGCGCCGACCTCGACATACTGCGACGACATAGCCGAAGCCATGTATGAAGACATAGCCAAGGCATTACATGGCACCACCAAGGCTCACTACAACGTTGTTATGGGGGACTTCAATGCCAAAGTGGGAGTACAAGAACGCGGCGAAACGATAATCGGACCCCACGGCGTCGGGCGCCGAAACCACAGGGGGCAGATGCTGGTCAACTTTCTGGAGTCGCAGGGGCTCTTCTTGATGAATTCGTTCTTTAAGAAGAAGCCTCATAGAAAGTGGACATGGCGAAGCCCCGACACTGTGACGAGGAACGAGATAGACTTCATCATGACTGACAGGAAGTCTATATTTAGAGACGTCTCCGTGATCAACAGGTTTAATACCGGCAGCGATCACCGACTTGTCCGAGGCGCTCTAAATATAGACTTCAAGGCCGAAAGACGTCGCATGATGAGGTCTACTCTCAGACCTACTGCGCCTCAAATAGCTTTAGGGTCCGAAAAGTTCCAACTGGAGCTTCAAAATCGTTTCGACCTGCTGGAAACCGAAGGCAATGTTGACGAGAAAACCGACACAGTGGTCAAAACGCTACAGGATGTGTCTCGAAGGGTGTTTCCCGGCAAAAGCGGTAACAGAGAGTCTAAACTCTCGCTCGAGACTCTCGAACTTATGAGGCAGAGACGGGAAATGTCATCCACGCAGGCGTCTTCGCCGGATGGGAGGAACCTCAACCGGAAGATCCGGAAGCGGGTGCGACGTGACCTCCGATGTTCCAACACCCGCGCCATCGCGGCTGCGATTGAACAGAACAGAGGCACCAAAGTCTTCGCTCGCCAGCTAGGTAGATCCCATCTGACGAAACTTAATACAGCGGATGGCAAAACCGTGACCTCCAAGTTCGAGATACTCGAGGAAATTGAGAGTTTCTACAAAGACCTGTACGCATCACGGATGGCTAAACCCTCGAGACCCAGCGCTGACGACCACAGAGCCCCACTAGCACGCCACGATACGGAAGACATCCCTGATGTCAACCAGGACGAGGTCAGAGTGGCTCTCGAGCAGCTCAAAAACAACAAGTCGCCAGGCGATGACGGAATCACCACTGAGCTCCTAAAAGCAGGCGGGACTCCAATCCTGAAAAAGCTAGCGAGTCTCTTTAATTCCGTCATCCACCAGGGCTTAACACCTCAAGCGTGGAGCGGGAGTGCGGTGGTTCTGTTCTTCAAAAAAGGTGACAAAACCTTGCTGAAGAACTACAGACCCATCTCACTCCTGAGCCACGTCTACAAGTTGTTCTCGAGAGTACTCACAAACCGCCTCGCCAGAAGACTTGACGAGTTCCAGCCACCGGAACAAGCCGGGTTTCGAAAAGGCTACAGCACCGTAGACCACATCCATACTGTTCGGCAGATTGTACAGAAGACCGAAGAGTACAATCAGCCGCTGTGTATGGCTTTCGTGGACTACGAGAAAGCCTTCGACTCCATCGAAACCTGGGCGGTTTTGGATGCTCTGCAGCGATGTGGCATCGATTGGCGCTATATCGAGGTGTTGAGATGTCTGTATGATACCGCCACAATGACCGTCCAGCTCCAGGGCCAAAAGACCAACCCGATCGAGCTGCATTGAGGGGTAAGACAGGGGGATGTAATATCCCCCAAGCTCTTCACCAATGCACTCGAAGACGTCTTCAAGACGCTGGACTGGACTGGGCGGGGCATTAACATCAATGGCGAATACATCTCACACCTTCGGTTTGCCGATGATATCGTCATCGTGGCAGAGTCACTGGAACAGTTGAGCGGAATGCTGCATAGCCTAAATGGAGCCTCTCGAGGTGTCGGTCTCGGCATGAACTTGGATAAAACCAAGATCATGTTTAATGAGCATGTCACGCCAGGACCGATCTACGTCGATGGTTCGATGCTCGAAGTTGTTCGGGAGTATGTCTACCTTGGACAAGTTGTCCAATTTGGTAGGAACAACTTCGAGAAAGAAATCAACCGCAGGATCCAATTGGGTTGGGCAGCATTTGGCAAACTACGTCACGTTTTCGCTTCGCCTATACCGCAATGCCTGAAGACTAAAGTCTTTAACCAATGCGTTCTACCTGTTATGACTTACGGGGCCGAGACGTGGACACTCACAGTGGGACTAGTCCACAAACTCAAAGTCGCACAGCGGGCTATGGAGCGAGCTATGATCGGCGTCTCTTTGAAGGATAAAATTCGTAACGAGGTAATCCGACAAAGAACCAAAGTTACCGACATAGCTCGCAGACTCAGTAAGCTAAAGTGGCAATGGGCTGGTCACATCTGCAGAAGGACCGACGGCCGATGGAGCAAGCGTGTCCTAGAGTGGAGACCGCGACTTGGTAAGCGTAAGGTAGGACGGCCCCCAGCTAGATGGACCGACGACCTCAAGAAGGTCGCTGGGACGGACTGGATGCGGAAGGCGGGGGACCGTGTGCAATGGCGCGTGTTAGGAGAGGCCTATGTCCAGCAGTGGACTACGATAGGCTGATTGATTGTACAACTAATAATAATAAATAATAATAATAATAATAAGCCCCCCAAAATCCTACCTTACGTCCGTGCTGAACATCTTGCCACGTGGGGGGCGGACACGCGTACTAATGAAACTTACGCGGCTAACAAGGCCAAGGTAAACTCTGCGATATGAAAATGGTACTAACAAGAAGTGGAGTTCCCCAGGCGGGTACCAGTGGTAACTCCACTGGAGAATCCCGCCCCGAGCCTAGCTCGGGCAGCCCCTCGTACTCTGGGGGGGGGCAACATGTCGCAGCTACCTATCCAGTCCCAGACTGTTGTAGGTATACAACAAAACCCAAACAGTAGACCCCCTCCATTGACTTTAACAGACTCAACAGACTACTCCCGTCCAAGTTCAGCTACTCCAACCTTAAGTGCTACACAGGAAGCTAACGCTTTCCAACCTGCGTCCACTAAGGCTGGTAAACCCCGCGTACGCATGAAGTGGACTAATGATGTTAACTTATTCATCATGCGTACATATTACCGCGTAACCAAATTAGAGACCGACCTGACAATATACAGAAAATTATTACATGAACATTTTATAAGACAATATCCTGAAGTCAATGTTTCGGAACAAAGGGTTTCAGATCAAAGACGTGTCATAATCCGTAACAAAATGATTTCTGATAAAATCTTAGCTCAAATCAAAGAAGAGGTTAGAATAGAATTGGAACAGATAGAGTCCTCCCCCTTACAATCAATACCTCTTGCAGCACCATCTCTGCAATCCTCACAACATACACAGCGAAATGTACCAGACACAAATTTACCATCCCAATCAGATTTATTTTCTCACACGCTTCTAAGCACGCATTCTCAGAATGCACTTAGAACACCGCTTCCGTCAAACTCACATGCATTTACACAGACGGAAATAACAACTATTTTAATGGTAAACGAAATTGAAACCCTACGACCTACGCCATTACCAGACACCATAGCACAAAAACTACATGACAATCTTCAAACAAATTTAGTCAAATACGCGGGAACCGACCCTACACTCAGACCGAAACTACCTAAACTGAAATATAGTGCACAGCTCACACAACTAACTGAAATATTCAACAATAAAATACTACACCACTTTTTCTCAGAAGATTCTCAACTCATCGACATCCATACTCTTATCTATTGTAGTGCTCTAGTTATATCACTTGAATTGGGATATAAAATAATAGATGATGAAAGTAACCGACCGCAACGCAATATCGAGAGAAAACCCACTTGGCAAATTAGAATTGAGAAAGACATATCACAATTGAGATCAGACATAGGCCGTCTAACACAGTTCATCAACAATAACAGATCGAAGAAAGTAGTAGACAGGGTTGAAATAATATTAAAAAACACAAACATACATAGCGTTCACGAAAGTAATAATAGAGAACCGGAAGAATATTTGGACACTTTAAAACAAAAGTTAGCATTGAAAGCCCATAGACTAGCAAGATATAAAAAGGCACGTCTAAGGAAAAATGATAACAAACTTTTTCACACAAATGAAAAGCTATTCTATAGGAAACTGACAACAGATAATGCTAATCCGAAGCCTAATGAGAGTGAGATACCGAAAGCAGAGGATCTTGAGAATTTTTGGGGAGGAATTTGGGAAACAGATACACAACATAACGAAGAGGCGACGTGGATAGCCGAAGAAGAATCCAGATGGGAAGGACTAGAGGTAATGAAGTTTGAAGAGATAACAGAAACAGATATCAAGAACACTGTAGCGCGACTAAGTAACTGGAAATCTGCGGGAATCGACAGAATACATAACTTCTGGTATAAAAAGTTTAATACGCTCCATAAGATCTTAGCTAAAAACTTAACTCAGATAATCCACAGACAACAAAACACACCAGCATTTATAGCACAAGGTATAACATATATGTTACCAAAAGGAAAATCCACAACCCAACCATCACTATACAGACCGATAACATGCTTACCCACCATATATAAAATCCTCACATCTGTTATTGCACAGAAAATTAACATCCACATAGAAAACAATAACATCCTCTCAGAGGAACAAAAGGGATGCAGGCGAGCCCACATGGGATGTAAGGAGCAGCTAATTATTGACTCACTAGTTCACCGACATGCCACAGTTAATAAGAGAAACCTACATTGCACTTACATAGACTACAAGAAGGCATTTGATAGCATTCCACATTCATGGCTATTACGTATTTTACAAATATATAAAATTAATCCAGTTATAATTGAGTTTTTAAAAAATACAATGAGTCTATGGAAATCCAAATTACATCTTAACCATATTATTACTAGAGAAATACATATAAAGAAAGGTATATATCAAGGTGACTCCTTGAGTCCCCTGTGGTTTTGCCTCGCCCTTAATCCAATATCTCACATGCTGCGTGAACGCAAAGCCGGATATCATCTTAAACACGATAATATCAACACATGTATATCACATTTAATTTATATGGACGACATTAAACTTTATGCAAAATCAGAAAAGGAAATGAAACTATTAATAGATACAACGGTAGAGTTCAGTAAAGACATTAACATGCAGTTTGGCCTGGATAAATGCAAGACGATACATATAATTCAAGGTAAAATCCGGCCCGGTGATTACGCAATAAGTGATGACGAAAGGATAATAGCTATGGACCCGAACGAACTTTATAAATATCTAGGATATCACCAATCCAAAGGTATTGATCACTGTAAAATAAAAACATCTTTATTACGGGAATATAAATATAGAGTTAATGCCATATGTAAAAGCAAGCTAACAGGAAAAAGCATAATAAAAGCTATAAACACTTTTGCAACACCTATTTTGACTTACTCATTCGGGATCATAAAATGGACTAAAACAGATATTAACCATATAGAAATAAGCACCAGAACTATTCTCACAAAACATAATTATTTACACCCAAAATCTGCAATAGAGAGAATGACTCTGAAAAGAGAAAACGGAGGGCGAGGACTAATTAACATATATTTACTCTGGATAAAACAAATAACTAATCTAAAATTATTTTTCCAACAAAAAGCTAGACACAGTGATTTACACAAGGCAATAGTTAAAAATGATTTCAACCATACACCACTAAACCTGACAATAGAGAATGGACCAAGTACCGAAATGCATTCAGAAAAGGAAAGAACAGAACAGTGGAAGAAGAAGGTGTTACATGGCAGACACCCACATGACTTAGACCAAGCACACGTAGACTCTATAGCATCCAACAAATGGCTCACCCTAGGATCCCTATTCCCAGAAACTGAAGGCTTTATGGTGGCCATTCAGGATCAAATCATCAATACTAAAAATTACAGAAAACACATAATCAAAGACCCAACACTCACAGACGACAGATGCAGAAAATGTCACAGCCACCCTGAAAATATCCAGCACATAACTGGAGCATGCCCTAATCTTTCACAAACTGATTATACACACAGACACAATCAAATAGCAAACATCATACATCAAAATCTCGCAATCAAACATCACCTCATACCCAATACAAACACTCCATACTACAAATACAATCCTAGTCCTATTCTTGAAAATAGCACGCATAAAATTTACTATGATCGCGCAATACTTACCGATAGAACTATTCACTATAACCGCCCAGATATCACCCTGCAAGATAAAAACAGTAAAACCACTTACCTAATTGATATTGCTGTCCCAAACACCCACAACCTCCAACGAACAATAGCTGAAAAAGTACATAAATACACAGACCTTAAAGAAGAAGTAACAAGAATCTGGAAGCAGAATAAAGTGTACATTGTTCCAGTTGTATTATCGACTACCGGGGTAATACCAAAATACCTTCACCACAGTATAAAACTGATTGATCTGAAGCCCACCATCTACACCTTACTACAGAAAGCCGCTATTCTAAACACATGCCGCATTGTGCGGAAGTTTTTGCAAATAGAGGAAGGCACCAACGAGACTGACGGACAGACTGACTTAAACACATAAATATTCTACATGTCATTTACTTGGCTTTGCCCGTAAATGGCATGAACATACCGGCGCAAGCTGAGAAAAACAACCAACAAAATAATAATAAATTTATTTTGGTTTTAAGAGTTACAAATACATAGAATGATCCAATAACGGGACATCCTTTTAAGTATAACAAATACCTGTGCCAGGGTGTCCCGCTCTTCCATATTTTACAAATATAGATACAAAATTAAACCAGTTAATCCGATGCAATCATAAGAAGTGTAAATTGATAATATATATATATATTTTTTTTTTTTTCTAATGACAAATCTATTTTAATCATAATAATAAATGTAACATAATTTAAATAAATATTTCATTATTTCAATATATTTAATTTGATACATTGTAGCTGTGTACCACTTAGTGTCTGTTTGTGATAGATAATTCAAGTGCTCTATTTAAAGACTTGTAGCAGAGCTTCAACTTCATCGTAGTTTAATGAATTAAGCCACTCAGTAACCCGTTTTTTTAAATGATGAGAGTGTAAGGGATAAATATTCAGTTTTTTGTTTATCTTATTGTATATGTATTCAGATGCTCTCCTAAATTGATTACTTGCAAAGTTAGTTCTTACAACATAGGTATAATGTACATTCCTTCTTCTTTTATGGCTGGTTTTGGGATCATATAGCATACTTTTGTGGTTTTCTACAAGTACATGTACAATATATAACTTACGTACACTCAATAATTCACTAATGGAATACAACCTTTCGGTAGAGAATCTGTAAGGTTTACTGTACATTACTTTTATTAAAGATCGCTGACCACGTTCCAACTCGAGAAATTTCATCTTAGAAGCCCCACCCCATACTGGGATACAGTACGTTAAAAGGGATTGTGCTAGAGCGATGTAGACTTGATTCAATAGTGTACTTGAAGCTACACACCGAAGTGTTTTAAAAATCCAGATTAATTTTCTTAGTCTCGCGGTTGTTATTTCTAAGTGAGAGTGCCAAGATAACCTTTGATCTATCATTATCCCTAAATATTTTGGCAGGCGACTTGTTTTATTATAGGACAGTTACAGACTATTGGTGAATTAAAAGTGCATTGACTATGGATTTTAAGATTGAAATGTTTAGGTTGTGTACGATTATGGATAGAAAAACAAATATAATTAGATTTAGAGGTGTTCAATGTTAATAAATTTAGTTTAAGCCTCGCAGCAACTTTAGCCAAACCGAATTCTGCAGCGCGATGAATTTCTTCCCATGTATCACCGGTAAAGACGATGGCAGTATCGTCAGCATATGAAATTATGTGCCCATTGTTAATTTTGGTCTTGCACAGATCATTAATATAGATCAAAAACAAGGTCGGACCTAACACACTGCCCTGTGGAATACCGTAGGTTATTTGAAGGTTACTACTAATGTATTCTCCTATTCTAACCTTTTGCATGCGGCCACTTAAATAGTCTTTTAGTAACTCTAGCTGGTTACCTCTAATACCAATTCTCTCTAGTTTGCGTATAAGGGTGGGAGAAGAGACGGTGTCAAAGGCCTTTTTCAGGTCCAGAAATACTGTCAGACATTTCTTTCCGCGGTCCAAATGGTCAACTACTTTTGTAGTCAAGTCTAAGATAGCGTCTTGAGTACATTTGCCTTTCCTAAAACCGTATTGTGAATTCGCTAATATGTTATTTTTGTTCAGATATTTAATTAGTCTAACATTAATGAGTTTTTCTAAGATTTTTGATATTGCCGACAGTACTGAAATAGGTCTATAGTTGTTGACATCGCCTTTGTCCCCACCCTTAAACACAGGTGTAATGATGGAGTGTTTTAATGCGTTAGGAAAAATTCCTTTGGAAAAACACAGATTGGCTAAATGGCAAATAATAGGGGGGATTATTTTGTTTGACATTTTCAGAAATTTGACAGGTATATTGTCCGCTCCCGTGGCACTATCTGATTTTAGACTTTTTATTATACCATTAACTTCATCGGGATCAGTGTCTAAAATAACGAAAGATGTTGAATGTGCGTCTAATGCTAGTGGGCAACAACTAATTTGCGTGGTAGGGTTGTTAATTAAAATATCTTCTGCTAATTCTTTACCAATGTTAGAAAAGTAATGATTTACAAAATTTACTACTTTCTCAGGACATTGTTCGATATCCAGCAATTCTGTGTTGTTACTTTTAATATGTGATATATTTGTAATTGTCTTGATATTATTCCATAATTTTTTAGGGTTTTTTACTAATAATTGTGCCGTTTCATAGTTACGTTTTAATTTTTTAATCAAATTGTTGCAGTAGTTGCGATATCTTTTATAAGTTATTTTTAAAATTTCATCAAATGGATTAGATTTAGTTTGTTTTTGCAAGTTATTTCTGTTCCTGATGCAGCGCAGAATACCTGGGGTAAACCAAGGCTTTAAAATTCTTTTACTTTTAGGTAAGTGCACAATTTTTGTATTATCCTTTAATGCCTCTTGGATATGATATATTCTTGTTGACTAGACTATGCAAGGCTAAGTCAAAGTCAACAATAGTTGAGCGTACTCTAGGACGCGATTTTACCGCTTTAACATTTGACAAACACAAGAGCACCATCTGATGGTCAGTTATAGTTATGTTTAGAACTGCTATGCTGGCATGGATCTTCTCCCTAAGTAGCTTTAATATAAAATGATCGAGGCAGTTATTTATTCGCGTGGGTATAACGTGACCGGGCAACAGCCCATATGAGGATAACATATTTAAATAACTATGTCTGTTTTTGTAATCAGTACTATTTTCAATTGTTTTAGATATAAGGTTGATGTTTAGATCTCCTGACAATATTATATTTTTATGATGTGTAATTGTATCTAAGTGTTTACTGAGAGATTCAATGAATAAATTAATATTTGTATTAGCAGGAGATCTATACACTCCCAGAATAACATAATTAAAAAGCTCCACTTGTAAACAAGAAGCTTGGTTTTCGGTTTAAGATTACTTTTAATATATATAGTTACACCATCATTCCGATTAAGATGGTGAGTAGTGACATAGGATGTGTAATTTTTAATTAACGGTGTAGGTTTATTAAAGTCGAGTCTACATTCCGTAAGAATCAGGATATCAGGTTCAAAGTCCAAATTTGAAATAGTAATTTGCAAGTCATCAATATTTTTATATATACTCCTGATGTTTTGTGTAATAATAGTCAAATGTTTTTTATTTATGAGTATGTTTTTACTTAGATCTTCGATATCGCAGTAAATAGATTTAGCGATTTCAGTTTCATCTATTTCTTTCAATGCTGACAGAGAACTATCCATGATATATTTCATCATTAATGTTTAGGCACATAATAGTCAAATAATATTTTTCACGTAACTTTGAGAGCTCTAATGTATTGGATTTATTTATTTTTGCAATGTCTATGTTATCTGTTTGATTGACAGTTTGCACTGTTCTAGCATAAGTCATTATTGTGTGTGTGTGTGTGATAACAATCCTGTCTTATAAAGTCGAGTAAGGGCTGAGGGATTGTGAGATTTAAAGTGGATATCATTATTTTTACGTGGATATCCATAAGGTGTATATTAAAGTAGAGTTTTTTCGTAGATGCACAAGTGTTTAAAGTTCGTGAGTGTTTATGTATATAATTGTAAATATTAGTAACACATGAGTTTATCCATTCACAATAGGATAGACAACCATAGAGCACCATGGAATGCATAGAACAAAGTGATAATAATATAGTTACATTCTGGGGTACATACGTCTTATAGCTTTGAGTTGGGCGAGATAAACAATAGCAACTTGGTACAAGTAGTCATTTTTCTAACAATAATTGATGGACCTGCTCTTCACTTCGAATCGTAATAATAGGGGAGTTTTCGTCCTTTCTCACGTATACTTTACCATATGCTGTCCAGCAGAACTTGTAAGCTGAAAGGCAAGAAAATGAAGCCGAGCTCCCTTTACAGTTAAATGCTCTGACAAAAAGATAGGAGTGTCTTCTTGTGTTTTAAAGCCAAGATGCTTACAACATAATTTAGACTTATGTTTTATGTTGAAGGCTTTCCCCATTTTTAGGACATTGGTCTTTAGCAGAGTAGAGCCCGTTTCTACGACAATGGGCGTGTTCTGTTTACCATTGTTTTTAGCACGGACTCTATATATGTCCTTTATATCCACCTTAGATATATTACAGTCTATGTTCTGGGTAAGACACATAATCATCTCAATAAGGTCTTCTTTAGTCTCATTATTCTCCTTCGGCACATTTTTCAGTTCGAAATTGTTTTTTCGACTTCCCATTTGTAAGTCCTCGATTTTATTTTCTAAAATTAGTATATAATTTCTATCTTCATTTGCCTGGGCCACTAGCTGGTTTATTTTTTTCTTAAATTCCTCATTCTTTACAGTTAAGTAAGTAATAGAATTCTCTATATTAAGGTTCGATTGCTGTATCTCTTTTAGAGTAATCATTACTCGTTGAAGCTCATTACCGTGCGATGTTGAGAAATTAGACATCATCTCTTTAGCAAAGCTATTATAATCACACTTTTCTCGCAGCTAAAAGAATAAAATAGTTTTGCTAAAGACGACGTGGTACGTGGTACTCTGGACAGGAATGTGGGACAAAATACTGAGGACAGCTTGATTACGTCCGCACAAAATGTTATTGGACCCGTCAAACGTATCACAATGTTACGTTGCGTCCGAGCGAGCTAACAAAATCTTAGTGCTAATAAAATTTGCTCTACATAATTTGTGTGATACCACGGCGTGTGGAGGTTTACGGCCGTCCGTGATTGCAGACAACCTATTTCCTCTGAGGGAATGACAGCTGGGGTTAAGCAAACTGAGGTTTTATTTGTTTCTGCCCGCGCCTTCGTCCACGTAACTTTAGACAGGAACCAAACATTTTTTCGGGATAAAAGTATCTTATGTGTTAATCTAGGTAATAAACTATTTGTGTGCCAAATTTTATCCAAATCCGTTCAGCCATTTTTGTGTGATTGAGTAGCAAACATTCAAATATCTAAACATTCAAGCATAAAACCTTTCACATTTATAATATTAGTGTGTGGCATTGTTACGTGCTCGCAGTGAAGCAAAATATGGCAAGAAAACCTGCATATCCGAAAGAACCATAGAAATCAGAATAATAAGAACGATTCCTGTGGAAAGAACCTTATCGGTTTCCAGGATTACGGAACCGATAAGGTTCTTTACGGATCTACGACGTAAAGCATGCCTAGGCACATAGAAGTCAATTTTACTGAGTAACTCTGGCAAGTCTATAGCGGATCCAGACGCGCATGAAGTGGTAGAAAATGATGATGCTTACAGGTTGCATTGTAGTTGTATAAAATCATATTGATTATATCTGATACAATGGTAATAGACTTACCTGGGACCTAATGTCGACCTGACATCGTAGGCGAGCTGTAGTAGGTAAACAGTACACCTCTGCCACCCCCGCTTGAGGAATATAGGCAGTTTTGTTGTTGTTGTTGTTGTTTGAGTGATCTACGCTGTTGACCGCGGGGCTTTTACAGCTTCACCGAACGAAAAAATGGAGGCGGTCTTGATTTATCTTTTACAAGCTTTTATTTAACTGGCACTGTATGCCTATCTGTCGGTCCATCCGTCTGTCTTCTTGCCTGTCTCTATAATGTCTTTGCTTGCGGTGGCTGTCTGGCGCGGGCCACTCCCTTCCCTCTAATATGGTCGAGGGGAGTGATGGCTGTTCCAGTAGTCATACACGTGAACGGGTGCCGCTTGTGGGGTCTGTTCTATCTGGAATCCTTTTATAACACATTTTTTATAAATCGCATCGTTAGTCTCATATCTCGGTCGTAAGGCACTGGAGCTAGATCGTTAACTATTTAATTGTAACCCAAACATTGCATCCACACAATATGACTGAAAAAAAATAGAAAGGAAAAAAGAGCTTTTTTATTTTTATTTTATATTAATCTATCTATCTATCTATCTATCTATAACCTCACGCCAGATCCCTTGCGGGGTAGGCAGAGAGTACAGAGTTCCAACAGGTTCTTTCCTTACATACCTCTCTGGCTTCCTCGACTCTCATAGTTCGTCTCATACACGTTCGCCGGTTACGGAGACTCTTGACTTTTCCATCAGATAAGACTTGGTTTATTTGGTCGTGGTAAGATAGTCTAGGTCTTCCCCGGTACCTGCATCCTTCGACTTTCACATTGTATATCTGTTTTGTCATTCTTTCCTCTGGCATTCTTTCTATATGCCCGAACCAACGGAGCATGCCCTTTCTCATCTTTATACCGATACTATCTTTCATACCTACTCGCTGTCTTACTATGCTGTTGCTAATGCGGTCGGTCAGCTTCACTCCGCACATCTTCCGCAGAGCTCGCATTTCTACCGCATTTATCCTACTTTCATTCTCCTTCTTACATACCCAGCTCTCGCTACCATATAACAGCGTTGGGACAAGCACTCCGTTATGTATGGCCAGCTGCGCCTTAGGGCTTAAGTGCCGGCTCCCGAGTAGCTTTCCCATCGCACCATTCACTCTGTTCCCTGCACTCACTCTTCTCTCTATGTCAGCGGTGTATTTCCCATCCTTACTGAAGGCGCATCCAAGATATACAAACTCATTCACTTGCTCCAGCACATCGTTACCAACCACAATCCTTACATTCCACATGTATTTTATATTAAATTATATTATTTTACTATATTATTATTATATTAAATCTTTTACTAAAAAAAGACGAGCCCGCTGAGTTTCTTCACCGGATCTTCGCAGTGGAGGCCGTGTTTCGATGCGGTGGTAGATAAGTAGTTTGAGTCTCTCTATCTGATTTCAGGTTCAAATTTTGTGATCCATTTTTCAAGCACTTGCGCGTAATCGTTTGAGCTGATTTGGCAAAGGTGTGTAAGTTCGGTGACAATGGAAAAATATGGATGATGATATATTGTGGAGACTTGTCCACCCAGAATCCTCTAGCCTTTAATTATATATATTTAAAAATAGTCTTCTATCTCAGTCGTAAGGCATCACACTGGAGCTGGTCGCATTAATGAATTTGTATAATATAAAAATGTATGTATCTATACAAAAAATGATGAAAAAAAAATTGATGGAGAATTAAACAAAAAAGACAAGCCCACTGACTTTCTCGCCGGATCTTCTCAGTGGAGGCCGCGTTCCGATCCGGTGGTATATTAAAATAAAATAATAATGGTATATTAGTAAGTTAAAAACAAGAAATGTAAATATGACACTTTGTAAGCACCCCCGCAGGGTCTATGCAAAATAAACGGTTTGAGTTTATGGTACCGTGGTCTCTGATGGTGGATTCGGAAGGTGGCCAGGAGAACTACCCAACTTCGTTGGTTTTGTCTTGACTATGGACCATGTGTGGTGTCCAGGGTATGATGATAAACTCAGAAAGTTCTCCTAGTAGGAACAAAACGAGATATCTCCGTGTTTTTGCTATAAAAACTTGTTCTTTAAAAGATCTTTTTAAATTATTACGAACTTTGTCGCTATTTTACCACTTCTTCCATAAAAAAATATGTCAGCCAACTTGCGTTACAAGAAGCCGTAAAAAGTTGCACCCATTTCAGTTATAGCTTAAAGTAATCATAGCTCCCTTGGGAGCTACAATTCCTCATTTTTATGGACCGATACCAAAGGAACGGCACTTTACCTGACATTGTAAATAAGAGTTTAGACCTCCCTTGAGATCTACCTCAGCATGAAGAGTTACCGGTTTAAGGGTTGTAAAAGTATTTTCACTCAGTTTTTGGGACATAAACACTATGAAATAAATCTATTTTTCGGATTGATAAAATTCGAAAAATAGTTTTATTTCATATTACTAGATTTTTTAAATTCCAGATGTTTCCGAAATCCGACAAAAATACATAAACACTATATCATCACGCTAGACCCCTTTAGGGGTAGCCAGAAAATACAAGTTGTAACAGTTAATATAAAATAATGTTTACGCGTATTCGGAATTAACTGGTGCTTGAGTAGGTTTACAAAATTAAAAAAAACTGTCCAACCCTGGGAATAATTTCTTGAGTACGTTGGCACACATGAAATTAAAAAATACAGAAATTAATTAATTTTGGATCCTACAAGATTTTTAAGGTACGGGGAGCGAACTCATTACGAGTCGATCCTACTACTCGTACTACCATCCGTATTTTATAATAAGCGAAGCCCCACTGAAGAAGATTTTTCTGTGTATATACATCAAATTTACATACACAACACCTAGACTTAAATAAATGCTCGTGGCTCACACTTTTATTTTTCCAGTGTGAGCTGACGATGTTAGCCACAAATACCCAGACCGGAACAAATAATTGTGGATCGCACAAAGATTTGTCCGATGCGGGAACCGAACCCGCGACTATTAGACATAGTGGGCGGAGCGGGTTAAGCTCGTAACCACTGCGCTAAAGCGTCTGCCACTAGACTACCGAGGCAGTCATCACTATCTACCATAGTACATTAGACTATAGTACTATTGACATTCCAATTAGGGTCCTTATTTGCTATGAATAAACGCGACGCGTTACGATAACTTCGTGAAATGATCGTGTAATAGTATTCTGTACGTCACTGGTGTACAGCGTTACGTGTTTTTTTATTTATTTTTGTAACATGATAGTGCTGATTATCATAACAGAAACATCCAATGCGACGGTGTGGTTATTCGATTTGATGCAGTAAAACTATTTCTATGATAAATCTTTTTCAGTTCAAGCTGTCCGCTTGTGGAATGCATTACCTGAGTCAATTAGACGTGCACAGACATTTGCTACTTTTAAAATGATGGTTAAGAACCACTTCCTCTCTGTTGTCAATAGTGAGACGCCGTTATAACCTCTAACCTTTTGTATTTACCTATCCTTATTTATACGTTACGTTTATTTCTATTGCACTATGTATAAATTTAATATATTTCTTACTATATATGTATGTCATATTTTGTGTATGTATAGTTACTTTATTCGAATAAATGTACGCCACCAACTGCCCTTTATTTTTGTTGTATTTCTTTCGACTTGGTTGTCTGGAAGAAATTGCTATTAGCAATAAGACCGCCAATTGTGCTTGTTATTTCACAACAACTACTTTGTTTTGTTATAATGTATTTGGTGTGCACAATAAAGAGTATTCTATCTATCTATCTAAAACATATACGATGTAACTCTTTCGAATTCTCCCATATAGCAAGAGAACAAATCAATTTTCTTAGCAACTTCAGTGGTCGTAAGGCGCGGGGTCATTGGAGCTTTTCCCTGTGAATTGATCCTGCCAACCGGCACCGTAAGCAAGTGCGGTCTTCGTCTATGCCATATGTATTTGTCCGGGACATAGATATTGATTTCCCTCAATATCCGATATAAAGATATAAGAGGAAAGCCTCTTAATAATTTAAAAATATAAACAAAAAGTTGGTATAATCTAACTAAGGGCGCAACACCATTTCAGTTATAAAATGAGTCAGTGATTTACCCAACAACCATCTTAATGATATTCTTCTTAGTATTATGCTTATCATAACACGAATTTTACAACATTTTCATAGACCATTCTTGGTACTGAATAATAACAAAAAAAAAAGTTTGTTTAGTTTCATGTGCCATTACTTGATGTTATGCAAATATGAATATCATTTTGGGTAGCTGTATGTGCTCAATCATTTTTTATATGTATGTGCTTAATTTGAATTATTTAAATAAATAAAAAAAAAAAAAAAAAAAAAGGGCGGGAATTGCTATCTCTTTAACAGTTATTTTAATCTTACATTGTTTTGAGAAAGAAATGTGGATACGCATAGCTCCGTCCCTTTGAGATTTTTTTTTTCTTTTATACAACGTAGCCCCACACTAGGATTTATTTCTGTGTCGTGTGTGCGTTTACAAACATGAAAACTCACATACACCAATACCCAGACAGAACCAATAATATTGCGGATCAAAGATTTGTCCCGTGCGGGAATCGAATTTACCACTATTAGACAGAGTGGGCGGAGCGGCTCAAGGTCTTAACCACTGCGCTAAATCCGTCAAAGTCCGTCTGCTAAAGCAAAGTAAGTTTTATAGTTTTGCCATTTAAAATGGTTGAGATAACCCGTGAAATAAAAATATTTTTCGGATTTTATCGCGACTTATTTTTGATTTATAATTTCCTGACGTTTATCGTGTAGTGGTATTATCTGTTCCACTGGAGTGACTGGAATACCATTAAACGATCATTTCAAGAAGTTATCTTAACATGCCGCGTGACGTATTTAGTTGGTCAGCGAATAAGCACCCAGGACCAATGGTTACACAAGCCTGAGTCATAACACAGCCTCGCACAATGCGACTGCCGATGGAATATTAATCACAACATTATGGATACGCAAATTGCTAAAGAAATCCATTTGAATACACGTATTTGATGTATATTGAATGTTTGATAGTATACTTCTTTGCAAAGACACTGTTAAATGCCGACTTTTCATTAGAACTGTTTGAGAGGTACAATTTCTTCATACATTATTTCTAATAACTGATGGATTACGGCCGTTGGGGCAGAAAGGTTCTCGAATGGCGACCACGTACCGGAAGACGTGGAGTGGGTAGGCCCCCTACAAGATGGACCGATGACCTGGTGAAGGTCGCAGGTAGAAGTTGGATGCGTACAGCACAAAGCCGGTCGTTGTGGCGGTCTTTAGGGGAGGCCTTTGTCCTGCAGTGGACGTCTTTCGGCTGAAGAAGAAGAAGAAGAAGATGGATTACTGCAGCGTACGCTATCGGAACATTTTTAATACACATTCCAGTTCAAACGGATAGAATGAACGGTACTTATTATGTGGAGCTATGTTGGTACATACATATCTTAGATGAGATACAATTTTTACAAGCTTTTATTTAACTTGCACTTCGTATGTATGTTTGTCTGTCTGTATTTCCGGTTAAAACCTTGACATCCATTTTTCAGGCACTTGCATACGTAAATTTACATACGTAATTTGGCACACGCATTGGCGGCATTTGGCGTATGTTACTTCGGTGACAATGCAATAATATGGTACCATTTAGCTGGTCTGATGATGGATGGAGGACGGTCGGAAGGTGGGCATAGGAACATGTGAAATATGCAACGTAACACAACATTTGTAATTCAGTAATATTCATTTATCAAGTTAGATACGCAGACGATTTAGCGGACGACTGCTAGTTTTAGAATATATTTGGACCCTTCGACTTCCCCCATGTGAAAGCTATAGTTATATGGAAGGAACGTTGTGGCAGGATTTGTCAAAGGCAAGATCTTCCAGCCAGACGGGTGGTGTGTCTGGCGGGGCCTGCCACTCTCCCCTAGAGTTGTTGTCGGGGGCTTGTATATATGTTACATGTCGTGCGCACTCTAATATCGCGTTCTAGACATGTATGGCGAATCGTCAGCACCATCTATTGGTAGGTAGTCGCACCTATGTAGCGATGTATAGGGGTCGCTACAGTTACATCCATGCTACAAAAATTAAGGGCTACAAGCGGTTTGGACAATATGAAATGATTTATATTAGTTTTTTAAGATCCATCTCCTAAACGATCTTCTCAGGAAGACGGATATTTTTTTTCAGTGTAAATACAAAACTTCCGCCATATAAGGAACTTTAAAAACGCTAAATAGGACTTTATCACTGATATATTATCGACCACAATTCCTCACGTCATCTAAATTACCACATTGAAAATTTCATCACACACTGTGGTTTATTGCGATACCGCGGTCGCCACGTGTATTAACAAAACAGGTTTAAATTACGCATAAATATCTTAAATGATTAGGAACCATATTATGCTTTACTCGTGTCCTGCTTCCTATTATTTCACTTCATTTAAAGTAAGGCCTTTGTCTTACCAGCTGGATGTACAGCACAAAACTAGGCCTATGGGGGACGCCGTAGTAACTGGCGGGGGACCTCCTCTCTGCATCAACATCAGTAGGAGCTTTTGGGGTCGCGGACGCAAGCGGTCTGAGCGGCTGAGCGTCCTTCACGAGCGACCCTGAGGAGGACGGCGGCGTGGTGTGGCCCACCTCACCGTGAGCACCGCGTCGATACAGGGGCAGCGTGTTATCAAGTCTCCCCCCGATGGCAGGCTCTTCGGAGAGCGGCACAAGAGGGGCATCGGTCTGTTCCATACCAAAGTGCTGATGTCGGCCACCCTGGGGTTTATAATTGATAGGAATCCGTCATGCCCCACGAGCTCCCCCGAGACTCGCGGAAGTATGTAAGAATTTATCCAGGTAAAAAAAAGGTCTTGGGGATCTACGGAGTACGGATTTGTCAGTACCTCGCGCGAAGGCCTTTATCCTGCAGTAGATGAAGGTATAAGCATTAACTCAATATACCCCATAAAACTCATAAAACATTATGTGCTCTAAAACGGTATTCGGTATTCCGAACTACTGACATTCTACATTGGGACAGGATTTAAACATACCGAAAACATTGGGAAGTGAAAACGGTACTTATAGCAAAATCTGTTCTATAAAAAAAAATAGTAACACATAGTTAAATTAATTTTATTAGCCCCATACTATACGCTGCAGCAAGTTCACTTAAAAGACTGCGAAACTTCAGAATGAGAATCAGAATATTTTTTATTCATGTAAACCATTACAGTATTTATGAATCGTCAGAAAAGTAACAAAGACTCTACCACCACTTCGGAATGTCATTTTTGTGGAAAAGAAGGGCAATAAACTCCACGGTTACTCTTTTAAAATAGTATTTTTACATTTTGTTCTTCCATCTACATTTGTTATGGGATAAAGGAGAACGTGTAGGCTGGTCTATCAGGTGGGTCTAAGTTGAATTATACAAATTATACTATTCATGTGAATGGCTACATGGTTCCCCCATTTACAGAGTAAAAAATGAGAAAAAAAGAAACATATTACTAAATTAATAGAAGGAAGAAAGGGAATATTAAATAATAATATCTAAACAAGTTGTCCATATTCAATGAAATGGAGCTGGAACAGCCCCTATCCAAGTATTTTGTATTTTAAATAATCATCTAGTGTATAATAAGCTTGCTTACTAAGCGTACGTTTAATACAAGCTTTAAATTAATTGTCACTAAGTTTAGTGACGTCAAGAGGAATTTTATTATAAAATCTAACACAGTACCCCATGAAAGAAGTGTAAATTTTGACAGACGAAACTGCGGTTGATTTAATTTATTTCTATGTCGCGTATTATAGCAATACCTATCGCCTAGCTGATTAAACAGATCTATATTTTTTCTTGTATACATTATGTTTTCATAAATATACTGACATGGGACCGTCATAATATTGGCTTCTTTAAACAATTCTTTGAGAGATTCGCGACTACCTAAGTTATAGATGGCTCTTATAGCCCTTTTTTGCAAGATAAAAATAGACTCAATGTCAGCTGCCCTACCCCACAATAATATACCGTAAGACATGACACTATGAAAGTAACCGAAATAGACCATCCACGCTGTGTCCACATCAGTAAGTTGTCTGATCTTTCTTACGGCATAGGCAGCGGCACCGAGCCGTTTACCTAAAGTCTTAATGTGAGGACCCCATTGTAACTTAGAATCAAGTGTAATCCCTAAGAAAGATGTATCATTGATAAACTCAAGTTTCTCGTTGTTCATCATAATATCACATGCAGTACTTTTCACATTTAGTAGAGAAAACCTTATACATTTAGTTTTTTTGTTATTAAGTACTAAGTTACTGGTTATGAACCAATTATGTATTTGAAGGATAGCGTCATTTTCCTCGTCAACGTTATATACATGTCTATCTACTTTAAAAATTAAAGAGGTATCATCAGCAAATAACACCACCTTCGCTTGTTTTTCAATTAATTGGGGTAGGTCGTTAATATATACCAAAAATAGAAACGGACCCAGTACCGATCCCTGAGGAACGCCCATTTTAACTAGAGCTCCTAGAGATTTAATTTCGTTTAAGCGTTATATTAAGCGCTCTACCATGGATTCCATAGTGCTCTAGTTTTAGCAAAAGTGTTTCATGTGCTTCCTGCCAATTACTACTAAAATTGCTTTAGCAAAGTCCCTGTTACTTCCTATCCTCGACTACGCTGACATCTGCTATCCAGACCTCGCAGAAGATCAGCTAAATAAACTTGAGCGTCTCCAAAACTTCTGTATAAGATGTATATTTAGTTTACGCAAATATGATCATGTATCTCAGTTTCGTACTAAGCCCATGGCTCCCTATATGTCTTCGCCGGAATACGCATATCCTCTGCCTTCTAAACAATATATTGTTTAAACCGTCTTCTCCACATTATCATAAGGAACGGTTCGACTTCCTCCACTATTCCAACTCATATTCCTTAAGGTCGTCCGAAAACTTAGCCTAATGCCTCCGCACTCGAGCACCTTTTATGATAATTCTTTTACCGTTAAAGCCGTCCGTTTGTGGAACTCATTACCTGCCTCTATAAGCTCTATAAGACGTGCTCCGTCCATTCATTTTTTTTAGGATATGGTTTAACATGACTGAATCACTTGAATTATTTAGTTTCTATTTGCTTGTCATTGTATGCTGTACATCCAAAGGTTGCCTGGAAGAGATCACTATTAGGGATAAGGCCGCCCATTGTTACACTATCTTAGTAATTTATAAATTGTGTATTTTTGGTGGAACAATAAAGTGTTATATATCGATCTATATATTATTCCTGTGAAATTTACATACACAAACATCCAGGCCGAAACAAATATTTGTGTGTTATACAAAGACCGTACAGGGATCGAACCGATAACGGAGCAGCTTAAGCACTTCACCATTGGACTAAGCCGTCGTCATTAATTTATTATTCGTGTTTTTGTCTATAGTATCGGACATCGGGCACAACATCATCCAGGATGCGTTCCTCATCGCCGTGGAGGAGCAGGCGCGCCAGCGCTTGCAGCGGCTGTCAGCGCTCAAGCGCATCACGCCGGTCGACATGTCCAAGCTCTCTGTAGAGGTCTGTATCTGCCCTTATTACTTATGCCCGTGTGTGTGCCGCTGTTAGCCACGAGGCCTTTATAGCTTTACCGTACAAGAGGGCAAGCGTGGAACCACTACGCTCCAACCAGAAGGGCAAGAGGGCAACTAACTCAAGGGCACTTCAAGGAGCAACGGCCGCAGCTTAGGCTGTCGCTTTTAGGGAGGGTCGCTTTTAGGCTGTCGCTTTTTATCTGTATCCGAAAGAAGGGAAGTAAGGGCATCAGGAGTGATGCTTTTATTTATTGAACGAACCAGCCGGCTCAGCTATACGTTATACTTACAAATTTTATACAGCAGACTACGTTTTTTTTTTTGCGGGTAGGTGTGAATAAGAACAGTTGTGTTTCTAGTATTCAATTTCGTATTTTAATTAATTTAAACAAATATTTACATTTAATTCTCTTCAATTCTTATTTTTACTCATCGTAATAAGTTGTACTTACATTTATGTGAAGCTAGTACTTTCACTTCACCTGCCAGCCTATCACTGCACTGAACCTGTACAAATCTACACAATTGGTACTTGGAATACTTGCACTATGTCCCAATTAGATGCAATTGTTTCTGCTCAGAAGAGCCTTGAGGATAGCTTCATGAAGAAGATGTCGGATCTTGAGGTGCAAATCCACAGCGCAGGACCTGCCAAGGACACAGTGGCCAAAGTAGCAGAGGAGTTCCGGACATTCCGAGAGCTCATCTTCAATATGCTCGGGCTGCTACGTCGTCAGATAAGCGAGTGCACCAAACAGATTGACTTGATGGAGACCAGGCACCGGCGGAAAACATTGCTGTTCCTGGGCTTAGCTGAAGTAGAAAACGAGAACTGCAACTCAGTCGTCCTAAATTTGCTCAATAACAGGATGGGCCTTGCAAGTCTCACTGCCTCCTCTATCACCAGATGCCATAGACTAGGGACTTCCAGCCAAGACCATCATAGGCCTATCCTTGTGAGGTTCACCAGTGTTGACGACAAGCAGACAGTCTGGAAGGCGAAGACAAGGCTGAAAGGGTCGTCCATCTCGGTCAGGGAATTTCTTACAAGGACCAGGCAAGCCATCTTCAGCAAGGCGCGTTTGCATTTCGGCGTCAGTTCTTGTTGGACACAAGACGGCGTCATTATATTAAGAGCTTCGGATAGTAGTCGGCACCGCATCACTTCGTCTGACGAATTGAGCCCTTTGTTGGAAAAGTACCCAAAGGGGCAGGGCGGATTTTCTTCGGGCAGGAGTAAGGGTGAGACCGGAGGTGATCTATTAAAAAAACAGAAAGCTTAATCAATAGTTATTTATACTTCATTTTTTATTAATTTTTTTTGTTTTATTACTACGTTCTATTACTTACTTTCTGTATCTCATAACTTTTCATTATTATGTCACCATATCTAGTTTGCCTATTTGTGTTACTCGATTCTTGTGGTTTTTACTTGTTTTCTGCGTATTTAGACTTTTAAATTTACATAATTCTTTGTAAATACCGTCATCTTCAATACATAAACAACTTTTTATAAGCCGTAGCAACTTATGTCAACATCGAACTATATGTCAGTTTGACGTATGCTTGTATTGGGTGCATTCCCTAGAGGTGCGTGCGTTCAGTGCAATTAACCTCGAATTCGCACGAGCGCTTTTACAACCCGCTTTAGTAAAGCGATAAAACATACGTAGTAGCTGATGAATTATTATTTTCTTATTTTTTTTTGAGTTTTTCTCTTATTTTCTTACAAATTATTATTTATTTTTTTATCCTTTTTGTTGTCGAAGTTGGTATATGCGCAATTACAGATAGGGACTTAGTAGTCATTTTATGGTGTAAGTGTGATGTTAGCTGGCGGGTGATGTGGTTACGTAGTGTAGTGCTACTGTTAGCCACTTCGTTATATATTTATTACTAATATTATAAATATTTATTTATTGTTATATTTAAACCAATATTTATCATATGATGTCAGATAGTGAATCCTTTTATTCTGTCAACGAATCTACCGCTTCGTCGTGCGATGTAAGTTTTTGTTCCATTGATGACGATCTTGGAGACTTTCTTCGTGACAAATTTGACCAACAGGTGGGCCATTTGCTTAATGTATGCCATATTAATGCCCAAAGTCTATCTAGCCATCACAACGAACTATATAATACATTTACAAATATTAACGTTCACGCCATCCTGATTTCCGAGAGTTGGCTCAAACCTCATCTTCTATCAACCACTTACGCCCTCCCTGGTTTTGTTCTCATTCGCAATGACAGAATTGGTAGGGGAGGCGGTGGAGTGGCTATATACCTTCGTGGTGACCTCCCGTTTAAAATTGTAGGCACATCTTCTAAAGATTCGCATTCTGCTGAGTTTCTTTTTCTTGAGGTTTGGGTCAAAGGAGCCAAAACCATAATTGGAGTGGTATATTGCCCTCCCACTGCTGATTATTTCGCCGAATTTGAATCGGTTCTTGAATCCTTGGGGTCTGACTACGTGCATCATATCATCATGGGCGATTTCAATACCAATCTCCTGGCCCTTAATTCCCCCCGTTCCCATAAACTCCGACAACTCATAGAGTCGGCCAGTTTGCACATTCTGCCTCTTAATGCCACTCATCGTAACATCAAAGGCGAAGATACCTGGCTCGATCTCATACTCACATCCAATCCCTCTCTCGTCTCCTCCCATGGTCAGCACGACGCCTCCGGTTTTTCCTATCATGACCTTGTTTTCCTTTCCTATATCCTCAAATCTCCTAAACCACAACCTAAGATTCTGTACAGGCGTTGCTTTGCTCGGATGGATATTAAAAAATTAACTGAAGATGCATCTAAACTCAACTGGAATTCCCTAATGGAAGCTAACACCATCGATGACAAAATTTGCATCTTCAATAAAACTGTGATCCAGCTTTACGATATCCATGCCCCTGTGAAGAAGGTGAGGTTAAAGCGACCTCCTGCTCTGTGGATGACTAGGGGAATTCGTATGGCCATGAGACGTAGAAATCGTGCGTTCCGTATGCTAAAAAAAGACCGTACGGCAGAAAACTGGGCCTACTTCAAAATTGCAAGAAACCGGTGTAATATGATGATACGTGACGCTAAACGCCGCCACATTCTAAGTAATATCACATCTTCTTCGCCTGCCAATATTTGGAAATTCCTTGGTACTTTAGGTATTGGTAAGGCTCGATGTCAAGATATACCTAAAACAATAAGCTTAGATGATCTTAATCGCCATTTCTCCACTACTCCTCCTTTTGATCATCTAACTATTCAGCAAACTCTGACCTTCTTGGGTGGTCTTAGACGTCCAAACATTAACGCTTTTCACTTTTCTCCAGTCGACTCTTGTGATGTTACGAAAATTATTATGTCTATTAAGTCCAAGGCTGTTGGTTGTGACAAAATATGTAGAGATATGATCGTAGCAATACTGGACTGTCTCCTTCCGGCAATTACTCATCTTGTCAATTTTTCTTTTGAGTCCGGCATGTTCCCTTCTCTCTGGCGAAGAGCCTTTGTCCGCCCCTTGCCAAAGGTTCCCAATCCTTCCCTTCCTAGCCACTTTCGTCCAATTTCCATTCTTCCTTTTCTCTCAAAAGTGCTTGAGGCCTGCGCTCATAAACAACTCTCTCAATTCATTTATAGCAACAATTTAATTAATCCTCTCCAATCTGGGTTCAGGCCTGCCCATAGTACCGTTTCTGCTCTCCTTAAAGTGACTGGCGATATTCGATCAGGCATGGAAGATACCAAAGTTACAGTCCTCGTGTTAATTGATTTTTCCAACGCCTTTAATACCGTTAGTCATGATATCCTCCTGTCTATTCTCTCCTACCGTTTGTGCTCTCAAGAGTCGCTGGACTGGTTTTCTTCTTATCTTCGGGAACGCCAGCAGTCAGTTTTGTGTGATGAAACGTCGTCTGCTTGGCGCTGCCTCGATACTGGTGTTCCCCAAGGCGGTATACTTTCTCCTCTTTTATTTTCAATTTTCATTGATATGATAACTCAAGAACTTCAGTGTACGTATCATCTGTACGCTGATGACTTGCAATTATACTCGCAAGACAGTGCTGATCGAATCCCTGATATTATCAGCAAAGTTAATCAGGACCTTAGGGCAATTGAGAATTGGTCCAAAAGGTTCGGTCTCACGGTGAATCCTACCAAGTGTCAAGCGATTCTTGTGGGGAGCTCTAGATTGATATGCAGGGTGAATATTGGAACTTTACCTCCACTTGAATTCAACGGGACAGTTATCCCTCTAAGTTCTAGTGTCAAAGACCTTGGTCTGCATATTGACATGACGCTAAGCTGGCAGACTCAAGTTACGGCCGTTGGTCAAAAGGTAACCAGTGTATTGCGATACTTATATCGATTAAAAAATTTGCTCCCTTCCAATACTAAAGCAATGCTTGTACAGTCCCTAATTTTCCCTATCATCGACTATGGTGATGTGTGCTACTTCGACCTGAATGCTGATCACCTCAACAAACTAGACCGTCTTCTCAATAACTGCATTCGATTCGTCTTCAACCTTCGTAAATATGACCATGTGTCGGTGCATCGTTCTCAATTAAAGTGGTTGCCTATTCGTCAGCGTAGAACTCAGAGGGCACTGACAACATTATTTTCTATTCTCCATTCTTCAGCCTCACCTACTTATCTTACTTCCCAATTTCAATATTTGTGCTCCAATCACGAGAAAAATCTTCGCTCCTCAAGTAATCGTCTTCTTCAGTGCCCTTCTCATCGTTCTGATTTTATTCACTCCTCCTTCTTCGTCCAATCTATCCTTCGTTGGAATGCATTGCCTCAGGAACTCAGGATGGTAACGAACCGTCTCTCTCTTAAAAAAAAACTACACGAGTACCTACTCGAAATGTTGGCAGAATCCTCTCAATGATAGTTTCACGTCATTATGTATATGTATATATATATATATATGTTTATATGTATAACATTATTATTAGTTTTATATATAGTATTATTATTAATTTATTTTATATTTTTTTTTTCTTACAATTTTAGCCACGTATTTTCGCACCTACCACACATGTTTCCACACCACCCTAAGGTAGACTGGGAGAAAATGCCTCAGGCATTAAGTCCGCCTTTGTACATACATATGTGCATAAAGAATAAATAAATAAATAAATATACGTGCGAAGGCATGTGTCTAATGAAAGCATAGATATGGTAACAAAAATACACTATAAGACGTATAACTGTTTAAAATTGTCGCCACACATGTGAGATAGTTAATTATCACAAAGTTCTCCAGGACTGCGGGGACCAAGGTATGTGATGCATACACTAAAGTTGGTATGAAACTCTTCCAAAACTTTACAAAACTTGCGTTCGACCCATCATGACTTACTTATGCGTGTGTTGTGTTCGGGCATTCGGCCCCCTCTCACATCGATCAACTCCAAGTGGTTCAAAACCGCTTCCTCCGTAAAGCCGTAGGAGCCCCCTGGTTCGTACGGAATGTCGATCTCCATTCCGATCTAGGTCTCGAACCTATTCGCGCCTATATTAAAAAGGCGACAACACGACACTTCGCGAACGCAATTACCCATGCGAATCCGTTAATCGTAGCCGCCGCCGACTACGATCCCCCTCCCCCGACCCCTGCCGCCACCGCCGGCCGCGACATGTTCTCTACGACCCCCCCGATGCTTTGTCATCTATTCTTTACGCTCAGAATACGGGCGACGACGACGTAGTCGTAGATCCCCTCCCATAGCCGGCGGTTGACCGGTGCACGTAGTAGTGCACCCCGTCCCCCCACAGCGACTGTCCCAACCGAGGGCGCCTCTTCAAGGCGCCCTCGAGTATGTCGCTCCTTGCCCTTCTGGCTCGAGCGTAGTGTTTGCACGCTCGCCCTTAAGTTCGGTGAAGCTGTAAAGGCCTCGCGGCCAACGGCGTACATCACTCTCACACACACACTTGTAACTGTACTTATAAGGTAATACAATTCAACGGAAAGTTTTTTTACAGCGATAATGTAAGTCTGTGTCTGTTTTTAAAACAGCGACAGTGATTTCGAACACATTCGTGTGCTATTTAAAAGAAATAAAGAAAATACATTTATTCAACCACACAGACAGACATCGAGATACTAAAAATAATAACAAAGAACAAAACATTGTAGAAACACCAGAGGTTGTGTGGGGTTGAACAGGGTATTGCCTCAGCATATTGCTGCACCATAACGTTGGATCATGGTGCAGCGCAAAGCCTATTCTGGCAGCACCTATGAAAAGGGTGACGTCAGAGATGGGAACTTAGACTTAAAAGGAATAAATAACAATATAGTTATATAAAGAGATCTATTCATCATCATTCATTCATCATCAGCCGAAAGACGTCCACTGCAGGACAAAGGCCTACCCCAAAGATCGCCACAACGACCGGCTTTGTGCTGTACGTATCCAGCTTCTACCTGCGACCTTCACCAGGTCATCGCTCCACCTTGTGGGGGGCCTGCCCACTCCACTTCTTCCGGTACGAGGGCGCCACTTAAGAATCTTTCTGCCCCAACGGCCGTCAGTTCTACGAGCGATGTGCCCCGCCCACTGCCACTTAAGTTTGGCAATTCTGAGAGCTATGTGGTGACTTTGGTTCTCCTGCGGTACTCCTCATTTCTGATTCGATCTCGCAGAGAAGCTCTGAGCATAGCTCTTTTCAATGTCCTTTGATCTATACCAGATATATAATATATATTTTAATATATGTATATACATGTATTTCACTTCTGGTGTTTTATTATGACAATTTCTGTGGATAAAAGCATAGGCCACTAGGTCGTCTAGTCGCGGGTTGGATCCCCGCAAGAGACAAAGTCTTGTGTTTCAAACAGAGACTTCTTATGGGTTACCGGTACCCAAAAGAAATCTCTGTCCGTAAATTTCATATTTGTGAACGCCTCCGTATAAATAATTCCTAATGTGGGGCTACGTTTTTATGAAAAATACGTATACGTACGTCATATACGTAATTACTTGGTATAGTTAGAACTGAGAATAAATATATGCTAAGAAGTAACGATATGTATTACTTTACCGATTATGAATCGGACGCCAGGAACACGGTAAATGATTTAGAGTAATGCGGCCAAAAGTGGGAAAGGACAATACACGGTAATTGTATCTGTCTTATGATTTTTCAAGCACCCTATTTAATTTGTTACTTATTATTATTAATTTTTCTTTGTTTTTTTTTTGTATTTCTCTTTTGTTAACGTCCATGACGGCACGAAACGGCTCAACGGAAGATCAGCGCTGGTTGCATAAGCAGCCAGCTTTATGCTGAGTTGGGTGCGTTTTTGTCACCTCGCTGGTCATGTAACGTATTTATTACCAACGTTTCATTATACCTACTCGTTGCAAAATAAATTTTATTTTCTTTCTTTCTTTCTATTGAGCATCCGGGTCAAGATTAGCCACATGAGTAAAAAATATCTCAAACTTCCGGGCCTAGTGGGCAGTATGATAAATTCCAACAGCCGGAATGTCTTCACCAATCTGCACTGAGTCTGCGTGATTCTCTCACCTAGATTTCAACGAATTAACTTATCTGGTGTATTAGTGGAAATGAGCCGATTTGTGAGAGGGCTTTGACCTGGGCAAAGGCCTTCTGTCAC
Organism: Phalera bucephala; assembly: GCA_905147815.2. Taxonomy (NCBI): domain Eukaryota; kingdom Metazoa; phylum Arthropoda; class Insecta; order Lepidoptera; family Notodontidae; genus Phalera; species Phalera bucephala. The sequence continues at coordinate 3,235,405 of LR990620.1, read as the reverse complement.
AAATCGAGGTGGGAGAGAATGAGTCATACTCCATTACGCGGATCCAGTGCGGATTGGTGGAAGCAGGTTTGTGGCTACTTACTGTTCGAACTTATCAAGCCGCCTATGAGGCTTCCAAGGTTTCGACGACCACATTACGGGGTAACCGGTACCAACAGCTTGACATGTCTTTCGAAGCACAGAGATGCTCGAATATGAAAATGCCACAAACGGTCACCCATCTCAGGCTGACCTAGCCAAACGCTAGTTAACATTGGTGATTGCTGCACGGCGGAATTACGGCGCTACGAGCTACTCAGTTGAATAGTACAGGCTATTTATTATAATACTTATTGAAATCATCACTTCTTGTTAAATCTATTTATTTATCTAACGCAGCCTTGCGGGGTAGGCAGAGAGTACAGAGCTTCAACAGGTTCTTTCCTTACATACCTCTCTGGCTTCGTCCACTTTCATAGTTCGTCTCATACACGCTCGCCGGTAACAGAGACTCTTGACTTGTCCTTTAGATAAAAGTCGGTTTATTTTGTCAAGATAGTATAGGTTTGGTAAGATAGTATAGGTTTGGTAAGATAGTATAGGTCGGTGCCTACATCTTTCCACTTTCGCATTGTATATCTGTTTTGTCATTCTTTCTAAATCAAACGTTATTATCCTCGTCATCCGACGCCCTCGATGTTTAATTTAATTCACAGTAAACATCGGAAGGTCCATTGTTAACGGAATATTTGCAATGACAATACAAGCAGCGCCTCTGCTTGCATTCAGTGTTCGCGATGCGACCCGCACTCGGTACAAGATTGAACCACTCCTGGCTAGTGGATGGGCCATATTATGAGAGGTAGCGGAGTAGGAATAATTTTAGATCGTTGATTTTGTATGTTTATTGCTGTAGATGCGTTCGTAGTTGGTAGTTAGCAAATAACGGGCGTAGCGGTTGGAATCCGCCCACTGAGTCGAATAGTCGCGGGTTCGATTCCCGCACGGGACAAGTGTTTGTGACCCACAATTATTTACTTCGATCTGGGTATTTGTGGAGCTACGTTTTTTTAAAAAAAATCCTAGATTGGACTAATTGTTTTCGATAGAGAATTTCTAGTTTCAGAAGTCCATTATCCCGGGTACAGTGACGATAGACGCCCTATTACATTGTCGGCAAAAAGGCACACAGTATACCTCTGCCAACTCTGTTTTCTGTTCTTCTTCAGCTGAAGGATGTCAACTGAATATCCTCCTATATATGTTTGGTTTTGTATTCCATCCAGCTGTTAACCGCGACCTTCACCAGTTCATCGGTCCATCTTGTGGGAGGCCTGCCCATTTCATGACTATTTGGCCGCTAATGGGCCAACTTGCTTATTTTTCTACCAAATATAGGGGCTTTACTCTTAAAGCTTTACTTATCCTTATAACTTGACTGCCTCGTTGGTTTAGTGGTACATTGTGCGGCTGATGATAATAAGGTTTTGGGTTCGAATTCTAGGTCGGACAAAGGATTATTCAGGCTAATCTATCTAAAATTCTTCGAAGTCTGAAATTGGACCTTTGTAATGGTAATAGACTCGTTTCATGTTACATTAGATCCTAACAATGTCGACAAAATATATAAAGAGGTGTACTATGAGTGATCAATGTATACCTGTACACCGCCATCTGTACATATTACACCACTGCCATGTTCGTTTGGTTAATAAAGGCCCGACCACAAAGCAAATACGAAAAGATGGCCAAAGCTAGCGAGTTTTTCAAATTCCTAAAAACCTTGACGTCGTCGTCATAGGCATGGCTTACCGCAGTCTGTCATCGCTACTCTCTCCATTCATACGTCCGCTCGAGTTCGCATAGCTATTAAATTATTTATGAAGTGATGTATCTTAACATGCAGAAATTACTTGGATCGACATTCTGATCAAACAAATAAATAACATTTCACTTGTAAGTATTCTTTCGTAATTTATTAGAATATTTCTACATTAAAAATGCCATCTACCGTATTATAATGGAATTTACAAGTAACATTGACATTGATAAACCATTTAGTTTAGTTTTACCAGTGTCCAGATGACTAATACAAATGTGGGTTGGGCGTATCGTCCCTCTCCCCCTGTGCCACCCCGCGCAGTGCCACGCTTAAATTGTATAGGAATATCTTATTACGCTATCTCCTCTTCGCATTTGCGTTCACCCGACATTGTAGCTGTAGAATAGCGATTTTCTTATGCATTGTACCTCATCCTATTCCTAGCTTCATCTCCGGACGATTCGTTACTTCCATTCGTAGTCGGATGGAGCACACTTGATTCACTCAGCCACCCCCGCGCGCGGCGGCCGCCCTCCCCGCCGCCCGCAGATTCAAATTTGAATATCATTTCGCTTTAATGCAGGCGAAATGCTTTTCTCGTACACTCACTTAAGTTGTTTGGATGTTTCTGTTTGAATGGAAGAGTGATTATTGGGTTTTAATTATTCCTTGTATAGTGACAAACACTTCGTATCTTCTCCATTATGCTTGGAGGATGATTAATAGCACAATAAACGTTGTTTCTAGTACTGTAATGACATACAGCTGCATAAGCAGTGATAGCCTAGGGTTAGACCGTTGGACAGTAAAGTCAGAGGTTTCGGGTTTAAACCCAGGCGCACGCACCTCTGTATTTTCGAAAGCAAGTGCGTATTTTTTTTTTTTTTATAAAAACGTAGCCCCACACTAGGATTTATCCCTGTATCGTGGGTGCGTTTACAAACATGAAAATTCACAAACAAATACCCAGACCCCGGAACAAATAATTGTGGATCACACAAAGATTTGTCCCGTGCGGGAATCGAACCCGCGACTATTAGACACAGTGGGCGGAGCGGCTTAAGCTCTTAACCACTGCGCTAAATCGTCCGTCTATCACGAATTAACTATCACTTGCTTTAACGGTGAAGGAAAACATCACGAGGAAACCTGCATGCCTAAGAGTGTTTTGAAGGTGTGTGAAGTTCGCCAATCTGCACTGGGCCAGCGTGGTTGACTATGGCCTAAACCCTCTCAGAGGAGGAATGTGCCCAACGGTGGGTCAGTTTCTTAACAGGGCTAATATTATAATAGCATACAGAATAGCATTCCACGAAGGTATCGTAACGCGCCGCGTTAGGTTATAGCGAAGGAGGACCCTGGATCAAATAGACCGTGTTTTAACTGAAGGGCAAGTCGAGAGTCTCCGTAACCGGCGATCGTGTATGAGACAAACTATGAGGGTAGAGGAAGCGAGGGATATCTTTAAGGAAAGTACCGTTGGAACAGTGTATTTTGCTGTCCTGAACTGGCGTGATCGTATAGATCGAATTATAGTTGAGAAAACAGACTTTTCAACACTATTACTTAACTATTCGAGTGATACTCGATACAAAATATCCGTTCCCACACCATCCTTACGACATGCAATTGAGCACTTATTGATTAAGCAATTCTGTATTACTCAAACGGAAATCCTTTTCCAAACTTAGACCTTACCATTTGCAACATAGAACACAAAATCAGATAAACATAAAAACTAGTTTGAAATACTATTGCTCAATCTTCAAGGGTCCTTTCACATATTTCGAGTGCAATTTTCGTGATTTCGAGTGGTTTTTTTTTGTGTTGAGCTAATTGGTGTCGTTTTGAGTTCTTGGAAACTTATTGTTGTAATCTTTAAGTGTTTTAAACAAAAAACCACGAGCGGATCATCTGTTGCGCATATTAAGACGGCTTTTGAAGATATTTTGCAATCCAGCACAATCTTCTTGTGCCAAGAAATCATTTAAACAAAGAAATATTTTAACTGCCTTATTCGTGTAGTGGAACTTAATGCGAATGCTGATCACGAGGTCCTTGTATTCGCCAAGGTCGGACAAAGTATGTTTCTTGTGTCAAAAATTCTCAGCCCCAATGCTGTTTCTATGATCTATAATCACTATTTATATGCTGATTGTGATCACGTCAGTAAACCATTATTTGCACGTCATCATCTTCATCATCATCATCAGCCGAAAGACGTCCACTGCAGGACAAAAGCCTCCACTAAAGATCAGAATCTTTCATGTAAGCCATTACAGTATTTATGAATCGTCAGAAAAGTAACAAAAAAACACCACTTCGGAATGTCATTCCTGTGGAGAAGAAGAAACTCTATGGTTACTTTTTTAAAATAGTATTTTACCTTTTCCTTTACCATCTACATTTTGTTGTGGGGTATAGGAGAACAATGTAGGCTGGTCTATCAGGTGGTATCATCGCCACGGCGACGACTGTCGTTGTGCTATTCTTACCTTACTTGGAATCATATGACTTGCATGTCCTTTTTAAACTAGTTGCATCTCTAGATTAGACATTTTCTTGCATAGGACTGGAAATCGGTAATCCAACCCGCGACTTCAGGATCCAAGTGAATCAGTAACCGGCCTACGGTCAGACCACATGTATACAAGATTAGGACTTCATACATGTCCGTCTAATAAACTCAATCATTTAATTGCAATTGACTGCCTCGTTGCTCTGGTGGCAAAGCGCATCGCTTTGTGATCACGAGGTCCTGGGTTCAAATCCTAGGTCGGACAAGTTTAGTTTTTCTAACGAAAAATTTCCAGTATGAGTCCGGAGTCTGGAATTGGCCCGGTATATGGCAATAGGCTCGCCCCCTATTACATGGGACCTAACATCGTCGGCGAAACGTGGGTGTACTCAGTACACCTCTGCCACCCCTCTCTGGGGAATATAGGCGTGACGGTGTTTTTTTTTTTAATTGCAAATCCTTACATTTAACCTAAATTTCAGTTAACTGTCCAACCTTGAGAACGTAACAACTAATGACAAGTACTAGTGTTTTTTGTACAGTTACCTACTGCGTATTTCATTCAGAAACTGCATTCAGTACATTACTGTGAAGTGCACCTGGCAGCATTTGATATTGAAAGTTTTAATTAAAAATGATTGGTATTTACAATATTATTACTAAACAAATAATAAAAAGAAGTGCTGGAAGAACGTGTGCTTAACAGGTATCAAGGTAAAGCAGCGTCTGGTTTGTTCAGAGATGGGTGACCCCACCTAGCATTTCCATTTTGGTTGGTCCTAAACACTACTTCGAATAGTAGTCAAGCTAGTTTAGAAGGTCTATTTTCAGTTATTGTCCCATTTTAACATATTTCGAAATAATAAATACTGACTTTGGATATCTTACTCATTCCATCAGTTATATTATACGTCCCTATATTAAACTGCATCTTCAAAAACCCTCTTACTAACTCCAATATACTCTCTTTCTAGCTAAACCGACGGAAACGCCCACAACCAGAAAATCGCCAGGACCTAAACGGGTACATCGCCAACTCCACCGTTTACGTCACATCGATAAACGAAAACGGAGCTATTGAGAGCAAACCAACAATATCATCGCCGAAAGCCCAACCGAAGTCTCTTCAAGCGAAGCCAGCACCAGTCATTGCCAACGGCATCGATAAGAAAGTAAAAGAAGTTATTAAAGAAGAAGATAAAGTTGAACCGGAGAAACACGAAGTTGACTCTAGTGAGAAAAGTAAAGTGCAGTGTGTAAGTGAAGTGAGTGTTGATAGGGATATTAGTGACGCATACAGTGTTGCCAGGGAGCATTTGAACAACGGTAGGAGTGAGAAGCTGATTGGTGAACAGCCTGATCACAGGATCAGGGCTACGGCTATTGTGGAGAACAATAAATTGGGACCAGGGGAGAATCGGTAAGTTTTAGTTATAGAATTTAATGTACTTGCAGGAATCAGGTTTATCGTAATTAACTGAGAGTTATTGACAAACAAAATATTACCAGTCGACAATTTCGATTTCATAGAGTAGGGCCCTCTTAAGATACATCGATGACGTTCAGAGATCGCGAATAAAAGCTGGGTGTGTGCAACACAAAGCCTATTGTGGTTGTGGCTATCTTTGGGGTGAGCCTACGTCTTTGATAAGGTGTCGTAAATCTTCGCTAATACGATTGAATCTACTACCTGACTTAAGAGTCAATATATTATTAATCATCATGTTTAGATCATAATTGTAGTGGTTAGTAACTGTTGATTATTAGTTGTAGATTCTTTCGCGTTTGCGATATCCTAATTAATTACCAATCTAATCTATTTGGCATTGGTGACTTTAAAACTTTTCCTCTGGTTTACTTATAATTGATCACTTATGAATGTCCCATGTAAGCTTCTTTTAGAAAATTTATTTTCATACTATCTTGATCAAGATATAAGTACGTATGTGCAAAATAAATTATGTGGTTTCAAGGAATTGCTGACTATTTCTAAATTGCAGCCAATCGATACGATATACGATTTAAACTAGTACCTAACTTTTAGCTATTTAGTTAGTTTAAAGTTACCAAGAATACTATGAAGTTGTTAATTTCCTCAAATTCTCAATGTTTAGTGACAACGCATGACGTTATAATTTCTGGAATTCAAATTGGGTTAGGTGTTATACATAATTAATGATCAAAAACCACAACACTAGTGAATTTTGGATAGAATTTGTCAACACGCAAAAAATAATCGATCTATTAGAGGATTGATTAAACGTCGTCGTTTTGACTTACAGAAAAAAACTTTGTTGTGTTTGTCTGCTAGTTTTTTGAATAAAAATAATATAGACTTAGCAGATAAATAATTTGATGTAAATGATAATGTATTATTCCCAACCAGTTATTGGCTGGCTATAACAGGGCCCTGGGTTAGAATTTTAGATTTTGTTATTTTTAGGTCAAAATATTTTAGGGGTTTTTAATCAAAAACTCTGAGTGGCAGTCAGGAGTCTCATTATTTTGCCTAGCATCATTACACTACAGGCTCGTCCCATTTTACAGTGGGATCTCTCTGTGACGCACGCTTGAAGAATGAAGGCCTGACGGTTTGTGTGTGCCTTAATAAGTCATGGTAAAACTAATTCACATCTCATAAAGATCAATACAATGTGTTGCTATACAACGTGTTGGTCTTTTAGACACGGCAAGGTTACACTGAGCTTTGTTTTATCCCTAGTTAGGACCTAGGAGTACACAATTCTTACCTATTCGCACCTTCATTAAAAAGGCGACAACCCGATATTTCGCGAACGCGACCAATCATAGAAATCCGCTAATCGTAGTCGCCGCCGACTACAAACCTAACTCCCCTCCAATCGGTCGCTACCGCCGTCGGCGGCATGTTCTCACCGACCCTTCCGATGCCCTTACATCCCTTCTTTCGCATACGGATACCGCACACAGGATCAGACACCGACCTCGCCGGCGAGGTCTAAGAATCCCTTGCCCGCCGGCTGGTGCAGAGCACCACTGCGCTACATCTAGTATACGCCTTCCCCCATAGCGACTGCCCAAGCCGAGGCCGTTGTTCCTTGAGGCACCCTTGAGCTAGTTGCCCCCTTGACCTTCTGGCTCGCGCTTAGTGGTTGCACGTTCGCTCTCTTGTATTGGCCCCGCGGCCAGCAGCGTAGGATGCACGTATTAGATTAAAAAGAAATAAAAAGTATCGCTCTTAAATTGACATATTAATCAATATTGCCATACCTAGGTTGATTTGTGGTATTCACCAATCTTTTACTGGCCAGAGAGAAAGCGAGTATTAAGACGGTATAGACTGATCTTTAAATACATCTGGATACTTCAAGGTGTTGCTTCCATTCTGTCTATTTTATTTTCAATGTCTGAGCAATGAACTTAGAAAGTGAAGCAGGAAGCCGTAACATTGACATCGGGCCCAAGGTTTCGATTGTCTCTCGCAACTGGATCATATATCACGAGCATTTTTACTGTTTCACAACGGAAACTAACTAAGTTTTGTAATTTAACTGCTCGATTAGAATTTACACATCGTATGTGAAGGTGGGTGGTGATTACACCCCTGGGTGTAAATAGTGCACTCATATTTCGTCGAGGTGTTTTCAGTACCGATGTGACAAGGGACATTTTTTGAGCACACGACGACAATTTTTGAGTACATTATGTATTGTAACTAGAACACACCGTCACGCCTATATTACCAAGCGGGGGTTGCAGAAGTGTAACTAGAAATGTTGTAAAAATCTCCTTGTTGGTTTAGTAGCGTATGGCGCGACTAATTATTATGAGGAGCTGGGTTTAAATCCTAAGCTGAAAAAAGTGTTATTAAGTTACCTATCCTACCGAATAATTCTCAGATGCAGATCAGAGTCTGGAATGGTGCCAGATATAATGGGGATAACCTTACCTCCAGAATCTGGTACAGTGTGACCTAAAACCGTTGGCGAATGTGGATGTATACAGTACATCTCTACCAACCCCGTTTGGGGAATATAGGTGTGAATATATTTTATTTCCCTGGTAAAATACTCAGTTCTTGTATTGCTTTCGAGCCAAATATTTGTTACACAGCTAAATTTGATTAATATATAAGACATATTCTACACAAACCAGCATGTATTGGATCCGATACCTTAAGGTGTCCTTTAGCTAGTTGCCCCTTTGCCATTCCGGCTCAAACGTAGTGGTTGCATGCTCGCCCTCTTTTGTCTGGTGAAGTTGTAACGACCCCGCGGCCAACAGCGTAGATCACACACACACACGGATCCGATACAGCAAAACACTGTTAACGACAATCTCCAGTCGAAGTGGCTCTAACCGCAGTATAATTTAAATAAACCCAGTCAAAATAATAATGAAATTGCTACTGAGTCTCTCAATTACGTGACTCATTTTATGCCATTCATAAACCGGTTTTAAATTAAGTTCTGACAATTACTAGCAATTACAATTGCAATCCAAACAAAACATCAACATTGGACAACGAAACAATAATTGGAGACGGTAATGTAGTCTTTAATATAAAAGCGACAGTGTTTCAATTCGTTTAAATGTTACGATTCCGGTAAAACTTGTCCTGTATTATAACCGTGGACTTATTTAATTTGTATTTTGTAATGATAACGTAAAAATATAGTGTCAAAGATGGTTTGTTTGAGATTCCTCCTCATTTCAAGGTGCTTGTGGCGATTCCTGTAATTCGTATCGTATTTGTGCTTGTCTGTCGATAGATGGCGCTATTGTGACGAAAGGTCATAGATTAGGAACATTACACGTCATATTTCTGCACAAGTCTAGAACGCGATAGTGACATTCAATTTCATTTATAATATTTCTTTTTTTTCATATCGTGAATTACTGCTCCTGCTCCTGGGTTCGTATACTAGATCACACGAAGTTTTATTGAAGAATTTCTTTCGTAAGTTCAGTAGAAGTCCGGAATCTGGAATAATGAGCTCGGTAAATAATGGCAATAACGTACCGCTTTAGCATTGGGACTTGTTTATCCCCCCTATTGCATTGATGTCATCGGCAAAATATGGGCGAACACACAGTCTAAGTCCAACTAGCTCAAAGGGATAAGGCCCTTGGACGCTGCTATCTTATCCAATGAATCAGTAAAGACCATTTGATGCTAATAACATGCTATTTCTATTGCAGTAAATACACACAGGATGTATTAACTACTTACTTGCCTACGCAACTTCATGGAAAGTGTTACTGGTATGCCATTGTGAAAGATATGCGATGCACATTCCAGGATTTACAGAGGTTAGCACCAACTATGCGTAAAATTAAATGTTACTACTGAAAATCGTCAAAAGCAGTGATAGCCTAGTGGTTAGACCGTTGGACTGCAACGTCAGAGGTCTCGGGTTCAAACCCAGGCACGCACCTCTATCTTCGAAAGCATGTGCGTGTTAAAACTTAACTATCACTTGCTTTAACGGTGAAGGAAAACATCCTGAGCAAACCTGCATACCTAAGAGTTTCGAAAGTGTGTGAAGCTCCCTAAACCCTCTAAAGTTGGCCTAAACCCTCTCAGTTTGAGAGGAGGCTCGTGCCCAACGGTGGGAAAGTTTCTTGCCAGGGCTAATATTATTAGTTTTACTGATAATCATACCGTTAACATTCACATTTACGGACTACTTAACGTGACCGGATTAATATTTAATCTCAATATCGTCTCACTGCAAGCCGCTGCAAGACGAAGGCTTACCCTGGTCACGTGAAAGCTGGTGTTAGTCCTTGTGATAAGAGTTCGATCGTTCGCAGTTCTTCTCGCTACCTCTTTTTGCTGCTGCCGTGCTGTCGTTTTTCGCTAGTTATGTCCGCGTCCCCGTGTCTCGCCGCTATAGCGGGCGATGAAACACGGTGGGGTTTTAGTGGGTAAGCTTTGCGACAGCGACGACTGGAGTTACGCCGACCGTCGCTGGAGCGAGGAGTCCCACATAACCCATTCACGTCCCCGTCGTGAACGGGTACCTACGGGGATTTCCCCACATAAAAAAAGTTAGGACCCAATGTGTAGATGTTTTTGCCTAAAGCGCATCTAATATACGCTAGATTGTCTGGTTCAGCATTACTTAGCTTTTGTTCGCTAGTATACTAGTTCAATCTGTACCTTAGAATCCGTTGTTTGATATTGATTGCCATGATGGATTCAGGTGAAGAGAGAAGTAGATCCAACAATTTAACTGGCCAATGATTTCAACTACTCTTTTAAGTATCTTAGTTTGGAGTTCCAATTAATGGATTCTAAGATACTTAAAAGAATAGTTAATCAGTTAATTTTCATGATTGATTTACTTGGAAGAATTGCGTTCCAGGACTCAACAATGAAGCCATTCAATGGATGGAGCAGTTGTGAAACATATTGCTAAGTTAAGAAAAAATCTTGGATAATGTTTATGAATTTGTTAAGGGACAGATTTTAATGTGATAACTTGACAAAACATGAGTTTTCAATAGTTCGGGCATCAATTTACGTATATTCAACGAAATTATACAAAATTATGATTAACTGTGAAATGGATGTATGACTCACCGATTGTTCAACCATGGTAAACCTATTAGAATGTTATTTTACAATAGTCTGTCAACTATAATAAACATTTGTTTTAAAATCAAACTTTATTTCTTTGAATTGAAAGTTGATTATTGAAGCAAAACATGGTACTAGGTTAAAATATTGTCGTCAAATAATGTTACCAGTTATGTGTGTGGATTGTTTGAGTAATTTCCTTCGCATGAATGCTTTGTTTTTTCATAGTTATAATATGAATATTTCTAGATTGAGGCGCCATAGTGCTGAAGTACTGCGATACTCGTAGCGATCACCTAGATTAAGAAGCGTTCAATCAAACTCAGATGGCCAAACGTTTGTTGCATTTCCATTGTCTTGTCTTCGTGGTTCAGAAGGCATGGAAAGTCATTAGTCCCGGTTATCAGTTTATGTGGTAGTCGTTAAGCCAAATTAGAAATCTATAACCAGCGAGCGTGTATAAGACGAACTATGAGAATGGAGGAAGCCAGAGAAGTATGTACCCTAACAATATCATGACCCTACATCAAGCGAGTCCGTAACCGAGCAGCCCTTGTGCTCGGTCGTCTTTACCCGATGAACTGCAAGCCGAGTAAAATGTCCCTAAGGAATAAGGTGACACTTTACAAAACTTGTATACGGCCTATCATGACTTACGCTTGTGAGGTGTTCGGGCACGATGCCCGCTCTCACATCGATAGACTCCAAACGGTTCAATCCCGTTTCCTCCGCAAAGCCGTCGGGGCCCCGTGGTTCATACGGAATGTCGATCTCCATTCCGATTTTGGTCTCGAACCTATTCGCGTCTTTATTGAAAGGGCGACAACCTGATATTTCGCTAACGCGTCCAATCATAGAAATCCGCTAATCGTAGCCGCCGACGACTACGAACCTAACTCCCCTCCTATCTGTCGCTACTACCGTCCGCGGCATGTTTTCACCGACCCTTTTAATGCCCTTACATCCTTTCTTTCGGATACAGATACCGCACACAGGATCAGACACCGACCTCGCCGGCGAGGTCGAAAAATCCCTTGCCCGCCGGCCGGTGCAGAGCATCACGGCGAGACACCTAGTATACGCCCTCTCCCATAGCGACTGCCCAAGCCGAGGCCGTTCCTCCTTGAGGCGCCCTGGAGCTAGATGCCCCCTTGCCCTTCTGGCTCGAGCGTAGTGGTTGCACGCTCGCCCTCTTGTCCGGTGAAGCTGTATAGACCCCGCCGCCAATAGCGTAGATCATACACACACACACACACACACACACACACACACACACACACACAAAAAGAGGTATGTAAGAACCTGTTGGAACTGTACTCTCTACCTCCCCACAGGGATCTGGCGTGATGATATAGACAGAAGCCTATACTATACCACTGTTGAGTAAAGGCATTTTTTCACAAATCGATGTGAAAGAGAATACCTACCATACTCCATCACACAGACCCAGTGTAGATTATTTGAGGCAGCCTGCTTTTGGAACTTATCAGTTTCCAAATCAGTTTGTAATTTTTCTATCTATCTATCTCTATCATCATGCCAGATCCTTTGTAGGGTACGTTGAGAGTATAGAATTCCAACAGGTTCATTCATTTCATACCTCTCTGGCTTCCTTCACTCTCATAGTTCGTCTCATACACGCTCGCCAGTTACGGAGACTCTTGATAATTTTTAATTGCAATATTATGGAACTTTCTAGAATTATTTTCTTGTTCGTTGGCCGCAGACGTCACGCAGTTAGCACCAGTTATGTTGGTGTTATCTGTGCAATTATCTGTCAGATGGAATCATTTGCTCAGATGAGCTGCTTAGAAACCAGAGCGTGCTGTTATTAGCGGGTCATTAAAACTTATGATTATAGAATGCATGGTCGTAAGTATACTATCTTGTATCTTTACACAATTGTCCGGGGGATTGGATAATGCTACATGTTTATATAAAAAAACTTGAATGCTCTTCTTGTAATCACGAGCCAGTTTTAGAATCATTAGGTGTATAAAAATTTTGTGCATTTTGTTACTTGATCTGATAGAACTTGAAAGTACCTAAGTAATTCTGATTTCCTCTTTGAGAAATATGGACGAGGGAACTTTGTTTTGATTGAACGTGCATAGAAAGATCATAGACCGGCTAATGATGTTAATGAAATCAAGTAAAGAACAGAACCCAGTCTCGGTCTAGTCGGTTTGGTTCCGCTCGGCCGCTACGCACCCTCGGTCTGCACTGAGCTGCCGGACCAATAATAAGTATATTTCCAATGAAACATTTAAATTTCATGTGTGTAATGATCTGTGACGACAAGAATGGTGTGTAAACATAGGTAGTTTTATTATGAAATGACGAGGATAAGTTTATAAAAAATAATTAAATATTACTGAAATTCTTCACGTCATTTTCGCAGATTTTTTTTGCGCGTGTAAGTATATTAATGTACAGTATAGTTAGTATTTCGTAAAAAATATTAACTTTACTATACTTGAAAATATCAATCCTTATGAAATTGCTTATTGCCTATTGATATTTTAGGCAACTTTTAAACCGATCAACAATTTGTTTAATCAGTTAGATCACGTTATGAGATGTTAAATTTGTATGGGGTTAAAAATTGGAACAGTTATCACAAAAATGACGAATCGATATATCATAAATAACATATTTTTATTTATTTATTTAAACACAAAACAGATTACAATCATGACATGATAGAACTTATGATTATTGGTGCTGAATATAATTATAATCCAACAACTTGTGTTACGGAAAGCGTTATGAATATGTACGAGAAAAGTTACATGCCAAAAATATTGTTAACTATAATCTAAAACATTAAAGTAAGGAGTAACCAAATTACCTCAGTCTAATAACTGAGCGAGAGAAACGAATCAAATGCAAGTTACGCATCTTTGAGAATTTTGTGGATTTGTCTCTTGTAAGTATAAAGATTATTAGTTCCAAATAAATCTAAAGCAACGGAAGGATTATCAGTCCTAAATACATTGTATTGCCGACACATACGCACAATGGGGTTAAAATAAGATATGTTATTTCGATATACGTTGAGGGTGAAAACGTTTGGTTTGCGGCATCTGTAGTTGGTATTAATATTTAAGTGAGATAACAATGTAGGGGAGTACATATCCTGATTCTAGATTTAACCACAAATTAAAAAAGCGTTTAGACAAGAGAACTATGAATCAGATCATTAGATATGCATATAAGTATTTATTAGTATCACAATTTAGAAGTTATATTCACAAATTGTCATCATCGATCATTAACCTGTGACATGACAAAATTTCAACATTCCTTCAAATAATGAAATCAGCTAATTAATTACCTACCAAGCTAGTGCTACCGCACCTAAACACTTTGACACACCATTCCACATACTCCCAAACAAAACAACACCATTTGATTCACAAACCCTGAATCAAAACAAAACAGGAAATTTCACACGAAACGGGGAAAATTCAAAAATCATTCGTTACAAACACAATAGTACATTCGCTATTCGACCTCAGTCTTACGTGACACGGACAGGTAGATCAGTCAACCGCCGGCACTTGTCGGAGAAGCACTCTTAAAAAAATCGCTTTGTCTATCGCATACATCACTACCACCCCGAGTACCTGTGCTTCCCCCTCACGCACCTGCGCCGGCGCATCCATCGCGCCCGCTCCCACGCGTCCCGTATTTGAATTTAGAATTTTTTCGACCTACCTGCCGGACGGACGTGCGTACGGTTACAGTTTATAAAGTGTTTTTTTCCAAATTGTTGTGTTCTGTGTTTTGTGTGATGTGTTGTGATGTTATTGTGAGTTTTATCTAGGATGCATTACAAGCAGTTGTTTAAGAGGTAATGTTTTTATAATTTATCAATGTTTTTCGATTCGTTACGTGTGATTTTCCGTTAGTTTGTTTAACACGGGCAGGCTTCGCTGCGGTTGTTTGGTTTGTATGGAAGTGTTATTCCATATTAGTGGTACGATTGTAGTAAAGAAAATTAGATTTGAGAATTGCTATTTTACAATTTATTGCCAAACTTAAATTCAATCAGTGTAGCATTTGAGTATCAGCTTGAGTTTCTGTAGAAGCTAAGATTCTTTTTAGTGCTATTTTTGTTAGCTAGCTGGAGAAAGTTACAACTAACGAGTTTTACACACTTCGTGTTAATTTGAAGCATACACTTAGAAGAAACTTACTGAAGCTAAGATAATATATAGGAAATAATCCTCAATTCTTCCCAATCTTTAAACCAATTTGAGTTCAAGCATCAAAGCAATTTGAAGGTGTTAAGCTCGTACAACATCTACAACGATAGAATCTATCCACACTGTAAACAAATACTATTTAGAAAGACATTCCAGTATTCATCACTCTTCTATCAAAAATTCTACCCCCTTTTTTACACTTAGATTAGAAAACATTAACGTTATTCTTCCTGTAAATCAACAAGGTACATAGGTACATGCCTTATCTTCCCTAAAGCCATCAGTATAACTAGAACAATATAGAGTAAGTAAATAAATTAGCTCACCTTTAGTCTCAGCCAACAGACGTGCCTCGGCGCAAGATCCTCCAAATGATGAGAACCTTCATACATTATTTATTGAAAACTCATAACATTTCGTGACTAGCCTCAATTTGCACAGCTGTGGGAATATAGGCTATGAATACGTACAATATAACATTATTGATGCACGATTATAGGTTATTGAAGGTAGATATTAGCTGTAAGGTATGAATTTTTTGTAGTAGCTAAGATAAATATATACCTATATTAGGATAAGCAAATACTTGAGATACTTCTGGGACTAAATCCCGGCGATAATCTGAATTTAGATTCCTTTCTTCAAGCCATGGAAGACCACCAGAAACCTGTTGTTCTTCGTGTTGAGCGATGATGCTACAAATTCTAGTAACGAAATGGAAAGAAATTGAACAGCGTCCATCAAATTCTCAGTTTCAAATTAAGTACCTATGTATAATGTTACTGTGGCAAAAGCAGTAGATTTTTTTAGTAAAGTAATTTTATTTACAAACAATATTTTCGGAAAGATTTTGTTCACAAACAATGTTTTCTTTATCTTGAAACCTGCATATTATACAATAATAATTATTACCCATCCAAGATTTTTTGTTCACTTATAAATAAAATATAAGTGAGCAAAAACCTTAAAGTTACCATGTTTGAATACTTACCTACATTTATTTTCTTATCACAACTGCGTCATAGACATTAACAATGTAATGGAAACGTAATGGAGGCGTACCATCTAGTTTTTACACTTTAATATTAATTACAAGTCCTTGCTCTACATTAAAATAATTTTTCATCATAATTATCGGTTTCTTTATCATCGGCCTATAGCAGTCTACCGCTGGACACATCGCCTCCAACAAACAGTTCTTGTTACATAGTGAATATTATTTTAAGTCATTAGTTTCGTCAGTCAACAACTTAGTGTTAAAACTGTTCAAGGCATCCGATAGCCTTCGACTTAGCGTCCTTCTCTATCCCCCCACAGTTCCTGTAAAGTGCACTATTTCCGTTAACTTAACCTTGTTTGTATAGATTATTTTGGTTTACGCGAAAGAAACAAAATTTTTGTAATTTTATTGCTATCTTTGAAAATCTTGCTCCAACTAAAATTTGTGTGTGTGTGTGTTACCAGTGATGATATATGGATCAGAGACGTGGTCTCTTACAATAGGTCTCATAAAAAAGCTCAGAGTTGCTCAGCGAGCTATGGAGAGAGCTATGCTCGGCGTTTCTCTACGCGATCGAATCAGGAATGAGGAGATTCGTAGAAGAACCAAGGTCACCGACATAGCCGTTAAGATTAGCAAGCTGAAGTGGCAATGGGCGGGCCACATAGCGCGTAGATCGGACGGGCGTTGGGGCAGAAAGATTCTAGAGTGGAGACCACGTATTGGCAAGCGCAGCGTGGGACGACCGCCTGCCAGATGGACCGACGATCTTGTGAAAATCGCAGGAAGTCGTTGGATGCAGGTGGCATCGGACCGGTTACGCTGGAAAGCGATTGGGGAGGCCTATGTTCAGCAGTGGACAAGTATAGGCTGAGATGATGATGATGATGATGAACTAAAATTTTATCCTGTCCTATCGAACCAAAATCCTACGTAAAACTGAATTTACTTCTAAATAAATAAAATAATTGTTGCTACATACACAATACAGGCAAGAAAAAAAATCACAAAAACGAGAAAAGAACATAACTTGCATCTATATGCATAAAACCAGCTCAGTGCTAACATGGGCAAAATGTAATCAGATTACTGATTACAATCGCATTTTGTAATATTCAATCATGATTCAAGATTAAAAGTGTAATCGTAAACGTTGAAGATTACAAGATGTAATTGTAATCGTTAATCATGAATTCACCATCACGCCTATATCCCCGAAGCGGGGGCGGTTAATAATGAATCTGATTACATTTTGCCTATATCTGGCTCAGTGTACGCTATGCTTGACGCTTGATCACCGATATTCAGCTGGTCCCCGCCATCATCATAGCACAAATCAAGAAGCAGACACACGTACAGACAATACAATGACCAAACTAAAATAGAAAATACAGTTGAAGTCTAAGGGAAATAACGCTTGCCGAGATACAAAATACCATTATAAAACGAATCCACACGAAAAAGGATAAATAAATAAACAATTTGATTACATAACACAAAAATTGAGAACTAAGAAATAAAGACGCAAATACCAAAAACTCTCCACAAACGGCTCCACAAGTACCTATGTATGCATAAAATGTTTCATAGTACTATTTGAGCGTTTAACAGCTCCCTGTGAATATATCTCATCATAAGTGTTCATTTCTTTAGGAAATTTTAGTCTTAACTTACACTCTTTCAATCAAGAGACAGTTAAATAAGTTTGTTTAACTATTTGTTGTTGTTAAGCTTAAAAGGTGCACCTTTTCAATGGAAACTCTTCAATTCATTTTCTCCCAAGTATCATTGAGGCGCAACTAGCTCCGTTCCAATTATTATGATGATTGTCAGCGAGTTTCTCTCCTACCATTTCTGCCGTCGTATTAACTATAATTGTTATACTGTTCATTCTTCTTCGCAGCTTCGTTTTCTGTAATATTGTTAAGTTTCTTAATATTTTTTTCATATGAATTAGATATTACTTAATTATGTATTTTTTTAATGTATCCTGTAGTGATAAAAGCCCTCATAGTGTTGCGGGACTGCGATTTTCGAGCGATAATTAAGGTTAAGTAACGTTCGGCTCAGACAGTCAGAGATGGGAGACCGCTTTCGGCATTTCTATTTTCAAGCGTTTCCGTTCCGCGAAAGGCACTTTATGCCGTTGTTAAATTGGAAGCCTTCAGAGCGGCTTGATCAGTTCTAGTAACAGATGACTACAAATCTCCGCATTAGGTCCGCGTAATGGAGGATGGCCTATTCTCTTTTACCTCGATTTGTGAGTATAGGCTGATATATTATTATCCCATAGTGACCAATGGAGTAAATCGCTCGGCTGTCGTCACTACTGCGCAGTCGTGATTTTGATGACCGTGCTTGACGAATTTTGCAAAGGGACGTTTAGTGATTTGAGATGTATAAAAGAAGGGTTGCTTAAGTTTAAACCATATTTTTTTCTTTGTGAAAAAAAGATAAAGATCTCCAATGGTCTGTGGGAAAGATTCAAAATTACAAACACATTTAGCATTTAGAATTTTATTAAAAAAAGTCTTTTTCATTAAAGCCTTGGGCAAAAATTAAAAAACACAATCTTCAGTAGAGTTTTTTCATAGTCTACACCTACTTTTTACAAGTTTACCGAGAAGAACGCATTAAGGATGAGTGCACACGATGCCGCGAGGCGATACTCTCAGTAAGAACTTGTAATAAGAGCTTGTGTGATCGGCTTAAGGTCTTTCATATGAGACGTGATGTCTGTTGCGTCTAAAATTCTAGGTTTTACGACTTAAATCGCCTGTACTTTTACGATAATTAAAATGTTTTCAACATCCAGCTGTTTGAAAATAATTTACTGATCTCATAGTGAATGAGAATATTATGTAGGTACAATTGACGGCGCTAAGATATTTTTTTATACTGATTTCGACTGTCTTGTTGATCTAGTGGTATTTAGTGCAGCTGCCAATCGTTAAAGTTTCTGGGTTTCATCGAATCCAAATAATATTGTTGGCGTTTTTCTATAGAGAAGTTGTCAGTAACAACACGAAGTCTGGACTTGTGCCCAGTATAATGGCAAAATAGTTCTATTGGTGTCTCGAGGTGGAACACTAGCTCGTTCCTTGGAATTTCTAAACTCGAGTCATATCCTTGGTCAATAATTTAATGCAAGAACAATCTTTCAGTGATTACTTAACATTCTGCCTAAGAACCCTAATGCTAAGTTTCCTTATATAAAATATGACAAAGAAATATATTATTAGATTCAATAATCTCGCTCCCTATTTTATTGGAAATCGAAATAGCCGACGAATTGTAACACAGTACAACTCTGCCGGCCTGACTTGAGAAATACAAATGTCTATCTATAACATCACGCCAGATCCCTTGCGGGATAAGCAGAGAGTACAGAGTTCCAACAGGTTCTTTCCTTAAATACCTCTCTGGCTTCCTCGACTCTCATAGTTCGTCTCATACACGCTCGCCGGTGAAATACAAATGTGATGGTATTAATTTGATTTACCGGTAATATTTTCACGCACGCAACACGCGTTCCGTGTGAAGCCATTTTATAAGTGGTACTGGCCACATCATACCACTTTTTTACCGTTTTCTAGATCGTTCCGAGGCTGTGCGGATATCCTATTTGTTTCTTGCGAGTCTGTTTATATGGTTGCTATATAATTATCGTTATCTTTTCTTCTTGATAGTGAGTTCTTTTTTGGATTTTATCGCGGTTTATTTTTGTTTTTTAAGTTCCCGACGTTTCGAGTGCTTTGCACCACCTACGGTTACCGGAAGGACTGAGGTGTTAGACGTCCAAAAGGCATAGTTGCTCCGGGGTCAAACTTCTTAATTGTCTGTTCTTAATAGTCTGGAATTGAATAGTCTTAAGTGTCTATTAATAACCGTAATCAATATTAAATTAAGTGCAGTAGAACAACGAAAAGTAATTTTTTTTAACTTTAAAGTGTATTTTCTCAAAACTATGATTATAGACTTGTATCACCTTTCACTGAAGGTACAGAACTAGCATCGTATTAGCATTAGCCAATAGACTGATTTTTTTAATTAAGCATACCTACCTTACCCGATAGGAGTAGTACCTTGCGGACTAGGCAAGTGAGCCATGTAGGCCTTACTTGCCATTATCTATTACCATTAGTGTCCGACCGAACGATGTTATTTTGGCGAAATTTAAGTCAATTAACCTTCGGCTGAAACCGAAGCTAACCCGAATGTTTAATAACCCTAAGAAATTTGGTTCGTGATTGACAAAATTTTTTAAAAGTTATGTTGATTATTATTACCAACATAATATTATTTAAAATATTTAAAAACACACCGTCACGCCTATATTCTCCAAGCGGGGGTGGCAGAGGTGTACTGAGTACACCCACGTTTCGCCGACGATGTTAGGTCCCATGTATTTCGCGAACATAGGGGGCGAGCCTGTTGTCGTATACCGGGCACAATTCCAGACTCCGGACTCATACTGGGAAGTTTTCGTTAGAAAAACTACACTTGTCCGACCTAGTATTTGAACCCATTACCTCCTGATCACAAAGCGATGCGTTTTGCCACTAGACCAACGAGGCAGTCTTTATAATATTTATTTACTTCAAAGCATTCGTAAGTCGTAAATCGTAATAGATCATTCAATTCCGGTTCTTCCGGGAAGCCTTCTGCTTCGGCCAAAACTTCGGCCCATTTTCGCCGAAGCTGAAGGATTGGCCGAAGGTGGTATTTTTGACCGAAGGTGGGGAAGCCAAGGCTTCAGTCGGACACTGATTACCATTGAGTGTAAGTACCTCCCTTGCCTAATCCCCAAGGGATCTGGCATATGATACTGATAGAGAGACAGAAGTATACCAGGTCCTTTAATAAGTACTCCCGGAAGGTGACCGGTGGTATTTTTGGCCGAAGTTGGCGAACCCGAAGCTTCCGTCGGACACTGATTACCATTGAGTGTAGGTACCTTCCTTGCCTAATCCCCAAGGGATCTGGCGTATGATACATATAAAGAGAAACAAGTATACCTGGACCTTTAATAAGTACTCTCGGAAGGTGACCGGTGGTATTTTTGGCCGAAAGTGGGGAAGCCAAAGCTTCGTCGGACACTGATTACCATTGAGTGTAGGTACCTTCCTTGCCTAATCCCCAAGGGATCTGGCGTATGATACATATAAAGAGAAACAAGTATACCTGGACCTTTAATAAGTACTCTCGGAAGGTGACCGGTGGTATTTTTGGCCGAAAGTGGGGAAGCCAAAGCTTCGTCGGACACTGATTACCATTGAGTGTAGGTACCTTCCTTGCCTAATCCCCAAGGGATCTGGCGTATGATACATATAAAGAGAAACAAGTATACCTGGACCTTTAATAAGTACTCTCGGAAGGTGACCGGTGGTATTTTTGGCCGAAAGTGGGGAAGCCAAAGCTTCGTCGGACACTGATTACCATTGAGTGTAGGTACCTTCCTTGCCTAATCCCCAAGGGATCTGGCGTATGATACATATAAAGAGAAACAAGTATACCTGGACCTTTAATAAGTACTCTCGGAAGGTGACCGGTGGTATTTTTGGCCGAAAGTGGGGAAGCCGAAGCTTCCGTCGGACACTGATTACCATTGAGTGTAGGTACCTTCCTTGCCTAATCCCCAAGGGATCTGGCGTATGATACAGATAAAGAGAAACAAGTATACCTGGAACTTTAATAAGTACTCCCGGAAGGTAACCAAAGTCAGTTTTAACTTGACATTGACTTATTAATTACATGACGTGGGAAGTGCATTGCGATTACAATACGTGATTGTCAGTTTATAATTCAATAGCTTGTGTGAACCGTGATGTTGTGGACTTGTTGGTTATAGGTTGATGTTTAACGAACTAGGTATGCTTGAATACCTTTAATCTAGTCAAAGCTCTGTTTATCTGTGTCTACTGTGAGTAGTGATTATGAGGTAATCGGTCCGAATCCTCGGTTGAAAAATGTGTGTCTATCCGGAAAGACTTCCGGGTCAAATTTTGTGATCAATTTTTCAAGCACTTGCTGGTATCCGACTGAGATAAAATTTCCACGTATGCAACGAACACAACGTTTTTTTTTTTATTAAACATTGGCCCACTCTATGATATATTCCTGTGTCATGGGTGCATTTACAAACATGAAAATTCACATTCACAAATACCCAGACTGAAACAAATAATTGTGGGTCACACAAAGATTTCTCCCGTGCGGGAATCGAACCCGCGTCTATTAGACGCAGTGGGCGGAGCCGCTTAAGCTCTTAACAACTGCGCAAAATTGTCCGTCAGTTTTTTTTGCATTCATACATATTATATACCACTGCTGAGGATATAGGGCCGGTGTTTTTAACGACGTATAAACGCTGTCATCATCTTACATACTAGACGGACTGTACGGACGATTAAGCACAGTGGTTAAGAGCTTAAACTGCTCCGCCCATTTGGTCGAATAGTCGCGGGTTCGATTCCCGCACGGGAAAAATCCAGATGTGACCCACAATTATTTGTTTCGGTCTGAATATTTGTGTATGTGAATTTTCATTTTCACGCCACAGGTGGGTGCCCCCCACATCCTAGTGTGGGGCTACGTTGTTTCTTTAAAACAAGACAAAAACAAACCAGATTGCGTGGAAAATGGAAAGCAAACAGTTCCAACAGGTTTCATCCAACTAACCCGCTGTCCTTGGGTGCGCGATGGAATTCAATGCACAATGCACGTACCTTATTTAAATAGTTGATACTTTTACCTTAAGGAATCATTTCAAGGGATCTGGCAAGATAGAGAAAGATAGATAGATACTTTTAACCTACGTGATACAAGTCCAGTAATGTAACTTTTATTACCACAAAATATAAACGAACTCTAATCATTTGAAAACGTATTAAAATACACAAGTAAAGGGAAGTCGTTTCCTAAAGGAACATGCACTTTTTGAAGTCAATTTCCGATAAGAACTAAACCGATTTGAACAGTCTCGAATTAAAAATAGACTGTAGAAATAAGTCATTTCATAAATAAATTCACTTGTTGAAGTCGATTTTCGATGAGGATTAGCCGATTTGAAGAGTCCCGAATTAGGATTAGATCGAAATAACATGTTGAATTATTTTTTAAAAAGGCACTCCTATACAGCTTAATTCTTTTAAAAGTTAACAGATATAAATCTATAAAGTCATTTACGTTCTCGTATCCGAATTCCATTGCAATAATCTGATACATAATACGAATATTAAGACGCCATCGCGGGAAACCTCCACTCCATATGAATACTGAACGACTATTGTGTCACACCTTACTTGTGTAATGACCTATCTGCGCAACAACCCACTGGATCTTCAACTGTAGCTGTATAGTTATATGTTTGATTTTAATTTAACGTGGATTCTGTGGTGTCTACGTGAAGTTATGGCGTCGCTCAGTTTGATTCCTACAAGTGCGCATAAACAATGACGAGTTTTGATACAAATTTTCTCTGGGAAAACATGTCGTGTGGTTTTTGGGCTAGTTGAATAGGTACCAAAATACTATTATGTACTGGACAAATTCTCGCTAGATCTCGTAAATAGCTGGTAGAAAATAACTATATAGTGTCCGACTCATTGTTCCGATTGCAAAGGGGGGAGCGTTTTCGGAGCACGACACAGAGGGCCACCGGTGCGTTTCTTACAGAGATCCCGGAGTCCGTCCCCGAAGTGTCGATGCCGGCACCCATGGGGTTTTAGTCGGTAAGAGTGGATAAGGTCGAGTTTAGTCGATAAGGATTTGCCCACTCAAAAATAAGGTCTTACTCTACCACGTGGAACCAATTGGATTGGTGGAGGCAGGGTTATTTATTGTAACCCGTCCTTAGTTCCTCAAGATGGACGCATGACGTATGATGGATGGATGAATGTCGCAGTTAAAAGCTGTAGGTATGCAGAACAAAACCAGTCATTCCACCAGAACCACATCTAACCTTAGAATCACAATTAGACATGGCAAACGAGTCTCAGTGTTCAAATTCAATCATTTGCATCTGAAACTGTGCAAAGATCCGAATCCCAATATATCTCATTTGGATCATTTGAATCAGCTAAATTCAAGCACAGTCGATCCACCGACGGACATCGTGTCGCGCATTCGTTCGTTCTGTGAGCCAGCAAGTTTAGTGAATGTAAGATCGTAATTCAATTTCAGATTGGAATGAACTAACAACCATTTTGTTTGTTCTGTAAGAGCGCCTTTGTATACTGCCTGGTGAATGTAAGATCGAGATTCAGATACAAATGTGACATTTTTTTCTGAACAACTAACTGTTTTAATCTTGTAGTTCTCGTTCATGTATCATATTATTGTATCATATCAGTGAAGACCGACACACGTTTCACAATATTTTTTCCGAGCCAATCTGACCATCCCTACCAGGAGTTCTGGCGTGATAATACCCATCATTGCTATTGTCAAACAATAGACCAATACACCTCGTAAAAGAATGGAAATTCGTCTAGACATTGTTGCTTCACATCTCCACCGCGGCACGTAAAAACAATAGCTCGTAACGGCCTATAAAGTTAATTTTACATCGCTTGTGTTACAAAACATAACGTCAATATCTGTTATATTATTGTATATGTTAGTTGAAAGTAAAAAACATACTAACATATACATATATTCTGCAAGCAAGAGAGGCAGATGAGAAAACGTGTCCATGACGGAAATAATTGGATAATACAATCGTGATAGTGTTTATTTTATTTAATAATAATTTATTAATAATAAATAATAGGTTGCAGAGAAATAATTACTGTGGGACATAATTTTCGTTATTTTTAGATGTTATTAGCATTAATATATATACAAAGTAATGTCAGTAATCTTTCAAGGATATCATCATTTTATCTGATCTGATCAGTAGAAGATTAAATCACACAAAACGCATTTTCAGAAACTCCGTCAAATAATTCCATAGTGCTCACTGGAGTCTATTTAAGCCTTGCTTATCTTTTTCACTTAAGTTATCAGTATAGCAACAAATAACGAGTCTTAAGGTATCGGAGCTTTTAACTGATTAGAACGCATACTCAAGATTTTTTAGATAAGTTAATTTTTGTTAAGTCAAGTGTAAAAATAATATTTACTAAACGCCAATATTAGTAATACCAGTTTAAATCAACAGGTAAAAGAGGTAAGTTTTGGAGCGCTATATTTGACCATTCAATGACGTAATTAAATTTAATGATGTAAATAAAGATCATGCATTGATGACTACAATAATAGTCAAATAGAATAAAATAGTGATTTTAAATGTAATAATGAATAATAATTTAATTCATTGATACCATTAATATTGGATTTTATTTAACAATTGACAAAGATGTGTTTATTAACAGATATTATTAATCGAGTTAAGATATTTTGTAGGGTATTGTAACCCCTCGACCGCACGGGCGCTTTTTCAACACGTTGTCTGAAGCGCTGTAAGCGCTTTAAATAAATGTACTGTTAGCCAATTGTTTCATTCCAGAGCTTGATGAACGCGCGTTGAAAAAGTGAGTGCAGTTGGGGTCTCGAGGACCTGGATTTGTTCCAGGCCGGATCAAGGATGTTTTTTTTAGCAAAAAAATTTGTTTTGGAGTCTGGGATTCTGCCCCTATTCCATCGGGCTCTAACATCTATCGCGCAATCACAGAGTACTTTTTAATAATATGGCGATATGTTAACCTTGTTTGGGGAATATAGGTGTGACAGTGTTATTTCTTTCATGAGACATTATTATAAAACTTTCTTAACTTTCTTTCTTAATTTTTATATTCTCACAGTAATCACATAACGAACGAAAGCCTCGCCAAGTAAAATTTTACCGGTACGGAGATCTGTACGCTTTCAAGCGATATTACATAAAAAATAAACTATCTGTGACGTCAAGTTTAAATAAATTTTCCTCGGTTCTCGTCGTGGAGTAAGTCACGAACTACAAAATGACGCCGTGGAGTCAGGAAAATGGCGTTTTGGCTTTAATTTTGTAGGGTTCCTTATGAATATAATATGAATTTAGCATAACAAACTTATACAATATAAATGTGTAACGAAATTAAGACAAGACCTGAAAACGTTAATATTTTTTCGTATCAGTGGTGTTTTACAGCGGGCTTATCCTAGTTGTAGTCGCCTTCTCTATGGCTGATGTGCCAATTTTTGATGTCGCAAGGAGGGATTAGAATTTTTTATTTATACTCTGCCTGTTTTTCTTTCTAGTTAAATTTGTTGCGGGTTCCAAGACAATTAAAGCGCTTCCCGGGACACCCCAATGTTCAAACCTTGGTGTCTTCTAAGGAAACCGTTGTGGATCCTGGCATGCAGGAGTTACAATGGTGGGAATGTGTGGCGGGCTTAGTCCCAAAGACTTGAAAATGCAACTAAATCGATTTCAACTACCTAATACATTTTTTATTTATAATATTTTTTCTTTTATTTCTATTTGTTATAATTTCTGTCATTCGTTTCAATCGGTCCTCGATCCGCTGTATTAAACGAAATTTAACTATAGTTTAAACCGTTACTGCGGTTTAAGTGAACATTCTTACTCAGTACATCAGGTTTCGTAGATAATTTGGATATAAAAATTATTAGTAAAATGAATTTATTTTTTTAAGAAAGGCTAATTTGGACATTTTTAAAAAATGCCAAGATTCGTAGCTGATTTGCACATCCACATTTTTGATAAAAGTTCTTTTTTAAGAAAAACGTTACCTAACGGGTTTCAGTATGTCTATTAAAACATTAAAATTTAACAAATATTTACAAGAAAATCTTTAACAACCAAATTATCAATTCGAGAACCATCCGCGGTACCCTAATATACAACGGTCGGGTAGAATTTATGGTATTTCATTTAATACCCATTCGGATTACATGATTACCGTGATGGGACGCGTCCCCAGCGTTAGGCTGATGACTTTCGGGAACTCACAATGAGTCGTAATTTTATGAGAATGTAATTTTATGGAAATGTGTTGTAAGAATGTTAGTTTGATTATGTGGTCACGATGGGTATAGAAATGCCACACGCAATAAATGCCTGCAAATCAACGAAAATGGTCAGCGTAAAACAATAAACCATCAGGGGTGGTAGAGGTGTGCTGTGTACACACACTTTTCGCCGACTGTGTTAGTTGTTGCCGAATATACAACGTGCAACATAATCAACGCAAGACATAGGCCTGTACTAAGTCACGCCGTAGAGCTCAGTCTTCGGCTTTTCTTTTCCGAGCCCCAGATCAGAAAGTAGTTTGCTCTAAAATTATTAACTAAATCGATTTCAAAATATTTTAATACAATAAGTTTAAATAGCCTAGAAGCAGTGATAGCCTAGTGGTTAGATCGTTGGACTGCAAAGTCAGAGGTCTCGGGTTCAAACCCAGGCACCTCTGTCTTTTCGAAAGCATGTGCGTATTAAAAATTAATTATCACTTGCCTTAACGGTGAAGGAAAACATCGTGAGGAAACCTGCAAGCCTGAGAGTTACTCGAAGGTGTGTGTAGTTCGCCAACCCGTACTGGGCTAGCGTGGTGGACTATGGCCTAAAACCCTCTCAGTTAGAGAGGAGGCCTCGACCCAACAGTGGGACTGTTTCTTAACAGGGCTTATATTATAAAGTTTAAATAAGGTTCATACCTAACATTACTGTCACTATCTCAGTCCGCTGTAATAAAGTAAATTTAAGCATAACTCAAAGCAATGTGTCGATTTCAATTGCTTACTATTGCCGCTGCTCTATTGCTTCAATACTCTGCAACACGCACACATAAATTCAGATTTCGAACTTAATTTGCATATCAAAGTACTTATAATATAATAATAATATCAGCCTATACTGCCCACTGCTGGGCAATGGCCTTCTCTCACAAGATCGAGGTGAGAGTGCGGATTGGTGGAAGGCAGGTTTGTGGTCACCTGCTGTTGGAACTTATCAAGCCGCCTTTAAGGCTTCTAACTCGGCTTAACGACTACCACATTAAGTGGTAATCGGGACCAATGGCTTAACGTGCCTTCCGAAGCACGGAGACGCTTGAATATGAAAATGCCACAAACGGTCATCCATCTCAGGCCGACCGAGCCGAACGCTGCTTAACCTTGGTGATCGGTAAGAACACCGCGGTCGCACAGAGCTACAAGCGCCTCTTAGTAAATAAAATTGGACGTCTGGTTTTCTTATTGACTTTGACGTACAGCAATAATTCATTTCGGGTGTTTTTGTGTGATCGATCTACGTTGGCCAAGGGGTCTTTTCAGCTTCACCGGATAAGGCAATTGGAGTCTGAGTCGCCATTTAAGTTACATCTTGTATAAAACTGTAGTTGGTTGATAGTTGACAAACTAACCCGTCCATTTTTGTTAGCAATGCTCTGACGAGACAAGTCTTAGGCCTGTATTAAAGAACTTAAATCAGTCTTGAATTTAGTTTAAAAACTGATTTTTGTGCTAAACGTTAGTTTTAAAACTAGATTCTCGAATGATTTCGATCGATTTTCGGGCATACGAACATACGGGCCTTACTCCAAGCGATCAATTATATAATTGCAGTATATTTAATTTATTTTAAAAAACGTAGCCTCACACTAGGATTCATTCCTGTGTTGTGGGTGCGTTTACAAACATGAAAATTCATATTTGTGGGTCACACAAAGATTTGTCCCGGACGGGAATCGAACCCGCAACTATTAGACTCAGTGGGCGAAGCGGCTTAAGCTCTTAACCACTGCGCTAAATCATCCGTATAGTATCGTATTTGTTTAATTGAAAGTTCAATATCATTGATGCGTCAGAGCTTAATCTTGACCCAGTGCTACCTACGACACCTTTCAGTTTCAAAATATAGAAGTTACGAAATATCATTTAATAACGTTCATATTCTTTTATAAAATGGTAGGTACTTTCTGAATGCCAGGATAGATTCCAATGTAAGAGGTATGTGCCCATACTTCAACACTAAATTATAAATTCGAAAGTAATACTTAAGTCTGTTAGTTGAACAGCTCAAAAGATTTAGATAATATTTGGCAAAGATTAAGATTGTACTAGTGGTCGCCCATAGGTCGATATTCGACCTACTCTTTCATCGCCTGCTGGTTATGTTTGACATTCAGTAAGACTATAGTCAAATAATATTAAAGACAAACATCAATTTGACAAGTTTGAACGGGAAGAAACCAGAACGAATGCAAGGATTGTGGTTGGTAACGATGTGCTGGAGCAAGTGAATGAGTTTGTATATCTTGGATGGATTCAGTAAGGATGGGAAATACACCGCTGATGTAGAGAGAAGAGTGAATGCAGGTAATAGAGTGAATGGTGCGATGGGGAGGCTACTTGGGAGCCGGCACTTAAGCCAAAAGGCGCAGCTGGCCATGCATAACGGAGTGCTTTTCCCAACGCTGTTATATGGCAGTGAGAGTTGGGTATGTAAGAAGGAGAACGAAAGCAGGATAAATGCGGTCGAAATGCGATCTCTGCGGAAGATGTGCGGAGTCACGCTGACCGACCGTATTCGCAACAGCGTAGTAAGAAAGCGAGTAGGTATGAAAGAGAGTATCGGTGTAAAGATGAGAAAGGGTATGCTCCGTTGGTTCGGGCATATAGAAAGAATGCCAGAAGAAAGAATGACAAAACAGATATACAATGCGAAAGTGGAAGGATGTAGGTGCCGGGGAGGACCTAGACTATCTTACCATGACCAAATAGACCGTGTCTTAGCTGAAGGGCAAGTCAAGAGTCTCCGTAACCGGCGAGTGTGTATGAGACAAACTATGAGAGTGGAGGAAGCCAGAGAGGTATGTAAGGAAAGAACCTGTTGGAACTCTGTACTCTCTGCATACCCCGCGAGGGAGCTGGCGTGATGATATAGATAGATAGATAGTAAAATAGACTTTCATACCTTTCTCTCTCTCTCTCTCTCCTCAGTTGTTTCCTCAATGCCGAGGATCCTGAATCCGGTCTGTTTATTGTTTAGCCATTCATTTAATACTCACAGTTTCTCGCGGTGTCGCAATCGGTCGACCACTCCTCGGTCGACAATATCGCCACCTACCAAGTCCAACTATAGCTATAAACCATACTACAAAAAGTACAAAGATTACATCAAAATTTGTGTATCTAAAGACATTTAGGTGGATAAGAACATATGCACACCGAGAATATTCTATAATTAAGATTACTGATAACTCGACCATCAAAACAAAATGGTTCATTTAATGTGGCCATTTTTCCTAAAGAAAAAGGTCTTGTCCTTCTTGTAAGGCCCAAAAACTGTATTTAATTTTAATATTCACATGTCGACAAAATCATAAAATATTCTTTGCTATTCAAGTTTATTGTAGCAACAGACAAAAATGCCACGATGCTCCTTTTACTCCAAGGTAATCCTTGCCCATAATCT
Organism: Phalera bucephala; assembly: GCA_905147815.2. NCBI lineage: Eukaryota > Metazoa > Arthropoda > Insecta > Lepidoptera > Notodontidae > Phalera > Phalera bucephala. The sequence continues at coordinate 3,204,888 of LR990620.1, read as the reverse complement.
TGTCCATACAACAACTAGCATTGTCTTCCTGCAAATGGCTTCCGAGAACCCCACGTTAGTTTCTGGTACCGTTACGTCATCATGTTACCTGCGTTTTTCGAATTCCGAAGGTTACCTCCGGCATCAGAAAGGATCCCGATTCGGTCTCCTTTTGTTATATTTCCGATTATTCTGATTTTATGGCGTGCAAAATTTTTCGTGGGAATATACAAGGAACTTGAGTGCACGTGCTCCCAGAATTGTATTTTTTCTATTCACATCAGATCCAGAGGCAGAAAGCACAGAGTTCCAACAGGTTCTTTTTGTTAAATACAGGTATTTTTTTAATACTTAATTTTAGTTCAGACTGCCTCGTGGTCTGGTGGCTAAGCACAGCGCTTTGTGTTCACGAGGTCCTGTATCCAAATCCTAGGTCGGACAAATGTAGGTTTTCTAACGAAAAATTCCCAGTATGTCCGGAGTCTGGAATTGTGCCCGGTATATGGCAATAGGCTCGTCCCCTATTACTATGGGTGTACTCAGTACACCTCTGCCACCCCCGCTTGGGGGAATATAGGCGTGACGGTTTTTTTATAAATTTTAGTTTTTTTAAAATCTTTGAGTGACCGTGTAAAATCAGGATATTTTCTTATTCATGTACCAAAACTTTTAAAACAAACATTTTAAAGTCTTTCCGTATACCTTTTTTTGTGGGGTATAGGAGAACAATGGAGGCTCAGCTCTCAGGTAGGTCTACATTAAGTCAACCAAATGTATACTGTTCATGAGGATGGCTACATGGTTCCCTCTCAGCGAAGGAAACCATAGATACATTATGCTCCTGCCAAGGGTCTCCTGCTCCATTTGCCTTAACGTTAATGTTAACACCCGTGTCGAAATGCGCGTTAAATAACGCGTTAAAAATAACACGTCGCCGCATCTCAATTGCATTGCATTTAATGCATTTTTTAACAACCTAGCCCACACTTGACTTTAATCCTGTGTCGTCGGTGCGTTTAAAATAAAGAAAATTCACAGACCGAAACATATAACTGTGGGGCACACAATTTGTCCCGTGCGGGAATCGAACCCGCGACTATTCGACCCAATGGGCTGGGCGCCATAAGGCCTTAACTACTATACCAAATGGTCTGTCAATTGACGTATCCGCTCCTATCAACCGCTACCGCCGTCCGCGGCATGTTTTTACCGTCCCTCCCGATGCCCTTACATCCCTTCTTTCGGATATAGATACCGCGCACAGGATCAGACACCGGCCTCGCCGGCGAGGTCGAAGTAACCCTTGCCCGCCGGCCGGTGCAGAGCACCACGGCGAGACGCCTAGTATACGCCCTCCCCCATAGCGACTGCCCAAGCCGAGGCCGTTCCTCCTTGAGGCGCCCTTGAGCTAGCTGCTCCCTTGCCCTTCTGGCTCGAGCGTAGTGGTTGCACGCTCGCCCTCTTGTCCGGTGAAGCTGTAAAGGCCCCGCAGCCTACAGCGTAGATCATTCACACACACACACACACACACACACAAACACACACACATCTATTGACGTTTTATATATTTGGTTAATGCGCGTAAATTCTCAGTTAACATGTTAATATGGATTTTGTTGGTCTCAAGATACAGGCCTACGTCTATTTTGCGGTCCTATTTTATCCGTAGAATCTATCCTATTTGCAGCTGGAAGACACCCACTGCAGGAAAGAATCCCAAAGATCGCCACAACGACCAGCTTTGTCCTGCAGTTTGAGGTCCATCAAAATAATATTATGTATATTTATCTTAAAAAAAAGCACAGTGATAGTCTAGTTTTTAGATCGTTGGACTGCAAAGTCAGAGGTCTCGGGTTCAAACCCAGACACGCGCCTCTGCTTTTCGAAAGCATGTGCGTATTAAAAATTAATTATCACTTGCTTTAACTTGGAAAACATCGTGAGGAAACTTGAATGCCTAAGAGTTTCTCAAAGGTGTATGAAGTTCGCCAACCCGCACTGGGCCAGCGTGGTGGACTATGGCCTAAGCCCCCTCACTTTTGAAAGGAGACCCGTGCCCAACAGTGGGATAGTTTCTATTGGTCACAAAGCACGTCTTTAAAATAAACGAAAATGTCAAAGCATAGCGTGTCGTGCCAAACGAGCATGAGCTGTTGTAGACTATTTCTGACTGCACTCTGGGGTCTGGGATTACTTATCTTACTAAAAAGTCTATGCCTGGAGTAGCTATATGGTTGAGGGTCATCTTATATGTCGTCGTCTTATATGGTGACGTCGGTGATCGTCATCTTATATGGTGAGGTCGAGGTGATGGCTGCTCAAGTAGTCGTACTCGTGAACGGGTGCTGCTTGTGGAGACTGGTCCACCCAGAATCCGCAAACTTTTCATTATAACATATATTTAATAATATTATTATTAGTCTAATATCTCAGTCGTAAGGCATCACTCTGGAGCTGGATCACATAAATGATTTTGTATACTATAAAAATGTATGTGTCTATACAAAAAAAAAAGAAAAAAAAAATAGAGAATTAGACAAAAAAGACAAGCCCGCTGAGTTTTGTCGCCGGATCTTCTCAGTGGAGGCAACGTTCCTATTCGGTCGTAGATAAGTAACTTAAGAAAATGTTAATATGACAATTTGTAAATACCCCTGCAGCGTTTATGCAAAATAAACAGTTTGAGTTTATCTTTATCATCACTCCAATTAACGGAGTAGGCAGAACGGTCAGAGTGCCAACAGGTTCTCTCCTTCCAGACATACACCATTTTGCCTATTCCCCAAGCTGGGGTGGCAGATGTGGACTGTGTACACCCACCTTTCGCCGCCGTAGTTAGGTCCCATGTAATAGGGGGTTAGCCTATTGCCATATACCGGGCACGATTCCAGAGTGCGGTCTGATACTGGGAATTTTTGTATAGAAAAACAATATTTGTCCGACCCACGGTTTGAACCCAGGACCTCGTGATCGCAAAGCGAATTATTCGCCACAAGACCAACGAGGTAGTTCCAGACCTCTCTAGATTATACACTGTAAAAAATGTATAACTAAATAAAGATTTTTATTATTACGACGTAGATGAATCAGAGACACAAGAATCGCTCGGGGTATAAGGCATAACTTATGGCGTAAACTTACGTTTATGGAATTAAGGCGAGCCATTAGCCAGCGTACAAACAAACTAAATGACTAATAAGTCAACTATCCAACCGCTCGACCGATAAGAGCTGTTTACTGCGCCCGTGTGAACGCACCCTAATCCGGCTTACCGTTAGGGTTGGTGCGCGCAAGAAAGTATTATAGGTAAAAATTTTCCTCCCACGCGGTAAATTGGTGTTAAAATTACACTGAAAACTCTCTGAATTATTTAACCAAAATTACTAGAGTCTAGCGGCCCGCGGCTTTGTCTCCGTATATATCTTTATAAATTAGAATGTATGCTATTTTGATCTTTAATCAAACTCCGTTCGGTAGTTTTTGCGTGAAAGAGTAACGTGAAAGAACGTGAAAGGGTAATCCATACATCCATTCTCACAAACATTCACGTTTATACTATCAGTAGGATACTAATTTAGCTTATATGGTGATACTCGTAACATTTCTATCTTTCAGCAATTATTCTGATATAGAATGTATTATCACAATTAACTATGGTTATTACACGTTAAGTTTATTTACACTACATATTCGCATATCTTTACATCAGTGATGTAAGATGCAACTGACGAGGTCCTGGATTTGGATCCTATATCGAATAAAGAATTATTAGCGTGTTTATATAGCAAAAATTCCAGTCTTGACCGGAGTCAATAATCGTGTCCGATATAATGACTCGCGTTTTATTACATTAAAAACTAATATCATATGAGGCGCTCGTAGCGCTGTGAAATCGCGATGATCTTACGAATCACTAAGGTTAAGCAGCGTTCGACTCGGTCGGCCTGAGATGGGTGACCGTTTGTGGCATTTTCATATTCAAGCGTTTCCGTGCTTCGGAAGGCACGTTAAGCCGTTGGTCCCGGTTACCACTTTATGTGGTAGTCGTTAAGCCGAGTTGGAAGCCTTAAAGGCGGCTTGATAAGTTCCAACAGCAGGTGGCCACAAATCTGCCTCCACCAATACGCACTGGGTCCGCGTGGTGGAGTATGACCTAATCTCTCTTACCGCGATTTGTGAGAGAAGGCCTTTGCCCAGCAGTGGGCAGTATAGGCTGATAATATATATATCATATGTAGATGTACACAGTTCGCCACGCCACCCTGCTTGAGGAATGTAGGCATAACGGTGTTTATGTTATTTATATTTTACACTAGCTTCCCGCCCCGGGTTCGCACGGGTGAATTACACACATACACCTTACATTAATAATAACCGAATGAAAATCTATTGTAGTTATTGAGTTTATCGCGTTCAGATGTAGTGATGATAGAGAACTTACGATATAAGCAAAAGTATTTTATGAATTCCTCACCCTGCCAACCCTGTATTGAAGTAATGTTAAGAATACTTAAGACGGTCCCTTAATAACAGTTTTCTAAGCGTCTCGTGCGTTATTTATGACCTGCCCCCTCTCCCTCCCCTGTGACCTCCCCCCTCGGGGGTATTGGGGAAAGTTTGAGCACCGCTGTCTCATTATTCTTGGCTCGAGACTTTTATGTTCTTATCCTTTTAATAGTTCGCTGGCAGCCATTTAAATGCCTGTCTTTCCATATTAAAAACCTTTATATTTAATAAGCTTAAGCTCATCTCTATTTGAACCAATAAATATATACTATAAATGATTTTTGGGACGTTAGTAGCGCTGTGGTACAGTGGTGTTCAATTGGATATTTCTATTGTTGAGCATCGTCGTGCTTTGGAAGGCAAGCTAAGACGATGGCCCCGATTAACACTTCTTGAGGTAGTTAGTCAAGTTGGAAGCCTTAAGCATGATAAGTTTCAGCAGGTGTCCCCAATCACGGGGATAGGTAGAGAGTGCAGAGTTCAAAAAGTTTATTTTTTTTTCGGTCTCAGTTGCTTAATTTTTATTATTAAAAATTAATTATCACTTGCTTTAACGGTGAAGGAAAACATCGTGAGGAAATCTGCATGCCTAAGAGTTCCTCGAAGGTGTGTGAAGTTCGCTAACCCGCACTGGGTCAGCGTGGTGGACTATGGTCCAAACCCTCTCAGTCTGAGAGGAGGCCCCTGCCCAACGGTGGGACAATTTCTTATTATTTATTATTAGGGCGGTTGATTAATTTTAGCTCATGTTATTCGCATTCCCGTCTAGTCTAACTGGAAACTAGCTGCAAGGGAGTGTCAAGTGTCGCGAGCCGGTCTCAGGTGTCTGCTCGTATCAGAGTACTATACGGTGTAGTGTAGACATTCCCACGGAGTCTGCAAGGTGGCTGGTATTAATTACTAAAGAATTTGATTATTGACTGCTTAGATGTTGCAATGGTGGATTGTGTGGTTAGTGTTCAGGAGGTCCTGACTTCAAATCCAAAAAAAATGTGTTTTTTTTATGGAAAAATATCGGACTCCACGGTTTGGAATTGTATTCGGTATAAAGACTTGTTTTTTATTACATTGGGACCTCACAACGTCGGCGATATGTGAGTGTAGACAGTACACCTCTTTCACCCTCGCCTGGGCAATATATACGTAATTTTTTCACAAGCAATATTCGTATGTCTGTCTATCTTTCCGATTCAAATCTTGTGATCCATTTTTTAAGCACTTGCGGGTATCCGATTGAGCTCTCTCGATTGATTTGGTCTGATATGGTCCCATGGAGCTGGTCTGATGATGGAGTCGAAAGGGGTAATAGGAACATGTGAACTATACAAGGTAACCCCCTCGTGTTTAGGCTTGATAGATTGGTATTGAGAAGTTTTATACAACCAGATAGAGTTCAGGGTCTGATGATGAAACCGAAAACTGGTCCATGAAACCACCCAACTACTAAATATAACCCCGCCGCGTTTGGGCTCGTTGGATTGGTCTTGACGTGTACTTTAGACCCGGATGGTGTCCAAGCTCTGTTGATGGAGTCGGAAGGAAGCCAAGGTAACTCCTCAACTAAGCAAGATATCTTCGTTGTGTTTTTTGCTATAAAAGCTTTTTTCATCATATCTATTTTTGTGTAAATTCACGTACCTTATCTAAGATACGTAAATTTTATGTTAGTGTTTGTGTGTGTGAATGATCTACGCTGTTGGCCGCGGGGCCTTTACAGCTTCACCGGAGAGGGCGAGCGTGCAACCACTACGCTCGAGCCAGAAGGGGCAAGGGGGCAACTAGCTCAAGGGCGCCTCAAGGAGGAGCGGCCTCGGTTTGGGCAGTCGCTGTGGGGAGGGCATATACTAGGTGTCTCGCCGTGGTGCTTAGCACCAGCCGGCGGGTAAGGGATTCTTCGACCTCGCCGGCGAGGTCGGTGTCTGATCCTGTATGCGGTATCTGGATCCGAAAGAAGGGATGTAAGGGCATCGGGAGGGTCGGTGAGAACATGCCGCGGACGGCGGTAGTGGCTGATAGGAGGGGAGTTAGGTTCGTAGTAGTAGCGGATTACTATGATTGGATGCGTTCGCGAAATATTGACTTTTTAATGAAGGCGCGAATAGGTTCGAGACCGAGATCGGAATGAAGATCGACATTACGTATGAACCACGCGGCTCCGACGGCTTTGCGGAGGAAACGGGATTGAACCGTTTGGAGTCTATCGATGTGAGAGATTTTATGTTTGTAAACCATAAAGCTAATTGACGGGCGATTTAGCGCAGTGGTAAAGAGCATAAGCCGCTCCACCCAATGTGTCTAATAGTCGCGGTTTCGATTCCCGCACGGGACAAATTTTTGTGTGACCCACAATTATTTGTTTCGGACTGGGTATTTGTGTATGTTAATTTTCATGTTCGTAAACGCACCCACGATACAGGAATAAATCCTAGAGTGGGGCTACGTTTTTTTTTTTAAAAAGAAAAAAAAAGTAGTTTCATGTTGTAAGCGTATAAATAACCACAGCATATGACATAAAAATATTACCAAGTGTGAGGCAACGATTAAAAAATAATAACCATGTCAAATCTCGACCTTTGCTCCAAAACATCTGATCAGTCTATCGTTATTAAATACAATAAGATCATCAATCAATTTGGAAAACATTCAATGACTCCACAATGATGCCAGACCGTGTGAAGGTTTATCCGCAAAAAATGCAACAAAAAATATGACATTGCTTGTAATTCCGCGAATTTTGCGCGAAACTGAATAGCGATTAAGTTTAGTTAAATTGTAATTGACTATTGACTTTATATACAGAGTTTAGGCACTCGTAGCATTGTGTGACCGCGGTGATCTTATCAATCACCAAGGTTAAGCAGCGTTCGGCTCGGTCAGTCTGAGATGGGTGACCGTATGTGGTATTTTCATATTAGAGCGTCTCCGTGCTTTGGAAGGCACGTGAAGCCGGCCCGGTTACCACTTAGTGTGGTAGTCGTTAAGCCCAGATCGAAACCATGTAGATGGTTTAATAAGTTCCAACAGCAGGCAGCCACAAACCCGCCTCCACCAATCCGCACTATGTCCGCGAGTATCTTAATCGCTCTCACCTCGATTTGTGAGAGAAGGCCTTTGCCCAGCAGTGGGTCAGTGGCTTATATTATTTTATTCATTAGGGAGTGTAACTTTGAAGACTGCCTCGTTGGTCTAGTGGCAAAGCGCATCGCTTTGTGATCACGTGGTCCTGGTTTCAAATCCTAGGTCGGACAAATGTAGTTTTTCTAATGAAGAATTCCCAGTATCATTTCGGACTCTGGAGTTGCACATGGCAATACGCTCGCGAACCTAAAATTTTCGGCGAAAAGTGGGTGTATATAATACACCTCAGCCACCACCGCTTGGGAAATATAGGCGTGAAGATGTTTAATGATTTTTTTTTTAGGAAAAACAGTTTAAGTTGTCCGATTAATCGGACTAAGCAGACCGACCACGCGGTCACAGGGTTATAATACACCTATACCTCCACGAGACTGGCTTTGCCTGATGTGGAAGGTACGAGTACTTCTAGGTTCTCGTGTGTCTTTTATCTCATCTATATCATCACGCCAGATCCCTTGCGGGGTAAGCAGAGAGTACAGAGTTCCAGGTTTAGATTTTAAGGATTGGCATGTGTCTAAATTTTGGAAAATAATATTTAGTTTAAACTTAAATTTGGATATCAAAGTTATTAAAATACATCGTCCATTTCTTACGTTATGTTTTTAGCAACTTATGAACCCCCTCTCCCCCCTGGTGAGACGTGGTGAGGTTTTAGACTACCCACCCTGCCCAAAAAAAACCTGTATTTTTTGGTACAAAGTATCTTAAAAATGTTCAAGGCGAGTCACGATCACGCGCCGCTTTTCGGTTTAGTAATCAGTTGTTTAATGAAAAAATAAATACACATGATATCTCTCTACACCCTCTCCCCTTGTAATAATTCGAGATTTTTTTTCGGAACCCTTCCCGCCTTTTCGAGCCTCTAGTGACTAATGGACGATACCTAACTGAAAGTGTGGTATTCGTATTGAGATTTAGAGAGTTCATAATGAATAACATTGTGAACTCTTTAAGCCCCTGGCCTAAAGAGATAGTGTTAACAATTTTCGGTGCGTTTCGAAACAATAGCTCGTATGTAATGGCCGCAAATGAAAAATGTAGAAAGTGTTCAAATTAATGCACCACAGCAAGACGTTCACTTTCTTCTGTTATAATCTTGCTTTATATTTCGTAATGTGCTAATGGTTTGTGCTATTTTGTTACTAGGTACGATTACATGACTGCCTCGTTGGTCTGGTGGCAAAGCGCATCGCTTTGTGATCACGAGGTCCTGGGTTCAAATCCTAGGTCGGACAAATGTAGTTTTTCTAACGAAAAATACCCAGTATGAGTCCGGTGTCTGGAATTGTGCCCGGTATATGGCAATAGGTTCGCCCCCTATTACATGGGACCTAACATCGTCGGCGAAACGTGGGTGTACTTAGTACACCTCTGCCACCCCCTCTGGGGAATATAGGCGTGACAATTACTTTAGCTCAAAATTCTATCCGTTTTGTTAATGCTTTAAGCGTCGCGCATTTTTCTTGAACACTCGTGTGTGTGAACACACGAGAGTTCAAGAAAAATGCGTCAGACAGGTCGGTATTATAAAAAAACAAACATCGTCGGCGAAGAGTGGGTGTACACAGTACACCTAGTGGTCGCCCATTGGTCGAAATTCGACCATAATTAATTTAAATTATAAGTTTGAACATTATTAATCTAATAAAAAGGTTCTATTATCAAAGACTATACTTCTATAATCACAGATTTCGCCTACACACTACACAGGCTACACTGTTAATTTTCCTATTTTTTCAAACAAATTATATGAGATTTAAATAAAAATATCCAAAAATGATTAATTAAAGAATACCTTTATTTTTATTGAAATACAATAACATGCGATAACGAAAATGCTATCCATTGAACTTGACATACATATTTCGATAATTTAATTAATGATACAAAACTTCTCTGTAAACGTTTTTTTTTTTGTAAAACCTCTTTCATCGTTTGCTGGTTATGTTTGACATTCAGTAAGACTATAGAGAAATAATATTAAAGACCATTAAATAAAAACAATATTAATCTATTCTCAATTTGACCACAGACTTTAACAATAAACAAAAGAGTATATATGCGTAGTGTGTGTCAAATACATGGTAGTGTGTGTAATGTTTTTTTATTGATTTAATGTATTTTTATGCATAATTTAAAAAAAAATATTATTCTTCTGCACTCCTCCTTTATATAAACTATAAGTGTGGGAAATTTCATACACCTCCGTCCGCGCAATTTTCGTAAAAAGGGGTACAAAGTTTTTGCTTAACGTATTAATATAATGATATTGGCCAGCTCCCTCGCGGGGTAGGCAGAGAGTACATAGTTCCAACAGGTTTTTTCCTGACATACCTCTCTGGCTTCCTCCACTCTCTTAGTTCATCTCATACACGCTCGCCGGTTACTGAGACTCTTTACTTGCCCTTCAGATAAGACACGGTCTATTTGGGCATGGTAAGATAGTCTAGGTGTTCCCCGGTACCTACATCCTTCCACTTTCGCATTGTATATCTGTTTTGTCATTCTTTCTTCTGACATCCTTTCTATATGCCCGAACCAACGGAGCATACCCTTTCTCATCTTTACACCGATACTATCTTTCATACCTACTCGCTGTAAACTAAAACAAATACGAAAAATGTACTGATATATTTAAATAATAACATGAAACACTTCTAGCCTTTATAATGGTTCTTTCACTGTTCGCGCGGTGCAGCTGTGGAATTCACTTCCACACTCTATACGCGATAGCGTCTCACTGGACGTATTCAAGAGGAAAATTAAAGAGCATTTCCTTTCATCATGAATCATATAATTATATATGTATATATATTCTATTATATATAATTATTTATATATATTATGTAGGGATAAATAGGTATATTAATTTATATTATTTTGTTGACTTATATGTGTATGTAATGTGTTGTGTATTTATGTATACTTTTATTCCATTGTACACTTACTGTCCTCTCTACTTTTCATCTCTCTATCGCTCAGGTTAGCTGTAAGAAAACTCAATTTTGAGTTAAGCACACCTTTGTACATAAAATATCCTATGTGTATATTCATTGTGTATATATGTGTACAATAAAGAATAATAACTAGGCATTAGTCATAAACATTTTCTAAAGATATCTGCATAAATGCATAGAATCATCTATTATGTCACAGTTGCAATGACCTTTGCAGAATGGCGTCGAGATTCTGAAAATACATTTGGCTATTTAAATATTACTTGCCTACTCGTTCAGCACACTGACCTAAATGTGAGTCACTTTTAGAATCTCCATATATATCTTCACGATTTAAAAAGGTTGCCAGGGTCATTCATGAAACACTTTACTGATCGCCTGTGTTGTTCAAATACGAGTTATCGTGTATTTTTTCTATGGAAAAAAATCCCCATATCAGACCAGAGTCTGGAATAGTCCTCGGTAATGTAACAAACACCATAACGCCCTTATTCCCCAAGGGGGGGGGGATGGCTGAGGTGTACTGTATATACTCGTATACTCCCCAATCTAACTAACCAAACAACTAACCTATTGCTATTATACCGGGCACAATTTTTTTTAACAAAAACCTACTTTAGTGCTACCTAGGAGTTAAACCCAGGACTTGGTGGTCGCCTCGCATACTTTACCCAACTAGACCAACGAGGCAGTCCTATTCTTTATAAATCTGAAAATCAGTAACACAAACCTCCTTTTTAAACAGTTTAAAACTGCGGTAGAAAACTAGAAATTTCGCATGCACCCTTCGTGTTAACGCTTTGACGAAGTGTAAGTGAGTTTAAAACTGTTCTGTGCGAGTTTTCAACTGAGTCTGAGAATCTTTCTATTCAATTAGGCTCGCGGTGGAGCCTGTAGATATCACTCTACTTTCAGCAGGATAAATCTGTTGAAATTATTTCACTTTCAGCTGTGGATTTATTCTTTATTTCTTTTAGAAAACGTAGGCGCACACTAAGAATTATTCCTGTGTCGTGGGTGCGTTTACAAACACGAAATTCACATTTATAACCAGCCAGACCAAAACAAACATTTGTGTACTGTGTTTTTAGATTTACGCGAATATTACACATGAAATAAAACTATTTTTAGGATTTTATCGCGGGAAGGACCTTCCCGTCACCATGGGTGCAGCAAAGCACTCGTCACGTCGGGAACTTAATAATCAAAAATAAAGCGCGATAAAATCCGAAAAATAGTTTTATTTCAAACATTTGTGGTTCATTTGTCTCGTGCGGGGATTGACTCGATCCAATGGGCGGCTCTTCGACACAGGATCAAGCAGTCCGTCAATTTGTACACGGATCGTTGGTCTAGTGGATGGATGTGGCTGACGATCACGAGGTCCTGGTTTCAGATCTAAGTCGGATGGTGTTAATTTTTTTTTATTTTGAATTAATCTCAGTACCCGTTCACATTCTTAAATTGCGGCCTCTGAATAATGCCAATTGGCAAGACTTGCCCCCATTACATTGAGACCTAACATAGTCGAAAAAATGTAGTTGAACACAGTGCCCCTGTGCTACAAGTGCATGGGTAATGGAGCCCACTCCCATTATACCGGGCGGCACATTCGTGTTCTGGAATATGGTCGAGAGATTTTAGGTAGAAAAATCACTGTCCGACTTTGGATTTTAACTTTTAAAAGCGTGTAGGTATTGCGTGCTTCGCTGGTTCGGGCATATAGAAAGAATTTCGGAAGAAAGAATGATAAAACAGATATACTATGCGAAAATGGAAGGATCTAGGTACCGGGGAAGACAGACTATCTTACCAAATAGACCATGCCCTATCCGAAAGGCAAACAAAAGTCTCCTTAACCGGCGTGCGCGTATAAGACGAACTATGAAAGTGGAGAAAGCCAAAGAGGTCTGTGAGGAAAGAACCTGTTGGAACTTTGTATTCTCTGGCGTGATGAAATAGATAGAGAGATAGATAGGATTTTAACCTAGGACAGCGTAATTGAATATGAGCATCAACATCAGCATTCGCTGATGTGTGAAAAGTCTGCTATTTTTTACGTGTTTTGTGATTATGACGTGCCAAAAAATCGTTTAATTACAATTGTGTCTCCACAAGTCGGCAATTGTTTAAACTGGTACCACGACTATGGAAAAGAATAAGAATTATTGATAGGTACCATAAAAATTGAAAAGCATTGAATTAGTAGATTAAAAACTGTCAAAACTAACAATTATTATGTCAATAATCAACAATTTTATTAAAATTGCAATAACGGACTTGGGGCCCTGGTCACCACACGCATAATACGCTACAATTTTGACGATAATTGTATGTACATTTTCATTTCTAAATCCTACTACGTAAGCAAGCCTTTGTCCTATTATTCAATAGAAGATTATTTAAAAGATAAAAATGCTTGGATGGATGCTATTCCAGCTCCACTTGAGTCATAACAACCTATTCAACTGTTGTTAGTTAACATTACCTCTCTTCCTTCTATTAATTTAACATAATGTCATTTTTTTATGTTATTGTTTTTTGTAAATGAGGGAATCATGTAGCCATTCTCATAAATAGTATTATTCGCTTTTTTAACTTAGACTCACCTGATGACCAATCTACATTGTTCTCCCATACCCCACAACAGAATGTAGATGAAAAAGTTTGTAATTTTTATTTTAAAAGAGTAACCGTGGAGTTTGTTGCCCTTCTTCTCCACAGGAATGACATACCGAAGTGGCGGTAGAGTCTTTGTTACTTTTCTGACGATTCATAAATACTGTAATCGTTTACATGAATAAAAAATATTCTGATTCTACTAATATTATCAATGTGAAAGTTTGTATGTTTGGATGTTTATTACTCAACGCAAAAACGGCTAATGATTTGAATGAAATTTGGTACACAGATGGTTTATTACCTGGATTAACACATGAGATACTTTTTATCTCGGAAACAAAATTGGTTCCAGTCTAAAGTCAACGCGGACGAAATCGCCGGCAGAAACTAATATGCCATAAGCTTAGCAAAAGGGACCTTTTCCGTTAACAAACCATGTAAAAAACTCAAACGAACATGATAAAACGAGTGATGACAAACCTCTTGATCAATATTATACAACCTATCTATCACATACATCATAATGTCACCTTTTTCTCACACCCAGTACATTCGCGTCGCACAATCGATACAATAACCCAGATCTATCTAGACCGATATCTCGCAGCATTCTCGGCCATCTTGGGCAGCACAAAAACGTCTGACAATCAGACGGGCAGACACAATGGCTCCCTCTCGCATTGTGCTTGTACTTCCCACGCCCCACCCATATGCGGGGGAGTGTCCGTGATGTGATGTGTTGTTATTCAAATACTTGTGCATCATTTGAATTGTGTTCGTATTAAGTTTTAATAAAAAATAAATAAAAACAGATGAGAAAGGTGCATAGTCGAGAGTCCGTAACCGGCGAGAGTGTATGAGACGAACTATGAGAGTGGAGGTAGACCGAGGGAGTTCTGCAAGGAAAGAACCTGTTGGAACTCTGTATTTTCTGTCTACCATTACTATTTCTGTAGTCTATCTATCTACTACATCATGCCAGATTTGCGGGGTATGCAGAGAGTACAGAGATAAACTACTTTACTTACTGACCTCGCTTCCTCACCTTTCATAGTTCATTTTGTACACGCTCGCCGGATTACGGAGACTTGGTTTGTCCATCAGATAAGACTCTATCTCTCTATACGGTCTATTTGGTACGCCAAATCCCTTTCCTTACATATCTCATATAAATATTATAGATAGTGACATATGCCTAAAATCTCTAACACACGTGTTAAACAGTTAACAGAGGGCATCTAATTGTCGCTAACGCTCTAGCAGCCGGCGAGCGGCGAGTGAAAGTGAGAAAGCAGTGTGTTTCGAATTCACTGCGCCTGCGACGACTCCCCGGAAAAATGGTCGATCTTGGACTTGGCACGATCGATCACATACGAATGTGTTGCATTCAGAATCAGGTTTTCCATTTATAGGCACTCCGCCTTGGATTAGGGACAGCAGACAAGTTTCAAATTCAAAAGCTTTTTAGTTAGACCAAACAAGTGCTTATGAATAGGCAAGGGATATACTTATAGTGCGCTCGTAGCGCTGTGCGACCGCGGTGTTCTTACCGATTACCAAGGTTAAGCAGCGTTTGACTCGGTCGCCCGAGATTGGTGACCGTTTGTGACATTTTCCTATTCGAGCGTCTCCGTGCTTCGGAAGGCACGTTAAGCCGTTGGTACCGGCTACCACTTAATGTGGTAGTCGTTAAGCCGAGTTGGAAGCCTTAAAGGCGGCTTGATAAGTTCCAACAGCAGGTGACCACAAACCTGTCCCACCAATCCGCACTGGGTCCGCGTGGTGGAGTATAACCTAATCTCTCTCACCTCGATTTGTGAGAGAAGGCCTTTGTCCAGCAGTGGGCAGTATAGGCTGATATTATATACTTATAGTAGATACTTAAAACTACATACTTAAAACTACCCTCACTAAAAAGAAACGCAAAAATTCCACGAATTTAAGGTCCGGCTTGATAAGTTCCAACAGCAGGTGACCACAAACCTGTCCCACCAATCCGCACTGGGTCCGCGTGGTGGAGTATAACCTAATCTCTCTCACCTCGATTTGTGAGAGAAGGCCTTTGTCCAGCAGTGGGCAGTATAGGCTGATATTATATACTTATAGTAGATACTTAAAACTACATACTTAAAACTACCCTACGTTCGGAATGTCATTCCTGTGGAAAAGAAACTCAAAAATTCCACGAATTTAAGGTCTTTCCTGGTACCCACATCTTTTTATTACATTGTATATCTGTTTTGTTATCCTTTCGTCCGATGTGATATGTGTATGTCCATCCAATCTACTAAAGCATACCTTTTCTCTTCTTCCCGACGAGACCTATTAAGACAAAATGTATGATACTGCTGTCTTTTTATTACCATTAAGTTTCGCTATAGGAATTTTCACCTTTTTCGCTTTTTCTGGATTCTACTAATATTATAAATGTAAGAAATTGTGTTAAGATGTTTGTTACTAAATCACGCAAAAGAGGCTGATCGGATATGGATTAAATTTGGCACACAGTTTCTTTCCTAAATTAAATAGGATACTTTTCATCCCGGAAAATGTTAGGTTACTGTCTAAAGTCAACGCTACTTAAAGGTCCCTTCAAAGGAGGGTTGGTGACTAGCACTAAGGTACCAGACATTTAGGTAAGAAGTTAGTGAAATGTTGTGATTATAGCGGCGGTGTCGTGTGGCGGACGGCGATAATTAACTGTTTCGTTACACATAACGACAGTTGTTAGTAGGAGTGTTGGGGCCGAATACGAGCAAGATGAAAAATATTATATTAATTTATTAAATGGAGAATGAGAATGCCATTATTTGCCACCTCTATGATATATTTTATTAGTGGCTTTTAGGACTTCGTGGAGTTAGGCTTTGGACAAGCTGCCCACAAACAAGCGTTGTTAATAATTTCTTCAAGTTAAAATATCATCTGCATAACAAATTTTACAGTCTTAGTAAACCTGCGGATTACTTGCGTGTTTTCAAATTAATCAGTGATTGATGTGTTAGAAAATGGCTTTTCTGAATTAAAAGAAAAAAAAAAATCTTTAGATTTAAGCGAATATTACACTTTAAATATAACTATCTACTATAATAAAATATCATTAAATATAACTAGACTATCTTACCACGACCAAATAAACCGAGTCTTATCTGATGGAAAAGCCAAGAGTCTCCGTAACCGGCGAGCGTGTATGAGACGAACTATGAGAGTCGATGAAGCCAGAGAGGTATGTAAGGAAAGAACCTGTTGGAACTCTGTACTCTCTGCCTACCCCGCAAGGGATCTGGTGTGAGGTTATAGATAGATAGATAGAAATATAACTATTTTTCGGATTTTATCGCGGTTTATTTCTGCACCATGGGTGCTGTAAAGCACTCCAAACGCTGAGAACTTTAAACTGCGATATAATCCGAAAAATAACTTTATCATAAAAGGAAAAGAATTCAAAGAATAAAAATGTAAATAACATTAAATGCGTGTATAATCTACTGAACTATATTATAACGATTTAAATGTTCATCACCGTTTATCAGAGATATAGGATTGAATTTGATTGTTTTACAAGTAAGTACTTATATTTTATAGTCTGCTACCCGCTGCAACTGAGACCACTCCCTTTAAACGCTTGAGACTAGTAAGCCTCTAATGAGGAGGATCTTTTGTCAACGAGTTAATTAATTGCATGTTACGATCCACTTGTGTCGTTATGCATTTTATGTCCCCCTCGCCCTGTTGAAGGGAATTGATAGTTCGAGAGGGATAGCCTGCAGAAGCTAAGTAATGAATCTACATCGACCATAAAGTTCAGGAGTTTCAGTGGAGGATCAGGGGAAATGACAATCTTCATCGAAAACATGACAATTAAAAACCCGATCACTATCATATATCATCACGACAGATCCCTTGCGGGGTGGGCAATGTAGTACAACTACTTAAACGATGTGTTGATGTGTCCTCGCTACGCTCGAACTTTTACGGTCAAAATTGAACACGTAGGTCACAGCAGAGCACATTACAGGGCAAACCAGAAACCCTTATATAGTATGGATTCGTAGAGGCAGATTTGTAGCCCCCTGATGTTAGAACTTATCAAGCCGCCCATAAGAATTCCAACTTGGCTTAACGACCACCACATGAAGTGGTAATCGGGACCAATGGCTTAGCGTACCTTCCTAAAGAGACACTCGAAAATGGAAGTGTCACAGACAGTCCTCCATCTCCGGAATGCCGAAACTAATGCAGCTTAACCTTGGAGATAGCTAAAACCACAGTAGCCACGTACCACAATACCACGGTGCTACCACACACACATTGCACAGCTAACTAGTGCCTCATTTGTCAAATCAGAAACAGGCAGTAAATCTGATAAAAATCAATAGCAACTTCCTCGTGTAAGTAAAGCCCAGATAATCACATTAGCGTGTGACGTCACGGCAGGGCCACAGATAACCAATTGGCGCGTTTTGTTTATCATATTGTGTTATCTGTACGCCAGCAATTAGTCAGTACCACCGACACGATACCTGCCGAACGCGTGTTCTGCTTGTAATTAAATAAAAACGCCCACTTTTAACAATAAAATAATACCTTATAAAACTTTCTATGTTATTTGTTGATAAAAGTGCACTCCATTTAAAAAAAATCTTTATATAGTGTCATATTATATTTTTTAAATAGTGATGAGTCATTTTTAATGATTAATATTTTGGGGTGTTTTGTATTTTGAGAATTAATTTTGTGGTGGTTTAATTTTTTAAAATGTTGTTTCTTTAATCTGTATTAATGTTTCGTAAAGTGTTGTTTTGTGATTTTTACGCGCCCAGCGTCGATGAAAGGTATGATATCTATATTATCAGGCTAGGTCGCTTGCGGGGTAGGCACGTAGTCTAACAGGTTCTTTATGTTCGTATTTAATAAGTTAAACAATATTTCATCTGTATACAAATCCTGTATATTATTATAACACCAATCACAGGATTTTGGTGAAAATTTAAAAGTCCCGTTTTGTCACTTTCTGACCGTTATTATTACAATTACATAATGTAAACATTAGTTAATAATGTAAATATTAATTCCTCCAAAATTACACACAATTATTCAAAATAACACAATTTCCTGACAAGATAACTCTCTAATAGGCCCTTTGTTTACATAAAAGGTGTATACCTATAAATAATTAGTTTTTTTTAAAGGTAATGTAAAGGAAATGCTATGCCTGTTCTGTTTTACAGTGAATACTTACTGGCATCATTATCACAGACCTTCGAATGAGCGATCCTCATAAAAAATGTCAACTTCCTTCCCGTGTTTTGTAAATATTAACAAAGTTTTACCGAACAATCGCCGAAGTAGGATTGTAAGAGCTAATTTAGAACTTAAATCTTTAACATATTGACTTTTTAAATTTACTTTACTTTTACGAATGAAATAGTAGATTTATATTTGTAATTTGGACGTTTTATTTTTAATTTTGAGGTATCGAAGTGGATGCTAAAGTATCGTGGATGCTATTAAACATTCAAAATGTCAGAAACATAACACAAAATCTTTCATTCACATTTCACAAAATCTTTAAAGTTATGACTGTTTTGGGTTCTACTGAATTATCATTAAGCTGGCTAATAGTCGGAAAAATGTACCCATAAATAAATTATCTATGTATCTATCTATATCACCATGCAAGATTGCATTTAGGGGTAGGCAGAGAGTCAAAGCTCCAACAGGTTCTTCCCTGGTAGACCTCTCTGATTTCCTCCACTCTCATAGTTCGTCTCATATACGCTCGCCGATTAGATAGTCTAGGTCTTCGCCCGTACCACAGTATAATATTTTTTTATATTTACACTGTGCTGGTACATACATCCTTCCACTTTTCTTGCACTTTGGCAGTGTATTACTAGTTTAAACACATAAATAAATAAATATGTTACTTAATGCTTTGTAAACATTATGTCGTCGAATCAGGTAGTTTTTAATATTCCTCTATTTATTTAGAAATGAAAAATAAGCGGTGATAGCCTAGTGGTTAGACCGTTAGACTGCAAAGTCAGGGGTCTCGGGTTCAAACCCAGGCACGACTTTTCGAAAGCATGTGCGTATTAAAAATTAACTATCACTTGCTTTAACGGAGAAGGAAAACATCGATAGAAAACCTGCACGCCTAAGAGTTTCTCAAAGGTGTGTGAAGTTTGCCAACCCGCTGTGGGCTAGCGTGGTGGACTATGGCCTAAAACCCTCTCAGTTTAAGAGGAGGCCGTGCCCAATGGTAGAGCAGTTTCTTAACAGGGCTAATATTATTATTTTATTTAGAAATGTTAGAAAGTGCGAACGGTCTGGCTTCTTTCAGTCATTTCGAATCCAATTAGTCATGCTAATCTAATTGACAACGACAATTGACTAATTCCCAGTGTTTCGTACGATGGAAACCTGTTTCAATCTTATTATAGTTTCGGACTAGATACAGAGGTAATTGATTGGTGTTGAATATTTTAACATGAAAGGTGATTTGTGGAGGGAGTCAATGCTGACAGGCCAATGTTTGGGCCAATTTAATATTGGTCGTATTTTTTGTTATCACTTTATTAATTATGTAAATAAATTTAATAAGTTTTTTAATGTACTATGCTTATAAACAGACTAAAAATTTAAATACATAACGGCCATACTGGCCATACATAACGGAGTTCTTGTCCCAACGCTGTTATATGGTAGCGAGAGCTGGGTATGTAAGAAGGAGAAGGAAAGTAGGATAAATGCGGTAGAAATGCGAGCTCTGCGGAAGATGTGCGGAGTGAAGCTGACCGACCGCATTAGCAACAGCATAGTAAGACAGCGAGTAGGTATGAAAGATAGTATCGGTGTAAAGATGAGAAAGGCATGCTCCGTTGGTTCGGGCATATAGAAAGAATGCCAGAGGAAAGAATGACAAAACAGATATACAATGTGAAAGTGGAAGGATGCAGGTACCGGGGAAGACCTAGACTATCTTACCACTACCAAATAAACCGAGTCTTATCTGATGGAAAAGTCAAGAGTCTCCGTAACCGGCGAGCGTGTATGAGACGAACTATGAGAGTCGAGGAAGCCAGAGAGGTATGTAAGGAAAGAACCTGTTGGAACTCTGTACTCTCTGCCTACCCCGCAAGGGATCTGGCGTGAGGTTATAGATAGATAGAAAAATTTAAAATTAAGTTAAAAATATATAAAAAATACATAAAAATACATAAAGTGTTCAACACGGTCGGCATGAAATGGGTTACCGTCTCTATGCTGATTGATTTATTATATTTAAAATAATTAATTGTATTTTCGAATTGAGTGAGCAGTAAGGCTGTAGCCCGTAGTGAACCTTGACGGGTCTTTAAAAAATGTGTTGAGTGCTCAATGTCAATTTCATACTTATCTACAAAGAGAATATAATCACTACGTTTTACTTATCTATGTATACCGGAAAATTAAGTGAAGCTAACAAATCTATTCACACTTTTGCGGCTCTATTGCAATTTTAGCAATAATGCCGTTTTATTGTAATTATAGCAATAATCGATTTTAAAAAGTACGCGTTTTGGTGTTACGAAGGTCGCTCATAAAAATGCTAAACGTAATCAGCTGATAAAGCCAGACAGAGAGAGCAATAGCTCTGCTTTACCATGAGTTACAAATGCCGTTCAAAAAATCATATACCGACCGTATAAATGTTTAAGAATTCCTTGTCCGCCACTTGGTGCAGAGCACCACACTGAGATACATATTTGCCCTATAGCTTCTGTCCAAGCCTAGGCCGTTCTTCTTGAGTCACCTTTGAGCTAGTTGCCCCTTGTCATTTTGGCTGGGGCGATAGATGTTGCACGCTTGCCTTCTTTTACAGGGTAAGGCATACTCGTTTCCACGCGGTATATAAGCAGACCGGGCTAGTATATGGGCCCGCTTTGTGAAAAATTGCGTTTGATTAATTAACGCCTATACTAATTTATAGCATGCGATTGCTCGTTTAGCAAACAGTAAATTAAATGGAGTTACGATTTTTGTGAACGATATAATTTGACACACCCATCACTTCGTTCGCAATGGAACATTAAATTTACGCTAATAATGCGGGAAAGGGACAGGTATATCATGCCGCGTCACGCCGGCGGATTCACTTCCGGCCGGTGATACTCGTTGTGTTTTGGAACTGTTACCTGTCCGTTGAGTTTGTTAACAATTCTTAACAGGTGTGTTTTGAATAACCTGTATAGTTGGTTTAGGTTTGTTATCAAAACGATATATCCCCTTTTTAAAAAAAATATTGCGTTTGAACGAGATGTATGCACGTAGATGATGCAAAAGAGGTGTGTCCGAATCGTGGTGTGTGGCAAACTGTCTCTGCCTACCCCAGTGGCATTAGTGTATATATGTATGTATGTATTTATTGCGGGTTCCAAGACGATTAAAACGCCCTCGGGATTAAAACGCCGAGGTTCAAATTTTGGAGTCTATGAACACCATTGTGGATCCTGGCGTTACAGTGATGGGAATGTGTGGCAGGCTTAGTTCTAAAATAAACATCCGTACTAATATTATAAATTCGAAAGTAATTCTGTCTGATTGTCTGTTAATTTTTCACGCCTAAACAGCTGAATAGATTTTAATATGGAGACATTGTATCAGGGACAAGAACATACGCTACTTTTCATCCTAAAAACACTTAAGGGTGTGAAACAAGGGATGAAAGTTTGTATGGGGAACTCATTATTATTCAAGTTAGACATATGAAAATTCATACATGGAAGGGGCGGTGCCCATGGGTGCTGCAAAGCACTCGAAACGTCGGGCACTAAAAATCAAAAAATAAACCGCGATAATATCCGTAAAGTGGTTTTATTTCTATCTATCTATCTATAACCTCACGCCAGATCCCTTGCGGGGTAGGCAGAGAGTACAGAGTTCCAACAGGTTCTTTCCTTACATACCTCTCTGGCTTCCTCGACTCTCATAGTTTGTCTCATACACGCTCGCCGGTTACGGAGACTCTTGACTTTTCCATCAGATAAGACTCTGTTTATTTGGTCGTGGTAAGATAGTCTAGGTCTTCCCCGGTACCTGGTTTTATTTCATGTGTAATATTCGCGTAAATCTAAGAACTCAGTATTCATACATAGACTTATAGTTAGATGTAAATGACTACGTGTATCAGCGTTTTTTTTTTGTTAAATTATCCCTTAGGGAGATAAAACACTATATCTATGTCAAATTACAATATGACCGCGTGCGCAGCCGCGGGTGACAGCTAGTATATAATAATAACAAACCAGCCAATACTGTCCTACTGCTACCAAAGGCCTTCTTGCAAATTGAAGTGAGAGAAATTGAGACATACTCCACCACGCGGATCGAGTGCGGATTGGTGGAGACAGGTTTGTGACCAGCTGCTGTTGGAACTTATCAAGCCGCTTACTTTACTCAAACTTGACTTAAGGACGGTGTCTTCCGAAGCACCGAGGCTAAAAACTATTTTAAGAATTTCAATAAATCCTTAAAATAGTTTTTTTTTGTGATTATAATTACCTACATAATTGCCAAATTTGGAGACTACAATAATAACAGTTACGGAAATAAGGCAACTTTCATTCCTTTTATTCCTTGTCATTATAAAGGGAACCTCTGTTCAAAATTTCAGCTTTCTAGGTTTGGGATGGGCGTTGATGACTCAGTCACTGAGTGAGTGTGTCAGGTCTAGTCTTTTTACAAGCTTTTATATAATTTACAATGTTCGTATGTCTTTCTGTCTGTCTTTCCGGTTCAAATCTTTTGATCCATATTTCAAGCACTTGCGGATATCCAATTGAGCCAAAATTTGGCATACGTATGCAAGTTCGGTATTTCCATGTAGCTGGTCTGATGATGGAATCTGAAGGTGACCAGGAGGTTAAAAACATGTGAACTATACAATGTAACCCCCTCGTGTTTAGGCTTGTTAGATTGATATTGATAAATTCTATATAATAAGATAGTGTATAGGGTCTAATGATGAAGCGGAAAGGTAGCCAATGGGACCGCCCAACTACTCAATATAACCCCGCTCATGGGCTCATTGGATTTGTAACGACGAGTGCTATAGACCCGGATGGTGTCCATAGTCTGATGATGAAGCTGGAAAGAAGCCATAGGATCTCCTTGACAAAGCAAGATATCTTCGGTGTTTTTGCTATGTAAGCGTGTTTTTAAAAAGGTCTTCTAAATAAAAATTTGAATTTCATCGTAAAAAGTACGAGTGTATTACATAAATTTTATTTAATGTTTTAATTTTTTAAGACTACGCTCTGTATGACGGTCGCTTAGTATGACGTATTTGTCATTACCCTTCAATGTCATTATCTTAGAGTTTAAGCGAATTCTACTGTATAGTTATACAGGAATCTTTTAGTTCGCGACCAAAATCGAAACTAACGCTGTCATCAAGTGAAATGTCACTTCATGACAATCGGTGAGTTGCCGTTTGCTATGAAATTAACCAAGTTCTTTTTTAAATAGTAACCGTGCGGACCCTGTTAAATATTTCCCTGGAAGTAGAAAAAGTATGTGACAAACTGTAGTCTTTGCCTACCCCAGTGGGATAAAGGCGTGAATGTATGTATGTAGGTAGGAAAATATTGCAAAATGCCAAAATATCCTTGTCGCACTATATATAGATCTACACTTAGACTACCCTTCAGAAACCACAAGCGTGGAGTAATTAAAGTCTAGGCAAGGTTTTCCAACTGAACGTAAAATTTCGCCTACGTTTTATCAACAATAATATATAATATCAGCCTATACTGCCCACTGCTGGACAAAGCCCTTCTCTCAAAAATCGAGGTGAGAGAGATTAGGTCATACTCCACCACGCGGACCCAGTGCGGATTGGTGGAGACAGGTTTATGGCCACCTGCTGTTGGAACTTATCAAGCCGCCTTTAAGGCTTCCAACTCGGCTTAACGACTACCACACTAAGTGGTAGCCGGGACCAACGACTTAACGTGCCTTCCGAAGCACGGAGACGCTCGAATATGAAAACGCCACAAACGGTCACCCATCTCGGGCCAACCGTGTCGAACGCTGCTTAACCTTGGTAATCGGTAAGAGCACCGCGATCGCACGGCGCTACGAGCGCTTTAACAATAGTTTCACAGTTTTCACAATGGCGCGAGGTTCCACGATTGTTGACTGATTTAATCATACGCCCGCATCACTTGTGTTGACAGTACTCAGCTTTCTCTGAACTATTTGTAGGTTTATTATATACTACTTGTTGGTTGAAGTTGGACATGCTTCTGGTCTAGTGGCAAATATGGTGGCTGGTTGTGTGGCTGGCAATAATGAGGCGGACTAGAATTAGCGTAGAGTTTTTCTATTATATTCTCTCTATTGCACTCTATTCTTATGCTATGTAATGTAAAACAATCTATGCCTATCTATATCATCACGCCGGATCCCTTCGGTAGAGTGTACAGAGTTCCAACAGGTTCTTTCCTCGTTTCGTGCACGCTCGTCAATTACGATGGGTATAGAAGATAGTACCCTATATAATTTTGCGTGTGTGTGTGTCTGTGTGTGACAGTGTTGGGCATTTTTGAATATTTTTTTACAATAGTAGGATCAATTTCAGTTGCATTGAAATTAATTTGTAAGCTCTCCCTCTACGATGCGATACCGCAGAATAAAAATGACTTTTGGACGTCAAACGCCTCAGTCCCTTCCGTGACGATTAGTGCTGTAAAATACTCGAAACGTCGAGAAATTAAAAAACCGGCGCGCGTGAAGAAAACGAACTATGAGAGTAGAGGGAGCCAGAGAGGTTTGTAAAGAAAGAACCTATTGGAACTCTGTACTCTCTACCTACCCCGCAAGGGATCTGGCGTGATGATATAGATAGATAGATAGAAAAGTGGAAATATTTTAATTGCAATTTAATAGTTTTCACGACTATTTTTTCGTCCAAATCTAGTGTGAGAATGCGTATGCTGTTGGCCAAGGGACCTTTACAGCTTCACTTTCATTGAGACATATTATCTTTTCTTTAAATGGTAAAATCTTTAAACTATGGCATTATTTTCTATTTGTTGTGTTTTTGACATAGTCATTCTACATTCACTAGTAGTACTAGTCTCGGCTTTCATCCTCGCACATGACATATACCACAAACAGTTGTTTCTGTCTCAAAGTTTGTGTATAGCATTTATTCCTGTAACGTGGGTGCGTTTACAAACATGAAAATTTACATACACAAATACCAAATCAATCGTCTATGAAGATCTCCTGACCGAATGGCAGCAAAGATGGGATACAACAACAAAGGGCCGTCACCTCTACTTGTTCTTTCCATCCGTACGTGAGCGTTTGGCGAGGACATAGCTGGAGGTAGATTACTGTGTGGCTCAATTTCTCACTGGACATGACAACTTTAGGAGTAAATTCTCTTTTAAACTGGTACCTTCACCGCTATGTCAGTGTTCCAAGTCTAACTATGAGTATGAACAATCAGCACACCAAATTCTTTGGGAGTGCAGTCTCTGGCACAACGAGCGTACTATGTTAAACGGTCTGCGAAATACGTCTGGGGTAATCTACTACACGGATCTTGTAGAAACTCGGGATAATTTCCGTGCGTTCAAGCGTTTTTGCCATACCTAATACTGGAATCAAACATGAGGCTCACAAATAGGCTCTGTTAATATTTTTTCGTATCCGTGGTGCTTAACAACTGGGCTTAACCTAGTTGTAGTCCCTTCTCTATGGCTGATCTGCCATTTTTTTGTGTCTCCCTCTTTGCAAAGGAGGAAAGTGGAATTTTTATTTTCTAATTAAATTTGTTGCGGGTTCCAAGACAATTTAAGCGCTTCCCGGGACGCCCCAAGGTTCAAACCTTGGCGTCATCGAAGGCGACCATTGTGGTGGTGGCTTACAGGAGTTTCAATGGTGGGGATGTGTGGCGGGCTTAGTCCCATAGACAAAAAATACAGAAATACCCAGACCGAAACAAATAATTGTGGGTCACACAAAGATTTGTCCCGTGCGGGAATCGAACCAGCTATTAGACACAGTGGGCGGAGCGGCTTAAGCTCTTAAACACTGCGCTAAATTGTCCGTCGTAAGTAGGCATAAGTTCAATCCTGCACGGTATATTTTCTGTGACCCACAATTTTTATCCATTTAGTGCATGTAAAATTTATGTTTAGAAGGAAAAACGACGCAAAAATTGTAGGACACCATTTTGTTAAATAGAAATAGAGTTAATCCCTAAATATATTAAGGTTATTGGAAAGTTTTCTCCATACTGTGCGTGGGTGTTTTAATAAACGTCGGAGGTGTGAGATCCCTACGTGATGGGAATAAAACCGAGACGGGAACAGAAAGAAACACAGCGAGCTCACTTCATGCAAAAGCCCTACATTGCCGACTTCCTAGTTACCGGGAATAAAATAAATATTATGGGGAAAGCGTTATTTTTACATGCTGTGGAAGTAGTAAAATGTCCTAAGCAAAGATAGACAAATCACTTACTTGAACTGGCTATCGCGTAATATTCCCACCCCTCTTTTTCAAGATTAGATTGTGCCAGAATATAATTGCTGAATATGATCTACAACCCCATCAGGCGCAATTCCAGACTTCCAGACTGTTACTGATATACTTTTTTTCTTTAATAGAAAATCTTCAATAACACCATTTTCTCGGTGTGTATGCCATGTTGGATACACACCGTGAACCTCGTGATCGCTTCTTTACGACACTAGATCAGCGAGGTATGGTTAGGTACTTTTAGTTATGTCAATATTAAAAAATACGAGTGTTTAACGTAAACACATATCCGCATATATACTTAGTTGGCTGGCATTTCAGACACGTCCCTAGAGAAAACCATCTGTTTCTCAAAGCTGTGCGGGGAGATGGGATTGGCTTGATTGAATGGAATTATTGGGACGGTGCATCGTTCGAGGCTGGTATTACTTTTGTTACTTTACTGCCCGTGCCAGGGGTACATAGAAAATGGGGTTAGTTTGATCGTATGGCTGGTTAGCATGTATCTCTATTTTTGACATCTATCTATTTGTCTATAACATCAGATCCCTTGCGGGATAGGCAGAGAGTACAGAGTTCCAACAGACATTTGATTTATGACATATTAGTAAATATAAATTTATTTGTTTATTTAAAAGATCTCATCGCCTGTGCGGTCGTATAAATGTAAGCATATTAAAAAACCTAAAGTTGTGTATGCAAACTAAAGAAACTACTAAATACCAAATGTCGAGAATGAAATGGTCATTATTTAAAATTACTTAAGCTTTTAAGAACGAAATAACTTAAGATTATACCGTCCATTTTATTAGTTCCGCTAGTAAGCGCTCAATAAAATAGTTATAGTACTTATTACAAATATACTTGTAAGGCTTTCCGACAGAGAGTTGTAGCGATATTCTTTTTCTTCAACTGAAAGATGTTCACAACAGAACACAGATTATCCCCAAAGATCGCCACGTCGACCTTTTTTATTCTATTATTCCGTACTAGTAACGACACAGTGTTATATTTGGTCATGGTAAGATCATCTAGGTCTTCTCCGGTACCTAAATGCTTCCACTTTCGCATTGTATGTCAGATTTGTCACTTTCGGCCGCCATGACAACTAAGATTCGCGACCAGTTGCAAACATTTTTTATTTTGTAATGGCTACTGGTTGTTCTCTCTTCCGACATTCCTGTTGGAACTCTGTTTGCGTACCCTGCAAGAGCTCTGGCGTGATGATATAGATACATACAAAGCGGTGGTCAGGCCTATTGACATTTTATTTATTATTATATTATTTCCGGCGGATTATCTCGGTCTCAAACCCATTCCCGCCTATATGAAAAAAAAAAGCATACATACAACCGAACATAGAACCTCCTCCTTTTTGAAGTCGGTTAAAAAAGGCGACGACCTGCTATTTCGCGAAAGCGTCTAATTATTCGAAACGCCTAAGCATAGCCGCCGTCGCCCACATACCTGACTCTCCTTCCGTCAGCCGCTAACGCTGCCCGCGGCATAATCTATCGACCGACCTTCTCGATGCCCTTACTTCCCTTCTTTGGGATACATATACCGCACACAGGATCGCACACCAAGTTCGCTGGTGAGGTCGAAGAATTCCTTGCCCGCCACCCGGTGGAGAGCACCACGGCGAGACACTCAGTATGCGCGACCAATAGCGACAACCTACACCGAGGCCGTTCATTCTTTAGGCGCCCTTGAGCTAGTTGCCTCCTTGCCCTTCTGGATCGAGCGTAGTGGTTGCTCGCTTGCCCTCTTATGCGGTGAAGCAATAAAGGCGCCGCGGCCAACAGCGTAGATCATTCACACACAAAAAACATTAGATCCTCCTTCTAGCTCTTAGTACTAAATTCTTGCATTTCTGCTTTACATAACAGCGAGTCCGTGAGAAGCCGCCGGCGACGAACCACGCTTAGGCCTCACAATGGGTATTGTGTTACATTATAACACCTCGCTCTTGCATCACTGCTATATCTTGCTAGGTATAGCAGCAGAATAAGTCATAATATAGAAATTTGGAAGTAGTGATGTCAGCTTTTCGATATTTTGATCATCGCAGGACAATAAGTTATTGTGACGATGCATAGAACTTGCCCTTAAAGAGTCGTTTGTCACGATGTATGTTTTTCGGATGGCTTGGTCGAGTGGTTAAGGCTTGAGTTCCTCCGCTCACTGGATTCAGTAGTCGCGGGTTCAATTCCTGCATGGCACAAATCTGTGACACACACTTTTTTTTTCTATCTGGGTGTCTGTGCATGTGAATTTTATGATTGAACAATTCCTAGAGATTCCTAGAGAGAGTACGTTTTTATAAAAATAATACAGTAGGTTCCCCTAAGAGGTAAATAATTAATTGCGAATAACTCTGTATACTCTATTTGGAACGTTTACAAATCTTGATTCTAACGCCCTGAAAATAGAGTTTGAATTGGAGTGAGCTCTTGAAACATTTGGCGACTTGACATAGCCGAGTCGATGGCGTCTCTAGTTAATATAGGTAATAAAATTAACTGGTTCTTGTTCTTTTAGCCCACTTTTACACCTTCCACAGGAAATAGTCGTCGCGCTACTTTAATCCAGTTTTACCACCACACTGAGAAAGACGTAAGAGTATTTCCTCTTCGACATCTTTCTATTAGAAACGGAATACTATTTTTAATAGCTTATACCGTTTCCCACTGTTGAAAATAAATCTTCCTTCGAGATCTGCACAAAACTTTACACTATCAATACTGATTTTATTAAAATGGGACCACCTCGAAACTATACTAAACCCAACGCAAAAAAAACATCAAAATCAGTTCATAAATAATGTCGTTATAAAAAACACAGATGAATTGTCAACCTCCTCCTTTTTTGAAGTCGGTTAATATTCTGATTAGTTCTATGGCAGGGTACCTATAGACATAATACTCATAATATCTCAATCTACGCATTCGTATTGTTTGTCGTTAAGGAGTTCTCTGGTGTATCTTCCAAGTCCAAGGTCCAATACCAATAATTAACATGGGACCATCTTCGAGCTGTACTTAACCCAATGCAAAAAGAATCATCAAAATTGGCGGAATGATCGCGTAACATACATACAAAAAAAAACATACAGTCGAATTGGGAACCTCCTCCTTTTTTGAAGTCGATTAAACAAAGGTTGCAACTGAGAGCCAAAATTTCGTTAACTGTGATATTGGAACTCATTTTGTCAGTTACCCATTCAACATTTTTTTGTGTATGTGTGAATGGTATCAAAGTGGCACAGAGAGCAATGGAGCGAGCCATGTTGGGCATCTCCGTTGTCGACCGAATACCAAACATAGAAATCCGAAGGCGGAACTAAGTTGAAGATGTTGGTAAATGGATCACAAGTTTAAGTGGAGATGGGCAGGACACTTAATGAGGCGTCGAGACGGCAGGTGGACCAAGGCCGTAACAGAGTGGTGGCCCAGAACAGGACGCCGACCCATAGGCAGACCATCGGCTAGATGGAGCGATGATATCGTGAGAGTGGCTGGCAAATGGTGGAATAGATTAGCACAGGATCGGCACGAATGGCGTGATAGAGGAGAGTCCTACACTCAGCAGTAGGTAGATACAGGTTGATTAATGAAGATGATGATGTGTGTGAATGATCTACGCTGTTGGCAGCGGAGTATTTACAGCTTACACTCATTCAATAGTAATTAGTCCGTTAGAAGGGGCGTTCGTATCGTTTTATTTTTCAGGGCCCTCCAATATTCGCCACATACTTGGTGAAATATTGCTTTTATCAATAGACTAAGTTTTCTTCGTCATATATATAAAGTAACTAATGACACTACCCTCTATATTATTAAACCGTCATCTACTATCCAGTGACGTTATCCGGCATGTCTACGTCACACGCCGGACGTCGCCAGCAGCCCTCACACGAGAGATAAATGACACTTGTTCCGCCTATTGTTACATTTGTGCCCGTTATTGTAGCGCCGGGGATAGGGCTGGGTATTGTTTGTGACTATTCAGCCGTTG
This sequence comes from Phalera bucephala, assembly GCA_905147815.2. NCBI lineage: Eukaryota > Metazoa > Arthropoda > Insecta > Lepidoptera > Notodontidae > Phalera > Phalera bucephala. Next base: position 3,174,130 of record LR990620.1, on the reverse strand, counting down.
TGCCCCTCCCTAGAGAATAAGGAGAACGTTAGGGGATGGAGAGGATCTAATCGTATGTTATTGTATTAAAATGTACTGTTTGGTCCAATGGCTAAGAATTGCGCAGTTGATCGAGTAGTTGCGGGTTCGATTCTCACACGGGATAATTCTTTGTGTCACCCACTTATATTTGTTTCGGTGTTTGTGTATGTTAATTTCATGTTTGTAAACGCACCCATGACACAGTATTAATTCTTAGTGAGGGCCTATGTTTAATCTTTAAAAGAGTAACCCATTATATCCTCTATATTATTTAACCAGCATCTACTATACCGTGACGTCATCCGGCATGTCTACGTCTCATGCCGGACGTCATCAGCAGCACACGCGAGAAATAAATTACACTTGTGCTGGCTATTGTAACATTTGTGCTCGTTATTGTAACGCCGGGGATAAGGCTGGGTATTGTTTGTGACTATGCCGCCATTGTGCCTCTCCCTAGAGAATAAGGGTAGATGAAAAAAATTGCATTTTATCATCGTTACGCATCGTTTAGGTAAATTTTTTTTTTACTTTTATAACGGACGTTAATGCAGTGGCTGAGAGTAAGCCGATCCGCCCATTAAAACGAGTTTGGAAATCCACGCACTGAATAATATAATGGATAAATATAATAATTTTTGTGAGATTCACATACATTTTTTCGGTCTGGGTTTTTGCGTATGTGAATTTCGTGTTTGTAATTACATCTACTACACAGGAATACATTCCTATGCACTGCTTAATTGCATATACCTATGCGATGTACGCCACTGAAATTAATTATTCTTTAAAAAAACCTGTAAAATTTTTTGCATACATTGCTGTTTTTTATTATTATTTATCAGTTTTTTTGTCACTAATAAAGACTATATGGTGAGAGTGTGTGCGACACTCTCACCATAGTAAGACTATCAGCCGTCATTACGCAACAAACCTCGTTTGACAGAAGTGGTTTACGTAATAAGAAAATAAAATAACAATTTGTCGTCTTGTGTGATTAAATACTGTCGAAACCATAGTTAGTTTTTGGAAAAAATGACCTTTCTTAGGTAAGTGAATTATTTATCACTTATTATCCGTGTTATGGACATAAAATAAAAACGTATTTTTAGGAACACAAAACCTCGACGAAAAGGGCAATGTTGCCAACTATCCAAAAGGAAAAATTTACAAAAATGTGGGAGTTTAATACTAGTTACATTTAATAAAAAAAAAATTTTCTTGCCAGACAATTTGGCGCAGTGGTTAAGAGCTTCAGCCGGGGTTCGATTCTCGCACGGAACAAATCTTTGTGTGACCCACAATTATTTGTTCCGGTCTGGGTATTTGTGTATGTGAATTTTTATGTTTGTAAACGTACCCACGACACAGGAATAGATCCTAGTGTGGGGTTTCAAAAAAAATATTGTACATGAAACAAAACTATTTTACGGATTTTATCGCGGTTTATTTTTTATTTTTAGTTCCCGACGTTTCGAGTGCTTCGCAGCACCCATGGTCACGGGAGGGACTGAGGTGTTAGACGTCTAAAAGGCATAGTTGTTCCGGGGTACCCTCAAACTTCTTAATTATTTTTGTTGTTGTTGGTCCGATCTACGCAGCATGAACTGCGATCTACGCAGAACTCAATATAAGAACTCAAAAATATTGTATTAAAAAAAAGAAAATGACCAAATCTGATAAAGTAAAACGAAAACGATATTTTTTAACTGAATTTAGGTGTTTAAATTGAACTTAAATTAACAAGGATTTTTTCGGCGAACTGTATGTACCCATTAAGGTGCTAGGAATTGGAAAGTATATATATATATATCGTTTAAAAGTGGCTATATAATATTAATAAATGTATTCATCACTAGGGATGTGACAGAAAAAATAAAAATAAACTTTTGAATAATGTAAAAAAAATCAATATTCAAAAAATTAATATTTTTTACATAGTTCAAAAATGAATTTTACTAAAAGCGATTTATATTGAAAATTATCGATATATTTGTTTTTTGTAGAAGTAAACTAGGAAGTACGATTTCTCTTTGCTCAATTTTAATAAAAACAATTTAACAACACTTATTGCAACAAAATCAACTTTAATTTTAAATTAAACAATAATTTTATCGAAACTTTAATTTCAATTCTTTTTTATTCTATGTATGTGAATACATTATTTAATCGCGAAATATACCATGAATTTCCTGTAGAATAAGTTTTGGCACACGTATACCAAGTACACGGATTCTGAATTTGCGTACGATGTTATCTATACAAGGTGTAACATAATGTAACATAATTAAGGCAAGACCTGAAAGTAGTTTGTTCGGCAACTGAATCAATTCCAACTATTTTTAAAGATAGTTTTTTTTTATCTATCTATCTATCTATAACCTCACGCCAGATCCCTTGCGGGGTAGGCAAAGAGTACAGAGTTCCAACAGGTTCTTTCCTTGCATACCTCTCTGGCTTCCTCGAATCTCATAGTTCGTCTCATACACGCTCGCCGGTTACGGAGACTCTTGACTTTTCCATCAGATAAGACTCGGTTTATTTTAATTTTTTTTTTAAATTTCATAAAATGCTGTTACTCGTTCTGTTCGCTGTATTTAAGAAAATGTAATAATTACTCAAAGCATTAGGGCTATTTTAAATGTTCTATTACACATACCTCGATACGTATACAAAAGTTAATTAATTATTAAATTTTATGGTTAATTTGGGTACCAAAGAGGTTAAAAAAATGATAGAAAACTACTTAAAATTGGAAGTTTGATTTACGTATTGAACTCGTAAAGCAATGATCTAATCAGGGTGTCTGATGTCTTGCGTTATTTATGGCACACCTTGTATATGATAAATAAATAGATGAATATAAAAAAAACTATTAATTATCGAGAGTAGAAAAATAATCGATAATTAGTAATCGATTTAATCCATAAAATAATCGATTTCTGGGTCCTTAATCTACACGAAAAATCTATTTTTTTTGCGATATGCAATGCAACACTAGCGATGAAAACGAAATATCAATCTTTCGCATTGCAAATCATCGATGTGTCAATGTTATTTTCAATGATGTTTCATATGGATGTTTATACTCACCTTAAACATTTAAAAACATTGATGTTTCGATGCATCGATATTTATCATAACGACAATTGCATCAATATTTGTCCGAGAGTGGATGCAATTCGAGATAGTTTAGTCGTTAACTTGGATGCTACATAGGTTCCTTTAAATTGGAATCAGATTAGGTAGTGTAATATCCCCATATATTTATGGGTAAATTTTGTTACACATGGCAGCCCTTTTATTTACTCACACGTACTTGCGCCGCCGCCATTGCTATGCTTAGTTAGTTATAGTGCTAAATTAATTATATAAATTATATTCCTACCATGTCTAACCCCTTGAACCTTGAAACCCATTGAAGCGATTATGATAGTACACAATATATACCTACACTTTTTTAGGGTGGGGAAAATAAACGGATCAGTTATACAACTAATGGGGCTTCTTCCAGTATAATCCTATTAATCCTATAACCGATAGAATATCGCACCTCTACCCCTAATAGTGGACATCTCAACATTTTGTCCGACCTAGGAATCGAACCGAAGACCTCGTCAACTGCCAACTACGCCGTCCTTTTTCTATCGAAATATTTTCAAAAGGCTCCGGATATTCTGTGCGCCGGTGTCGGGAATTGTTCTCGGCCCAGTACAAAGGCAATAGATCCGCTATTTTTTACATTAGAATAACAACATCATCGGGGCGATTATGGCGATTTTTGAATGTATACAATGCACCTCCACCACCTTCACTTGACGAACAAAGACGTGACGGCATAATTTATATATATATTACACAAGCTAAGCCGCGAGCAACACTATACCTGCATGTCGGAATTATTCGCCGGCGGATAGGAAGTGGGTCCACTTGTCGCTCGCCCGCCCCATTGTGCGGTTGACCCATTTCGCGCCAGCCACTGCACCGGAGTGTCCTGAATTGTTTACACCTGTATCACAGGTAACATGTATGTAAACATTTAAGTATCTTAGACGCGCTCTCTTAGAGACTTTTAGGAGGTGTTGAGCACTCCGAGACCTGCCATGAATCCGCGTAGATCGCGCGTTGTTTTCGTGATTCTTATTCACATCGCCACATACTAAGATACTTAACTGTATAATAAGGTAACATTGTTAAGTGGCTCCATGTGATACAGTAGTTGTATTGTTTACTGTAACACAAGAAAAGCCACGAGCAAAAACGGTACGTGTATGTCGGAACTATTCGCCAGCGGATAGGAAGTGGGTCCACTTGTCGCGCAGCCTGCCCCTTTTGTGCGGTTGACCCATTTCGCGCCAGCCACTGGGCCGGAGTGTCCCGTATTGTTCTACACCTGTATTTTAACGCGACATTGTTAAATGGGTCCTTGTGACACAATGTACCTATACTTTTATAGGGACAAATATTTATGTTTTACTTGGCATGGACTTCTTAATTATACAGCAATAATGATTTTATAAACAATTATTAATTTATTAAATTAAACTAAGAGCCTATTGAAACTCACTCTCTGCCTACCCCGCAAGGGATCTGCCGTAATGATATAGATAGATAGAGAGACATTAAACAAAAAACTAATAAGTAACTTTTATAGTCGACATTTTCAATTATTTAATTCTCCTTCTTCACTCGAAAGACGTCCACTGCTGGATAAAAGCCTCCCCCAAAGACCACCGTAACGACCGTCTATGTGCTGTACGCATCCACTTTCTACCCGCCACCTTCACCAGGTCATCGCTCCTTCTGGGGGCCTGCCCACTTCGTCTTCCGGTACGAGGTCGCCACTCGATAATCTTTCTGCCCCAACGGCCGTCAGTTCTACGAGCGATATGCCCCGCCCACTGTCACTTAAGTTCAGCAAATCTGAGTGCTATGTCAGTGACTTTGGTCCTCCTGCGGATCTCCTCGTTTTTGATAAGATCCCGCGGGGTGACTCCGAGCATGGCTCTCTCCATCGCCCATTAGGTGATCTTGAGCCTTCTTATGAGGCCCATTGTAAGCGACACTGTCTCAGTGCCGTAAGTCATCACTGTTCATTTAATTCAATATATTATTTTCAAGTATAATTTACTTCTTTTTTACTCAGTAAATAAAATTTTATAACAATAACCTATTTTGATTGCCATTGAACTAACTGAAACTAAAAAGTCGTTTATAAGATAATGGTTCAATGAAGGTAATTGAATGGTCTATTGATTTTCGTAAACTACCTTCTAAATAGATAATAGAGTTTTTATTATTTATCTTAGACAAAATCGTCAGCAAAGTTACACACCGCTTATTTTAATTTGTTTACCCGAAGTTCACATCGCTCGTAGAACTGACGGCCGTTGGGGAAAAAATGTTCTTGAGTGGCGACCTCGTACCGGAAGACGTAAAGTGCTAGCTAAACAAGCTTTTATAGCAAAAACATAACGAAGATATCTTACGCAGTTGAGGAGTTCCTATGGCTTCCTTCCGCCTCCACCATCGGACTTTCGGGTCTTAAGTACTCGTCAAGACAAATCCAACGAGCCATTGAGTAGATGGGTGGTTCCATTAGCCACTTTTTCGCTTCATCATCAGACCCTGAACACTATCTGGTTGTATATTACTGGTAAATGCCAACCTAACATGTCTAAACACGATGGGGTTACGTTCTATAGTTGACATGTTTCTATGGCCACGTCCCGACTCCATCATCAGACCAGCACCGTGGTACAGTATTATTGCATTGTTACCGAACTTACATACGTATGCCAAATTTCAGCTTAATCGGATACCTGCAAGTACTTGATAAATGGATCACAAGATTTGAACCGGAAAAACACAGACTGACAGATTTTCGAACATAGCAAGTTAAATAATAGCTTGTAAAAAAATGAAGACACCGTCACGCGTATGTTCCTTAAGTGGGGATGGCACAACTGTACATTCATATAGATGGCCTCTATCTATATTATCATGCCAGATCCCATGCGGACCTCTATTTAGCAGCAAATCATCAATTTTGTGGGCCCAATCCGGGAATTTGTAGAAAATTGACACTTTTCGTGACCTAGGATTTGAACTCTAGACCGCGATATTGCAAGCTGGCGTTAAGTTACCAGACCAACAAAGCAGTGTGTTCTTCTTTGTGATAAAATGTGTCCCAACCACGCGTGCACTGCTTACGATAATTGCATTGGATGCTGAGCTCTTGATCCGGTGGCGAGACGCGTGTACAGTCGCCAAGCAATTGCGACTTTGTAGTACTGAATTATATTGATTTAAACGGGTTTGTCCAGCACGACATGGTGAGTTAGACTTTACTAAGAATTCTATGTTTTATAATGTTTTGGGATAGCCGTCTTGTAAGTCGGCAGAATGGTAATAGGATAATAAAACGACGGTGCGTATTTTTGGTGGAAGATTAATAGCACCTCTAGCAGATGAAATTTCAAATGTATAGTATATGTTTTACCCAAAAACTGTCATTGTTATTTAATAGAAAGAATACCATAAGTCATTCGTTTATTTGAAAAAAAAAGACCAATGTAGTGTTGTAAATTTAACAGCAATGGTGCAGTTAAGATGGAAATATGTTAATTCATATTGAATAAACATATTTCAAACAGTTCCGGCGCTTGTGAACTTGTTTTAAATGTTTCTGACTACTTTTTCAGAATATATACCTAGGCATAGAAACAGGAAGGATATTTCACAATTTTAATCACTTTTAAGCAAGGTCCGTTTTATAACGAAATCTTAACATTAGATTCACTTACTAAAGAATATCTTCTTGAGTCGTGAAAACATTGGCAACCTAGCCGGAATTTTAATTTTTGTACTCTGGCAGAACTAGGAATTGTGCTCGAAGCTTCTATAAGTGCACTGGTACTTTTTCGGTTGTGATGTATCTAATCCCTACTGTTCACTGGTAATGAAAAAAAAATAACAATTTTATAAGTAACATTTACCTACTGACCTATCTGAATGTCATAGCTAGGCTAAAAAACCGGAACATCGAAGGTATCTACCGGTCAGCTGACGAGTTGCGCCACCCTTCAACTACGCTTGGTGTAGGTGTTTTTAGAAGTATTTTTTTTTTCAGTTTTTTCAGTACCACTTTCGGTCTACGACGGTTATAATAACACCGTGTATAATTAAAAAAGCCAAAAAGCTGCCAAGCTGAAATGGGATTGGGCTGGTCATGTCTGTCGCATGCCTGACACGCTTTAAGCAAAAATAATCACCAAATGGGATCCTCTCAATTTTAAACGGCGTCGCGGCAGGCCCAGTAGGAGATGGCGGGACGAACTGGATGCCTTTAAAAACGATTGGCGCTCAATAGCCCTAAACAGAGTGGAGTGGAGGAGATGGAGGGAAGCCTTTGCCCAGCACTGGGACACTTTAGGCTAACTAATAATAATAATTAAACAAGTACAGCACCTACTGAAAACGTTGCTGTAAGCTCGGTTATGTATAGTAAGCTACTAATTTCCAAGTTATGTGTACTAGAAAACCTTCACTCTTTTCTATGGATCGCGCAAAAAGCTACTTAGATCGATGATTATTGGCGATATGGACCTTTGATTTTGGTATAATGTGGTTGTATCTTATTCATCATCATCATCATCATTTCAGCCTATACTTGTCCACTGCTGAACATAGGCCTCCCCAATCGCTTTCCAGCGTAACCGGTCCGATGCCACCTGCATCCAACGATTTCCTGCGATTTTCACAAGATCGTCGGTCCATCTGGCAGGCGGTCGTCCTACACTGCGCTTGCCAATACGTGGTCTCCACTCTAGAATCTTTCTGCCCCAACGCCCGTCCGATCTTCGCGCTATGTGGCCAGCCCATTGCCACTTCAGCATGCTAATCCTGAGGGCTATGTCGGTGACCTTGGTTCTTCTACGAATCTCCTCATTCCTGATTCGATCACGTAGAGAAACGCCGAGCATAGCTCTTTCCATAGCTCGCTGAGCAACCTTGAGCTTTTTTATGAGACCTATTGTAAGAGACCACGTCTCTGATCCATATGTCATCACTGGTAATAAAATACAATAGCGAATACAATAGCGATAATTTATAAGTTACTTTGTATACGTATTATTTAAAATAGTATTAAATCCTTTAACCCTAATTTAAATATAACTTTACGGAGCAAATGCCCATTACTTACATTTTCTCGTTAACCCCAAATAAACAAAAGAAAATCCGTTCCTTACCAGCATCCAAATATATCCTACACGCAGGGTTGCCAACTTTTTAGAAGAATGTAAGTAGCTATTTATTCTATTTATCTTTCTAACTATATCATCACGCCAGTTCCTTTGCGGGGTAGGCAGAGAGTGCAGAGTTCCAACAGCTTCTTTCCTTACATACCTCTCTGGATTCCTCCACTCTCATAGTTGGTTTCATACACGGCCGCCGGTTACGGAGACTCTTGACTTGCCCTTTAGGCTTACCTAAAGGGCAAGTCAAGAGTCTAATAGCTTAACCGTATCTTAATACGGTTAAGCTATTTATTCTGATTTTGAAAAGGGCAAATAAAAAAAACAGCATAAAGAGCATAACGTACTTATAATAACCACTCCGCTTTCTAGATCGAGTAGTCGCGGGTTCGTTACCCGCGCGGGAAAAATCAATGTGTGATCCACAATATTTGTTTCGGTCTGGTTGTTTGTAAAGGAACCCTCGACACAGGATTTGTAATGAATTTCTATGGTAAGCATGACCTGGTTCTACAGGATTAGCTATAGACGAAGGAATTCTTCAACGGCCATCAGCAACGAAATTTTGTATACACATTCGATTGCCCGTTTTAAATTGCATTATTCCCTGGCTGCATAGAAGTTTATTTTGACAAAAATGTTTTTTCTTTTTTAATAATAATTTATTTTAGAGTATTCCTAACAACCCTACCTCCTCCCTAGTCCCTTGCGAAAGGGACGGGCGTGCGTTTTATGCGCGGGCGCGTGGCCGCCATTGGGCAGCAATAAAGCGAGCACTCGACTGGCAGGATTAGCTAGACTAATCATTCGCTTTGTTTGACAATACCGTGCTACAGAGGTTAGGGTTGAGATCCATTGGCGAGAGATGTGACGTAATCTGAAGACGTCACTTCGTTCAATGATTGCATGTATCAAACATTTACGTCATGCGAGAGAAGATGGTCATTTTTAATTTAAATAATATTTCCTATTTGTGGTACTTTTCTTCTTTTAATTAAATATATCGTTACGTTAATATGACTTCGATCGCGCCTGGGTCTTAGTCGCAAAGCTTTGAGCCAACATGTTTCTAAGAACGTTTTTAATTACTATCCTGTTAATCTATTCCTGCTAGATCTTTATTTTCAATTTCGTCTAAAGTGTAAAAAATATAGTAAGTGAAAATTGATAACACCAATTACTCGTTTTTCCTCGGTGACTGCTTGGCACAACCAGTCGTGCCACAGGAAATATTCCTTTCCCCTGATACTACGGGTAGAGAAATGGGCGAAACCATCTATGCCATCACACTATATTACATCTCAAATGAAAAAAAGTACACCTCAATCTCGCATTGCATTTCGCAAATAAAACAACCCTCAGCTCACTATTGCTTCTCCGAATCCATTTCCATCCCGATAATGGAAGAAAATTGCCTTTTTTGCTTAACAGCGTTATTATTTATATTTCTTTCCCCGCAATGCTTATTGCGCTCGGGTCTAGAGGGTTTAACGTCCAGAAGAAAATTAGCCAGTGCTTTTAATTTCCCGCATAAGTAGTTGCCAAGATTTGTGTTAGGAATTGTAGACACCACTCTTCTGAATATATAATGTAATAATAACACTTCTTACTCACATACCTAGTGCACCATGCACCTATCGCTTGCTCATCACCAACACCATCTCTCACCCTCCAAGTCACACGAATTTTCTAGTTAAACACATTCAACCTACCTGATTAATAACTTGATGTACTGAATACACTTGGCTTAAGCGGGTCCATATCAGTAAGACAATGAAAAACTGAGAAATACAAAACAACACTGATAATAATACATACATACACTCTCGCCTTTATCCCACTGGGGTAGGCAGAGACCTACAGTTTGCCACATACTACGATTCTGACACCTCTTTCGCTTCATCTACGTTCATACATCTCTTCATACATTTCCGTCGATTTAGAGTGTTACGCACTTGACCCTTTTCCAAGAGACTATTAATTTGGTCGTGATAGGTTTTCCTTGGGCGACCTCTTCCGACACTTCCACTCACATTTGCTCGATATATTCCTTTCGTTAGCCGCCTGTCACACATCCTCTCCACATGCCCATACCAATTCAACATACCTCTTTCGATCCTAGTCACCACGTCATCGTTCAACTTAGATCGGTTTCTAATCACACTATTCTTCATTCAATAATAATATAATAAATCGTTGGTCATACATCATACATATACATCACCTGTTGGAACTCTGTACTCTCTGCCTACCCTGCAAGGGATAAATGGATCCATTGCGGATTGGTAGAGGCAGGTTTGTGGCCACCGGCTTATCAGGAAGCCTTACTTCCAAGTTGACATTGACTATTACATTAAGAGGTAACCAGGACCAACTGCCTAATGTGGCTTTTGAAGCACGGAGTCGGTCGAATACGAAAAGTCAAAAAGGTTACCCATCGCAAACCGACCAAGCCAAACAAACGCTGCCTAGCCTTGTAGATCACCTTAAATCTCAAGGGGCGTTGTTGGTCGTCACTGTCTCGTCGTACTAGTGGCGGATAGGGTTTCTACTACCATGCTACCATGAATAGGGAGAGAAGGTGCGTCATTGATAACTAGATGGCATTACAGGGTATATTTGGATTAAGTAGCATTTTATATACTATTCGTAATTCATCTCTTTATGTTAATAGCATCCGTGGTTTTTACGTTAAAAATTAATATCGATAAAATTTTGTTATTTATTTGGCTTCATGCTTATTTTTTTTTAACAAATATTCATTCGTTTATTTATACCTTTAGTTGTAAAAAAATACTCCTCCTAGGGAGCGTTAGGTATTTTAAAACTTATCCATGAAAGTCGCGGGAACTTATGTATGAAAGATTATGTTCTCAAAAACAGGGGGTTTTGGAAGTTTGGGACCAACCCTGTTTGTGACATAAGTATTTCTTAGCTTGGTCGCAAAGCTAAGAAATACTATAACAATTTCTAAGTTTGTCTGATAACATCGAAGATATTTTATTGCGGGTGCCGGAATAAAGGTGCTGATTGGAATTGGATCGAAAGGTTAATTGCCTGTTCTTAAATAGGTCAGGTTTTAATTTTCTGGAACGAAAGTGTAAATAGGTATGAATACAGGACACGTTTTGCTGATTTCAAGGTTTTTTAATTAAGCTCGAGACGGGTTCTGGAAATTAGAATCATATAGACAGATAGATCGGTAAACTATTCCATAATCCGTGGGTAAACCTTTTTTGGGTTCTGTTGGTTCTGGTGGTGTAACCACATCATCCAGGTACGATCATATTTATGGGTTCGAAACCTTCATAAATACAGCCTCTGCCACCCCTGCATGGGAAGTAGGCGTGATAGCGTTTATTTTTAGTTTCATTTATAATCTCGACTTTTAGTACTAAATGTAATTTAGCGGAACCCTGACGTCTTTTCCATGGAACCCTCGGGTTCCGCGGACCCAATTTAGGAATCGCTCGTGTAATATAGTATAATATTATTGTGTGGGAATCCAACCCGCGACTATTCGACACAGTGGGCGTCGGCGTCCGTCGAATGTTAATGTAAATAGGATTTTTATTTGATACTGAAACTAGTACTGGTATAAGATATTTTATTTATTGGTCATTAGGCATAACACGCTATGCTTTAACATTTTTACTTAATACAAATCATGTCATCATATCAATTTTCCATGGAACCCTCGGGTTCCGCGGAACCCACTTTAGGAATCGCTCGTGTAATATATAATATTATTAATCATTCGTGGTGACTTATACTGATAGTTTGCTTTCACTAGCACTATAACAAAAGATGCATTTATAATCTTAAAGTTCCTTTTATAAATCTGAATTATTAACAATAATTGTAAGGGGTTCCGCGGATCCCACTTCAGATATCGCTAGAGCGTGTCTTAACTGAAAGGCAAGTCAAGAGTCTCCGTAATCGGTGAGCGTGTATGAGACGAACTATGATCATAGAGGAAGCCAAAGAGATCTGTAAGGAAGAACCTGTTGGAACTCTGTACTAGATAGTAGGCATATGCCTACCCTGCAAGGGATCTGGCGTGATGATATAGATAGACATTACTAATCGCACCTGGTGACTTATAGTTTGCTTTCACTAGCACTGTAATAAACGATGAGACAATAATTCACAAGACATCCGTTACGTAAGTCGGTGCGGATAGTGTGCGTGACGTCACGCGCCGATGCGCCTGCACGTCCGTTTGATCATCCACACCTATTTATAAAGCGGTTTCTTCACTGATAAATTTATTTTTAAATTAAATAATTAATTGAATTAAGATCAACATTTGCCAATGTTTTTGGATGGATGTTTAGCAGGAACGTTGTGGCAGGATTTGTCCAAGGGAAGATCTTCCAGCCAGACGGGTGTTGTTTGTCGGGGCTTGCCACTCCCCGAGAGTTGTTGTCGGGGGCTTGTATATATGTTACACGTCGTGCGCACTCTAATATCGCGTTCTAGACATGTGTGGGGAATCGTCAGCACCATCTATTGGTAGATAGTCGCAACTATGTAGCGATGTATAGGGGTCGCTACAGACGTTAATTTTGAAACATTATATTCTTATTGATATACAGTTAAAATGACAAAGGATATATGTTTTATCATTTTTTCATTCAATGTTCATCCATTGTCATTCAATTCTGAGCTATGTTAAACCCTCGCCCGCCGGGAAATTAACTCATGATGGATTGAAAAATTTTTACCGAAAGAAAAACGCAAATATTCACCAAACCGTTTTAATAAAACAAATACGATAAAAAAATACATAGTATGTTTTTGTCATCGTTATTTTGACTAGGTATGGCTAGATACTCTATGCTTAAAATAGTGACCATAATTTAAGTCTATAATATTATCTATGTGCTAACAGTGAGCCTTACATTATACTGTTATTTTGTGCAAAAACTATCGAGTATCATGCAGTTAGCACCAATTAGTTTAAGGTGCTACCGCGATAAAAACGTGTTATTTGTCCTCCATTCACTTTAAGACAATATGGATTAGAGATTTAATATTTGGAATTATGATTTTTGACTCTATATTTTATAATCTGGTAAAAGGAATACACGACTAAACGAAATTTTCTTGATAGAAAAAAAATCTGATTCCAACGCGAAACGCTTTAGAAGTTCTCAATAGAATGTTAAGTACATTCTATTGAGAACGTCTTAAACTTCTATAAACATAGAGAATAATTGTAGCAAAGTTTAGACAAAGCAGATTTTAACTTCATAGTGTAGTTTTTAGAAAAATAAAAGTTGGGTTTGCACACACGTCGTTTGTTTCCGAGCACGCGCTCAATATATCGTTCTCTTATCATTTATTTGTATTACAGGTCGATCACGATAGGCCCTTAATATGTACGCATCTTTACCTCGTTTCCTCTCACTGCATAATAACATACAGTGGTTTTTATTGTTACGTAGAAGCTTCCATATTGCTTTTAAGGGAATATTATACGCACGGGGCCTTATTCGCGACCGATTGAGCACGTAACGCAGCGCGTTACGATAAAATAATAATATCCTATACTGACCCACTGCTTGGCAAAGACCTTCTCTTGAAGGACCTTGTGAAAGATATTAGGTCATACTCCACCACGATTCGATACTAAAGCTTGGTGAAATTAACGTGTAATGGTACTCCAGGGATCAGACATCGACCTCGCCGGCGAGGTCAAAGAATCCCTTGCCCACCGGCCGGTGCAGAGCATCACGGCGAGACACCTAGTATAGCCCTCATCCATAGCGACTGCCCAAGCTGAGGCCGTTCCTTCTTGAGGCGCCCTTGAGCTTGCCCTTCTGGCTTCTCAAACGTAGTGGTTGCACGCTCGCGGTGAAGCCGTAACGGTCTCGCGGCTAACAGCGTAGATCATTCACACACGCACGGCTGTTGAGTCGAGCACTCAACAGGACGTGTCGAGGCGGGGATCAAGAGGAGTGGGGCGCGCGCAACGCGCGGCCGGTCGTCGTGCCCGGCGCCCGCACCTCAGCCAGTCAGCTGATACATACGAGGACGTGTACCCGCGTTCCTACTTTCTCTCACATATTTTATATTCTTACGTTCAGTACCGTAGACGCGACTACCACTGTATACTCTTAAACAATATAGCCAGTGTAATTGTTATACAGCCCACTAGTTTTATTACCATCTCCACTGAGTTATTGACGCCACCAACGGCTCTTATTGCTATGACCACTTAAACACGTAACACGGCACGTTACGATAACTCCGTGATATAATAGTTTAATGGTAGTTACAGGCAGCAACGAAAGTACCTCAACATTCTCAGGCTTTCAAATCGCTTGCACACTTTTGTTTTGCATCAAATATATATTTTTTCTTGATATAAATGTATTTGAATATGTTGCTAATTAAGCCGAGTTGGAAGCCTTAAAGGCGGCTTGATAAGTTCCAATAGCAGGTGACCACAAACCTGTCTCCACCAATCCGTACTGGGTCCGCGTGGTGGAGTATATATCTCTCTCACCTCGATTTGTGAGAGAAGGCCTTTGCCCAGCAGTGGGCAGTATAGGCTGATATTATTATTATTATATGTTGCTAATTATTTGGCTTTGACAATGTTCACCAACGTCCATGAAATAAAGATTATTATTGATTAGAAAAACTGTTATGAAAAGCTACTTAAGTTGCTGCCGGTACTCCAGAGGGATACATCATTTCAGATCTAACGAATAAAGGTTTGGCCACGACGGACGCCTTAGCGCAGTGGTTAAGAGCTTAACGCCCACTGTGTGGGCTCGATTCCCGCTCGGGACAAATCTTTGTGTGAGCCACAACTATTTGTTTCGGTCTGGGTATTTGTGTTTGTGTATTTTCATGTTTGTAAACGCACCAACGATACAGGCATAAATCCTAGTGTAGGGCTACGTTTCATTAAGAAAAAAAAATTGCCGGCCGCGCGTGACAGGAGCGTGACGGAAGCGCCCGGCTTCGCTCGTCAAGACGTTTGCCGTCACGCCTAGCGCTGTGTGGCGTCTCCCATACATTACAACTCTCCAAACCGCGCCACTATCACGCTCCCGTCGCGCTGCGTCGGCTATATGGCGAAACTTTAACAGCCCAGTGGCATACAGAATACGATTACACGATAATTTCACAAAATTATCGTAACGCACTGCGTTTATACAAAGTAAATAAGATTAGAAAATTTCTTGGTAATGAATAATGCATGCCACGTCGGTGATGGAGAGGAAATTGCCTCCATTGGGGGGTGAAAAAGGTGCATTGTCTTTGTGATATATTATGCTGGTTTACTGGAAAAGATGTGCGGATGTGTCGGTCTGTGGTATCAACTTGGATTCTACAGGGCGACAGAGAAAGGTGTCGATATATCGACCGACGATGGCGCAGTGATTAACGGCCGGTTTTAATATTTAACTCGAAGAATAGCCTACTACTGATAGAATTAACGGACGATATAGCGCAGTTGTTAAGATTTTAAGCCGCTGCGCCCACTGTGTCTAATAGTCGCGGGTTCGATTCCCGCACGGGACAAATCTTTGTGTGATCCATAATTATTTTTTTCGGTCTGGGTATTTGTGTATGTAAATTTTCATGTTTGTAAATACACCCACGACATAGGAATAAATTCTAGTGCGGGCCTTAAAGTTTTTAAAGAAAAGATATAGATTATTCGTACTAGATTAAGGCGATAACTACACAAAAAATTGAATATACAGTACCAAAAGGATCTTCCAATCTTCTGGCCATTCTGAACAACTGTTGTTATACAACTTTTTAGTTTTTCTCGATTTTGTTTTCACTTTTTTTACAAGTTCACTGGATGAGCTGAAAAATTTGTATTGACAAAAAAAACAATTCGCCAAAATTCTAAAACTTACTGCCTCGTTGGTCTAGTAGCAATGGGCATCGCTTGGTGATCACGAGGTCCTGGGTTCAAGTCCTAGGTTGGGCAAATGAAGTTTTTCTAACGAAAAAAAAATCTCCCCAGTATGAGTCCGGAGTCAGGAGTTGTGCCCGGTATATGTTAATAGGCTCGCCCCCTATTACATGGGACCTAACATCGTCGGTGAAACGTGGGTGTACTCAGTACACCTCTGCCACCCCCGCTTGGGGAATATAGGCGTGACGGTGTTTTTTTTTTATATTTAGGGTTCCTTTTAATACTTATTATGAATTAACTGCTCTTTAATGAATAGAGAAAAAACATGACTGTGACCATCGAAGGATTGGTTTACAGTTATGTTACCACATTAACATTTTTCTGGTGCTTGATGATTGTTTTGTGCTATTCCAGGTCTCGGCGCCGGTCTGGCTCCAGCATAGTGGTGTTGGGCGCCGAGGAGGAGAAGCGCCGCCCCCCGGATGACGAGAAAGACATGCTCACCATGCTCTCCATTTCTTCTGATACCGGTGAGACACTTGTTAATATATCCTACAACTATAAACGTGAAAGTTTACGAAGATGGTCACATGTTTGACTAATTATTTCATGCAAAAACTACTGAATGAAAACTATACACTAATATAGCTGTTATACAAGGTGTAATAACGCAAGACCTGGAAAGTAGTTTGTTCTAAATTGGCAACTGAATCGATTCCAACTATAAAGTTAGTTAATTTTTTTAATTGATTTTCAAAAAATGCTGTTACTCGTTCTGTTCGCTGTGTTAAACACAATTTAGTAAATATTCAGAGTATTACGGCTATTTGAAATGTACTTCTATTACACACACCTCAATGCGCATACAAAAGTTAATTTATTATTAAATTTTATGATTAATTTGGGTACCAAAGAGCTTAAAAAGAAAGTAGGAATGGTAGTGGTAGAAAACTCCTTAAAATTGGAAGTTGGATTTTCGTATTGAATTCGTAAAGCAATAATCTAATCGGGGTGTCTGAGGTGTTGCATTATTTTTGTTACACCTTGTATACTACTATTCCTACTAATATTAAAATATGTGAAAGTTTGTATGTTTGGATGTTTGTTACTCAATCACGCAAAAACGTCTGAACGGATTTGGAGGAAATTTGGCATACAGATAGTTTATTACCTGGATTGACACATGGGGTACTTTTAAAGTCAACGCGGACGTAGTTGCGGGCAAGAACTATCTATCTATGAAATAAAACTATTTTTTCGGATTTTATCGCGGTTTATTTTGATTTTTAAGGTCCCGACGTTTCGAGTGCTTTGCAGCACCCATGGTCACGGGAAGGACTGAGGTGTTAGACGTCCAAAAGGCATGCCCCCCGGAACAACTATGTTTAGATATTTTTTGTTGGATATTTGTTACTCAATCACGCAAAAACGGCTGATCGGTTTGGAGGAAATTTAGCACACAGATAGTTTATTACACAAAGGGTACTTTTATCCCGGAAAAATGCTAGGTTCCTGTCTAAATTAACGCGGACGTAGTCGCAGGCAGAAAGTATTACGCTATAATTTGTAGATATTTCAAAATAATCGCGTGCGCTACCGCGGAACGGCTATTACTCTATGCAAGGTGTAACATAATTAATGCAAAACTTGGGCCCAATAAAACACACAATGCATAGCACAGGTGGCTCGACAAAAGATATCAAGGATTTAGTCGCTGTAGGTGCGAGATAACTGTTGTCTTACGTGCCAACAAAAGTTTGACACGTGAAATACGTTTCAAGAATTGTATTATATTGACGTATAGATAAGAGTTTTTTGCTGCAGAAAATTACAAAACTGTTACATTGATATAAGTTTAAGAAAGCAGTTTTGTAGTATGAGCTGCTAGCTAGCTCCCTTATCAGATATAGATAGATAGATAGCTATTATTAACATATTTGTCACTGTCACTTGTCGCCTGTCCTTTTCAGTTTTATTAAACGGGGCCCTGAAACTATTTGTTCATTTCGATATCGAAATGCTTAAAAAAGAAATAGTAATATAGAAAGTAGGATGTTGGGTTTCCTATCGAATTTGTTAAACAATAATTTAATTGGGTTTCTGAGGTTTTGTCTCATTCATTTTACACCTTGTATACGCTAACCGCTAAAATCCAATAGAAGTAATAGGTAAGGTAGACCTCCTACCCTATTCTACGAGTAACGTACAAAGACTAAAAAGCTGAATATTTATGTTTAATTAATTTCAAAAACCAATTAAATTGTAGCTATTCTTAGTTAATTAGTAGTATATTTTATCGCTTCCTTAGTTTTTGTTCCATTGTCTTTTAGAGGACGCGTCTTAAATTAACAATAATAAACATATTGTTACGTTTGCTACCATAACCGTAGTTACGCGAAAAGAGATTATGACTGATAGTCTATATCTATCTGTCTATATCATCACGCCAGATCCCTTACAGAGAGTACAGAGTTCCAACAGGTTCTTTCCTTACAGTCCTCTCTGGCTTCCTCCGCTCTCACAGTGCGTCTTATACATGCTCGCCGGTTACAAAGACTTGCCCTTAAAATGACTGTTAGTGATTATTCTTATGTTATGTCCTAATACAACATTAAAAACAATAATCAGCATCGTCACGCCTATATTCCCTAAGCAGGGGCGGCAGAGAAGTTGTGTGTACACCGACATTTTACTAACGATGTTACGTCCTAATGTAAGGTGGGGTCTATTAAGAAATTTATGATATAAAATCTACATTTTCTCCAACCTAGGATTCGAACCGAGGACCCTCGTAACTGTCAGCTGCACTATGGGTAACTTAGCGAGCGGTGTAACTAAGGAACGGAAGTAGTAGATAGTAGGCATATTAATGAGAAAACATAAAAAAAAACAAATTTACAATATGTACTGACTGTATCGTTGGACTAATGGCAAAGCGCATAGCTTGTTGATCGCGAGGTCCCGGGTTCAAATCCTATGTTGGTAAAATGAAGTTTTTTAGTATGCGTCCGGATTCTGGAATTATGCCCGGTATATGGCAATCATCATTTCAGCCTATACTTGTCCACTGCTGAACATAGGCCTCCCCAATCGCTTTCCAGCGTAACCGGTCCGATGCCACCTGCATCCAACGATTTCCTGCGATTTTCACAAGATCGTCGGTCCATCTGGCAGGCGGTCGTCCTACGCTGCGCTTGCCAATACGTGGTCTCCACTCTAGAATCTTTCTGCCCCAACGCCCGTCCGATCTTCGCGCTATGTGGCCAGCCCATTGCCACTTCAGCATGCTAATCCTGAGGGCTATGTCGGTGACCTTGGTTCTTCTACGAATCTCCTCATTCCTGATTCGATCACGTAGAGAAACGCCGAGCATAGCTCTTTCCATAGCTCGCTGAGCAACTTTGAGCTTTTTTATGAGACCTATTGTAAGAGACCACGTCTCTGATCCATATGTCATCACTGGTAACACACACATATGGCAATAGGTTGCCCCTATTACATGGGACGTAACATCGTCGGCAAAAAGTGGGTGTAATTATTACACCTTTGCCACCCTGGTTGGTGAATATAGGCGTGACGGTGGTATAATATGTAATTCCCAAAATTTGCTGCTTTAAAAAACACCCGCTCAACATCAAAAATTATACTTTCCGAACGAGGCACGAAAGATGGAAGAATTATTTGAGGAGAGTTTTAGCCAAAAAAACGAAGAGAAAATTAATGAAGAGCAGAATTATTCGGCATCCCCGAGTTTTACAGGAATATTTTATTAACTGCTGGCGCTCCAAGATGGATGTAGCAGCGTGTAATTATTTATGAACTTGCTCTTCCTGTATGAACTTTGGGATTTGTAAATACCGACGGAAAAGATGCGTGTTAAAAGTTTTTCAAGTGTTTTTTGCGTCGGTTCATGAGCTATTTCCACTTTATACACTTTGTTTAATCATTTGTACTAGAACTTTAGTACTTGACTGGAATATTAAGTCAAAATCTAATGTAAATCTTGAATTTTAATCAAAATTATTTTAACTTAGGAAATTATAGCCTCATTTTTACTATTTCAATCAAAAGATGGGGTAATTAAACTGATATAATTGCATCTTAGCTTATTAACTTAGGCAGTTCTAAAAGTTATTGTCCTAGTGTTTGCTTGGTGTAGAAATAAAGAATAATATATTTTGAATAGACGTTCCTCAAATACTATACTAACTTCACTAATCTTTAAACTAAGTTAAGCAACAGAGGTCAGATCATATAAGAATGTTATTTCTTGCATGTCGCCTTGATGTTCTGTCTGTTTGATTTATTTCTATAAAACATTCGAATAGATATTATACTCATTTAAAAAGATTTTAATTTATGTCCCGAGTTCCTGTCTGTAATTATTTGATTACCTACTCATTCAATCGTACGCACAGAACAATCAACAATTAGCGTGTAACATGATCTTGCATATGTCTGTTTTGCGGCATTATCAGGACTTTAACCGTTGTTGTCATTTATCTCCATTATGTTTTAAAGAAATCTTCAAAATATTTTTAATTATATGATTTACAAGCTAATAGATAAAAACTTACGAAAAGCATTATATGAGAAAATAAATTCCACCTTTCAACTTCCAGGTCCCCACCGCGAGATGGCGGTGGACGTTCCGGACAGTTTCATCGCGAGGAACAAAACGCCCCCCCGCTACCCGCCACCCCGTCCACCCCAGGTACGCCTCCGGACCTCCAGAGACGAGGAGCCCCTCCTCTCCTCCGGCGGCTCAGGGACCAGCTTCGGAAGCAAGCAGAGCACCGTTCTACAGAGCATCGACATTTCTGGACCCAACTCAGACGGTTCTGGGAGCTTCAAGAACCACAGCACCATCGAACTGCTATCTCTACCTCAAAGCTCCGACTCCGGGACGAGTTTCGGCAGTAAGAAAAGCGAAGGATCCTCGGAGACAGCTAAATGCGGAGACTTAAACTCTGAAAGATCAGATTCCGTCGCATCCAACACCACCCATAATTTGAGTGATCATAAAATACAGCTTCTGATTTCTAACGGAGAAGATTCTTTGATTGATTGTAGAGAAGGAGTGACGTATTCTGCGAGGACTGACTCTGTGCTCATCAGGGAAGCAGTATACGCGTCGTATAAGCTCCCACCAGGTTTTGATACCACTCCTGTGTTGCTTGGGAGGGAAGTGGCGGTGGACGTGCCAGATACCTTTGTCCAAATAGTGAAAACAACTCCAAAATATCCGGGTACCGTGGACAGAAAGAGCGTGGTGTTTCAGGTAAAGGGCACAATGCTACGCATGGGAACATGAGGGTTGGTTGCCATCGGTTGCTTGAGGAACTGTTGGATAGTTGGTTAAGTATTGGTGCTGTCGGTTTTGGCTCATCCTTTTTAGATCAATCAACGCATCTTTTGATGTAGTTTTTTTTTTGTTTTTGGAATAATATGTTGGTTTCATTTTTATACTAAGTCCAATTTTATAAATTTTTGTTTACATACTATAAGCCTTACTTGCTAAATTTTTAGCTAAACTATCATGCTATATGATCCGGTACTTTTAATTTAAAACACAAATTAGCCAAAAATAATGAGCCTTAACTATTGCAACCAGATACTGGTATTTAGAAGTAGTATTAACATCGTTATCATCAAGACTACTAACATTTAGATAGTATGTAGTTAGGTAATAAATTACTAACACGTTTTTAGCTACTGGGAAAGGAATTCGTACCTCTACACACGTCATTTACATTCAAATCATTATCATTTAAAACATTTCATAAAATACGTTAAATTGAGAAATAAGTATATATTGTTGTAGAAAAGTATTTAAAACTCTTCATATTGTTAGTCAGCTTCTAGCCGAAAGTAATAGTGGTGTAACACAAAAGTATGATGTTGTTGAACTCTAACGTCAGTATTATAAAGGTCCATTTGTCCCGTTGAATTGACCTTTGAATGTGACCTTTTTGAGACTGTATATACGACTTAATCTTCCCTACTGCCTTTTCAGTAACTAGTTGGTTTTCGTCAGTCTACTGAAGATTTGGAAGGTACGCTTGCCAGTGTTTCCAGAATTCTTCTGTTCCATCGGTTATCAGTTCTGCTCAGCTGTGAACTGCAATTAAAATTTTAGTGGGCTAATCTTTTAAGCTGTAACAATAGCTTTAGTTCTCGTCCCAAACATAACGACATCGCTATGTCATCGAGATGTAAAAGGCTACATAGCCTTTTACATCTCAGAGACACTTCCAATTTCGGTGTTCTCAATTTTAAATATATTTTTAATGGGTAGATGAGCCTCACCTATGATTGGATTGCTGATTAAGAGCTAGTTAACCCGCTTAGCCCACTGAATCGAGAAGTCGTGGGTTGGATTTCCGCACGAGAAAAATCTTTGTGTGACCCACTAATGTTTATTTCGGCCTGGGTTGTTAGTGCGTATGAATTTCGTGTTTGTAAACGCACCCACGACATAGAATTTGTCCCAGTGGGCCTACGTTTCATTTAATAATAATATTAGCCCTGTTAAGAAACTGTCCCACCGTTGGGCACGGGCCTCCTCTCAAACTGAGAGGGTTTAGGCCATAGTCCACCACGCTGGCCCAGTGCGGGTTGGCGAACTTCACACACCTTAGAAACTCTTAGGCATGCAGGTTTCCTCACGATGTTTTCCTTTACCGTTAAAGCAAGTGATAATTAATTTTTAATACGGACATGCTTTCGAAAAGACAAAAGTGCGTGCCTGGGTTTGAACCTGAGACCTTTGACTTTGCAGTCCAACGGTCTACTCACAAGGCTATCACTGCTTTCACGTTTCATTTAAAAATAAAAAAATATTTACTATTCAGTGCCATTGACCATGATAGATAAAGGTATTCAGACCTATGGAGCTAGAAAATTTACAAGTATTTTGTATTCTCTTTCCGCAAGTCATAGCGCGTTCTGTCCATGTGACTTTTCGTTTTAAAATGCCATTCTTTTACATTTTTCCTTAATAACTATAGAATGTCAACTTCACCCTGAAGTATCATTCAGTAAACTGATATAAATAACTGAAATAAATGTGTTTATTAATGAGAATCCGAACCAATACTAGAAAATTTAAATTTTCATACAATTATCTATAGGTAATAAATAAAAATATACACAAAATCACGTACAAACGTGACATATATTGCGTAAGAGCTAAGCAAATAGGCCACAATATGTATTCGACTCCTGCGCAAATGTTTGCGTTCACGGTCTGTTTGTACTGGGCGACCGGTCTTGGTTCTATCAAGGCAGTGTTATTTGTATACCTATATAGAATCATGAGAATCATCACAGAAAAAATAGTTTAGTATATCATCAAAGAATATTTGAGGAAGAAAATAGAATATCTGAATCTCTTCTTCAGAGAGCATAAAGAAATGGCGTTTTTATTTTGTTTTGTTACTATTTTCTTGCCGCAATGTACTGACGATTTGGCGCAGTAGTTGAGAGCTTAAGCCGCTCCGCCCACTGGGTCGAATAGTCGCGGGTTCGATTCCCGCACGGGGCAAATCCTTGTGTGACTCACACATTATTTGTTCCGGTCTGGGTATTTGTGTGTGTGAATTTTCTTGTAGGAATAAAAAAAATCCTAGTATAGGGCTACGTTTCATCTTAAAAAAAAAAGGATATAATTCCCGAACATTTTTACTTTTTCTATTATTGACGGATGCAGAACGCCCGCTTGGCTACAGGCACAGAATTCTATGATTCCCTCCACTCTCATAGTTACTGACTTACAATCTTGCCGGAAGGAATCTATAGGAGCTCTATACTCTTGCTACTTTGGCTGAAAATCAGCATTGGAGGAGACCCCATCCCCCCTCTAGCATATGCTGAGCCAAACAACTTTCGGCACAGCTCACACCGTAGCATACAATACCTATTGTAGTACCTCATTGTATTTTATTCTTTGTCTGTTTGTTTTTTTATCCCTGTATCTATCCTGTGCTGAATAAATAACTTTCATTAGTCTCTGTTTACCCCGCAAGGGATTCTTCTTCATCCGAAAGATGTCCACTGCAAGACAAATACCTTCACGAACTTCGCCACGACGCGTAGACCCCCTTTGTGCTGTGCCTGTTAGTAAATTTAGTGGATGATTAATTAGACTGCTTTATTGATTTAGTGGATCTAGATTGGGCCAAAGGTTATATTAGGATACAGCGAATGTTTTATCAATTTTATCGAACGAAGGGTTATTAGTTTTTTTTTTATCGAATAATTTCAGTACTCTTATTTGATTGCCTCGTTGGCCTAGTGGCAAAGCGCATCGCTTGGTGATCACAAGGTCTTGTGTTCAAATCATAGGTCGGCCAAATGAAGATTTTCTAACGTAGATTTCCCAGTATTAGTCCGGAGTCTAAAATTGTGCCCGGTATATGGCAATAGGCGCGCCCCCTATTAAATGGGACCTAACATCGTCGGCGAAAAGTGGGTGTACTCAGTACACCTCTGCCACCCCCGTTCGGGGAATATAGGCGTGACGGTGTTTTTTTTAATTCTCAGTAATAGTCTGGCGTCTGGAATCATGCTCAAAATAATGGCAATTGACTCACCTCTATTACAGTAGGACTTACTTCGTTGGCGATGTAGGTGTCCACAATATATTAGCGCGAAAGTGCTATTTTCCATTCCGATCTCGGTCTCCAACCTCTTTGCGCCTATGTTAAAAAGGCGAGAACCAGCTACTTCGCGAGCGCGTCCAACCATCAGAACTCCCTAATCGTAGCCGCCGCACCTGACTCCCCTCCTATCAGCCGCTACCGCCGCCCGCGGCATATTCTTACCGACTCTCCTGATGCCCTTACTTTCTTTCTTTCGAATACAGATTCCACACACAGGATCAGACACATGACCTCGTCGGAGAAGTCAAAGAATCCCTTGCCCGCCGGCCGTGTGGTTCGAACGTAGTTGATGCACGCTCGCCCTCTAGTCCGGTGAAGCTGTAAAGGCCCCGCGGCCAACAGCGTAGATCATTCACACACACAAAGGTGTATTTATTTTAGTATTTCCAAAGATTATGAGGTTTTTATGGAATGCAAGTCCTTCCTTGACTAGTTTTTATAGATTGTTCTTAGATTATCATTTCCTGAATTAGTTAAGAAGTAACTTATTTTAATTAACTATAATATTTATTTTGGACTACCAAGAAATTCAAAACATTCTTGGATCCTTCATTTTATTTATGTGGAGAAGCAATTATGTTATTTAATTTTATAAAATGGCGTCTACAGTCCCAATACGCAGCATAAGCCCTCTCGTTCATAAATTAAGCTAGGTCATCGCAATAGCACCAAAATCATTTATCAATCTATCTATCTATATCATCATGCCGGATCCCTTGCAGGGTAGGCAGAGAGTAGAAAGTTCCAATGGGTTATTTCCTTAGAGATCCCACTGGTTTCCTCTACTCTCATAGTTAGTCTCATGCACGCTCGCCGATTATGGAGATTCGAAATTACATAAAACATTAATGTTACGTTAAAATATCGCGTGTAAGAACCAGGTGAAGGTTCGCGATATATTTGTATTGCTCTGACACGGGTGTCGGTAATTACGTTATCTTCATGGCACTGACTGCTGATAAGGGCTGCTATATTTAGCGTGGCTGACTCATATACTGTTTGTTATGAAATAATTTTCAATGGCGGTCTGGCCCTGTGTCAACCAGAGTTTTGATGGTTTCGTTAACCCCTGAATTGTGGGGAAGACTCGCTAAGACTGTAGTCCGTGAATTGAAGCATAGAATAGATTTTGAATTGAGAGGAAGATTGCCTAAAACTGTAGGTCAGGAATTAAACGAAAGAAAAGCCCCCGGTTTCAAGGGAAGACTCTTAAACTGTAACCAGCGAATTGAGGGATAAAATAGCTTTCGATTTAAGGGTAAGTCTGCCCAAAACTGCAGTTCCAAAATGTAAGGATTGGGTACTAGTCCCTGAAGCAAGAGATGGAATACCTTTCGAATAGAGTACTACACTCCCAAAAATTGTACTTTTGATTAAACAAGATAAATCCGCTTGCTTCAGTGTATTAAAAATTAATTAAACGAGAAAATTGTAAAATGGTCCAATAAATATCTTCTAAGCAAGCTAATGTTTAACAATATTTTAACAAAAATTGCACCTTAATGTTAATATTATAAATATTTACGACACTTCACTTTATCATTACACGATTCTCATCATTATTGTGTCATTAACTGATTATCATTCATAGCTCGCGCTTGTTGCACTAAACGCTCCTCTGTCTTCGGGAATATACCTAGTAACTCGAAAAAAATGATCATTGTAGGTTCGAAATCGAAAATTCTTGAATAGAATTTGGCTATTTCCGGAGGGTGCTTTCCATAATTTGTGAACAGTTATCTTATTACGAGGACTAGGGTAATAAGTGGTATAAAGCAAAGATGACACAGCGTTCGGCTTGATCCATTCAGGCT
This sequence comes from Phalera bucephala, assembly GCA_905147815.2. Classification (NCBI taxonomy): domain Eukaryota; kingdom Metazoa; phylum Arthropoda; class Insecta; order Lepidoptera; family Notodontidae; genus Phalera; species Phalera bucephala. The sequence goes on along the minus strand of LR990620.1, from coordinate 3,147,483 downwards.
GATCGAGTCGAAGGCCGGGATCGGAATCGGTATTCGTGATATTTCTATTTTCGAGCATTTTCGTAGTTCAGAAGTAATTACCCCGGGTGGTGAAGGCCCCTCGATTTGAGGAAAGGCAGCAGTCCAGCAATAGGACAACATAAATTGATTTATTAAATAATGATGAAAATATTTGCAAAGAATTTAATATTTGTAAGGGGGTAGTTGCTATGTTGTTTTTATATTTATATAGTGTGCAAATCAGTAGTAAATAAGGAAGTAGGAATTATTTTCACGTATCAAAAGCAAAGTAATAATAATTTACTGAAAAACAAATTAAAAGAAAAGCCATTTCGTTTCCTTATTTAACTTGATCACAAATGCGTGCCCTAACCGAAACGACGTAGAAGCGGACAAGGAACGTGTTGCTTTAAATGCATAAGGGTCCGTAATGATGTGGAATTATGAGTTATTATTTTCCTTATTATACCGCATATGGCCTTACTTATATCATCCTATGCTGCGATTTTACCATTCCATGTGAAGTAGATATTTTCATTATGTAAAAGGAAAATTATCAGAGTTTTCTAATGGAAATTTACTTACTTACTATGGATAGGTATGGTTTGGAGGATCGCTTGATTTAGTGGTTAGAGCCTAAGTCTCTACTCATTAGATTGAGTCCTCAGCAGATTCAGTCCTCGCACAGGTATAATTCCTAATGTGAGGCTTTTTTTCGAATTATTTTATTACTTAAATATTATGTTAGTTTATTCGAAATTATTCGGATTGCACAACTATACAATATTTCTGTATTTACTGTTATTAACTTTTAATCTTGATAACTTCTTAAACTTTCTTTTTTTCAGGTGACTAATGATAATTTTAGCCTAAAATATTTATAATTTGGTAGATAGCATTTTGCATGTCATATCTGGGTATGTTATCAAAAATAGCTAGGGTGACTGATAAAACATAGAATAATGAAATGACTCTCTCTCAAAATTACACACAATATATGTTTTGCTAGTCAACCTATTTAATAGTTTCTTTTAATCTAGTAAATTATCAGAACCAACTGGTACCTATTTATATATTTCGGTTGAAATGACAATGTCATTAAGTAAATGTCATTATTGAATCGAAAGTAACCATTATTGTTACGGTTTCGTAATGATATAATTACGTAATGATAAATATTTAATGGTATTGTCTAAAAATGATTTTATATTTTAATCCAGTCGTGTCAAAACGCATGCTTTGACATTATGGGCTATGTAGCCAGCAAGTTGAGGTTTATCTAACAGCCAAAAGTAAGCATGCTTTTTTGACTTTAAAAGAAATAAAAGTAAGGTGTACTGGACCTACCTTTATATCATTAAAAATAATTTCTGTAACACAACATATTTTTACGTCAGTTACATGAAATTTATTTCGGTGCATAAAATACAGTAGGGTGAACTAAGGCATTTATCCGATATAATATTATGATAGCACCGGAGATTAGCAAATATGCGACTATAATATAATTTATTGGCATAACCAGTCGGTCTATAGGAATGCTCTCTTTCCCGTGACAACAACAAATTTCCGATAAGCAATCAAATACATCGAGGTATTAAAAGCATAGAGGGATCATTAAAGAGATTATAATTGCACTGCTTTCACTTACGTCATGTCAGTGATAAGAAAGAGGACATATCTATCGTAATCAGTAATACCCTTGTACACTTTATTTTAATATTATAGTATTAGGAAGTGGAAGGATGCAGGTACCGGGGAAGACCTAGACTATCTTACCACGACCAAATAAACCGAGTCTTATCTGAAGGAAAAGTCAAGAGTCTCCGTAACCGGCGAGCGTGTATGAGACGAACTATGAGAGTGGACGAAGCCAGAGAGGTATGTAAGGAAAGAACCTGTGGGAACTCTGTACTCTCTGTCTACCCCGCAAGGGATCTGACGTGATAGATAGATAGATAGGCAATAAGAGGCATGACCCGTTTCTATACTTATGGTATTATGCCTTAACACCATTGAATTAAATATTAATTTCGTTTGGCAATCAGAACTGTCAGTACCCATCCTACGTGAAAAATAATATAATTACTACTTAAATAGAAATAAATAGTCACTGAGAACTAAGCCGAGAACGCAGTCACTAGACAAACAAATATTAACCGATAAATTTGCGAGCCTACGCCAAAATGACATGCCATAATATTTTGAATAAAAAGGAAGGACAAACCATGTAAGTACAAACATTTTTAAATTGGTTACTTGAATGGTACCTAGTGTTCACAAAAAGTGTTCAGCTGAACTTGGTTTATAATCCCTCTATGCTTTTAAGTACTATCTCTAGGAGAAAATATATTCCAACGACAATGCCTAAAAATCAAATATCTTTTGTTGTTTGGCTGTATATGCATCCCTTTCTGATACACTGCTTTCTTAGTTTAATAAATAATCGCTTGATCGTACATCGGATAAGTGCCCTAACGAATAAATGTCAAGGTAAATCCAGATGCTATACTCTCGTATATGCTATACTCTAATACTGAGTTCTTAGATTTACGCGAATATTACGCATGATATAAAAATATTTTTCGGATTTTATAGCGGTTTATTTTTGATTTGTAAGTTCCCGACATTTTTTAACTTCAAAAATAAACCGATATCAAATCAGAAAAATAGTTTTATTTCATAAACATACTTTAAGTTATTATATATAGCTCACTCGCGGGGTAGGCAGAGTACAGTGTTCCAACAGGTTCTTTTCTTACAGACCTCGCTGGCTTCCTCCACTCTCATAGTTCGTCTCATACACGCTTAGTTATTATATCAATAATATAAACGCATTTTTAAGGGTGCATGCCAACGGTTCACTTTGATTACCGGGTGATCAAAGGCGACTAATAAGTGTCTAATGATTTCCCAAAAACGACCTAAGTGATTATATTCCACTCGTTTTTTTCTCAGTTTTGGTATTCTATAATCGCAAATGGGCAAACATCAATTTCAGCTCGATTTTATCTGGTTTTTGGGTATCCTGTATTCACATTTTGTGGCAATTTAAAACTTGCGTTAAAGCTGGATTAAAGATGCTACTGTTAAAATATTAGATTGTTTAATCCTCGGGGGAGGGCTCCCCGACGCCTGACCAGCAGCAGGCCCAAGAAGAGAAGGCGCCGTATCACGCGCACTTTATATAGAGTCACACAAACAGACGTGGTCTGCGTCATTAGACTCAGACCGAGACCCGCCCTGTCGCAGACGAAATGCCCACGAGGAGACTCCTGCGACAGAGCTCTCGGCCAAGCGAAGGACACCGGGGGGTTTTAGTCGGTGCGAGCCCCACATAACTGCCACACCAAGTCTACTCTGGTGTGGCAGTATGCGCCAGGCATTTCACCCCGAAAACAAAAAAAAAGATTGTTTAATCCGCAAATATGTGTCCTACCCTTGTCCTAATCGCTTACAGGATAGTTTTCATCTGCATTTATTTCGAAAATTATATATAACTTTACTTGTTTATTGGTCATATATGGACTCTACTGCCAAATTTATTTTGTTCTTCCAAATACTAACAAACAAGTATTTCGGTTATACTATACTAAACTGTTAGTACTAATGTATTTTCTCAATGCCTTGTGAAGTATTTTGAAGCTAAACTTTAGTGATAATACGGGCTAATCTAAATCTAGTATGTAGCAGTATATATTTTTGTTAAGTAGCAATAATTTGATTAGTTTTAAAGTGTGGTATTATATAATAAGTTTTTCATATACTTTCATTAATTTTCCAACATATGAATTTAGCTAAACAAAAGATCAGGTTGGAAGGTTTTCTCTGTATAGGCTCTGTTGTTTCCCCTTTTTTGAGTCATATTGGGTCCCTTATAAGACGGACCGATAACCTGGTGAGGGTCGCGATTAGAAGTATACAGTTGGTCGTTGTGACAATTTTAGTCCTGGACCTCTTTCAGCTGTAGATGAATGAAATAACTAAAGGTATATTATTTAAAAATATATAATAAATTGAAATATAAATATTTAAAAAGCAGTGGGACGAAAAATCGGCTGATTATCACTGACATTCTATATTCCAAAACTTACTTATATGCTATTCGAAGCCGTTCAAAAAGCTCTTACTTAAACGCTATTTGAATCTCTCGGAAATCCTATAAACACTAGTAAAGACAATTAAATACTCTATTCAGCAGGTGAATGGGACAGCCAAGACAGTGGCACCAGCTGTTCCCCCTCGGGACACAGCGCGAGATGCCCCTCCCCGACCACCAGCACACGACAATGTCACTAAAGAACAGATGGAGTCCATCAGAAAGTACCAGGTCAGTGACACCTTTATACCTCTTCATTTTGATAAAATGATTTTATTCAAGGTAAATGGAGATTTTATACTAAATTTTATATTATTTTTCGTAACTTAATTCGAAATTCAACTTTTTTATTTTGATTAATCGGTGTTGATTGGTTGATTTTACTTAAGGTAAATGGAGATTTTTGAACGAAATCAAAAAATCATCTACATGTTGTAGGCGAATAAGAATACGTGCATACATATATTTTCCAATTGTACAAGTAATACATAAATCAAGAATACGTTTTTTTTAGTTATTTCAAGTAACCTATCATAATTAACAAACAAGTTTAGTCTCATTTGCAAGCATTGCTCTTTATTTGATATAATTACGTAGTTAAGAAAACGTAATTAACAGTGTTAGGTCCGCATGACTTTTAAAACAAATTATAAAATTTATTTGTATACATGTTTTTGTATGCGTATGATAAATACATGAATAGGTTTCTATTCTTTATGACCGTTATTCGACCAAGTAACTCACCGATTTTTGTCACTTTAAGAAAAAAAATACTAAATCATATTAATGGACGTTTTCTCAGTTAACCTGTCTATATCATCACGCCAAATTCTATACGGGTTTCCTTACAGACCTCTCTGGCTTTCTTCCCTCTCATAGTTCGTTGCATACACGCAGACATTCAGAATTAATTTATTACATATGTAATGTATTTAATTGTTAAAAATACATCGGTAACATTCAAATGATTACATAAACGGTGCTCTAAAACCAGATTTAGGTATGTCCGTGCACCGGACTTAATACCATTTTAATTTAGTATCAAATAAAATGAAACATAATATTTTATGTACACGGTCACCCCTATATTCCTCAAGCGGGGGTGGCAGAGGTGTACTGTGTACACCCACTTTTTGCCGACGATGTTCCATCCCATAAAATAGGGGGCGAGCTTATTGCCATACACCGGGCACAATTCCAGACGCCGGACGGATACTGGGAATTTTTCATTAGAAAATCTACATTTGTCCGACCCCCGGATTGGAACCCAGGACCTCATGATCGCAAACCACATTAGTCGCGATTAGACTAACGAGGCAGTCTTATATTTATATATATATTTCATATAAATTTATAATAACCATTAATTTGTTTACAAGTGCAACAGGAAATCGAAGAGGTACGTTCTCAGAATCAAAACCGCAATGCTCGGCCTGATTTACATTTGTCCGTCCTGTATGAGTCAAACTCATATTGCTAAGGTTATTCAATGTTCGACCAAAACTGGAATAGCTACCATGAGATTACAAAGGCAATTAACGTCATCGAGTTCGTTTATTATTTGTTAGCAACACAGTAAATATATGTAAACAGTAAAACCAGCGGCCATGTACTTCCGACCCGAAAAAAAATTCCCCAGACACGCCCTTTATGCGTCCCCGGCTTTGCACGGGTAGCATAGACAAATATCATCATAGTTCGAATAACTTTTACAAAATATTCATAAATACTATACCTAAATCTTCCTCGTGAATCAGTCTATCTTTGTTTAAGACGGAACTAAAATTTGTATCTCAGTTTCTGAGATTAGCGCGTACCTACTACTAGGAGTGTTCGCAACGGCTATATATTAAAAACGCGTTATAACGATACGCTACTTTTAAAACGCCTATTATTTTTTACGCTATTAATAATAGTTATTACTTCGCTTCGTTGAACGACGCCTTTTGATTATTGTCGAATATACGTCTAAGTGAAATTGACCTTAAGTCCAGTCAGTCAGTGTGGCTGTGTCGCGTGGCAGACTGGTAGTCGGTTTCGGTCGGGCAATAACGCTTAAAAAATAACGCTTGCCTGAGGTAATAAATAATAGGTGATTTGATCATTTATTAATAATAGATTATTTTTTCAGTTATGTAATATAACGACCACTCCTACCTACTACATAAAAAACGGAACGGAATTAGGAAGCGCATCGATATATCATAATTAGATACACAGTCCCGTTCAAAAGTTACACTTAAAAACCCCAAGTCCTCGTGAGTAGTTATAATAATGATACAAGCATAAATTAGGACATCTTGTACCTTAAGCCTGATAATTTTTTAGTACCGTCCACTTTTGCCTGCCTTTTCGTGGTGCCATTTTTCGTGCGGCGAGCGTGTATCTACCCATATTTGATCGATGCGCAAGCGAATTAAAAATGGTACAGCCCTTGTAAGGAATACTTACTTACTCCGTTGGCTCAGCGACCCAAAGTGAGTCTTGGCCTCCGAAACGAGATTCCGCCACTTCTCACGGTTCTGCGCGATTCCCTGCCAGTCTTCGGCTTGGAGCTCACGCAGATCCGCCTCAACTATGTCCTTCCAGCGATACCTGGGACGACCAACCAGATAGACTATCTTTACACTGCGGTCTTCTTCCATTCTTTGAATGTGGCCAAGCCATCGGAGTCTGTACGCTTTGGTCTCTCCTATGATATTAGGTGCTCATAGCTGCGCTGTGCGACCGCGGTGTTCTTACCGATTACCAAGGTTAAGCAGCGTTCGACTCGGTTGTCCCGAGATGGGTGACCGTTTGTGGCATTTTCATATTCGAGCGTCTCCGTGCTTCGGAAGGCACGTTAAGCCGATGGTCCCGGCTATCACTTAGTGAGGTAGTCGTTAAGCCGAGTTGGAAGCCTTAAAGGCGGCTTGATAAGTTCCAACAGCAGGTGGCCACAAACCTGTCTCCACCAATCCGCACTGGGTCCGCGTGGTGGAGTATGACCTAATCTCTCTCACCTCGATTTGTGAGAGAAGGCCTTTGTCCAGCAGTGGTTAGTATAGGCTGATATTATATGATATTAGAGCCAGCCATGAGTTTTTCGATTATGGCGTTATTGCGGACTCTCCAACTTCCATCTGACTTTCGGACGGGGCCCAACATTTTCCGAAGAATCTTTCTTTCCGCCACAAGTAGCTTGTTTTCCTCTTTTATAATATTGGTCTTATAACGGTCTTGTAGATCCGGCTCTTCGCAGTTCTGCTCAGAAGCTTGGACACCAATACTTTGTGTAGGCCGGTGCTACATCGTAGTGCGTTCTGTATGCGGATGTCAATTTCTTCGTCGCGAGTATTTGTATCTGTTATATTATAAGGAATGCTTAAGGTTCTACAATTGGCTTGGTCTAGTGAACTAAGCTAGTTGCATGAACCAATAGTACCCAATTACTTAACAGATAAGAAACGTGCGTTAAATCAACAAAAAATCATGGTAGAGCTACTATATTTTATAGGTCAACTCGGCGGCACACTAAAGGCGAAACAAAACAAGTAATTTACAAAAGCACCGGGTTATAAGCACCTTATAAGGAGTCAAAAATGACATTATTTCATAAGAATGTACAGAAATACTATAGCTAATGTCTCATTTTCGGGCGACAAGACCTTTTATGTCGGTCAAACAGGTTTGAATTAAGTAAATATCATATTTGGTTTATTTATATTAAAAACAGCGATGCTCTACATTATATATTATTCTTGTACATAAAATATACCGTATTTAGCCCAAGCCAGCTAGCAAGGGGTAGCCAGGTATATTTTATACTCACATGACGCGCATAATAGGGGGTGAGGCTATTGCCATTATACCGAGAAACATTTCAAAGTACGGACTCTGATTAAAAATTTTATATTACAAAATATACTTTGTCAAACTTAGGATTCGTATCTGGGCCCTCGTGAATGCTAACTAAATTACTTACACATCACCAGACCAACCAGGCAGTCTATGGATGTCTATAGTCGATATTTTTTTGTTTTTTCAAAACGTAGCCCCACTAGGATTTATTCCTGTGTCGTGGGTGCGTTTACAGACATGAAAGTTCACATACACAAATACCCAGACCGAAACAAATATTTGTGGGTCACACTAAGATTCAAACCCGCGACTATTAGACACAGTGGGCGGAGCGACTTAAGTCCTTCACCGCTGCGCTAAATCGTGCGAATTTAAGATTATATTTTTCTATTTATTTGATACAGATGTGTGTATAATTATGTATATGTATTCATGGTATTAAATGTAACCACGACAGATATAATTTATAGCGTGGGGCAGTGGTTTGAAAAAGAATTCGCACACTCCACTAAGCAAACGGAAAATTGTCACAACCTGTTTCGGCGTATTCAAAAGGACCACAAAATGTTGCGGTTCTTTTGATATTTGACTATAACGTACTCTGTTAATGGGGGTATACTAACCTACCGTTATACATGTCAACATCATGGATGGTCAACATACATACATTTGTGTTTTTTCAATTCCTTCACTTTGGAGAAGGCTGTGGTCCACCTTGAATTTGGATTGGATCGACCAGAGTCTTTGCCTTCGAGCCATAGAGAAATCAGTAGTATTCGAAATTCAAACGTAGGTGCAGCCAGTAATTCAATCTGCTAAAGAATTTCAGCTCTTAAAATCGGTTGCGCAATTTTGTTTTACAACAAATTCACTTTTTTTAATGTTATGATATTCTGAGGAGCGTTACATCGATGAGTAGTTCTCCCGAGGATCTTCTCGTTTGTTTTTCAATCTCACTAGGAAACTGCGGGCATAGCTCTCTCCTTTTTCCTTTGAATAATATTTAAATACTAGCGGGTACAGCGACGACTTCTAAAAAACGTCATTCTTTATTTCCTATCAAAAGCTAAAAGATAATTTTTGCAACCCTAACTCGACAAATAATGGGCTCTTTATCACAATCATAACGTAGCCTATGTTTTTCCCCAAATGCCAAATATGATCAAAATCTGTTTAGTGGTTTGGGTGTGAAAAGGTAACAGGCAAACAAATCAAGTTACTTTCGAATTTATAATATTAGTATGGATGTTGCTTATATTTTCTTTTGACAATGTTTAACGGCGCTCGTAGCGCTGTGCGACCGCGGTGTTCTTACTGATCACCATGCTTAAGCAGCATTCGACTCGGTCGGCCTGAGATGGGTGACCGTTTGTGGCATTTTGCTTCGGACCGCACGTTAAGCCATTGGTCCGGGCTACCTCTTATTGTGGTAGTGTTAGTAAAGTTTGGATAGTAATAAATTAATATAAAAATATATTTTTAAATATATTTTTTTTCTTACCATGACCAAATAGACCGAGTCTTATCTGAAGGACAAGTCAAGAGTCTCCGTAACCGGGGAGCGTGTATGAGACGAACTATGAGAGTGGAGGAAGCCAGAGAGGTGGCCAGGAGAGAGAAAGAACCTGTTGGAACTCTGTGCTCTCCGCCTACCCCGCACGGGACCTGGCGTGATGATATAGATAGATAGATATTTTTAAAACAAGCTTTCATGCAACCAGATAAAAGTGCAATTTAAAACGGCCAATCAAAAATAAGCGTGTATACAAAATTCTGTGCTATGCTGTTTGCCGTTGAGGAGTTCCTAAATCTGCAGCCAATCCTGAGCGTAGAATCAAGGCCAGCTTACTCTAAAAATGCACTGTCATCGGAACTGAACCAAGGTGTTAGATTTGAACTCCGTAGGGTAAATGGAAGTTGAGAACCACTGACTGCCTCGTTGGTATGGTGGCAAAGCGCATCGCTTTGTGATCACGAGGTCCTGGGTTCAAATCCTAGGTCGGACAAATGTAGTTTTTCTAACGAAAAATTCCCAGTACGAGTCCGGAGTCTGGAATTGTGCCCGATATATGGCAATAGGCTCGGCCCCTATTACATGGGACCTAACATCGTCGGCGAAACGTGGGTGTACTCAGTACACCTCTGCCACCCCCTCTGGGGAATATAGGCGTGACAGTGTGGGTGTGTGAGAACCACTTCCACTTACCCTTCATAGCCGGTCAAATTTTGCATGCTGAATTAGACTTTAGCATGCAAAATTTATCCTAAACAAACTAACAAACATTGCTAGTTGTAAAAAAGTATTACCAATTTGAAATACTGAAAATGTTCAGGAATTACGCCGGCTGCAAATACAGATACTAATGTAATTAGGTGATGTCCTATCGATTTCTTGTAAACGTTGTCAGCTTTGGCATTTGCAAGGATTCTATACATACATGTTATCAAGATCCTTCCTCGCTATCTGTCTATGTCATCACGCCAGATCCCTTGCGGGGTAGGCAGAGAGTACAGAGTTCCAACAGGTTATTTCTATACATACCTCGTCATACCCTTCCTCGCTATGACCATTTGCGCCGCGTTTGGTCAAAGAATAAGGGCCATGCATGCCGTTCGTGTTTATATTATTTTACATGGTTGCCTTCAAGGTCTAGGGGGGCAAGTTGCGTATGACCAACTTACGAGGTCTTAGGTTTAAATCCTATATCGATTAAAGTGTTATCTGGTTTTATACTCGGTGTAATTTTATTCGTCATGGAGCGAAAGCCCAGGTAATATACTATCCAATGCTTACAGTGCACCATAACAACACTAATTTAGTGCTTTAAAAATACCTTTATCAAGCGCAAAATGACATTAAGGGGTGCGGTGTGTACTAGTGTTTTATGTCCGCGCAAAATGACAGCACAAAGTACCGTCAGCAAGGCAACTAAACGTAGAAAAGTCATCCAGAATTAAATGCGATTTAAAATATTTGGGGAATTGTAAAAAATTATATTGCTTTAAAGAATATTGAGCAAAATATGACCTATACCGAAAAATTTAAATATGTTGAACTGGATTTTGAGTTTGTGATTGATCTGCAAAATGATTCCGATGACAGCAAATCAGAATCCGAATATTATGTATCTGACAGTGATTAAATATACATAGCTCATTATAACAACTTTGTTTTGTTCTTTTTTTAAATAAAATTGTATGACCATCTAAGTGTTTCTAGTAACTTATTATATTTGTCGTCAGATGGCCAAACAAACTAGCACAAGAGCTCAATCTTGAGACTCAGACATGCGCGGGGTTAGGTTTCCAAACAGCTAAACACAATAATTGCCCATCAGTTATTTAATCACATAACTTATCCACATGAAACACAATATCAACTATTTAATTATCAAAAGGGCAGGACGACCATTTTGACACGTCGTCATCGCATCGTTCTCCATGTTCTGTCCATCTTCCTAATTCAAAATCCCGTTGACTCTCGCGTTCCGTCAGCACGCGGCCGTAGCGCTGACTAGCGGACGACCCGCGCACCATTTTCCACAGATAATAACCACGCCGACATATTTAATTCCCTTTGCATAAAAAAATATCATTTTAAGAGCTAAATAATCATTATTTATTAAAAAGCATAAAAAAATATCTTAAAACTTAATTTAAAATGCGTTTAAGATTTCTTTGCTAACGCTCCTTCAGTTTACACACACAAACGCGCCCATCCGTACATGTCACTACTACAACCAAGGCCAAACCTTCATCGTGAAATAAAATAACTATACCAGTGAACAGTAGGTATTGGATATATTCGGTCCGAGCACTTCGTTGTAATAAAAAAAAACAACAATTCTGCTAGACACTTATTTAATACTGTTCCACAATTATCATAATTAAAATGCACTGGTAATGCCGTACCTTATCGCTCACACGCGAGACCTCTTGAAGTTCTTTGCCGAATTTAGATCCCTTTGGTAGTTTAGTGTTCACTGCTGGGCCAACCGGCAGGTCGAAACCAGGTCCGTAGTTGGGCAACAATTAAACTTATTACCAAATGACTTTTGTTAAAAACCCGGGGTTTATAAAGGCGTATATTGCGATTGGCATTAACAGAATTGAAATGGATAAAGGAACTGCAATTCAGCAATATAGCCGTGGGAGTTGGGGATGTAAAACCTGGGCTTTCACTCCAGGACGACTAAAAAAACAAGCGAGGGTGGCAGAGGTCTACTGAGTACACCCACTTTTTGCAGACGATGTTAGGTCCCATGTAATAGGGGTGAGCCTATTGCCATAAACCGGGCACAATTTCTGACTCCGGACTAATAATGGGAAGGTTTCTTTAGAAAAACTATATTTGTCCTACCTGAAATTTGAACCCAGGACCTCGTAATCACAAAACGATGCGCTTTGCCACTAGACCAAGGCAGCCAAGGCAAAAAAAACACCGTATATAATAAAAATCTTAGAAGCAGTTTGGTTTCTAGAATTTGGGCAGAATTATGGCAGTAGGATCACCCCTATTGTATTCAAACCTAACATCGTTGGTGATACATACACACCAGTGGTACACCTCTGCTACTGCGACTTCGAGGTGTTTTTTTTTATCCATACATACACTCACGCATTTATCCCACTAGGGCTGGCCAACAGTTTGCCACATACTACAACTTGGACTTGCTTCATGGACATACCTCTTGCGCTTCATCTACGTTCATACATTTCTTCAAGCATTTCGCTACGTACATGACAACAACCCTCCCGATGCCCTTACATCCCGTCTTTCGGATACGGATACCGCACACACGACCAGACACCGACCTCGCCGGCGAGGTCGAAGAATCCCTTGCCCGCCGGCCGGTGCAGAGCACCACGGCGGGACACCTAGTATACGCCCCCATAGCGACTACCCAAGCCGAGGCCGTTCCTCCTTGAGGCGCCCTTGAGCTAGTTGCCCCCTTGCCCATCTGGCTCGAGTGTAGTGGTTGCACGCTCGCCCTCTTGTCCGGTGAAGCTGTAAAGGCCCCGCGGCCAACAGCGTAGATCATTCACACACACACACACACATGACCATTTTAAAAGAGATCATTAATTTGGTCGTGATAGGTTCTCCTTAGGCGACCTCTTGCGACGCTTCCACTCACATTTACTCGATATATTCCGTTCTTTAATCACCTGTCACACATCTTCTCCTCATGCCCAAACGTCACCCTTCAACTTACATCGGTTTCTAATCACACTATTCCTCATTCAGTCGGCAAGGGTGACTCGACATATACGTCGTAAAGAGCATATTTTCACGGCATTTACTCTACTTTCATGCTTTTTTTGCCATACCCAACATTCACTGGAATACATAAGCGTAGGTACCAACACATCATTGTAAAAAGTCAGTCGATATTCCTTTTAATATTTTAAGTATATAATAGAGTAGTTGGAGAAGTCTGTAAGGAAAGAATCTCAGAACTCTGTAGCTTTAGCCTACCCCGCAAGAAGCCTGGCGTGGTGATATAACATTTTATTATGATTTCAATTACGTAGGTATGTAGCAGAAAACGCGTGACCCATTTGTGTAAATATCAATTTAATTAAATGTAATTAATTCATACTTTTACACGTGTAAAGCATTGTTAATGATTTACTGTTATTGGTATTTCTATCTGATTTATGTAGGTATGTTACTGGTATTAAGGTCTACGTTTAATTATAATAGGTATATCATCTGGTCTGTGAGGAAAGGACCTATTGGAACTCTGTACTCTCTGCGTACCCGGCAAGGAATCTGGCGTGATGATATAGATACATAGATAGGTATATGTGCGTAAAGAGTTTTACATATATAAGCCGCGGCGTTAGATGATAAGTCGTTGGTTGGTTGGCAGAAGTGTACTGTGGTGTTGCCAACGGTGTTAGGTTCCAATGTTATAGGAGGTGAGCCTATTGCCATTATCCTTCTCTTCAGTCTCCGGAGTGCCACTAACAATTTTTAGATAGATAGAAGGAGTATTTGGGGATTGAATTTAAACCACGGAAATTGCGACTAAAAGGCGACTCGCGACGTCCTTCATGGTGGTATGATCTCCATTAATAAACTTATTACATATATAACGAGCTTTTAAAATAAGATAATAATCTGAATGTAATTTTAATACAACAGTTAATGTTCCCAGAATGCTAATTTAGGGTATTATAAGTAATATTATGTTAATTTTGCCGCAATTCCTGAAAGTAGGCGCAAACAGTATTGTGATTTATTATGTTTCGGCACAGCATTTGTTTGTACAAAACAGGGTTGTCGACTGTACTCTATAATACATCTCAATTTTATGTTGGTACGTGTACTTTTAACTTATATTGTCGTCTTACGGTTACGGTTTCAATATTTTATTCAAGGAGAGGTAAATCTCTACTATGGATATAATTGTATTGAAATCTGTCAAAATTCTCCTGACAATAAGTATTCTTGAGTTGAATATTGAAACTGGTCATAAGAGTGAAAACGTCTGGATAGTAAATTAGAATATTTTTATTCTATTTCACTTGATTTCACTTATGATAACTTAATTTTGCACCATATAGATATATCACGTAAAGAAAATCAACACCACCAACCAACCACTCATCACCATAAGGAATGTCAGAAGAAAGAATGACAAAACACAACAAACGAGATTTAACGAAATATTTCCATAGTGGATTAGAGGGGTGACTTTTCAAAACGGATCATGACCTATCTAGCGAGTAGGTATTAAAAATAGTATCGGTGTAAAGATGAGAAAGGGTATGCTCCGTTGGTTCGGGCATATAGAAAGAATGTCAGAAGAAAGAATGACAAAACAGATATACAATGCGAAAGTGGAAGGATGTAGGTACCGGGGAAGACCTAGACTATCTTACTATGACCAAATAGACAGTTTCTTATCTGAATGACAAGTCAAGAGTCTCCGTAACCGGCGAGCGTGTATGAGACGAACTATGAGAGTGGAGGAAGCCGGAGAGATATGTAAGGAAAGAACCTGTTGGAACTCTGTACTCTCTGCCTACCCCGCAAGGGATCTGGCGTGATGATATAGATATATCCGACAAAATGTAACGTTGTTTGTTAGGATTTTAAATTTCTCGTTCATTCAGGTACGCGCTAACATCCAACAAACATTTCTTTGTCCTAATCACATACCGCAGTTGTTTAAGTTAAAATCACTTAGCTGTTTCATAGACAGACAAATCCTAAATCTCCCACAGATTCTTAGAAGCTGTTTTCAAAGCTATGTAACCACTAATCTACGGCTACCCCTCTGAGGATTAGTTGTGATCATTAATATAAATTTCCACTTTTAAACCTGATTTTTTTTTATAATTAAATTTGTTGCGGGTTCCAAGACAATTAACAAACGCTTACTTCCCGGTACCCCGAGACTCAAAGCTTGGTGTCATCTATGCAGACCATTATGGATCCTGGCTCACAGAAGTTACAGTGGTGGGAAAGTGTAGGCTGAATCCCAATTTAAAAATAGTTTTTAACGGACGCATCTCTAATAAATGTGTATTCGACACACGGTCCCATTAATCGTGCAACAACAACCTACTTACCCCGGCGAGCGCCGAGATTGAAGCAACAACAGGTTACACGCCGAGTTATGAAATAAAAATTCATTACAACTGTGAAGTGATGGATGCGGTAACTATGTGAGTTCGATTCAAAGGTATTTAGTCTTAAAGAAAGTAGTATTGATAATAGTATTCTTTTTGAAATAATAACATACTTAAAAACAATTATAAAGTTTTAACTTATAGGTGTGATATAATGAAAACCTCTTAGTAAAAAGGTGGATTAACACTAAAACTATAAAACAACAGTAAATCCAGGCGTAGATCCTTTTGATATTAAACAACTTTGAAAATTCATAAGTCACTATAGAGAAAGGACTGTTTCAGGTACTCATAATTAGTCAATAAACTTTTAGACAAATCTCCATGACTATCATTCTCTAACTAGAAGTCCATCTTTCTATATCATCCTTCACACCACGCAGAGTCCAGGGATCGCCACGCAGACCTCTCAATAGTATTATAACTCGCGTAAGGGACTTTACCACACTTAAATGCAGCACCTTGACTGTTGACATTTGGGACGTCCTTTTTGACAGTCTAGTCATAAAACTACAAAGAACCTGTTGGAATTATGTACTCGCTGTTCTGTACACTCTGCCTACCCTGTAATGGATCTGGCATCATGATATAGATAGGTAATCATAAACTGAGTAGCACACAAAGTATAAAGAAATATGTACATATCCGTTTAACATTTTGTTAACATTTTCGTTGTGTTGTCTTAAGATAGTATTACAAAATTATCACTCAGAAATTTCAGGGTTTTGCAAATTAATATACATAGTTATGCTAAAGAAAATGTTTCAGAAGAAATTTCTTTGTACTATACACATTTCACTCTATCAAAACACAATCTAGATATTTACGTGATCCCCTAAATATCTTATTTCAGATACAGCGCAAATCAATATTTGAACAAATATTTATTAGTGGCATAATTAGAGTACCTAAATTAAAGATTAATTTCCTGGCCCGATATTGGATAACTCGAGTGGGAAAGGTGACCTAAATAATGTGTTCTAATAAAATTTCGTACTTTATTTTGTGTAAAAGTACCATCATTACACTTAAAGTATCTAAATATTAAAACCTTATACGCAATTTTACATCCTTTAAAACTCAAAATGCCACCTTCGATTGAGCTCACTAACAAAACACAGCTTTTCATAGCCCCTAGTGGCCGGTCGCTCGAACTAGCCTCCGTCAGTCCGACCCGCGCTTTTGCGTTGAATCCACGCCCTTTCGCTCCGTTCCAAAGCAACCGCGAGTGAACAGTTTTGCCTCCAAAATACTCGAAAATTCTGTGACCTGTGCTAAATACGAATGGTTCTATGTGTTTTGAATAATATCCAAAAGGTTACATTTTTATATATTTAAATAAATAATTAATTTATTTCGTTAATACGATACGTGATCGTTGGGTATAATGGATTAATGTTCTGTTATTGCATAGAATCGTGAGTCGTTATTCTTTTTTTAAATTGGATCGTTTTTTTTCTAGAATGACATTTGAACTGCGGAGAGAGTTGGCTAATGTTATTTTTTAATTTTTGTATAAAGTTTGATAAAAGTTGCGTAAAATTAAAAAAAGGAATTGACATAATGCAACGATCATTTTGAAATAAGCACATCTTTCCTTTAAAAAAATTAAGATGTATAATTGATTAAAGGGTATGAAAATGGATTATCTCAAACAAATAAGGCTTTACTTTGTGTACTTGCTATGATCATTTTATTAGATTTATTTGCTTACGTAGAGACGAGTAAAATACCGTAGAGCTTTTAAGGTAGAGCTACTACAAGAGATCGTACGAGTAACTTTGTTTACGTAAAATTTACTTAACGTTCAAGCGACGAGTTTAAGCTGAGTAAATTAATTGTAGAGACCCTCGTATGAGTGTCTCGTGGGTTTAGTGGCTTATTGTGCGGATGGTGGATCATTAGGTCTTGGGTTCTATATCTACGACTGGTTCGTATATGTTGTTGGCAAATTTTATTAAGTCATTAAAAAGAGCATCTTTCATTTGTTTAAACTTTTAAGCAGTAGCTGTTTTATTTAACCCCGTAAAAATAAAAAATGTTTATTGTGTATATCACTATTAGTGAATTTTGTGCCGAAAAAGATGGCGTAAATAGATCACTTTGGCGTACTCTATTAAAATAGGTGTAAAAATAGAGCACAATACTCTAGTATGGAGCAATTCTTTTTGTAATACATATTTAAATATTTTGTGGCTTTAAATCAAAAAGATATATATGATGATAGAGCCAAAGCCAAAAATCTTTTATTTTTTAACACAACAAATAAAACACTTCAAACGTATATATACGTCACTACAAATGTGTATAACCAAACGCGGTGTGTTACGATAACTTTGTGAAATGATGGTATAATGGTGTTCCGTATGCCATTGGAGTACCATCAAGCGATTACATGAAGTGAACGTAACCAATAAGGGCTCTAATAGTCAAACCCACTACCCTTATTAAAATCCTTTCAACCTCTAAACCTACGCCGCTATGAAGAGGTTATCATAACTAATTCCATTGCGGCTAACTCAACCAGGGCAGTTAGCAATTAATTCAAGCGAAGGTTCATTAAGAAATAACCGGTAGAATTAGGAATGAACTAATATGGAACAAGTTAATAGATGGAGAGACTATAATAACTGTCTTGTTGGTTTAGAGGTCCGCGGATCAAATCCTGAGACGAAATAAATGAGTATTAAAAAACATTTTTTTTATGCAGACGGGCAATGATGCAGTTTAAAACGGCCAATCAAAATTAAACTAATACACAACATTACGTATTTTTATACTGTTGGCCATTGAGAAGTTCCTTCGTCTGGAGCCTATCCTGAGGGTAGAAAGGTCATGCTTACCATAAAAATGTCATCGAAACGGAAACAACATGTTAAATTCAAATTCAGTGCGCAAGATTTGACCTAACAAATAAACTGATAAGTTCTTAAGGCTTTTCTATCGAAAAATTGGTACTAGCCGATAGTATTCCTAAATTGTGCCTGGGTAATAGGCTCATACCCTACCGTACATACCCGTTTTTATATGTTTTTTTTAAAGAACGTAGCCTCACACTAGCATTTATTCCTGTGTCGTGGTGCGTTTACAATCATAAAAATTCACATACACAAATACCCAGACCGAAACAAATTATTGTGGATCACACAAAGATTTGTCCCGGGAATCGAACCTGCGACTATTAGACAGTGGGCGGAGAGTTTGCCCGTGCCAAGTAATGCCACAGTATAGGATGATTTGTAATTATATTACTTTTCCTGTCTATGGCCACACCTTTCATAACTACACTCGTAATATATTTTTTTATGTACCAATGTAAAAATGGTGACATCTCAATTAAAATAACTGCACAAAACAGCCAGCATAGCTACTCAAATGCAAAACAAAAGCATTCATACCCAAACATCCATTCCATTCAACATAACACATACAAACTCCTACATACAAACATTTATACAACAACAAAAGTGGCACTATTAGTCATCAACTAACATGTGAGACAATGGACTGCGGTTATGGACGAGTAATTAGCACAGTCTGAATAATAATATAACTAATGAAAATCCTAAAAAATGCCCTCTTTAAAATCATAATGGTGCTACGCTAGTAAAATATCTCTCTCTATATCAACACCCCGGATTCCTACTCCGTAGAGAGTACAGAGTTTCAACAGGTTCTTTCCTTACATAACTCTCTGGCTTTCTCCACTCTTATAGTTCGTCTCAAACACGCTCGCCGGTTACGGAGACTTCTGACTTGTCCTTCAGATAGGATACGGTACACAGAGCATCTAGGCGTCTCTCTTTCATTACCATACCACCCCTTATAATACAGGTAAAAGCGGCGATGGGGGCGGCCACCCATCACGCCGGGCCCGAACTGGCGAATCGTGGGGTGCAGAGTGCCGAGTAGGCACTTGGAATGTAAAATATCATATCCATTTTATTAAAAAAATAACACTTCCATGTCTTTGTAATCTAATTATCTTCCTGTCTCGTACATACTTTGTTGTGCCTGACAGGGTACATATTGTTACTTTATTATACCGTCACGCCTATATTCCACACGCAGGGTTGGCAGAGGTATAATGTGTGCACCCACTTTTTGCCGACGATTCTAGGTTTCGATGCCATTGTATCGAGTCTATTTCCATATCGCGTACAATGTCAGACTCCAGACTAATACTAGGAATTATTCATGGTAAAGTTAATTTGTCTGAACTGAGATTCGAACCCAGGACCCCCCATCGCGATGAGTTCCTGCAGCAGTATTTGTATGGACGTTTTTACTCCAACGCGTCCTGCGTCCTGCACGGGCCATCTGTGCGGCGTCTGCACGCGCGATCATAGGGAGATACTGATCCCTACCGCGGACGCCATTGCGGACGCGATTGAACGCGTTGGATTTGCCGTACCTTTAGAATGGTATGGCATGCATTTTTTTTAATAGGACATGATACTTCTACTTTTACTATATCATCACGTCAGATCCCGTGCGGGGAAGGCAGAGAGTACAGACTTCTAACAGGTTCTTTCCTTAAATACCTCTCTGGCCCCTCCACTCTCATAGTTCGTCTCATACACGCTCGCCGGTTACGGAGACTCTTGACTTGTCATTCAGATAAGACACTGTCTATTTGGTCAGGGTAAGTCTAGTTCTTCCACGGTACCTACATCCTTCCACTATCGCAATTTATATCTGTTTTGTCATTCTTTCTTCTGAGATTCTTTCTATATGCCCGAACCAACGGAGGATACCCTATCTCATCTTTACACCGATACTATCTTTAATATCTACCCGCTGGATGTCATGATCCTTTTTGAAAAGTCACCCCTCTAATCGACTATAAAAATAGTTCGCCAAATCTCGGGTTTATATATTCCTTTGGGGATAGCGGGTGCAAGAGTTATTTATATCATAAATAAAGTTTTTAAAGGGCATCAGATTGAAGCTACCGGCGGCGCTTTAGTGTCCGCAATTGACTTTCCTTTCATATAAATTCTCGAAGGCTTTTCCTCGCTTTGAGGGTCTATGAATTATTGGAGTAGGTAGTACATTCCATTCGTATCCGGTACATTCTTAACCTATGACCTTATAAAAAGATGGTTTAAGCCACCAAAGAAAAGTTATTTATAAGGGAATGGGATGGAATTTAAGGACTTGGGCGCGTACCACAGATTCTTTAATTTTATTGACCCTTAACACAGATTTCTTCTTCTTACTTTGCTGTAAAAAATGTGGATGTACTAGTATCTCTTTTTTACGGCAAAGTAAGATTAAAATAATCTCGCTTAAAAGAACGAACAAATGAAAGAAATGAAATCATGACAAAAGAGACCTAGAGGAATTTTAATGAATTTTAAACAGCTATGAAGACATTCACCCTTAGCCCCAATAAGTGTTTTAACTTCAAAATTACTGTTTTTTTAATTATTTAATACCCCATACCAAAATACGACGGACGATTTGGCGCAGTGGTTAAGAACTTAAGTCGCTCCATCCACTGGGTCGAGTAGTTGCGGGTTCGATTCCCGCACGGGACAAATCTTTGTGTGACCCACAATTATTTGTTTCAGTCTGGGTAATTGTGTATGTAAATTTTCGTGTTTGTGAACGCACCCGCAACAGGAATAAATCCTAGTAGGCGGCTAAGTTCTTATAAAAAAATATATATAGCCTTATGCGCATACTCAATACACAATATTACGCATTAGGTATTTTGTCAATTATGTGGTTTCTCGAGTCGCGACCTAATTACTATAAAACAATGGACACACAGAGAAATGGATATAAATTCCGAATTATAGTTATATTTCATGTAACATTTGTAAATCTAAGAACTCCACAATAGATAGTGATCAATTTTATACATTTTTTCTCGCGAGTTACTTTGTTTGACTTATGAAACTCTTCGTGCGGAAGCGTGGTATCTGGGATACTTCTCAGCTTGGTTCGTAATTGGCTTAGATCTTTCAAGGTTATCGCCATCGGCCAAGTAACTTGTAATTTTGGCGATAACTTACCGTCAAGTACGCTAATTTTTGACATATTTTGTAAGTAGATGAATGTGCATTAATCTATAAATATTTCCTTAATAGAAGGAGCATCCTTACACGCCTATATTCCCCAAGTGTGGGTGGCAGAGCTGTACCAAGTACACTCACGTTTCGCCGACGATGTTAGGTCCCATGTAATAGGTGGCGAGCCTATTGCCATATACCGGGTACAACTTCAGACACCGGACTCATACTGGGAAGTTCTTTTTTTTCGTTAGAAAAACTTCAATTGTCCGACCTAGGATTTGACCCAGGACCTCGTGATCACCATTAAAAAAAAGAGAAAACCAGTAAATTTCCTTCTTACGCCAGTAATTGCTACATAGAAGAAGTTTATTTTTTAACTCTACCGAGTCCCAAGATACAGACATTATCTTGTCTGGGCGTCACAGAAAATGTCACTTAGGTATTAAGTCGTTTTTTGAACTATATTAATAATAATAATTGCAGCCTATACTGCCCACTGCTGGGCAAAGGCCTTCTCTCACAAATCGAGGTGAGAGAGATCAGGTCATACTCCACCACGCGGACCCAGTGCGGATTGGTGGAGGCAGGTTTGTGGCCACCTGCTGTTGGAACTTATCAAGCCGCTTTTAAGGCTTCCAACTCGGCTTAACAACTACCACATTATGTGGTAGCCAGGACCAACGGCTTAACGTGCCTTCCGAAGCACGGAGACGCTCGAATATGAAAATACCACAAACGGTCACCCATCTCAGGCCGACCGAGTCGAACGCTGTTTCGCCTTGGTAATCAGTAAGAACACCGCGGTCGCACAGCGCTACGAGCGCAGCGCTACGAGCTTTTTGAACTATCAATTATTCTTATTCCGAACTAGCACATTTGTACCTGATGGACAAAAGCGCCACCGCGTCTATGTTATATGTAGCTTTCTAATGCTGAAAGAATTTTGAAAATCGGTTTAGTAGTTTTAGAGTTTATCGATTATAAACAAACAAACATTTATTTTTGTAATATGAATAAAAATACATTTTTATCGTCAGTTTTGGGATGTGATTACTATAACCTTCTAAACAGAGAAATTCCACTAGTCTATAGTTACTAATAACGCACAAAGGATTTGTCAATATCTGGGCCAATTACTCCGCCCTCGCATAACGCCCCTTTGGAGACCTATCCCATACGTGAGCACAAAGGGATGCAGTTGCCAATATCCTTTATCACTGTACTCAAAAGGATCTTGTCGAAGAGTGTGTGTGTGAGTGCGTGTGAGTGATGTACGCTGTTGGCCGCGAGGTCTTTACAGCTTCACCGGACTTAAGAGCGAGCGTGCAACCACTACGCTCGAGCCAGAAGGGCAAGAGATGACATACTCGAGGGCGCCTTGAAGAGGCGGCTTCGGTTGGGACAGTCGCTGCGGGGTGAGGGGATGCACTACTAAGTGCACCGGTCAACCACCGGCTAGGGAAGGGGATCTACGAATTCGTCGTAGTCGTCGCCCGTATTCGGAGCGGAAAGAAGGGATGACAAAGCATCGGGGGGATAGGTGAGAACAAGTCGCGGCCGGCGGCGGCGGGGGCGGCAGGGGTCGGGGGGATAGATCTTGTCGAAGAGCTAACATAAGCTTATATGGTTGCCGATTTAAAATACTGCTATTTCTTATGATAGTTCCTCTATGTTCTTCACAAGTTCTAGCAAGACGTATGTTGTTTCTGGCAATGCTTATCACTCGCCGAGAGAGGTTGTCAGGAGCTTGCATGTTTCGCTTCGTAAAAACTTTAACATCGCGTTTCAGACATGTATTGAAAGTGGTCATCTAGTGTTCCTACTCCATACAGTCCTCGTTATGCTAGCGCCATCTATTGGTATGTAGAAGCAACTTTTTAGGGATATATAGTCGCTTCAAAAGCAATTGATGATGTTATTTCTCTGGGCAAGGGTTTTAACGACCCTGTAAATATTTTTGTTATCTTGACTACATTCTTGGACATTTACAACACAAGTAATTCAGATAAAGTTAGTCATGCCTAAAGACATATGTGTGAATGTACACGTAATGAACGGCCGATAACTTTAAAAGTAACACTAACTTTTAAAACTTATAGTAACCTTTAAAATCTCACTACCCTTTGAAACTTAAATACATTAACTTAGTACCCCACCAATGACTCAAATCAACCAAAATTACCAATAACAACCGGCGCTCTTCCCTTTGACCAATTAAATAGGTACGTAACGCGCCACGTTACGATACCTTCATGAAATGATCATTTAATGGTTCTCCAGTGGAATACCATTACACGATTCCTTCAAAACTCCTCAAACATCACAACCCCAAAAATATTTTCTTATTTTTATTTACTCCAGTGAACCTTTCTCAAGGCAACGCGGCGTATAATAGGCCCATAAATATGGACAGTGTTTATTTTAAATTATTGAATAACTGACCTCCCGGTTTATTTTGGTCCTAAACCCTTATCAAAGGTACCCCGCAGCCGGATAAATAGATAACCGGTTACCACGGTTGAAAGGGAAAATGACATTAAATAGATCGGCAATAAGGTAAATTTAACATTGTGGTTTTTGCTGTAAAGTTTTAATTACTGGATCAAATATGTATCTATTCATTGGTACAGGTAAACTGTTACGATACCTATTTAATATGACTGTATAGCTTCAGTATTTCGTTGACTGCTGCGTAGTTTAATATTTTCTATATAAACATATCGTGGTTTGAAAGTTGTTGAGGCAGAAAGGCGAGTTCTCAAGTAGTAAGCAGGTACCTTACAAGTTGGACCAATGACCTGATGAAGGTTGCTGGTTAAAGGTGGATAGGAAGAGGTGCAGCACAAAACCGGTCTTTGCAATGACCTTTTGGGGAGAACGGTCTTACAGTGGACGTTTTTCGATTGTTGATGATGATGAGGAGTATTAGTCTAGCTCGTGTGATAGTTCAAAGTACTTTCAAGTATTAGAAGTTTGGGAGTAAGTACTTTTTAGTACTTACTTTAACCACAAATAGAGGAGACATTACGTTTAAAAATGCTATCCCTCTGCCATGAATTCTAAAAGATATTTCGGAATCAAATAAAATCTACACCATACCGATCCCGTATTTCTGTCATTTTCAGCGTACAATGAAATCCTACGTCAACTTCAAAGATAAGTATCAATAAGGTATACGTGAATACCCACAAGGGAATAATATCAATGTATTTCTAACAGAAAATAAATTCCCTAACATAAATATGGAATGTGCGTGAGCTATCTCCCAATATCTGAGAACAAACAGTAAATATTCAATAAGAGATACTTTAACGAATAACGTTCGTGTAACGTGGTGGCATCTAGGGATCTGCCAGGGGTGGATTTAAGTTCATTTTAGTACGGAGCCCAGGGCCCCCAAAGTGCTTGGAAAAATGTATGTCGCACCTATGACCGATTGATTGTATAATTTTAATATTTTATTATGATTATGGTGAAACAATACTGATGTTTTAGTTACGGTACGTTTAGGTACTTGAAAAATAAATAACAACGTATTTTTATAAAGAAACCCTAAAAGAGCTCGTAGTAGCCTAAAATTAAAATATTATTTAAATTAACTAGCAGGCACGCTTAAATAAATTAAAATCAACCAGTAGTCACAATAATGCAACTTCAAATCAAGTAGTAGTCGCACTTAAGCAAAAACAATACTAGTAATAGAGGGCCCAGGGCCCGTACGCTATCGAAGCCTTCAAACCGGAAAGGGGCCCTGGGTCCTCTGTTACTAGGCTGCGTAAGTCATCAATTCACAGCCTAAGTTAGCGAAGTCCCAGGCCGAATTCCCATCACAATTCGATTTTATGCCATTCGGACGGACGTCAAAAAACGACAACGAAATAAATTGCGACTCGTAACGGCGTTCTAAACTTAGTTATTGGGAAATTCGGGGGAATTGAGTGGCACACGTCACAAGAAAATATTTATTTATTTTATCAACGGAATTACAAATATCGCGGAGATGAGAAATTTATTGATTCAGGTTTTGATTGTGGTTGGTTGTTTTTCGTTCCGTAAAAAAGGGTGGAGTAAGATTTATAGGTAAGTTTGAGAGCAGGTTAGTAAATATTTACATAGTTCTCTCTATTGTGCCAGGTAGCTAAAGATGTAAATAGACAACAGTGTTAATTTTGAACATTACCTTTCCATTTTTTACAGTACCTACCTATGTAAATAGATGGTAGGGAACTATTTCCGTATTATTTTTAAATAGCTATAAATTTAATGTACCATATATGTAAAATGTTTATTTTCTCTCAACCTTTGACATAATTCAATATTTAAATCATCTAAGGGTTTTTTTTTATTTTAAACCGACGTACGATTGTAACGAGGTCGCTCTTGTCACTAATAAGCAATGTAGAGGCATGCTTTTTTTTTATAAAATCAAATGTAAATGTGACCCACATAATGCTTCACATAACTAATATTGCTTGCTTCCCTGCCTGGGGAATAAACCTTACATTTATTTCACTGCATGTAGAAAGCAATATATCGTATCGTACAATGCATGTGATCGTATTCATAGTCTTGTGAATCTATTCCTTCATACTTTATAGCGATTACTTGTCAATTCTCTTGTTTGCTTTTTTACAAAAGCTATCTAGCAAATGACTTAACCTATCAGACAGTTATTCAGCATGTGACTGACTTGACGACGATCGACTTGCATAAGCAACTATACCCTAGAGCCTGTAGTCTGTGACGGTCTTAACTATGAGATGTAGGTAACTTTAAGTCAAGTATAATCATCAGCTGAAAATCTTTCACTGCAAGACAAAGGCCTCCTTCAAAAATCGCCACGATATACGGGTTTGTGGTTAACGCAACCAGCTTTTAACCACGGCCTTCACCTAATCATCAGTCTACCTTGTGGACCTGCCTACTGCACTAACTTAATATCTACGTTGTACTAGATTAAACTAAAAACTTCAATCACTTTGAAATACAGTTCAATATCCTCAGTAATTTTGTCACTAGCGAAGTACCCAAGTTTTTTTCAAAAAAATAAGAGACAGACATCATTAAAGACAATCATAGACATAATTCGGCCTGTCCCTCTCCCTCCGTCTTTGCCAGTCTATTCAAACTCTTATTCGGAATGGAAGTCAGGGGGTAACCTCATCATCTGACTTCTACCGAATTAAAATCCCACTTTGGCCGGCGTCGGCAGTATGGAAGGGATCCCAGATCCAGGATCGCACGGATGTCCCTCTGTGTCGTGTTCTTATAGTCCGCCTTCGGGGCGAAACAAGACAAGTCGCTGTGCCTGCAGTCAGTAATCCATAGTTACGTAACCCAATGTCCTCATTTCTCGGTCAGTAATATCTGTAGCCTCTCGACGCAAATGCGATTCAAGTTACAAGATATTTCGGTGCAGTACAGCTACACAGCTGGATATACTTGAAATAGCTATTCAGCAGTTTTAGGAATATCAAACTGTTTATTAAAAGGTATGTTTGACGGGTAGAAATGTGAAAAGTTTTACAAGATATTAAAATAGTTCAGCATACTTAGCAAATAAAATGAAGACTGTGTTAGAATTATTTGATCTATTTGAGTTGCGGTGACGTAGATTGTCACAGTTTTAATTTTGAAATATCTTATACAAAATAATATTTGTGAGGGGCGATAAACACAAAAGTTTTTTTATAGTTTCTCTTTTCAATGTACACGACGGGACTGGGCATGAACAGATGGACGTTAGCATGCCGCTATCTGTTATACCATCCTTTTTACACTACAAATTTACTACATAAACATGCAGATGACAGCACGCTTTTACAACAGCGTTATACTAATGTCAATCTTTTCGTGCTTAACCCTCTACATGCCTGTATATCAGATACACTGTGGGTATACGGAGCTATCATCGTCCAAAGGAAAGCAATAATTATTCCCAAATCAGCAATTCCTACCACTAGAAAAGTGCCAGTAATGTCATGATAGATCTTAAATCGCTCCAGCTCGTATTTAACACCAAACAGCAATACGTATAAGGGCCCAGTGAAACCTCTCAACGATCGCTGTCAGTCGGCAAAAGCCTTGAATGCTCACTGTAATGCGGCGCGCTGACATTTCACTTCACAGACTGACACTGACATTTTAGAACCGGCGGTTTCTTTGTAACAGGGTTTGTTTGGTGGTATGCGAATGAGGGTTTAGCTTACTTTATGTGATTGAGTGATTGTATGTGTGTGAATGATCTACGCTGTTGGCTGACGAGCGCTTTACAGTTTTACCGGGCAAGGGAGGTGAGCGTGTAACAACTACCCTCCAGCAGGAAGGATATGGGAGCAATTAGCTCAAGGGCACCTCAAGGAATATCTGCTTCGGCTTATGCAGTTACTATGGGGAGGGCATATACTGAGTATACATTTAGTATTACACACCTATATTCGAAAACGGCAAAGGTTTACTCTGTACGGCCAAATTTCTCCAGATGTTAACACCGTCATGCTTATATTCACTAAGCGGGAATTGCAGAGGCTGTGTACACACATATTTCGTTGAATATTTTAGGTCCCAATATAATAACGAGCGAGCCTATTTGAGAGAAATACATCAATAACTTTTCAGATCTAGGATTTGAACCAAGGACCTAGTAATCGCCAGCTATGCCATATAAGCCACTAGATTAACGAGGCAATATAGGAAATAACAAAACTGTGCTAGTTACAAAATAGCAGTAGCTATTTTTTGCTTTCACCCGTTTCAATTCATTTCGGTTTTTGCGTCAAACTATCAATGCATTTGTGCACCTACTTTATTCGGTGCATTTGTCGATAAAAGTTTACTAACTCGTTTTAAAATCACTCTAAAATCCACTCCAGTGCCATCGAGGGTGTTATCATATATAATAATGCCCAGTGCTAAAATGTAAATGTCATTAATATAGTATCTACCATTCCTTTTTCATGAAAGGCGCTTTTTTCCCCCCTTTACAGGCAGGATCTAATCAATTTTATATATTCTTGGCATTTCTATTACGAGTGCATTGACATTTGTAAATTTTGGCATTTACGAACCGAGCTTCATCTCAGCTCAAACCAATTTAGCATGGGAGCACTTGTCTCTGAATATTAAAGAGTTGACCTGTGACATTTAGATGCATTATTTGTGAATTTGTCTTGGAGAAGAAATGTAGAGAGCGAAAATTTATAGTTAAAAATCAAAATAAATAAACGTCGTCTCTTTACATTCCCCAAGTGAGAGTGGCTGAAGTGTACTGTGGGTGTATCCACCTTTCGCCGACGATGTTAGGTCTCATGTAATAGGGAGCCTTTTTATTGTACCGGGCACAATTCAAAATTAGTTAATAATTTTCTATCTAAAAACTACATTTATCCGACTTAGGATTCGTGATCGATACGCGCATTATTCGCCACTAAACCAACGACCAAAATCTTTTCTTTTTGAAATGACCACCATTTTTGCGGCTTTCGTTTGAGGTGATATATTAAGTCGATGGCTAAGTAACCTATTGAGAATCTTAGGATGTTGTATTTTGCGATGTTTTTAATCTAGGACATGAATGGGATGTTTTCTTATATATGATAGATGTTTTGTAAATATTTGACCGGCAATTCATCGAGTCTCAGATCATTCATTCTCCTTAACAAAAATGTGGTTTATGAGACATGAAATCTGTAAATAAGACTTATACTCTAAAAACCCGAAAGAGTAAGATATCAATTCAAAAAAGTTCTAAGCAAAAATTTTCCAAGTTTCAACTTTAAGTTTAGACTTTTAGTTGATAAATTTACTTATTAAAAAAAATGCTCCTATCAGATATATTATTAAAGCACAAACATTGACAGACAGGACTAAACTTACAGACTACAATTCTAAAACCCAAAATAATGTCATCATTTATATGTCAAATATAAGTAAACTTTAGAAGCAACACTTTTGCAGCAAAATCTATTTTCATAATGAGTTCAAGATCAAAAACAATTATAATGTCAAATTGATTGAAAATTTCCTCCTGTGTATCCGTACATATGAATCAAGATCGCAGTCGAGTTAGTTTCCTTAATGCCAGCCTGGCTGAACGCCAGAGTCTGCTAATTTATTATACAGGAATCTAGCAATCTACTTTGATGACCGTCCAACTGAGAATAATCCTGCCTATTCTTTGGCACAAAGTTTTAAACCTTTGGTTTGATGAATTTTATTAAAGTTACGATATTAGAATTAGGGACCGCAGTTTTGGTAAGTGTGACTTATAACCGACTTCCTGGCAGATAAAATATTAAAAAAGCGTCAATTTATATGTGGTCCTGTAAATCCTATACGGAAGCATGAATAAGTTCTTGCTGCGTAGGTTGACATGTCTCGAAATGATAAACTCTCCATTGGATGAATTGCTTTGAAAGAAAGACTATTTGCAAATGCCATTAAACCATATAAATGAATGTTCGATATTTATAACACCTCTGCTTTTTCAAAGTGGTTTAAAAATATCCTCCGCAAAAAGTTACTCCCAAAAATATGTGCCCAATGTTCTCTCCAAGTACAAAGCTACCTCATATACAAGATAATCGTTATTTCAAAGTGAAAACATTTGAAATATTTGCTGAAACTATCCGCAGTGCCGGTACAAAGTTTCGCAAACAACTAAATTGTGCAGTTAGCGCTTTGAGTGTTTGTACAATCCTTGTATACAGTAGGCAAATACTGCGCTGTGTTCTTACTGTGCTACGCTACGCTTCGACACCACGCTACGCTAGCAAGTACATACACGATGGAAATATCCCGTACATACACTATATTAATGAGCACTGCAGGTAGAGATCTAGGGTATTAAATTCTGTTTCTGACTGCGAAAACGAAATGGAAGCTAAAATGGCATCAAACCATAAATGTCGTCATGATGACATAGAATATGGGAATTTAGAATGAGAAATCAGACTTCAATTTTGTATCATCTAGATGAAGACCCTTTCCATGGCATCAACACTTGTGCTAAAGAAATGGCGTAAAACTCACTCGGGGAAAGCATCATCTAATTGACAGAGAACTGGGTTTTGTGAACGTATAAACGGGTAGCGTATCCTAACAGGCGAGAACATCTGTTACCTAGCTTCTTTGATAAGAAAACATCCTCCATTTAATGCTTCAGTAGATTACTTTAATCGAGCTGAAGCATGGAATGGAAGATAAATATTTGTTTGCGCAGAAAGCTAGATCTTGTCTAATATACCATTAGGCGAAGAACTTGCTTTATGCGCGAGGTGTTATAGATGATCTATGGGTACTTATTTTGGTCTACTCGAATAGTGCATTTGAAATGATCATTTTTAAGAAAGAAGACGGACTGTGTTATTGTGATTTTACTATGGAAAAAATCTCAGTAACAGTTCGATTCTGGAATTATATTTAGTACTAGCTTCTGCCCGCGACTTCGTCTGCGGTGACTAGATAGAAACCTCACATTTTTCCGGTATAAAAATCCTATGTTAATTCAGATAATAAATTATTTGTGTCCAAATATTATCCAAATCCGTTCATCCGTTTTTGCGTGAATGAGTAACAAACATCCAAATATCTAACATAAATTTTCACATTTATAATATTACTAGGATTAGTAGGATAATGGCTATAAGGCTTGCCCCTTATTACATTAAAAACCTTACATAGTCAGCGAAATGTGACCTGTATCTCTGCTTGTGAAATCCGATGGACCTGCTTGTGTGATGGTCTTTATTTTTTTCATATTTCTGTCTATTGCCAATTTTCACTATGTACCACCAGAAAATATGTCCAAAGTGATTTAAAACTAAGCTATTATTATTTTGGAATTCAGACATGATCTACTACATTCTTTTCTAACTTGAAATCTACGCCTACATCTCCAGAGTTTCTGTGTTGGTGTTATGTAACAATGCGTTCCCAGTCCAATCCTTCAAACAAATTGCTTTGAACATTCCTCGCGCGCTTTAGATTTCACGTTTTTACATGATGAGCATGGGTGTGACATCAACGGCTTTATTTCCCTCCTCGCTTTTATATGAGCCTGGTTATTTATATATTTCTCTTAAGGGAATTTTAATGAGGGTATGATCCACACGTGCAGTTTTGAAAAACACAAGTGTGACTTAGGCTTCGAATGATAGACCACGGGCTTGGAAGGATCGGCTGATCGTCTTTACTACTCATGTACTTTTGGCATAGGTACATTTTACCATATAACCAAATAAATGGTCAGAGACGCCAAATAATATATTATATGTCCGTATTCACAGCTAGTAATACATACTAGAAATAGAAAAATCTACAGTAGTATCAGAAGAGGGTAGGATTTTGATAAAGAGTGCTATAATAATGACTGAATTTAATATTCATTACCGTAATAGGCTTTTACTATCTATCCATCTTTAGATATTATCACGCCAGATCCCGCCACGCCAGTGTAGAAAGTGCGACCAAAAGTGCTATATGGACTAAAAATGAGATTGGCACTTTGCTATCCATTCTGCCACATAATAAGTGAATTATTCTTGAGTGCGATTATTAACACTCTGTTCCCCATTAAACAACTTTTTCCACGTGACTCTAACAGGCGTTGGTGCACAATGCAATTGTAAAAATAATCAAAAGTAGGCCAGCTGGCGGTAAGTCGGAACCGGTCCGGTCCAGTTACCCAAGCCCTGCCTCCAGCCACCTAACGATAGCTGCATGTGTGCCATAGAATTTTTATGGCGGTTTTCGTAATAGACTGGCTGGGAATTTTAAAGCAATGAATTTGACTGACATTTAGATGTAGGTTTGAAATTCTGTGTGAGTGTTTGGTTTTTGAATATAAGTGTTCCAAAATTGTGTGACAAAAGTGACCGGATAAGATATAGGTTTTACTGAAGAGGGGAAAATATTAGTAATAAATAAGAGTCAATTTGAACGATATATTTTCTTATTAGAAGCAGATAGTTGTCAAAAGGTTGGAGTTCAGGTTCTGGGTGAACAATAATAGAATAGAAAAATAGATTTCTCTAAACAATCCTTGTACGTTTTAACCATGTTTCAACATATTAGATTGTTTTGATTTGACACACACACTAGCGCCGTAGCTCAAGTCGGCAGGCTAGGTCATGACTTTTGATTTCCGATCGTTTCCTTTCAAACTCCTGGAAATATTTGGAATGGTACTTAACTAATTATTTCTCTGTGACATAATTAACATGTACTTATGACAATCAGATTTTTCATACTAATTCCTATATGGGCTTTTGTAGATAAATAACAATTTACGTAGGATGTAGGATCTGACTCGTCTTGAAGCTTTTTAATCTAATAGTAAACATGAATAATCTTTGACGAGATATCAAAACTGAATTTCCAAGAGAGTAACCAATTGAACACAAATTTAGTTTAATAAGATTCTACATGCAAGAACTGTCATTGCGTAATTACATACAAAACTCAACTTGAACATTGGATCGCGTCGATTCGTCTCACCAAGTTTGAGTGGCATTGCTGTCCGCATTACAAACGCCTGCTTTTCCGGTTTGCGACAGCCCTGTCGCAGCGCGCGAGGTGCACCGCGCCAGCGACTTGCGCGTAAGCATGCATGTAGGGTCACCACGCTTATGTAATTAAACGCGTAATCGTATAAAAGCGAGTGAAGTATTTTATTTCTAAGTAAGTTCCTGGTTTGTATAGATAGGTTAACTTGTCATGGTTAATTTAGTTTTGGTGTTTGATTTGAAACACACGTCCATTGTGTTTCTGAAATTATTAAACATGTGCCATAGTGTATGTCGTAGTTTTTAAATTAAATTTGCCTTGTAACTAAACTATAGTAATGTCATTATACGTTTTGCATAGAATAATATTTATTACTGATTTCCTCGTTGGTCTATTGGCAAAGCGCATCGCTTTGTGATCACGTGAGTAAGAGTCTGGAGTCTGGAACTGTGCCCGGTATATGGCAATAGGCTCGCCCCCTATTACATGGGACCTAACATCGTCGGCGTAACGTGGGTGTTCTCAGTACACCTCTGCCACTGCCCCTGCTTGGGGAATATAGGCGAGACGGTGTATTTTTTAAATATTTATTACGAGGACTTAAGATACAAGAATTTGATGACGTGAAATGATCAGTGATTACACCTCTCATGCTTTTATTAAATGTCATTTTTCTTTGCCTATCTAATAGTCAAAAGGGAATTCTTACAATGACTTTAGTTACTACCAAGAATCCGTCAACTTCTTTGAAGATGGAAATGTTTAATCGTGATTATCGGAGTTCGTGTTATTTTTCATCATTATTTTGCCGAAGGTCAAGACGATGGAACATGTCCAAGGTGTTTGAGTCATCGATGATTATAATTCAGTACGTGATGTGTGTTGAGCTTAGTACATACAGTTCACTTACTACAACTCGTTTGAAAAAATCTTTTGGCTTCAATCATAAAATATTTCTTGAAAATTTAGGCTTTTAACAAGTACTCTGCCCGATTTTGGAAAGACTACTCGGCAACTACGTGTAGTTTCAACACCACATTCGATTTTAACTCCTATAACACAAGAATAGCGCAGTTTCAAACAAAACTTTCCGTGAATGACAACTTTTTTGTTTCATCTCAAACACATTCAACAGTTTCAAAGGTAGGCATTGTTGCACCTAGAGGCTGGAGTAACACCGCCTATTGTGTCAAACTTCCCATGCAAAACTAACCATTCAATAAACTCCGTCATTCATCGACCATCGTATCAGTATTCATAAAAAACAGGAAGTGGGAAGTACGTGACTGGGGTGTTGGAGCTTTGAAACGAGCGGGCAAATACTCTAACAGAATATTGTTGCGAAAGGGTTAAAGACTGAGGCTGAAGTGGTAGTGGACGGGCCATACTTGACAAGGGACCGATATTCTTTGAACTAGATGTATTCTTAAGTGACGACAGTGACTCGGCAAACGTAGTGTAGGACGCTACAAGGTAGCTGGCAGCAGTTGGAAAAAAGAGCCGAAGACCAAGTTCAATGGTGTATCTTGAAAGAGGCCTATGTCCAGTACTGTTATGATGCAGGCTGATGATAATAATAAAAGTGCTAACGGGGATATTGCTGGTCAACTGAATTAAAGACATAACTAAAAAGCAAGAACACGCAAAATGAAGCCTTGTAGGTTTGAAATTAGTCGTAATTGAAAAGGTTTTTAATTGCGCTTTTATTACGTTTGTTCAGTAATATGTCAATCTATTGTCGTGGAACGTAGCTTTGAGTGTGTATCTCGGTCAATTTTTCATAAAATAAACCTTATTGCTTCTAAAAAACAAAGCAACAGGTAATGTCATTAATCCATCTAAATCATCACGCCAGATCCCTTGCGAGGTAGACACACATTACAGGTTTCTAACAGGTTCTTTACGTACACACCTCTCTTACCTCATGCGTTCTTATAGTTCGTCTCAAACAAGCTCGCTGGTTTCGAGAACTCTTGTTTTATCTATATTAAATAAAACACGTCTATTTGTTCATGGTAAAATAAACAAGGACTTATCCGGCACCTACTTATATCTTTTTACTTTTGCATTGTATAGCTGTTTCGTCATTCATTCCTTCGGTGTTGTTTCTAGGAATATGTTACTACCACCGGAGCGTACCCTTTCTCATTTTTTCACTGATACTTTCTTTTATACCTACTCGCACCTCCTACTACGCCGGTACGAACCCGGTCTTGGTCTATTTTAACAGACTTGAGTATATTTCTTGGAAGCTCTTTATACTTGAATAAGGAGAATCAAAAGTATCATAATAATATGCAATTACCTTGGCATCTTTTCTTTCATAGAAAATTCTAATTTTGTGTGTCCTTTGATAGGTTTCCTAGAATATATATTTCAGTTTAGGCCATGATGTTTTTAGGGAGAGTTTTAATTATAGAAAAGTATAAAAAATTTAAACACCGTTACACCTATGTTTCCCAAGCAGGGTCACACACTAATGCCAATATTTTGGACATAACTCCTGACACCTGAGCAGTGATAGCCTAGTGGCTCAAACCCAGGCACGAATCTCTGTCTTTTCGAAGGTATGAGCGTATTAAAAATTAACTATGACTCGCTTTAACGGTGATGGAAAAGATCGTGAGGAAACCTGCATGCCTAAGAGTTTTTTTAAGGTGTGTGAAGTTCGCCAACCCTCACTGGGCCGGCGTGGTGGACTATGGTGTAAACACTTTCTGTTTGAGAGGAGGTCCGTCCTCCGGTCCTTCCGAACGGTGAGACAGTTTCTTAACGGGACTTATATTATTATTAGTCCTGACCTCTGATTGGAATTTAGGACATCGTGATCGCCCTCCGCTTTATGTGCCATTAGACCAGCAAGGCAGACTATACAACAAGACACGACTATACCATACATACAAAACTATACCATAGTCCCTATAGGTTAATTTTTTTTCTTTAATTTACTCGCTTACTTCATAGCCCCAGTTGCATGTATCGTTGTCATAGCAACCAATTCCCAACACCGGACAGTGGACACGTCTACTGAATCAATGCACACCCTACTATCTCCCCTCTCTTTTGTTCCCCAATGCGGCGACAAGGACAAATAGATATCAGGTGCATTCATGTTGTGAATGCAGCGAAGTGGAAATTTTATATGATATTGATGCGGTTTTTGTTATTGATAGATTTTCGGTTATCGAATAGGGTTGTCATCCATCCTACCTACTAATATTATACATGTTTAGATGTTTGTTACTCAATCATGCAAAAACGGCTGAACAGATTTCGGTGATATTTGGCACACAGATAGTTTACTACTTGGATTAACACATAGGATACTTTTCATTTTAGAAAAATATAAGGTTTCTGTCTAAAGTCAACGCGGATGAGTTCGCGGGCAGAAACTAGGAAAAAATTAAATTAAATATCGTCATAACTATATTCCTCAAGCAGGGGTGACAGAAGTGTACTATGTACTCCCACATTTTGTCAAGGATGAAAGAGGGGTACACGCCTATTGGCGTTGTACCGGCGACTATACAAAACTGCGAACTACTAATTAGAATTATTCGATACAAAACTGAAAGACATTGTGTCCGATTCGAACACAATGTACCACTAAAGCAACTAGGCAAATTTCAGTAAATAAAAACTGATAATCCTACTATGAAATGATTTAAAACTATATATCTATATCATTACGCCAGATCCCTTGCGGGGTAGAGGATCCCTAGAGAGTACAGAGTTCCTAAAGGTTCTTATCTTACATACCTCTCTGGCTTCCTTCACTCTCATAGTTCGTCTCATGCACGCTCGCCGGTTACGGAGACTCTTGACTTGTCCTTCAGATAAGACTCTGTCTATTTGGTCATAGTAAGATGGTCTAGGTCTTCCCCAGTACCTACATGCTTTCACTTTCGCATTGTATATCTGTTTTGTCATTTCAGTTTCTTCTGACATTCTTTGTATAAACTAATTTTATAAAAGTATAAAAAATCAGGTAAATACAATAAATATATCCAGAATCAAAGATCGCAGATTTGAACCTTCTGCCGGCCTTTGGACGGTCAAAACTTTACGATCGTCGATGTTCGGATGCTTTGACTTGAGGCGGTGTAAACCACGAGTTTCTGGGTTTAGTTCTCTGTTCCGAAAAAATCGAACACGCTTTTTCTGAAAAGTAAATTTTGTTGCGCTGAGATGTATAAATATCCATATACATATATGACTGAAGATGTTAAATTTTAATTTAAGGAGGCACGCCTATTGCCTTTATACTAGTCACAATCCTAGATTCCAAACGGCGAATATGAAATTTTCTAAAGAAAAAAAACATAATTTTTCTGACCTTGGATTTGAATCGAAAGCTTAAAACCTAAAGAATGGCGGTACGTCTCTTAATTCCAACTTTTGATTACAAACTTGCAATGTTAGTTTGTTTAGGTCAGATATTGCAATCTAAATTTGAACCTTTATCATCACGCCAGATCCCTTGCGGGGTAGGCAAATAGTACAGAGTTCCCGCAGGTTCTTTCCTTACATACCTCTCTGGCTTCCTCCACGTTCATAGTTCGTCCCACGCTCGCCGGTTACGGAGACTCTTGACTTGTCCTTCAGATAAGACTCGGAACCACCTCCTCTTATACTACGGAGTTAAAATTAGACGTATTGGTTTAGTCCCGATGACAATGAAATGAAAGCCTTCATAGCTAGTATTCGCTCCAGACGAAGGAACTCAACATTCAACTCAACAAAGAATTTTTTTTATACAAATTGCCTAGGATTTCAATACATTTTTTAAAGCGCAACCGGAAATGTGTTAAATTCAAGATGAAGGTAGCTCACAGTAGGTTTAAGGAGTGTCGCGGGTATGCTAGCCTAGTTTTTCTGTAGTGTAGCCGTTGTAGGCCACCTTGGACCTGGCGCTTGCGGGCCGCTGCCGCGCGCTCGGCTCGCGCGTTTTTATCACAGTTTTCTTCATTTTTTTTCGTGGAGAAGATCCTGCATAGGACTTCTACCGACTAAAAACCCCAGGGTAACCGACATCAGCACTTTGGAGGTGCTCCGGGATCGCCGTATGGAACGAACCGGTCCCGCTCTTGTGCCGCGCTCTGAAGAGCCCGCCATCGGGGGAAGACTTGATGACACGCTCCCCCCCGCACCGACGCGGTGCTCACGGCGACGTTGTCCACACCATGCCGCCGTCCTCCTCGAGGTTGCTCGTGAAGGATGCTCAAGGCCCCTGCCCCTTGCGTCCACGACCCCGAATAACAGTTCTAACCTAACCTAGCCCATACTACTTTTTATGGCATTCATAGTAGTGACTGGGGTGGCCGCGGTTTTGTTAAGATGATTACCACAAGTCTAATCTAACCCACCCTACTTTTTTAATATTTACTTAGCTTATTTCACAAAGTTTCTACGTCACAGGTACCCTATATGATGATAATTAATACATTTCCTAGTACAGTTTTGGAATTGTAAACAGTGCCGACGAACGCTGTCCCGCCCTTCAGGCGCAGCACCCCCAGCCTTCGACGACGACGAAAAGGCCGAGCTTCTCGCCGACTCCCTCAAGAGCCAGTGCGCCCCCAGCTCTCAGTCCGTCGACCAGTCCCACGTCGACGCGGTCGACAGGGAAGTCGAGCGCAGGGCATCCCTCCCCCCCGTCGATTCCTTGCCTCCTATCACGCAAACGGAGGTCGAAGATCTGATTATGGGTCTTAAAACTAAAAAAGCCCCCGGCCCTGACGGCATCTCGAATCGCGTTCTGAAATGCCTGCCCGCCCAACTCATCTGCCTCTTGGTGGCCATTTTGAACGCCGCCATGACGAACTGCACCTTCCCCGCTAAGTGGAAGGAGGCGGACGTCATAGGCATTCCCAAGCCCGGCAAACCTCGCAATCTCCCCGCGAGCTACCGCCCTATCAGTCTCCTCAACTCCCTGGCCAAGATATACGAGCGCCTCCTTCTGGCGAGGCTCAAAGACTTCGTAACGTCCAGGGGTATCCTTATCGACGAGCAGTTCGGCTTTCGAGCCAAACACTCTTGCGTCCACCAAGTGCACCGCATCACGGAGCACATCCTCTCCGGTCTCAATAGACCCAAACCCATCTACACGGGTGCCCTCTTCCTAAATGTCGCGAAGGCATTCGACAAAGTCTGGCACAACGGCTTGATCTACAAGCTCTACCAATTGGGTATGCCGGACAGACTCGTGCTCATCTTACGAGACTTCTTGTCGAATCGCGCCTTCCGTTATCGCGTCGAAATGACGCGCTCCACTTCCCACTCCATCAGTGCTGGAGTCCCACAGGGCTCAGTTCTCTCTCCGCTCCTGTTTAGCCTTTACACGAACGACATTCCTCGTTCGAGTAAGGCGCATCTAGCCCTATTCGCGGATGATACCGCTCTCTACGTCTCGCATAGGAATAAGGGTTTCATTACCAGACACCTTCAGGCATCCGCTAATTCCCTAGGGAATTGGTTCAGGAAGTGGCGTATTGAGGTGAACCCGGACAAGAGCGCTGCGGTGTTCTTCTCCAGAGGTGTCACCCCGCGCCACTCCCTGCGCCGCCCTAGAAGTAATCTCGGCCAAGTGACCATGTTCGACCGACCCATTCCCTGGGTCAAAGAGGTCAAATATCTAGGGGTCACCCTAAACAGTACCATGTCGCATCATTTGTGCTCGGTCGTCTCCATTCGTTAATCTGCAAGCGGAGTAAAATGTCCCTTAGAAATAAGGTGACACTTTACAAAACTTGCGTTCGACCCATCATGACTTATGCGTGTGTTGTGTTCGGGCATTCGGCCCCCTCTCACATCGATAAACTCCAAGTGGTTCAAAACCGCTTCCTCCGTAAAGCCGTAGGAGCCCCCTGGTTCGTACGGAACGTCGACCTCCACTCCGATCTAGGTCTCGAACCTATTCGCGCCTTTATTAAAAAGGCGTCAACACGTCACTTCGCGAACGCATCTACCCATGCGAATCCGTTAATCGTAGCCACCGCCGACTACGATCTCCCCCCCGACCCCTGCCGCCACCGCCGGCCGCGACATGTTCTCACCGACCCCCCCGATGCTTTGTCATCCCTTCTTTCCGCTCAGAATACGGGCGACGACGACGTAGACGTAGTAGTAGATCCCCTCCCATAGCCGGCGGTTGACCGGTGCGCTTAGTAGTGCACCCGTCCCCCTGCAGCGACTGTCCCAACCGAGGGCGCCTCGGCGCCCTCGAGTATGTCGCCTCTTGCCCTTCTGGCTGGCTGGAGCGTAGTGGTTGCACGCTCGCCTTTAAAATCCGGTGAAGCTGTAGAGGCCTCGAGGCCAACAGCGTAGGTCATTCACACACACACACACACACACCTTCCTAGGTAATTTATGAATTTATAAACCTTTGATAATTTATTTTATACATTTCATAAATAAGCTCGAAGTGTACATTTCCTAGGAATTGTATACAATTTCTAAATGTCATAAATTTCCGGTAACATATACTGATTTCGATTGGCCGTTTTAAATTACACCATAACGTGGCTGCTTAAAAGCTTGTTACTAAACATGTTTCTTTTTTACTATTAATTTATCAGTCATTACGTAATGGATAAACATAATTTTATACCAACAAATTTAATACCTTTCGTAATAGGTTCCATCCCAAACAAATACGTGTCGTCCATACGAATTTACTGGATCAACTCCAACTCCCAAAGGGCCTGGGCCCAAATCTGGCAGTTCTCGCACAATTTCCTATTTATTGGGGGAGGCGATAAAAACACCAATCAGTGTAATAACATGAGTCTCAAGGGAGTCTAATTACTGGATCCATTAGGACTCGTGCGGACTGGGCGGTTTGTAAGCGGATGAAACACCAAACCTACTGAATTATTTAAAGGCAACAATCGATTTAGAACACGAATTTCTGCTTTCAAAATTAAAGATTATCTTTTGTTTAGTATGCATTGGATAGAGAATTGTCAAATGTATGAATTTATTTGACAGTAGATTTTCATTATCAAAAACAAAGAAAGAAGAACCAAATTACACTTGAACCTCCTCTTTACATAAGTTATGAAGACGACAGCTTTGTTGTCTAGGAAGGTGTCCACCAATCCACAGGAGATAAACACTCTGTCTGCCTCTCTCGATTTTATCAGGCCAAATCTCTCCCAGGTTAGGTAGCAAGCAGACAATTCGTCTCATTTACGGTCGCTAGTTTTGAAGGCTTGCCCATCAGATAAGACACGGTCTATTTGGTCAAGGAAACATACTCTAGGTCTCTAGGTTCTTGTACCATTTTCATCTTGAGTAGTAAAACCAACAATACAAAGCGAATTACACGCCTAATATACACGCGGCCTAACTGGTAATTCGCCAAGTTTTCGAAGTAGCAGACGATAAGTGATTTCGGTTAATCTCAACTAACAAGCTCTATTCAGATATGGCGTCTTTGATTATTAGATAACTAGAAGTTTGGCGAGTATCTTAGCTCTTCATTGATAGTATGAATATGATGCCTGATCGTTATTTCGATATCTCGGATGAGCCAAACATACTTGTATTTCCGCTCAACCTACAAGTCGTATGTACATTATTTAGCGTATACTAGCATAAGTAGCCGATTTCATTTTTTTAAAAATGCCAAATATTGGCAATATATTTAAATACTATTTTTGATCAAGAAAAATAATGGGTTTGATGCAAGCGGTATGAAAAACTCTGCAGTAATTTTAATGTTGCTGACCATCGATATATTAATAACGATCACTAATAATATAGTAGTAAGACAGCGAGTAGGTATGAAAGATAGTATCGGTGTAAAGATGAGAAAGGGCATGCTCCGTTGGTTCGGGCATATAGAAAGAATGCCAGAGGAAAGAATGACAAAACAGATATACAATGTGAAAGTGGAAGGATGCAGGTACCGGGGAAGACCTAGACTATCTTACCACGACCAAATAAACCGAGTGTTATCTGATGGAAAAGTCAAGAGTCTCCGTAACCGGCGAGCGTGTATGAGACGAACTATGAGAGTCGAGGAAGCCAGAGAGGTATGTAAGAAAAGAACCTGTTGGAACTCTGTACTCTCTGCCTACCCCGCAAGGGATCTGGCGTGAGGTTATAGATAGATAGATAGATAGAATAATATAGATTTACATTTCTTCAATCACATTTCTTTCGCACAGCAAATTAAGATCACAATATAACTGCTAAAGAGATTGTAGTAAGCCCCAGAACAGATTCTGCCACTTGCCTCGTATTTCGTAGGAAATACATGCAAAATATTTTGAAACGTTCTCAACTGAAAAAGGAAATAAAATTCTTTAGAAATAAAACCGAATGGATTGGAGCATTACAAGCACACTTCGTTGACTTACTACATTTATTTTTTTTGCTCCTTTTATGCTATACAAGTGTCGGAAAATAATATTCCAGTCCTGGCTCTGAACTTGCCTGCCGATTTGTATGAACAAACACCTTTCCGCCTATATTCCCCTAACGGGGATGGCAGAGGTGTTAACATGGCACAATTGCTGACGATGATAGGTCCCAATGTAGTTCATAATTTAAGATTTGTACCGTTCGGGGATTGAAACCGCGACTGTTACATCCAGCGAAAGCGAACTGGGCGAAGTGAATTAAGCACCTAACCCACAAAGCAAATGTAAAGAGGAGTCGGCTTAAGCAAATGTGCACAATGAAATAAAATTATTTTTCGGATTTAACGCGGTTTCTTTTGATTTTTAAGTTCCTGATGTTTCGAGTGCTTTGCAGCACCCATGGTCACGGGAAGGACAGAGGTGTCAGACGTCCAAAAGGCATAGTTGTTCCGGGGTACCCTCAAACTTCTTAATTATTTTTGACGGTCCGATCTACGCAGAATGAGCTCACGGTGTCTTGAGGCCTTGCAGTGTCATGCTTGGTTTTGAATTTGATTTTATTAATTACCGGATCCCAAGACGATGGGAGCACCCAGCCATCTTCTCTATTGAAATTATGATGTTTTTTTAATTTCAATAGCCTCGCGAATCATCCTTGGTAGGAATCGGTGTTGTTTCACGAGGGTTTGTGGTCTATCAAATCTGATGTTATGGCGGGTGCAGTCAAGGACATGTTCACAGACTGCAGACTTCTTTGAGAGATGGTGTTTTAGGTTCAAATAACGTCCTCTTCATCCCGCGCCACCCTGCGCAATGACACGCTTGATTGTGTAGGACAATCTAATAACGCCATCTTCTCTTTATACTTTTTTCGCAACGTAACCAGTGGACCAAGCCGCCTGTCAATTGACCTTAGATAGATGACCTCTGCATTATAAAGACATTATATTGCTTCAACCGGCAGGTTAAGCTGTTACTTTCGGTGGTGTCACCACACTTCAGTTACTTCAGTCAAGACAACGGCTTGAGTCAAAGGTTAAGAAGTTAAGCCGCTCCGCCTGCTGGGTCGCGTAGTCCCTGGTTCGATCTCCACACGAGACAAGCCTTTCTGTGACCTCAAATGTGTGTATGGGTCTGGGTGTTTGTGTATCTGAAGTTATTTGCACCTGTGGTAGGTACCACATAGGAATAGTTCCTAGCGAGGACTACGTTATTTTAGCAAAATAAAAAAATAAAAACATTTCCATATCCGAACAATAGGATATCCAAGC
The DNA here is from genome assembly GCA_905147815.2 of Phalera bucephala. Classification (NCBI taxonomy): domain Eukaryota; kingdom Metazoa; phylum Arthropoda; class Insecta; order Lepidoptera; family Notodontidae; genus Phalera; species Phalera bucephala. The sequence continues at coordinate 3,103,733 of LR990620.1, read as the reverse complement.
ACCATTCTCTCACCCCCTACCCCAAACGTTTGTGTTAGAATTCCCGCTGTAGTATTAAACGTGTATCGACCCACATCTGTGTCCATTACCGCTCGGCCATCCACTTAACATCGAGTAATAGTTAATGAACTTGCAATGGACGAATATTCATTGTGTGCACATAATCGCCTAATGGAATTATTGCGAACTAGCAGCCGCCCCTTACCTCCTTGGGTATTGGAATAAACTATACATTTGTAAAGTTCCATCTATATCTGTTCAGTTGATACTGCCTGCTTCATGCGCCTTTCATTTGCCTGGACCAGAGCTAGAACAATGCGCTTTATAATCACTAGGTCCTGGGTTTAAATCCTAGGTCGGACAAATGCAGTTTTTCTATCTAAAAATTCCCAGTATCAGTCTGGAGTCTGGAATTGTGCCCGGTATATGGCAATAGACTTGCCTTTTACTAGATGGAACCTAACATCGTCGGCGAAAAGTGAGTGTACACAGTACATCTCTACCACCCCCGCTTGGGAAACTTAGGCGTGACGGTGTTTATTGTTTACAAGATTTTTTATATTTTAAACTAAACTATTGTAAAGTTTCATCAGAATCACATCATTAGCATAACAAACATCCACAGATCCAACTTCAAAAACTTTTGCGCTTAGTAGTAGCATATCTTAGGAATTATAAAGAGCCTGTTGGATATCTATACTCTCTGCCTACCCCGCAATGGATCTGATGTCCTCATATAGATACGTAGATATCTTATAAATTTAAATGGGATCTAATTATAAGGCGGGTAAAGTGTTAGCGAGGTTTTTGACAGAATACATTTGTTGTTCCGTAGAGTAGCGATGCGCAACTGTGAATGATTGCATTCGAATCATTCGACTTTATAAATCATTCAAATTATTCGAATGATTCACGAAAATTAGTTACTAACTGTCTCCCATTGGACTTGCTGGACCGAATGAACGAATAATGAATAAAACGTTCGGCGAACCAATAATGAAAATACCTATCGGTCGTACCACAGAGTACAGGAAAGTAAGTTAGCATCATTCTACAGCATCATTCGGACTGCAGCTTACCACCACGTTCGCTCGGGCGCTTTTTGTGCTGAAGCACCGTAAGCGCTTTTAAAAAAATGTACTATTAACCGTTTGTTTCACGGATTATATTCTTAACTAGAACTTTGACTAAAACGCACTTTGTAACACAAACCAGCAGGAGCGTTATTATTTAGTTTAGTTGTTACTAATCACTCGCGCACGTAATTGGTTCTGGCGCGGAAATGGCGCTAGAAGCGGCGAATCATTCGAATAATTCATTCATAATCGGGTGAAAGTCGCAGATAATCTTAATCACCATTAGTAGTTACTAATTAGTAGTTGTCATTCAAATATAAAAATTAGTATATTACTAATGTTCAAGTCGAATCAGATTATTCGCATTCGCGCATCTTTACCGTAGAGATTTCTGTCAAAGAATTCTCAATAACAGTCTGCAATTGCGCCAAGAACAATGGCATAGATTAGGACCTAAAATCGCATGCGATATGAGGGTGTGTGTTCCACATCAATATTCTCTCTACACTCAAAGGGTTACTGGTAGATGTCAAATTGAGTTAAATTCTTATTTTAACATCAACTGTGTAAGTTATGCTACAATTAACAATCCATATTAATATATTAATTGTAAAATATAATGAAGGCCGACTTAGCGCAGTGGTTTCTTAGCCAACCTTAAGCCGCTCCGCCCAATGTGTCTAATAGGGTTCGATTCCTGCACGGGACAAATCTTTGTGTGATCCACAATTATTTGTTTCGGTCTGGGTATGTATGTGTATTGTCATGTTTGTAAAGACACTCACGACACAGGAACAAATACTAGAGTGGGGTCAAAAAAAGAGAATTAATGTAATAATATTGTAAATTCTAAATTAATTCTGTCTGTTTGTCTGCTACCTTTTGTAGGCTTAAACCGCTGATCCGAATGTAATAAACATAAATAAAAAGAATCAGGGATGTACATAGGGACGGACGGATATACCTTTGTCTTAAAAAAACCGACGGAGTGACGGGGTGGATCTCTTCTCATGCATCATATCCCTATATGAAAATTCATATATAAACTTTTGGTAATAAATAAAGAATAAATAAAGAATATCACGCGAACGACTATATACCATACGTCTCATAAAAAAGGTCAGAGTTACTCAGAGAGCTATGGAAAGAGCTATGCCTGGCGTTTCTCTACGTGATCGAATCAGGAATGAAGACGTTTCGAAATTTCTCGAAACATCCGGTGGGCTTCCGGCCCCCATGGACCCAATGTCTCTACCCCAAACGCCTTAAATATGTATCCCGAGCCAAGTGAATCATATTTGCGGCGTTTGAGGGATTCTGCGCTCAGAGCAGCGCTGCCTGCCCGCACCGAGGACGCTGGAAGATGAGACGGAGCGAAAGTGTCGACGCATGTAGCGTCCCACACTAACGGCCGTCCCATCTTCCAGGGTACCAGCGTCGTACTATCGAGCCTCTTGCCATCATCTCGACGGAGACCAGCCGGTTCAAGGATGGCCGCCATGTCGACGCTGGCAAGGGCACGGCGTATGACGCCGTTGAGACTGGCATGACGCGCAATAGTAGTTATTTCATTAGTACATTTACCCTTAAATTACAATTGCTATATTTAAACCCCTTTTTACTCCAAGGCTAAACTAAAGTTAGAAACCCATTAAATACATTTTAATAAACTCCCTTGCTGTGCTTACGTATGTACTGACCTATTTCGGTTGGTGCGTCATTCGGGCTACTTTGTACGAATCGTAGCCATTACGGGATTGTCCGATTGATTTCGGATTCCGTAGCGGAATTGGCGGGGCGTATGAATATTGTATTTTACGAAAATTCAGTACGTGCCCGTGACGGATTTTCTGTCGGAAACCGTTGACATTTTATGGTTATTTGGAAGTTTTGTTTACTTAAAAATGTCAGCTAACTCTTACGAAAGTTACCTACGGAGGTTAAACTGCACTTGTTGGCTCAGTTCCAACGGCAATGCATTTATGGTAATCATTGCCTGATTCTACACACGGTATTGGTTCCAGATGAAGGGACTCCTCAACTGCCAACAGCATAGACTCGAAATTTTGTATACACATTTAATTTTGATTGGCCTTTTTAAATCGCGCTATTATTTGGCTGCGTAAAAGCTTGTTATTAAATATTTTTCTTGCTTTTTATTTATTTAAATGGTAGACTTACGCCTGAGTTGTGTTTGTTTGTTGCGGTCTTCAGGTTTTAAACATTTTATATTTAATTTTTTGCTACATATAAGTCCTGAGAACCGTTGTTGTACATAGCTTTGAGATCTCCCCACTTTATGATGTTTGACGTTTTCCTCATTTCTACTCATTATATCTGTCTCGTTGGTATAGTGGAGAATAATGCGCTTAGCGAAAGTCCTGGTTTCAAATCTTAGGTGAAACAAAATGTATTTTTTGGATAGAAAAATTTCCAAGAATCAGTCCGGAGTCGCTTTAAGATCATCCACTAAAGAGAATTCTACAATGTTTCGTGCCTCCCTTAAATATATTTTTTTGGTAAAACTTCTAAAACCTTAACTACTTACCAAAAGAATGTTCGCCTATGTTCCCCAAGAGATGGTAGCAGAGGTGCACTGAGTACACCCACTTTTACCCATGTAATAGGGGGTGAGCCCAGGACCTCGTGATCACAAAGCGATGCGCTTTGCCAGTAGACCAACGAGGTAGTCAAATAAATAAATCTTGTCAATTATTTTAGGAAGCAAAAGATTAGAATAAATTTTCCCAAAAGTTCTTTTGACTTGTGACACTATTTGAGCCGAAGTGCAATATCCCATATGTTAGTAATATGTCACTCCCAAAAAAACATAAGTTAAATTTCGTACTAACATTTTTGACGTGACGGACGGTCGTAACATAAAAATAAAAATGATGACACTTATAATACATTAGACTCCGGTATGGTCGATATTTACGAGGCGTATAAACTTCGGACCTCATCATTTATCACAGCGTTTTGGACAGAGAGCTAACTCCCTACTAAAAGCGTCGCTAGATCATACACAACGTTACGCATGTATTACGTCAGTTACCTGAGCGCGGGTGATCATCATCATTATATTAATAATTGAAGCAAAAACTTTGTACCCCTTTTTACGAAAATTGCGCGGATGGAGGAGTATAAAATTTCCCACAGTTATAGTTTACATAGAGAAGGAGTGCAGAATGCTAGTATTTTTTTAAAATTATGCATAAAAATACATTAAATCAATTTAAAAAACATTACACACACTACCATGTATTTGACACACACACACGCATATATACTCTTTTGTTTATTGTTAAAGTCTGTGGTCAAATTGAGTATAGATTAATATTGTATGTCTATCGTCTTACTGAATGTCAAACATAACCAGCAAACGATGAAAGAGTAGGTCGCATTTCGACCAATGGGCGACCACTAGTTTTATTAAAAAAACAATATATATGCCAAAATAACGTATGTAATCCTTATGCAATGTTATATGCATATCCTCATCAACAAAATCTAGGTATATGTATAAGAGGATATATAAGAACATATTATATACAATACGATCTTGCAGTGGCATATTAAAACTAAACCAATTGGCCAACTTGTATTCGGTCGCATTGTTCTCACTCATCTTGTTACAAATTTAATACCGAATACTCGTAATGATGTCGTCAGTAGATTATCATATCACGGGGATGTCGTTAGGCTACAGCCACATGTTACAGGCGATGTCGATGCGATGATATGGCGTAATCAAAACGACACGTTTTTTCACAATAACTTGTCGCTTAGTTAATGAACCATATTATTATCACAGCTTACATATGCAAACAGACTTAAATGGTAGTACCCTCTAAGATCTGCCCAGAAGCAGCGTAGAGCGGGCGTCTGTGTAAGTAATTCTTATTCGGATGCTAGTACTAAGATGCCTCGCTATTTACATATGTTAACTGAGTAGTTTGTTTCAATAAAATTCCTGTTGCATTGCCATCGCCTAACCAGCCCCGGCCTTAAGGTAGACCAGCCCTCCCAATAAGCTTTACCGTCACTGACAGCATATGCCCAGGATAAAGTCATAATGGTGGGCCTTTTTATAGCTTAGTTTTTGCAATAAAATTTCGGACATGCCTGAATAATTTTCTTTCACAAATGCTGACGAAAATCCTCGGCTATTTACACGCTAAAACAGAAATGTTTTCGCTTGTTAGCTGTTAATAATTTATTATTCGAATGAGTAGTTTTAATTGATGTGTTCTTTATGTTACAAATAAATATCAGCCTGTACTGCCCACTGCTGGGCAAAGGCCTTCTCTCAAATCGAGGTGAGAGAGATTAGGTCATATCCCACCACGCGGACCCAGTGCGGATTGGTGGAGGCAGGTTTGTGGCCACCTGCTGTTGGAACTTATCAAGCCGCCTTTAAGGCTTCCAACTCGGCTTAACGACTACCACATTAAGTGGTAACCGGGACCAACGGCTTAGCGTGCCTTCCGAAGCACGGAGACGCTCGAATATGAAAATGCCACAAACGGTCACCCATCGCAGGCCAACCGAGTCGAATGCTGCTTAACCTTGGTAATCGGTAAGAACACCGCGGTCGCACAGCGCTACGAGCGCCTCTAGAAAAATATAGGCTTGATGGTGTTTATCATCCTTTATTCACCTTTGGCTAAAAGACAAAGGCCTCCCCCAATTATCGCCACAACGACCGGCTTTGTGGTATACGCATCCTAACGATGGTGTTATTTTTTTTTGGTTTCAATGTTTATAACGCAAAACAACTCTTAGTCCGGTTCTATTTTTCTCGTCATGAATTCCAATGGAAAATGTCAGCTGGCCTGCAGGAGGCCGTCGGTAACAAAAACAGTATTGTATGTCAAGGTGTAGCACGAGGGCAGCCGGCGTGCGCATGCGCATCTGCGCCGGTGACAGCAGGACCTACTTGCGGCCGGTTCTTGAGCTTCATTAGACACGCTATTATTATTACTTTTTACTGGTAAATTTGAAAGAATCGGTAGTGAAAAAAACAGGTCTTTTTTACACGCTTTTATTTAGCTTGCAATGTTTGTTGGTTTAGGTCAAAATTTGCAAACTCAATTAGAGCTACTTCCTCTTATCCTACGGAATTGAAGCATGACCTGATGGTACACCCAGGATTGGCTCCAGACGAAGGAATTCCTCAACAATCAACAGCATAAAAACGAAATTTTGTATGCACATTTAATATTGATTAGTCGTTTTAAATTGCATTTCCTGCTGCATAAAAGCTCGTGCTTAAAAAGTATTTTGAATTACTTTTTTAAATTGAGTCGTAGTGCTAACGTTTGAGCGGAAAGGCTAATCTATCTATCTATCAGAATTTATATGTGTTCATGTTTCTTTGTTCTACTTCACAACCGCACGCACCTTTAACCCTTGTGGGTTACCCTACAAGATCGACAGATTACCTGGTGAAGGTTGTCCTTCACCAGGTAATCTGGCGATCTTGTAGAGGGTCTGCCCACTCCACGTCATTGTGGTGCTCTATAGCGAGGTCCTTTGTCCTTCAGTGCTTTCGGCTGATAATAGATAAATTATGTTTTCAAGATGGCATATTAAAAAACATAAAATTATGAAAAAAGAAATATTAAACGATATTGACTTAGATGCGGAAGGCGGAGGACCGTGTGCAATGGCGCGTGTTAGGAGAGGCCTATGTCCAGCAGTGGACTGCGATAGGCTGATTGATTTGATTGATTGATTGATTGACTTAGATGAATTACTTGCACAGATTGAGAATAGCGCGTTCGGAAACGGCATAAAATGTATCTACTCATAGAGTATATAAATTGTAGTATGCACACGCACGCATACATTGAAAGCTTTGAAACAAATTTTCAAAAATCGGTCTCTGGTATCACGCACACATAGTGCGTGACTGATGTAGCTTGGCGCCACTTTTGTTAGCAATACTCTGTCTAGACAAGTCTTAGTCTAAGGAAATTAAGTTATGACTCAAATTGAGCAGTGGTGCAATGTATTTTGTACTCTCCTTTTTAATATATTTGTTTTTAACTTTCACTAATAAGTGTGTTAAGTACTTATAAATATTATTGCTTTTTGATTACGCAACTATTGATTGGCAAAATAAAAATTCGATTAATTAATACTATATTATAAGGGGGGTACTTGTTTCTTACATTTGTAAAGTGCTATTTTTTGTGGAACTGAGCGAGTGAGTGTTATGTTAACTGTTAATAGCTCTGAACTTTTGAAGAATTCAATCGAGGAAGTGGTCTGGGTACCATTAAACGTAATTTTATTGGTCAAGCAATGGGTTAAGGTGTTATTTTACTTAATATATTTTCATAGTATCACTAACCGGTAAGTAAGTCAGACTTGTATGTATGGGGTTTGGGTATAGTTCGTAGTTACAATTAATATCCCTTATAAAAAATTTATAAACTTATTTTTACAAAGGAATATTCAAAAAAAATATGATCTGTCAATATCAGGTTGACATCAGATCAACTCACTCCTGCCAATTTCCATGCGCAATAAAAAAGGTACAGAACGTTTTAGTTTTGTTTTGAAAACAATGCCGGTGACGGTGGGTCGCGCCGGTACGCCCCTCGCATGCACCTTATCGTCATCACAGCCACAATATCTGCCGTGACGAACCCAAGATAACCAGACTCTGATAACGGTCAGTACTCGCACAATTTTCCGACCGAACGCACTGCTATTCGAAAAAAGTATATTAAATAATGAACGAAAATGACGCTGTCATAATGACGTTTACAAATGTTGCCAGTGCGTGAAAGTGTTCCCTAAAAATGGCGAAAGTATTGCAAACTCTGAACGCGTATTTGGACACTTCAAAATGTTGTATGAGTGTTGATAGATTGAAACACTTCTGCTTGTGTCGTAGACTCGAAGGCGAGAATGAGGTAATGTTTGTACATCTGATGCTAAAATTGTATAACAAGATTGTTACGTCATAAATTAATCAAACACGCGGTGTTATGAGATGTGACAAAAAGATTAACTTCGCTGCATCGTTTCGCATATTTTTTATGTTCATAGTTTTTGTTAAGTAAAACGTGCGATTATACTCGTACAGAGAACGTTTTACTGACGATCTTTGTTCAATCCTTTTATGCATTTACAATATAAGATAAATAATAAGACAACTTAATATACCATAACTACTTACGTAAAGTTGTGCATCATGAAGAAGGATAGGGTATAAATATATACGTGTCATTATTGTTTGTACAGACAAGGCTTTAGTACTTTGTAACAGTAATGTTATATTCTAAAGACCTACATTTTTAAATCCAGAGGTTACTATGACAAGGTCCTAAAGTGCCTACATATTATTTACTGTACCACTTGTAAGGGTTTGATCAGTGATAGAACATTTTTCGCGACAATCAGCCCAGACAATAGGCCCCCCTTATCCCATGTCAAGTAGCTTGATTTATGTTAAATAGTATTTACTGGTTCACTCGCAAAAATAACTTGTTACAAAAACCACGAAGGGACTTTTTTATATCATCTATCATAATAATTTTCCTTAACATTTCCCATTATCTGGGGTTCGTACGATATCTCTTATCATTTGTGTGACATATGTTAGTGATTTAGCATTGTTTTTACGACCTCCGCCTATAAGACGTCAAACTCTGCATGCTATAGAGACCACCATTTCTAATCGCCATTTCTACTATCCTTACGACTATACCCAGTCCAAAAGAGCCCTCCTCCAGTGGTACTAGAGTACTTCTTTGCTTGAAATAGCTGTTTCCTGGTTTGCAGGATATCGTACTGGATCTATTCCATTCCTACCGTCTAAAACGTCGATTCCTTGCTAACAGCATTTTCATTTCGATGTCGGAAATACTGTAGTCTTCATATTTCACTTGTTAGAGATTGCAATCACAACTAAAACATCTAAAAATGGCGATGGTTTGTTCACAAAGTTGATTGGAATAGACTATAAGCCGTTCTTAACAGCTTGTAGTCAAAAAATTATATTTGGCTTTGTTTATTTATCATTCGTAAATCGATAGAAACGGATAACTTCTAGTAAAATTGTTACAATTTAAACAACTGCGTCGCATTCACGATTCATGTACATATATAGATATATTGAAATATCAGATTTATTGATAAGTATTGTATCCATCTTTTGCTTATAATACAAACATGATGTTGGTTTCTGATTGTATTTTATGCTCAAGAGAATTTCGTTCTTATTTTTTGACGGAGAAGGGTTAATATATAATTTACATATCTACAATATTATCATGTCACCTTGAAATATTTTGATTGGAAAGGATATGCTACCATATCCGTTCATAATCCATTGATAGTTCGATATTTTTGATGGTCAACTTAATTATACACACAAATACCTATAAATTATAAATGGCGGTAGAATTAAATCCGTTTTTCAACGTCTGGAATATAAGAAAGAATATTTAGTTTAAAACGATAGTATAGATCAAGTGATCGATATTTTTATATTTAAGAACTGCAAAAGCGAATTTGAACTTTCATAATTAGTTACGTAATAATGCTAGTTTTTAAACGGAACATAAATTCACTCATTCGCATATCAAATCGTTCGATTTATGAATTCGTTTTTCAAATAGTGGTATTCGAATACGAGAACATTCGATTTGATACGATTAAATTCGAAATTGGAATTCAGCCTAGCCACCCAAGCTTCCAATTGAAAGTGAGCGAGGAACATGATCGTAGTAGTTGAACGAAAGAAAACTTTTTCAAATTAATTTGAATACGTTCAAACTGTTTGAATGTGGTTGGATAAAAAATGATGATTCAATCATTGAGTTATATGCACTAGTGGACATCTTAACTAATGTTTTTGTAGCAGAACTTAGAGAGAATGCACTCTAGCTTACTTTGTGGCAGGTGCTTGCAATGTGACATCTTCGAGGGCATAGTTTTATTATAACAGTATGCCGTTATGTGCACTGAGATGCTGCTTAAACAACTCCAGAGACATAAAATTTTATTAGCTATGAAAACACATATAACTAGCTAGCCCCGCGGTTTTAGAGTTGCTCGTCATATTTTGTTTGATATCGCTTCTCTAGTTCCTTGTACATAATCATTCACTGGATTGGAAAAAAGCAATTAAACTGTGTAGTTATATAGTCAGTTCATATATTTAACTCAAGGATAGATTGATAAATCTGTAAGGAAAGAACCTGTTGGAACTGTGCACTGGCGTGATGATATAGATAGATGGATATACCTTCTACTAATAGAATATTAACATATCCTAAATGGAAAATGTAAAGGTACCAGCCATAAGAGAAGTTAGTTAATACGGCCACCAACTACACTTCTTTAAAAATAACTAAACCACAAATAATTAGCAGTCAATGAGTAAAAATGGCAATACTGTTGATGATCAACCTTTGAATTCAAGATTTTAGGACAAATTTTGCTTAAATTTCAATGGAGTAGGAAGATGACAAATTTTTACCCACCTACTCTTAAGTCAACTTTGTCTCAAATTTCTTGAATCCGAAATTTAATTTTTTTTTTTTATATACACGTATCCTCACTCTAGGATTTACTCCTGTGTTGTGGGTGCGTTTACAAACATGAAAATTTACATACACAAATACCCAGATCGAAACAAATAATTGTGGATCACACAAACATTTATCCCGTGCGGGAATCGAACCCGCGACTATTAGACACAGTGGTCGGAGCGTCTTAAGCTCTTAACCACTGCGCTTAATCTTCCGTCTGTGCTGTGATATGTGACTTTATATGGATGGATAGTTAGATAGACAAAAAAGACGCCGCAGTGGAGGCCGCGTTCCGATCCGGTGGTAGATTAATAAGTTGAAAAAAATATAAATATGGCCATTTGTAAGCAGTGTTGGGCAAAAATCAATTGATTAAACAATTGACAATTAACAATTGATCAACTGTAATTGCAGTGTTATGCAATTAACAATTGATCAATTGTAATTGCAATGTTTTGCAATTAACAATTGATCAATTGTAATCGCAAAACAACGCAATTACAATTGATCAATTGTTAATCGTTTTATGCACATTTACGATTAAACAATTAACAATTAATCATCAAAAAAAGTACACCTAACGTTGGCCCAATGTAGGAGTGTACAATGTAAACTTCTGTCTGGTGTTGTAAGGCTTGAATCGGGAGTACGAAGCTTGAGGGAATGTTTGCCTTCTAAAAAGACTCAAGACAAAAGAAGACATCATCATCTATGAGATTTTAGGAGGTACTGATAACTAAAATGGCGTTTATTTTTGGATCAAAGATGGCGTCGTGACTTCTTATGAATAATCAATATGGGCATCGTTTTTGGGTTTTAAGGGTAAGCTGATTACGAATATCGCGCAAATTAAACACTATGTTTCTTTATCGGCATTCCCTAAAACCCCAAAAATGATATCCATATTAATTTAACATCAATATCAATCTACTTGCACTTGTCAATATCAAACTAACCAACCTAAACACGAGGGGATTATGTTGTCCAGTTCACATGTTTCTATGGCCACCTTTCAACTTCATCATCAGACCATCCCCATGGTACCATATTATTATACTGTCACCGAACTTACATACGTATGCCAATTTCAGCTGAATCGGATACCGTAAGTGCTTGAGAAAAGGATCAGAAGAGTTGAACCGGAAAGACAGACAGACATACGAACAGTGCAAGTTAAATAAAAGTAACACCGTAACACCGTCACGCCTATATTCCCCAGAGGGGGTGGCAGAGGTGTACTGAGTACACCCACGTTTCGCCGACGATGTTAGGTCCCATGTAATAGGGGCGAGCCTATTGCCATATACCGGGCACAACTCCAGACTCCGGACTGCTACTGGGAATTTTTCGTTAGAACTACATTTGTCCGACCACGGATTTGAACCCAGGACCTCGTGATCACATAGCGATGCGCTTTACCACCAGACCAACGAGGCAGTAAGCAGTAGTAAGGCAGGGAGCAAATAAAAGCTTGTAAAAATTAAGTATTCTATTTTGTCCATATAAAAATGGAATATTTTACAAGTTCCAGTTCCATAAATCATTCGAAATTCGGCCAATACACTGCACCTCTCTGCCAACCCCCCGTGGTAACCAAATGTTTGTTTATAAAAAGGTACCTAAACTTTAAAGAAGCGCGCGCGCACTTGTCGCCTTTCGGCAGTGTCACGAGCCGACAAGTGCGCGCGCGTCACTAGTAGGGTTGCCACCTTTTATTTGAGCAAATTAAGTACATTGGTTTTTAAAGGTAGGCAAAAAAAGTACATTGTATCAAAATAAAGTATTATTTATTTCACTTTATTATTTTGTTTAAAAACATATTTATTATTACTTTTAGAACTATTCAGTCCCTGTTATCATTGCTAAACACCTTCACAGCATGTTGACAGTCTATAATTAACTTGAATAGATTAGTAAGAATTAAGAAGTGCTTATAGTTTTTACTATTTTCTTTAAGTTAGAGAAGTTAGATGTAATAATGTTTTTTTCTTAAATCTAGTACCATAGATTCGGATTTTAACACCAGACATCATCTACTTTGCTTTTAATTGCGATCATTTTTTTCTTTTTAATGATTTATGTAAAATGAATCTTAAAAGGTCAAACTATTCGAAATAAAGTATTTTCGCATACTTTACAGTTCTCATAAAGTACAAGGTATACTTAAATAACGTATGATACGTACTTTATAATAAACTACGGGTAGCAACCCTAGTTACTCGTCGCCTTTCGGCACCGGCACGAGCCGACAAAGGGCACGTGCGTAGGTAGCTAGAGTCGGTCGGTAATGCCACAGTATCTACCTATCCAGTAACTCATCTAAGCCGTTTTAGTGGTATAATAAGTGATCAAACGAACTTACCTGAAGTGAAGTTCGATCATTATTATACGAAGTCCTTCGTTCGAAGATATAAACATGCAGCTCTCTCTACTCGCTTGGCAAGCCGCTAAGTTTTTTAGAAACGTCAACGCCTCCTCTATGGTATCTGTGGACATAACCTCTGCGACCATTCCTTTTAGAAGTAGTACATTTCAACTTTACCAACGGGCAGGGCGGGTTGGGTACTTATATCTTCGAACGAAGGACTTCGTATAATAATGATCGAACTTCACTTCAGGTAAGTTCGTTTGATCACTTATTATACTGTGTCCTTCGTTCTCGATATAAACATGCAGCTGTTTAGAGCTATAAGGGTAAAGTTGAAGTATACCACATCAATGTCATTTTTAAGCGTGAGCTCTAAAACATAATATGTCATGAGTACATTTGTATAACACATTCCTGTTGTTTGCATTGCTACACAACACAAATACAACATATATTGTTTCTTACAACCAGTCTGTCTAACTTATTCAAAATAAATTTATTTAATCAAATTCTATAACATGTTATGTTATATAGCGTAGATCCATCCCAACAAAATTCTTTAAAGCACCTGTTATAGCACACCTGTTGTCCATAACTCATTACTACCGGGTAATAATAATCAATCATTACTTATCAGATATCAGTGCATTCTCCATCTGTTATGTCTTCTTAATATAGATTTTTTTTTTTTTTTTTTTATACTAGTCTCTTTATATAACGAGAGTTGAGGAATTACCGATCCAGAACTTTGTTTATATGAAATTAATCCCTTTATAATAATTCTTGTATCATAGAAAACCCTTCCGAAACGAACTATGAGAGTGGAGGAAGCCAGTAAGTAAAGAATCTGTTGGAACCCCGCACCCCCCTGCCTACCCCGCAAGGGGTCTGGCGTGACGATATAGATAGATAGAAAACTCTTACTGTGTACTAGATCTGGAAACAAAGTATGTTAGTACCCAATCTATAACAATATAAGACAAATCAGATAGGGAAACCTGTTTCCCCACTAAAGTGTCTTCCAAGTGGGGCTTTTTTTTTTTTTTTTTTTTTTTTTATCAAATGATCTCGTTTTTGAGTACAGTACCAGACAAAGGCTACAAATTATATTAGTGATTATAAGGATGCTTTGCTATAATTACTTATTTAATTTATGATAAAGTATTTTCCTTTATGTCAAAGTTCGGTTATATTTAATGTTAGTAATATTTATAATCTTTAAAGATGTACATATACCAAAATTTAACATTTTTGTACTAGAGGCCTTTGTACTAATGTCCTTATCTAGAGCTATTCCTCACATAAGGCTCTGTACATTAACTATATGATCTCACCCCCCCCCCCCCTCCCCCATTTTTGGGTTTGGAACGAAGGGCAGTGCTGATGTGTGGTAACCTGATTTTAACCTGCCCCACTGTTAAACTATACTACTACTATTATTATATATTTCGAAACTATCCCGGAATCATTTCCATGTCCTGAGTGGCCACCTAAATATTTATGTATCACTTAACAATTCGTTCTTGCGCAATAACGCCCGCGAACATTCATTTTAGGCAATACGATCGGGCCACCCCTGACCCGTTATATTACTGATGAAAATTATACTCAAATTTACTAATTTAGTAATGACTTAAGTAGCGAATAAGTCACAGGCAACTAGACCAAACCACGGACTATAACTTTATGATATTGGGAATCCTATTCATAACTTAACTTTTTCATACCCTTAAATGCCACACTTCCTCTGCTTCTTTGTATGTGGCTGTTTTTTATAAGTAGCAACTGTAATGAGTAACTTTCTAGTAAGTTCTAGATTTCCAACTGTGAGAATTGAGTGTCACTTAACTTATACATGTAGTACCTACGTATCATTCATATTTCATTTAATATCATAATATTTTTTGCGCCCTCGCCTACCCACTTGGGATCTGGCGTGGTCTTATAATTAATAATAAATAAATAATATCAAGTTCCCTAAGACTAAGGTTATTGCAGATACTACCTAATATTTATCATACCTGTGATAAAAATATACTTTAGATTATTCTTGTTTAAGATAATCTATACTTTTAAATATTGTAACTCAATATTTCATCAACTATATCATGTCAACCTAATATCGTTAAATTTTTAAATAGGTATTATTATCAAGTCATTTGCATGACTTTATTTTCTTTTTATATATAGATACATTAATAAGATACATGTAACATGTGGATGTAATAATTTAAATGTAACAATATGAAAAATGCAAATTTTTTGTATGACATTTCCAATTCAATATTTTTACACTAAACCACCTTCAAATAAATTACAGAATGTATAGTGCTCTAAAACCACCTGTTTCCATAATAGTAGCAGGTTGTGTTTGTGTCATATCTCCGATATCCTAACTGTACCAGAACCATCACTGGTGCTCAATATAAATGTGCACATTCAAAACTAAACACAAACCTATTTTTTATAGTTATTAATTACTTGAATAATTTTATTTGATTATATATTATTTATTGATTATCATATTATCAAACAAAAGTACAATAAAAACATCTAATTCTTCAATTCATGAATTGATGTATAATCTTTCCTCTGTGTGTCTCAAATTTCTAATGTATTAATTACACTATAAATGATGCAGGACGTAACCAAAAACCAAAACCATTGGACTCATTACCCAATAGAAAGCTGAATAGCTCCTAATAAATTTTTATTAGTATATTTAATATGACTCTAATGTCTATTATTAGCATTGAGTTTCTTTGTGGGATAAGGATTATAGCACCGTTGTGATCATCTATCTTTAATTAAATTCTAATGAGAATGGCTATAAATTGTATATCAATTATTAAAAATTATGTTTCTAATAATAATGTTTCTATACATAATGTTAAATATATGTAGGACCAGATTTTTTAACCTTCACTTGTCTGGATTACTTGCAGTATTTGCACAAAACCCATAAAGTTATGTTTGCCGTTGAAGGCAGACAGACACACATTTTTATTAGTGTCATAGGTACATTGTTACATACCAAAGTCAGTGAATACCTTTAGCCTCCAATATTATGGTTTATTTGTAACAGCCATGTTGTATTCCTGAATGTTTAACTGATTTTTTCAGTAACATAAAAAAAAAACAAAACAAGCCTTTATGTAAAAAGCCTATTAAGCTTTTCTTACCTCACATTCTCTGGTAGGAGACTTCCAATGTCCATTGTGATTTGTTTTTGGTGGGCTGATAGGTACACTGTAGGTACATTTATACATACATTTGTGGATAGGTGTACATTTTTACACACCGGATGAGGATTGTTGTTCTATATTGGTTACAACACTGGTGGTTTCTTGAAATTTAAACTACTGCTTATGAATAGATAGTTATAATTCCATCTTGGTACTCCACTATATTAACCTTATTTAATACAAAATATATACTGCTGACCACAAAGGTTCTTATCCCAATCAATGTTTCATGACTTTATTGTTAAGACTCATCTTCCCTGGCTACCCTGCAAGGGGTCTGGGCTGATAATATTGATAATTATTAGTTTTATGTTAACTGGATAGACCAGGTATTTTATATTATATTTTAAGGATGTATGTGTGTAACACAAATTATTGTACAACTTGCCTGTCTCAGCATCGGTAGGCTGTGATATTATATTTGGAATATTTCCACAATTCTGTTGCTTGTCAGTTATAACAGGCATTGTTATAAGTAGAGACTACTTTGGCTCATCTGTTTATAAACCCTGTTCAGGGATAAATATTGCAAGGTTTGCCTTTTTAATACAAGTGCTCATAATATTGCACAATTCTTTGTGTAATAAGCTCCACTTTGGGCTATTTTAGGATTATTATACAAGTATGTCTAATAATGAAATCAATGCAAAACATTATGTTTCTGCAAAGGGGTGGCATATGTTATTAATAATGTATTGTTATTCATAAATTCATAAACAATGTCCCTTTAGTTACCCTTTCAGAAAGTCTCCTTTAGGAGTTATAATATCACAAATTGCTTATAGTTTATAGCAATAGTCTTTGTATTTACTGTTTAAGGTATGTATGTTGGGTAACATTTTAGTTTCTTACCATTGTAGAAATGTGAACTGCACAGGAGCACCTCCTGGGTGAAACCTATGAGTAGTATGACCTTCAGCACATATCTCGTATGGGCCCCAAGTCTTGCGGATCACGCCGATGCATCTCGTACACCGCTCGTGTCCTTAAATTACCGTTAAGTCTTGCGGACCACGTCGATGCATCTCGTACATCGCCCGTGTCCTTAAATTGGCATCGATCCTTAACAATCATTATTGATTAATGTCCCCGCTAATTTCTCTCATTAGAGGTATTACCTTGCCAATTTATAGACGGTTAATAATTGTTTGCAGGTATATTGCGTGTTAAACTGTTTTTACACGAAGAGGGACATGAGACTTCGTAAGTTTACTTTTCGAGTGAAGACTTTACAAGTCTTAATATAATAAAACTCACGTCTCCAAATATTCGATATTATATACATAAACAAGTTAAGCTGAAAACGCCACAAATAAACAACTATCAGTTGATCTTTTTTGAATGTACTCTTTTGTCAAGACGTAAAATATTTCTGAATTTGCCTATACGATGTTTTAAATTTATTTCACAACATCACTTGAGTATATAAAAACCTTTTGTTATATAATTTCACTGCTACGATTATTTGATTAAATTAAATGTCGACCAAAACTTTATTACAAGGCATCGGCTGCCACGCTAAAAGAAAGAATGGTCGCAGAGGTTATGTCCACAGATACCATAGAGGAGGCGTTGACGTTTCTAAAAAACTTAGCGGCTTGCCAAGCGAGTAGAGAGAGCTGCATGTTTATATCGAGAACGAAGGACACAGTATAATTACCAACACTCCCCGTCAGAACGTTCTTAAGGTTAGCACCTTTTTTTTCATTTATTAAAACTTATCTACGGCAGTGGTTATAAGCCTGTATTTTTTCGTATGAGTGCAGCGTAATACAATTTACCATAGAGACTGTGTAATAACAGCATAATGAAAACGTTTATGATTTTAATGTTTATGCTTAAATATTATTTACTTTATTGCAAGTTTTTTTTTTAAAAACGTTGCCCCACACTAGGATTTATTCCTGTGTCGTGGGTGCGTTTACAAACATGAAAATTTACACACACAAATACCCTCCGGTCTGGGTATTTGTGTGTGTGAATTATTGTGGATCACACAAAGATTTGTCCCGTGCGGGAATCGAACCCGCAACTATTAGACACAGTGGGCGGAGCGGCTTAAGCTCTTAACCACTGCGCTAAATCGTCTGTCTTTCAAAAATTCATTTTACGAATAAGTATTCTCATTATATATAAGTATTCTCGAATCTCATTGTTATTGAGAGTGTGTATGATAGATTACTCGGAAATTGTATATAAGTATATTTGTTAAAAACCACATGAGTTACTAAATATCAATAAAACTATCGAGAAGACGTGTAGAGCGCGCGTCTGTGTGCGTGAGTTTAATTCGGACCATAAGTACTAAGATGTTTTACTGTATTATATTACACTGTGGTAGGGCACACCACATACCCCGCGCACTGAGATCCCGCATGTCTCTGTTCATTCGGCCTGAGGATTGAGGACGAAAATATTGTCATAACTTTTTTGCGTAGCGCAAAGTATCGCGTATATTTCGACACGATCTCACTTCAGAGTACTTTTGTGTGTGTACTTTTAGTAGCAGTAGTTTAAACTAAACTAATTTCCACAAACATAGAGATTGTGAGTGTGAATCGTGCGCACACAGGAATATTGTAGGAACTTACATTTATTTCTATTAAGTATATTCGCATATTTCAACGAATATTTCCACACTTTTTGGACATTATAGTCATTATGGATAAAGAGGAATATAGTTATATGTCAGTTAACACGTTGGACACGGACATCAATGAACAGTTAGATCGAGATGGGCAGTCTTCAGGGCCGAGCTCAATCACGTCGATATCTTCACCCCCGCGTCTTGCACTACTTGACGGTACATTTTTCAAATATTTACCAGAAGAATCAACAGCACATATAATTACAGCTCTGTGTACTAAATGCTCGCCTGTCACTACTAAAATCAGAGGATTCGACAAGTGTACATCCAATTTTCTGAGTCACCTCAAACGGAAACATGGACAAGATTGTGTAAATGAATATAAAAGATACATAAAAACAAAGAAAAATTATAAAAAAGGTGCAAACATTCCAAAAAAAATACCAACTAGGGGCTTAAGAAAAGTTGAAGAGGTCCAGCCATATTACACAAGAAAAATTTGCACAAATTATGATAAACTTCTTTATTGATTCTATGATCCCATTGAGGGCTATTGAAAACCCATATTTTTTAGAGATTTTTAGCAACTTGAAGATATCCGATAAGAATTTGAAAGTTGTAAGCCGTCGAAGTTTGAGTCGCCGTATAAATACATTTTATGAAGAAAAAATGTCTGCCATAAAATCTGAACTAGAGAACTAGAGAACTTTTGCATCTTTACACCAATGCTAACATTCATACATACAAGCTTTCTTACTATGCTATTGCGAATACGGTCAATCACGGCACATCTTCCGCAGTGCTCACATTTCGACCGCATTTATCCTGCTTTCATTCTTGTTCTTACATACGCAACCCTCACTGCCATATAACAGCGTTAGGACAAACACTCCTTAATGCATGGCTTGCTACGCCTTTTGGCTTAAGCCTGACGAATCACCTCGAGCCTTTCTTCTCCAATCGCACTAGTTCTTTCAAACATTTCTTTCACTAAAGTTTTGGTGGCACTCTTGCATTGCCGTATATTTATTTCTTCAGCTCTGTCATACTGTCATTTACATTCAAGGAAAAAACACAGTCCTGTCACGCTTTCTTCTTACTTTCTACGAAGCTTTGTAACTCTCCGTCCCACCTTCCGCTGTGCTTTGCTTTTTTGAGCAACGACATACTTCTATCGCGGATTCTAACAAACTCTCTTTCAGGCTATTTCAGCATTCATTTATATTCGAGCCCGAAGTACCTGCTGTCAAAAGCTTCTACCGGACCAGAGTCATTATGAACAGATCTTCATACATTCTTCTCACTCTTGCAACTTTTCAATTATAATTCTTTTATGGCCTCCGAAGGGTATATGCTCTCACCAGTGCCTCTTCTTCTAAACAAACCACTAAACCACGTAACTATGAGATAGTGTTCCGATTCAAGAGTGGGACCTCTATATGCACAGATATCTTAAAGTTTGCTCTGGAGACGGTTATCTACTAGGATCAAATCTATCATGCTTTTCTGTTCATTCCTTCTCCACGTAATATAAATCGCTTTATGTTGGAATATCGTATTTGACACAAGAAGGCCTCTTTCCAAACATGCATCTACAATGAGCTTACCCGCATCATTTACTCTCTTATCACCATAAGGACCTAGAGCAACGTCGTAAGATTGCCACCTGGTTCCCACCCATTTATTCAGGTCGTCACACAAAATCACCTTTTCATTTGCATCAGTCAGATTCAAAAGTTCCCTGACATTATCCCAAAACTTTTCAAGCTCCTGGTGTGTCGACAAGCTTACGGAAGCGTATGCTGTATCCAAAAATACTCTAGTGAGACTTAGGATTTAAACGGACTTAGAGAATCTTGCATCGTACAGGCCATAGTCTCACTCCAGAAGCCAGGCGATGGGACAGCAAGATACTCACCCCCTTGCTGGCACGACCGCTTAGTGGTACCCTAGAATACACGCGTCGCCTCGGGGAAACGACCCAGCCTAGATGGCTGGCAGGGGTCGCAACGAGCACGCTCTTGGACATAACCCCCGAAATGATACCCACATTGATGTTACTTCAAAAGTCACATCCGCCATCTTGGATTTCAAAATAAACGCTATATTCTTTATCAGCTTCCCCCAAACCCCAAAAATAAAACCCATATCGATTTTACTGCAAAGTCGCGTCCGCCATGTTGGATCTTTAAATTAACGTTATATTTGTACTCAGCATCCCTTAAAACACTAAAAGTGACACCTATATTGATTTTACTTCAAAAGTTATGTCCGCCATCTTGCATCAAGAAACTAACGCCATATTTGTAATCAGCATCCCCTAAAACCCCGAAATCTATACCCATATCGATTTTCATAAAAAGTCGCGCCCGCCATCTTGGATTTCAAAATTAACGTTATATTTGTTATCAGCATCCCTTAAAATCCCAAAAATGAAACCCATATCGATTTAACTCCAAAAGTCTCGTCCGCCATCTTGGTTCCAAAAGTTAACGCCATATTCGTTATCAGCGTCCCCTAAAACCCAGAAAGTGACACTCATATTGATTTTACATCAAATGTCGCGTCCGCTATCTTGGATTTTTTAATTAACGTTATATTTGTACTCAGCATTCCTTAAAACCCTAAAAGTGGCACCCATATTGATTTTACATCAAAAGTCGCGTCCGCCATCTTGTTTCCAGAAACTAACGCCATATTCGTAATTAGCATCGCCTGAAATCCCGAAATCTATACCCCTATTGATTTTAATAAAAAGTTGCGCCCACCATCTTGATTTCAAAATTAACGTTATATTTGTTATCAGCATCCCTAAAACCCTAAAAATAAAACCCACATCGATTTTACTTCAATAGTCGCGTCCGCCATCTTGGATCTTTAAATTAACGTTATATTTATACTCTGCATCCCTTAAAACCCTAAAAGTGACACCTATATTGATTTTACTTCAAAAGTCATGTCCGCCATCTTGGATCTAGAAACTAACGCCATATTCGTAATCAGCATCCCCTAATACCCTGAAATCGTTACCCATATCGCTTTTCATAAAAAGTCGCGTCCGCCATCTTGGATTTTAAAATTAACGTTATATTTGTTATCATCATTCCCTAAACCTTGAAATCGATACCCATATCAATTTTCATAAAAAGTCGCGTCCGCCATCTTGGATCCAGAAACTAACGCCATATTCGTAATCAGCATCTCATAAAACCCCGAAATCAATACCCATATCGATTTTCATAAAAAGTCGCATCTGCCATCTTGGATTTTAAAATTAACATAATATTCGTTATCAACTTCTTTCAAAACCATAAAAGTGACATGCCTATTGATTTTGTTACAAAAGTCACGTCCACCATCTTAGATCCAGTAATTAACGTCATATTCGTAATCAGCATCCCCTAATATCCCAAATGTGACTCCTATATTGATTTTACTTCAAAAGTCTTATCGTCGTATTTTACTTAGATCCAGAAATTCACGCCATATTTGCAATCAGTATTCCCTGAAACCCCAAAAATAACACCCATTTTACTTCAAAAGTCACGTCCGCCATCTTGGATGTGTTGAAAATATATGTCGTGTGTTTAATTGTTAATTGATTAATCGTAAACATGCAAAAAACGATTAACAATTGATCAATGGTAATTGCAACGTTTTACAATTACCATTGATCAATTGTTAATTGTGAACCCTACAATTAACAATTAATTTTTCAATCGTCAATTGCAATTGATTTTTTCTGCGATTGAAATTTCAATTGTTTGGTCCTACAATTGAACAATTAAACAATTAGTGCCCAACACTGTTTGTAAGTACCCTCCGCAGGGTTCACACAAAATAAATCATTTGAAATAATATTTTTAAGACTAATTAACATTTTCAATGCATAACAAGAAGCAAGTTTAAAGAGCTGTCCGACGACAGATAAATGCTGAAATTTAGTGAAATTGTTTTTTTTCTCTTGCTATACTTAATATTGTACTATGCCTATATTTATGAACCCTTTCAATTGACCTAGACTATCTTACCATGCCCAAATAGACCGTGTCTTATCTGAAGGGCAAGTCAAGAGTCTCCGTAACCGGCGAGTGTGTTTGAGACGAACTATGAGAGTGGAAGAAGCCAGAGAGGTATGTAAGGAAAGAACTTGTTGGAACTCTGTACTCTCTGTTTACCCCGCAAGAGCTCTACCCCGCGAGGAAGCTGGCGTAATGATATAGATAGATAGACTTTAAATTAACATTTCACTCGATTCGATAGTAAAAACAAAGTTTTTACTTTGTTTTACCCCACTTTTTAGTCATATTGATTTTCTCTCTATCTATCTTTATCATCACGCCAGATCCCTTGCGGGGTAGGCCTATTGAATTTATTCATATAAAATGTAACCTATGTCACCCGAACCGATAAAGAATCGATTGACACCTCATTCATCAAAATCGGATAAGTAGTTTAGGTGCTACATTGGAATAAAAACATACATACACTGTTAAAAATATAACCCTTCTAAAAGGCTTAACCGTAGTCGAGTAGAAAAGGTGTTCTATTACACTGTTATATCCTTTATTATACCTAACATTTGCGAAATGTGTGGGGCGATAAATTAAATTAAGAAGATTATAACGTCAAGCGTTCATTTTAGATTTTATTTTTATCGCATGAAAGGTATGTCAAGTACATAAAATATTCTGTATCTGTATTTAGGGACGCGCATTGTTAAATCGATATCGAGATATTGTGATACAAATTGTTATCGCCCGATAAAACGAACCGCATTCTGATTGTTGTTATCACTCTCTCGTTACTGATAAAGACATATTTCTCTATAGCATATGTACATTTTCTTGGAATATTTTTCATTTTATTATTGCACTAATAATTCAACCTAATACCAAATCTGTGAAGATGTTACGGCATTTATTGCCCCCCGATGGCATTAACAACTAGATATACAGAGCATAGGAACGGTGTTTCCATTCAGAATCATCTGCATTTTGCAAAACCACATCACTTTCAAAATATCCTTGGTAAAGGTGGGTGAGAATTGCTTATTTGGTGGGTGAGATTCACTAAGAAAAATAAAAATAATATACTCAAATATACTAAAATATAAGTACTCAATTAAGTAAAACAAGACTTCAGCTACGGGCATTGTTCAATTTCTCATGCAAAATGTTGACACGTAACATGCATTCCTTTTAAATTAAACTTAATTCCAAAAGTATAGAAATAAACTTATGTAGTATAGATTAATTTGACGGACGATTTTGCGCAGTGGTTAGGAGCTTAAGCCGCTCCGCCCACTGTGTCTAATAGTCGCGGGTTCGATTCCCGCACGGGACAAATCTTTGTGTGACCCACAATTATTTGTTCCGGTCTGGGTATTTGTGTATGTAAATTTTCATGTTTGTAAACGCACCCACGACACAGGAATGAATGTAAAAAAGGCTAGGTTTAAAAAAAATACTGATTTTCAAGTCTTTATTATTTAAGGTGCAAAACAAAGTAAAACATATTCCTATAAAATAAAGAAAAAAGAAGTCATCCATTCGGTTCCAGATAACATAAGATATAAAAGAACGAATCGTCCGTATCTAGAACATTTCTGCGGAGACTAACGTCATGTTATGATCTATGATAAGCGTTGGTGTCTTGACATTTCTGAAAATAGACCATTCCTAAATAGTTACGCCTACTGTTATAACTTTTGGTTATTTTGTACAGATTATTATTATAACATATAATAATTATGGTAAACCGAGTCTTATCTGATGGAAAAGTCAAGAGTCTCCGTAACCGGCGAGCGTGTATGAGACGAACTATGAGAGTCGAGGAAGCCAGAGAGGTATGTAAGGAAAGAACCTGTTGGAACTCTGTACTCTCTGCCTACCCCGCAAGGGATCTGGCGTGAGGTTATAGATAGATAGATGGATTATTATTATATTTGGATGGCGAGACGTTCAGTAAAATTTACAGTAATCAATATAAGTTGTACCATATTGGCGACCAAGGTTCTTCTATGTATTTATATCATCGAACCTAATTTTCCGCGAAATAGGCGGAAGCAAGTTGGTTGAACGTTGTGAGAATGAGGTTTAAGATTTTGAACCAGGTAGGTTAGATAGGTAGTTACTTTTTTTAAATCACCGAGGCCTCCTGAGGCATTATGACTAAAAAAAGGTAAGTTTTCCAAAAAGTCATGCTCCTTTATAGGTCGTCACGTTGACCAGCTTTGGCCTTTTAGCATACGACTTTACGTGCAATCGTTGCCGTGGCTTACACACTAAATATCTCGGCAAAAAGCGGGTGTATGATGAACTAAGTACCTTCACCCCTATCCACTCCTACAGGCATAAGGAATAAGATACATATTTATTCAATCCACCCAAGATATTAGGTTTACTAACTACATTAATAAAATATCTCGGCGACCGTCGGGTATTAATTTTCACCGCTTCTAATTAGGGTAGGTCCAGACAAATCTTCGGGCTGGATATACCGGAAATTGGAGCATGATGGAGAGTCCCCGAGTCAGTGTCCACGGCTCCAATTCTATTAACAAAACTGCTAAAACCGAATCTTAATTGCCGCCGATCAATGGCGTTAGCTGTTTACATATACTGTTACGTTGTTGTTATTAATTTCACCATTTATATTCCCCAAGCGGGGGTGGCAGAGGTGTACTGAGTAAACCCACGTTTTGCCGACGATTTTAGGTCCCATGTAACAGGGAGCGAGCCTATTGCCATATACCGGGCACAATTCCGGACTCCGGACTCGTAGTGGGAAGTTTTTCGTTAGAAAAACTACACTTGTCCGACCTAGGATTTGAACCCAGGACCTCGCGATCACAAAGCGATGCGCTTCGCCACTAGACCAATGAGGCATTCTTATTTTATTTTTAAAGAAAACCATTTCACTTATATACGACCTGTTTTCTCCATGTTTGACTTCGCCGCGTTATCGGCAAAGCCTACTAGATTTCACAACTGATAGTGGTAATATTTGATAGAATATGAGGGAGATCTTGTGAGCGAGATTAACAGATAGTGTAATTGGTTAAATGTTGTCAGCATTTTAACTAAATAAACCTATCGTCTTACAGAGAAACGAAATTACGTCTTTGTGTCATTATTCCTAATTTTGAGAGGAAGTCTATTATAAGTATTTTTTGTTATTGGCAGCTTTTGAATTATATATTATACATATAAATACTACTAAAACATTTTGGGGCGGCGGCGGTTGCGGCGGCTAAAATTCGATTTTATTGAAGTTTTGTATGATTGTCGATTTTATTGGACTAGCATTTTTTTTTAAATATACCCCTGTATTCGTAAGATTTCACAAAGTCCCTTCAGTTTGTGTTAGTATGAATGCCTCAGTAAATAAAGTAATACATCTTATACGTGTAGAGGTGCATATTGTTCAGCTTCATTAATCTGAGGTGTTAATGTGATAGTGGCCCCGTCTTTCGAAAACTACTTAGGTAAAGTTCTTTCCTGCACAAAGAAGATTCCTTCATTAGAAAAATGAAGAGATTTTTAACATTCTATACAAAAATAACCTCTGAACTTTTGTAAGAATATTTCGCCAAAAAGACTCAATAAACACTTAAGATTCGAACCTAAATAAGACAAGTAGTAGGTGTAATTAATATTCGGCATTTGATAAAATATCAATAATTCCAAAGATTAAATGTCTATTTTTATATAAGTTGTTTTTAAGAAATCTAATCAAAGTATTATTGGTAGATTGTATGTTACAAAAATAGGTCGAAGTTGAACTTGGATGATTAGATTAGGCTGGGCTATAAATATCGGTCGGCCTGAAGCGTGGGATGAGCTATTAATTAACCTCTAGTGGCCTTCCTCCGACATTTTTGTTCGAAAAATATTGAAGTGATTAGAGAAAACTATAATTTCGTGATTACACATCGTGATCGTACACAGAAACTAGGTAGAGACCCCCTAAAACTTAATAGACAGAAAAAAGCATTTATTCAACCACAACAAAAATATCTGCAGTGAAATAAATAACAATTATAAACACAGACTGCCTCGTTGGTCTAGTGGCAAAGCGCATCGCTTTGTGATCACGAGCTCCAATTCGGACGGATTCAAATCTTAGGTCAGACAAATGTCATTTTTCTAACGAAAATTTCCCAGTATGAGTCCGGATTCTGGCATTGTACCCGGTATATGGCAATAGGCTCGCCCCCTATTACATGGGACCTAACATCGTCGGCGAAAAGTGGGTGTACTTAGTACACCTCTGCCACCCCGCTTGGGAAATGTAGGCGTGACGGTGTTCTTATAAACACAAATCGTGTGACAAAAGTTGTGTGGGTTGGAACAGGATGGTACGAGTACCTTAGTATGATGCTGGCAACACCAAAACATCTTCTTATACATTTATAACTTGTCAGACTGCTCGTGGTCACTGAGGCATTGTTACTAGAAACTGATGTAGTTTCTTGATGATACCTCTACATCTGGATCAATCTTTTGAGATTCTGGTGCATTCCCAAACACACATATAATGGACTAGCTGTGACCGCGACTTCGTCCGCTCGGAATAGTGTCTTTGGGTAGCATTAAATATGTTGTCTCATGTCACAAACTTATAAAACATTCACATAAACCTTACATATTTCCATACAAACTTTCATCCCTATTCCCTATTGTTATTTTACACCCTGGAGGGTTAAACTTTTGCAAAATTTAAATGTCATATATATTTATATCGAATCAACAGCCTAAAAAATAAGTTTCAAGCTTCTAGCTCTAAAAATGGCGATACTTCCATACAACACTTCATCCCCCCTTTCAACCAGTTACAACCCTTTTTCGCATTAAAAAGTAGCCTATGTCCTTTCTCAGGCTCTAGACCATCTGTGTACCAAATTTCATTTAAATCGGTTCAGTAGATTTGGCAGTAGAAACGCGACAGACAGACAGAGTTACTTTCGCATTTATAATATTAGTAAGGATATACAATGAAAATGTAAAACAAAGTAATTTAAACTGTTCAAATAAAACAGCGTCGGAACACCGAATGAATCAGTTAATATACATAATGACACGACTGTATGGAGCCCATACATATCCCTATGTACATATACATTATGTACTGCAAATAAAATGTGTAGCTAGACCGACGCCATTTTGAAACCACACAAATTATGTTGTAATATTGAATTTAACAGTAAATGGTTGTCAGTTCAGATCGTTGTCTGTGCTCTTTATTATCAGCTGTTGATCTAGACACGGAAATAAGACTAGTTTATATTTATTCTAAGAATAGAAATAGACTAACAATTGAGGCAGTCGGGTCAGTTCATCTAAAGTTTTAACTCGCATACGTGATTTTGTACAGATGTCATTCTTAAAATATTGTACAGATATTATACAATATGAAAGTGGAAGGTTGTAGGTACCGAGGATGACCTAGATTATCTTACCATGACCAAATAGACCGTGGCTTATCTGAATGGCAAATAAAACCGGCGAACGTGCATCAGAGGAACTATAAGAATGGAGGAAGTCAGAAAGGTCTGCAAGAAAGAACCTCTGCAATCTCTGCCTACTACGCCAGGGAAGTGGCATGATGATATAGAAAAGGAAATTTTAGCTATTCATGTATGCTATTTTTTTATTATAAAGATATCGTCATGCCTATATTCCCCAAGCAGGGGTGGCAGAGGTGTACTGAGTACACCCACTTTTTGCTGACGATGTTAGGTCCCATGTAATAGGGGGCGAGCTTATTGCAATATATCGGGTTCTTATCTCCGGACTCATACTGGGAATTTTTCGTTAGGAAAACTACGTTTGTCCGACCTAAGATTTGAACCCAGGACTTCGAGATCACAAAACGATACGCTTTGCCACTAGACCAACGAGGCAGTCAGAGCTTCATAAAGATGTTGTGTAAATTTAAAAGAAATTATCTAAAAGAGTCAAGTTTTTAAAACAATCATTTATTGTCTTTTCTAATTGCTGGCTGGACAAAAATAAAATCAGTGTTAAAAAACAAAACTAAGAAAAGAATTCATTAATTCCTAACATTCGAATACACCGTCTCCGTTTCCTATTATTGAAATCGATATAATGCACCGTATCGAATGATTTCATAATCGATACCTGACCTTGCCAGTCTTACTGTAACATTTAGCTTACTTTTACTGTTCTAGTGTTTTGCTCGGGCTCGGTATTGTCCTCAGTCTGTGAATCTACACAATATTGGCCTGTATGATTTTGCACCTTATGATGTATGAGATAAAATCTTAAATTCTTGTACAGTTGATTGAAATGATCTTACAGTGTGGAGAATTGACATTTAAATGCACACCTTTCGAAGAGAATAGTTCCTATATTTTATGCTAATCTTTGTAAGAGTCATTTAAAGACGTATGGGAGGGGTCCCGTTTAAGTACTATGTTTTATTATTTTTTTCAATTCGTCTGTAATTTATATTTGTTTTCTTAATATTCTCTTCCTTGTCTTTATATATTTGTTTTTTTTTTCGTACCTCCCACGACTGTTTCCACACCACCTCAAGGTAGACTGGGAGAAAACCTCAGGAATTAGATCCCCCTATGTACATAAATGCATAAAGAATTAAATAAATAAATACCATCCTAATAAGTATTCTTCTATGCTTATACCTTTTTCTTCTATTCCATGTAACCTAAATATAATCTCACGGGTTAAGAAATTAACGTTTTTAATATGGGATCAGTGCGCTAGGTACTTTTATGCGCAGAGGGCTTATCACCTGACTACGAACCCAACTCCCCTCCTATCAGCCGCTACCGCCGTCCGCGGCATGTTCTCACCGACCCTCCCGATGCCCTTACATCCCTTCTTTCGGATACAGATACCGCACACAGGATCAGACACCGACCTCGCCGACGAGGTCAAAGAATCCTTTGCCCGCCGGCCGGTGCAGAGCACCACGGCGAGACACCTAGTATACGCCCCCCCCCATAGCGACTGCCCAAGCCGAGGCCGTTCCTCCTTGAGACACCCTTGAGCTAGTTGCCCCCCTGCCCTTCTGGCTTGAGCGTAGTGGTTGCACGCTCGCCCTCTTGTCCGGTGAAGCTGTAAAGGCCCCGCGGCCAACAGCGTAGATCATTCACACACACACATATCTTTAGTAGTATTATTGCAATCTTACTTTCATAAGAAAAACGTGAATATACACAGTTTATAGCTATCGCTTTCTCATGAAAGCTTCCAGGCTCTTATCCTTATGGCTTAAGTCTAAAAGATTGTGCAAGTGAAATTCACATTTATATACTTGAGTAATACAAGAGAAAGTCAGCGTGGGGCAAAAACATAAACATATTACGAATTTTAATACAGCTGAAAATTATATTCAACGATACATTACGCAACAAAACTTGCATCATTACCAATTAATGCAACCATTAAAACGCATACAGCCATTCGTAAAATCCATTTTTTTAGAAATTCAAAGTGAATGTAAAACAGTGTTGCCCAATACAAGAATTGTTTTTGGAAAAAAATGCAGAATGTGTTGTGTTATGGCTCCAAACATTCCTAGCCGGATGAACCGTTACTTGAGCGTATAGATCGTGATCTATAGATCATGGTGTCGTCATCGCCGCGTGCGCAAGCCCGCTCGCAACACGATGTCGACCCAGAGAGAATAAAAGCCTACTCGGTGAGTTTGTGCTCTTTTTGTTTTGTTTTTGTTATGATACTATGTTTTGTTTATGTGATCCATGACAGAAGAGATGATGTTGTGATACAAGATAGAAATTATGGTAAGATATTACCTATTTAATTGTCACGTAATGGGTGCCTGCAGATGGGCATTGGCGTCGGGGCAGACCCAGGACACGTTGGCGTGACGACTAGGATGCATTTCAGAAGGATTGGCCGGAGATGGCTGATAACAGATCGGTCTGGAAGGTTATGAGGGAGATCTTGGCCTAGCAGTGGGACAATATAGGTTATAATATTAGCCCTGTTAAGAAACTGTTCCACTGTTGGGGATGGGCCTTCTCTCAATCTAAGAGGGTTTAGGCCATAGTCCACCACGCTGGCGCAGTGCAGGTTGGCGAACTTCACACACCTTCGAGAAACTCTTAGGCATGCAGGTTTCCTCACGATGTTTTCCTTCACCGTTAAAGCAAATATCAGTTAATTTTTAATACGCACATGCTTTCGAAAGACAGAGGTGCGTGCCTAGGTTTGAACCAGAGACCTCTGACTTTGCAGTCCAACTGTCTAACTTCACGCTATCACTGCTGTTTTACTGATTTAATATAGGTTAAGAAAATATACTTATTTAACCAGTATTATTTAATGTTTGGTACATGGCAAAGTAGACTTTATTATTTAAGGTAATAAATATCTAAAAAACTGGATTCAGAGATATGTATTAGTAATATTGTTTTTATATTTACTACCTACATGTTCTTTCTGAATTTAAGAAATGCAACTAAATCGTTGCTATCATTCTGGAATTTTGTGAACGATTTTTTTTGAACCAATTTTAATGTCGATTATTAATACTGAAATTTGTTTAACTTCATGAGCTAATTTCAGCTTAAATTATTATATATATCGCTAAGTTATTAAAAACATTTTAAATATCACGGTCGTCTCGTCATAACCTGTTTGAATATAAGTAACCAATTTCTAAGAATCACAATCATCTCTTGATCAAAACATTTAATATTTGAGGAAAAACTTATTTAGACAATTGAAGGTTGAAATGGTATAGACTACTGTTGGTTGTGTCACCCCGCGAGGTTTATTTGAACACAAATATACGTTAAAAGTACAATCCGTGCTCTTTTAACACAAAAATCTGTTACTACTCTCTAATATATAGAATCGAAAAAATAATTTCTAAATATGATTAAAACAAATTAAAAATAAAATAAAAAAAAAACTTGATCTTATTTTCTTGTTATTTTTTTTTATTGAAAGCGGCTCGTTCTGTAAATAATGCGAGGATATAAAAAAGTGTTGGAACTTATAAGTAAATACAGATATACAGATTATTGTTTATTTAATTCTCAAAAAAGTACCTTCAGAAAAGGTTTTCTCGTAGGGCCGCCATTAAGGAGTGGTTGTGACATACCGATCGGTACGTAGAGTTGCGCAAAGGCATCGCGTAACTTAAAAGTTGCGCGTGGGCAGCTAGTACCGGCTCACATACACATTGACGGACGATTTAGCGCAGTGGTTAAGAGCTTGAGCTGCTCCGCCCACTGTGTCGAATAGTCGCGGGTTCGATTCCCGCACGGAACAAATCTTTGTGTGATCCACAATTATTTATTCCGGTCTGGGTATCAACAGCGTAGATCATTAAAAACGGTTCCGGGGACAACACCAAACTCCGGACTGACACAATGTATCTATTTATTATTACAACAAGTCGATATATTAAGCAAGATACAATGCTTGTCAAGTGTACTTCCTCACTTACAGAAGATCACAGGTAACAATCTTAAAACTAAACAACCACCTAAAGTTTTTATAAAAAGATATAAGAAATAACGACGCAACTAATTATGTAAATCAAAAATGTGTTTTTTTTAAGATTGTTATTTTAGTATTTTAAGTGACAAGTGAATTATTTACTGATATTTATATACCTATATTATATTATTTTGCTGAGTTGTACAGTAAGGTACCTACAGGATTGATATAATAACCATAATAACGCAATCTACACATCCGTGCTGTTCGCCGTTAAGGAGTCCCCTGATGAATCTTCAAAGTCCTAAGTTCAATACCGATTTCATTAAAACGGGACCACCTCGAAACTATACTAAACCCAACGCAAAAAGAATAATCAAAATTAGTTCAGAAATAAAGATGTTATAAAAGAAAACACATATGAATTGTCGACCTCCTCCTTTTTTGAAGTCGGTTAATATCTGATTAGTTCTATGGCAGGGTACCTATGGGATTGACGTAATACCCATAATATCTCAATCTACGCATTCGTAATGTTTGTCGTTAAGAATGTCCCTGGTGTATCTTCCAAGTCCAAGGTCCAATACCGATGAAATTAAAATGGGACCACCTTGGAGCTATACTGAACCCAATGCAATAAGAATCATCAAAATCGATTCAAAATTGGCGGAATGATCGCGTAACATACAGTCGAATTGAGGACCTCCTCCTTTTTAGAAGTCGGTTAAAACGAAGTATATGACAGCAAAAACTCAAATCTTTCTTACTAAATACTAAAGGAACTATGGGAAAAAATATCTGAATCACAATCTGATATTATGGAAGTATTTCCTTCGAAGAATAACATTTCGGCTGACCTTGGCCTCGCTTGGGGAGAAAAGGCGTGTTTTGGCGTAAAGTGAGTATACAGTGTACACCTCTGCCCGCTTTAAGTATATTGATGTGACGGTGTTGTTTTGTATATCATACTAAAAAAAAGATCAATTATCACTTGCTTTAACGGTAAAGGAAAACATCGTGAGGAAACCTGCATGCCTAAGAGTTTCTCGAAGGTGTGTGAAGTTCGCCAACCCGCACTGGGCCAGCGTAGTGGACCATGGCCTAAATCCTTTCAGTTTGAGAGGAGGCCCTTAACAGGGCTAATATTATTATTATTATACTCTTTAGTAATGGCTACGATGAGACTTTGCGCGGGAGTGGATCGTTGCTTTCGTGTGACGTAAAGCTATGTAATACGATTACAAATCGTTACGTCACTGTAATTGCACGGTTCCGTGTGTATAATACTCTACTTATTTGATCATTTGGATGGTAATAATTATATAATTATCATCCGTATTTCGGTAATTATTACGGAAGGAGTAAAGAATTTGGCGAAAAAAATTGTACTTATTCAGATATAATGGCAGACAAACGCCTTAACATGCTGATAGGTCCATAGTTGGGCAGCAGTTAGAGTACATACCAAAATTACACTTCTGTTGTAAAACCGGGGTTTATAAAGACATATTACTGACTAGTTTTTGCCCGCGACTTTCTCCACTTGAGACTTTAGACAGAAACGTAACATTTTTCCGGGATAAAAATTATCCTATGTGTTAATCCAGGTAATGAACTATCTATGTGCCAGATTTCATCCAAAAATTCAGCTGTTTTTGCGTGATTGAGTAACAAACATCCAGACATAATTTTCATAATATAAGTAGGATAAGTAAGAATGGCACTCTTGAATTCGTATGGAGATAGTAACAGCAATTCGGTAATTTAGCCGTGGGAATCGATATATTGGTGCCTTTCGAAGCACTAAGAACCTTCGAAAGAAATGCCACAAACGGTTACCCATCTTAGACCCATCTGAAAGGTGCTTACCTTGGTGATCCCTAAAAATACCACGGTACGACTGCCTAATTCGAGCATAGAGCCCTATGATTACGACAATTATCTCAAAAGAGTTTCTAGACACGTTACGAACTAGAGAACAAAGATCTAGGAACCTTTTCCGTGTTAAGAACCCTATCGTATATGTATAACAATATCAATATTAGATATACGTTACGGTATACTTACCGTATTCCGATTCATCATTCACTTCAAAATCTAAACAGGCTTCACAAAAAACCTTATAAAAAAAACAATGCGCAATGCACCCAATCTCTGAAACATAGAGTGCAAATTCCCACATCGTCATGACAGTGACGTCATTCGAAGCCGGTTGGCGGGCAAGGACGCAAAAACATCGTGATATATCCGGACCGTTTGGCGCGAAATGCGCCGAGTATCCCGGATCACCGCCTGCCCGGCTTACGCCGCGGAGGTCGCGGGCAAAAATAGAAATAATTATATTACTGTGACGCAGGACCTTATATCAATGGAATCACAAGAAGCAAATATAAAGAGGGGTCGGCCTAAGCAACTGTGCACTGGCTTCCCACTAGGCCGTGACGTCATCGCTTTACGTCAATCTATCATTAGCTTAGCTAGATGGCAAATACAGAAATGAGCGGGGTGTAACATCGGAAGAGCGCACCGCGCCAACCCGCGCACAGACATGCTTGATTATCGGTCGGCGGTATTGGTCGGCGTAGTTTACGTCAGTCTGTCATCAGCTTAGCTAGATGGCAAATACAGAAGTGGGCGGAGTGTAACGTCGGACGAAGAGCGTCCCGCGCCACCCCGCGCATGACACGCTTGATTGTATAAGAAATACTTATAATGTCATCTCCTCTTGATATTTTTTTCTTGGGTTACCACCACTAAACAAAGAGGTCTAGAGTAAGTACTTCTTTATTCCGTGGTTCATCATCATCAATCGGACATCAAAAATGACGGACGATTTAGCGCAGTGAGCTTAAGCCGCTCCGCTCACTGTGTCTAATAGTCGTGGGTTCGATTCCCGCACGGAACAAATCTTTGTATAACACCGTCACGCCTATATTCCCTAAGCGGGGGTGGCAGAGGTGTACTGAGTACACCCACGTTTCGCCGACGATGTTAGGTCCCGAGCGAGCCTATTGCCATATACTGGGCACAATTCCAGACTCCGGACTCTTACTGGGAAGTCTTCTTTAGCAAAACTACACTTGTCCGACCTAGGATTTGAACCCAGGACCTCGTGATCACAAAACGATGCGCTTTGCCACTAGACCAACGAGGTAATCTTTGTGTGACCCACAATTATTTGTTTCGGTCTGAGTATTTGTGTATGTGATTTTTCATGTTAGTAAACGCACCCACGTTACAAGAATAAATCCAAGAGTGAGACTACGTTTTAAAAAAAATCAAAATCTTAGCCGGTATCTACCCACTGCTGGCTGTAGGCCTCCCCTCTATAGCCCGATTCGTTCCGGTCCTGTGCTAGACCACAATTTGCCAGCCACCTGCACGATGTCATTGCTCCGCCTGGCTGATGGTCTGCCTTTGAGCCTTCGTCCCTTTTTGGACCACCATTCTATCACGGCCTTGGTCTATCTGCCTGCTATCACTCCGTGGTTACCACTAAATAATGACAAACAATTTAGTTACCATTGCTGTGGCTACCATAATTTTTATAGCAGGTATGGAAATGTTTGCTACATATAATCAATTTTAGTTTCTTGATATTATAATGTTCACATTTTTATCGACCTATACTATCACCATCCCTACGATCCCTTACGCTGTAACCAGAGAATACAGAGTCCCAACAGGTTGTTTTCTTACAGACTATTCTGGCTTCCCCCACTCTTGCAGTACTTTCACATGTTAATTTTCCAAGTAATAATATATTTAATTCGCTAAGAGCTAGGCGAGTTAGGGCTAGCATTGTACTAGCTCTACTAAAGTGAAGAATGAATATGCAATTTTATATCAAGTGTGATTGAGCATTTATTGTGAAGAATACTAGCAAGTACGACTAATGGAAAAAAACTTTCATGTGATTTTACCAACACATTAGATTTAGACTAAAAGTACGTAAATTTAATGTATATTGTAACAATGTGCCTAGATTTAGTAGTCAATCTGCGATTAAGGAAGTAGGAAAAAATACTTTAATGATCACCTTTATTATTTGATAAACGCTAGTCATTGATATCTATATATTAATACGTGAAGCAAAAACTATGTACCCCTTTTTACGAACATTGCGAGGACGGAGGAGTATGAAATTTCCCACACATAGTTTATATGGAGAAGGAGTGCAGAATGCTAATATTTTGCATAAAACATACATTAAATCAATGAAAAAAATATTACACACACTACCATGTATTTGACACAATACACGTCAAATTGATGTTTGTCTTTAATATTATTTGTCTATAGTCTTACTGAATGTCAAACATAACCAGCAAACGATGAAAGAGTAGGTCGAATATCGACCTATGGGCAACACTAGTTTTTATTAAACGGCAATCAATCGCTAATAATGACTCAGAATGCCAAGGTTAGGTAGCGCTCCTTGCGCTCAGTCTGACTTGAAATGGGTGTCACATCCATTTCTGAACATCTCCATGCTTTGAAACTTACGTTAAGCTTTTAGTTCCAACAGCAGGTGTCAGTAAACCTGTCTCCTCTGCACCGTACTGGGTCCGCGTACTGTTGTGTGGCAGGAACGTTTGTGGCAGGATTTGTCAAAGGAAAGAAAGAAAGAAAGCCAGAGGGGTGTCGTGCCTGCCTCTTCCCCAAGAGTTGTTGTCGGGGGTTTGTCGTCAAAATTTCATATCGCGTTCTAGAGTCTAAAACCTTAGACATATATGCAGAATCGTTGTAAACGATGTATAGAGGTTGCTACAGTAGTATATTTATATCTTAATCTCTCTCACCTTTCTTCAATTTCTAAGAGAAGGCTTTGCTCATCTATACTCATTTCAACTCTTCCAAAGTACCAGATAATACGCATAGTTTACTTTGCAAGCACTTTGCAGGTAATAACATTGTAATATTTCTCTCGAAAACTCAATTTGTTTAATTCTACCGCAATGCTGGTCTTCCGTGTTAACGATACAGCCGCTTCCATTTCATGATTAAAACTTACTTTGTGTTTCTGACAACCGGCTAATTAGCTAGCTCAAATAATATTCTGCAGTCGCTACGCATGCAGCTATGTTTGAAACAAATACAGGACCCTTATTCGCTACAACTAAACGCGGCGATATACGATACAATAACTTTGTGAAATGAACGTATACCTTTTTTCTTTATGCCACTGAAGTACCATTTAACGAATTTCACGAAGTTATCTAACGCGCCGCTTTATGTTTTTCATTGGTTATAACGAATAAGGGTACTGACTTGTAACATTGATGATTGGGTACTAATTCAGGGTATAGAATCTTTATAGGGAGGGAAACCTATATGGGAGCCGGCACTTAAGCCAAATGGCGCAGCTGGCCATACATAATGGAGTGCTTGTCTTAATGCTTTTATTTGGCAGTGAGAGCTAGGTATGTAAAAAGGAGAATGAAATAAGGATAAATGCGGTCGAAATGCGAGCTCTGCGGAAGATGTGCGGAGTTAAGCTGACCGACCGTATTCGCAATAACATAGTAAGAAAGCGTGTAGGTATGAAAGATAGTATCGGTGTAAAGATGAGTAAGGTTCGGGCATATAGAAAGAATGTTTGTCGGAAAAATGACAAAACAGATATACCATGCGAAAGTGGAAGACCTAGACGATCTCACCATAACCAGATAGACAGTTTCTTATCCGAAGGGCAAGTCAACCTGTTGGAACTCTATCTCTACCTAATCTCCCTCATATTATACAAGTTGCTCCTCTATCTCGCCTAGCTTAATTATTATAAAAACTGGTGTTAGCAAATAAAACACCGTCACTGTGTAGACCCATAAAACGCTGGCCAAGTTAAGTCCTTTTTTTACGTGGAGAAATCCTCATGGACTTCTGCCAGCCCCGGGAGCAGCTGGCGGGGCATGTCGGACTTCTACCGACAGAACCCCACGGCGACCGACTTTGGCACATATCAGAGGAACTAGGTTTAAGTTCATTTCCTCTAAGGAACTGATTGTCATTACACTGGACAAAATTATGCTATTTGAGGATCGAAAAAGAAACACTTTCCAACCAAGGATTTTAGCTCAGGACCAAATAATAATCGAGTCCACGTAGAACCTAAGCAACAATTTTTAACTAAACTTTTCTAGATCTTATAGGAGTCCTAGAGACGTACCAAATGTATGATACATAACGTATTAAATCTTATGCCATTTGGGAATACCACAATCTATATACTTAAAACGTCCACAATTAATTAGTCTAAGTTTAAATATATAAATAGGTTAAGATATAAAAGAACTTGTTACACCTTTACACTCTCTGTCTACTCCGCAAGAGATCTGGCGTGATATAAATGTAAAAGAATGTCAATGGACTGTACTAGGTTGTTGAACAAGCCTGTTAGTTGTGGACACGATGGCATCCAAGGGGCAAAAAAATATTATATCGCATGATTAAAAAAAAAAATTAGGTTCTCAACAACAAATAACATGTTTGATCTGATTTTTCGACCTAAATTTTTCAGCAATTCATAGCCTTATTGAAGTTCTCCAAGCTCCAACAATCGCAAGACCGCGAGCCGACCTCGTTCCGGCCATATCAGTACGAAAACTCAATACAAAACACATTCCGCGCTTCGCGAGCACAACCCATTTAATAGCTTTTCAATTTAGTCGTTTGAGCACTTTGTCGGGGCAATTGAGTTATTGAGACAGGGCTGTCTGTTCAAAAGAATGATATGAATATTATCCAAAATAAATAAAAACCTTGCTGTGATTGCCTCGTTGGCAATACTTTTCCTGACACAAGTAACGTTGTCGTATTCTTAATCCAAAACCCGTATTTTTAAAGATAATTTTTAAAAAATCCGCATTTTATCAAATACTTCTACCGTCCTACACTCTACAGGTTTTGCTCTATCTATAAATACGATAGTCAAAGTGCTGTTCACCTACTTGCCTGCGGTGCCTACTGCCTTTGATGACTTAATTGCCTTATGTTAGCGCAATTATCGTATCAAGAACAACATTGCTCGTTGGTCTTACCGCATAGGTAGTGCGAGCTAATGTTGTAAAATCGCTCGAGTCGGCGCTTAAAACGCTCGCGTCTTCTACGTGTTTCAACGCTCGTGACCGTCGACTCAGCGCTGAACGCTCGACTTCAGCGCTCATTTTTACAACACTAGTGCGAGCGTTGATCGAAAGGCCCTGGATTCAAATCCCAGATCGGACAAACTGAGGTTTCGATCAATCTTCAAGTAGCAGTTCGGAGTCTGAAATTGTGATTCCCTATTGCATTGAGACATTAACATCATCGGTTATTTATGTATCTATACAGTATACCTTTATTTTTGACGCAGGGAAAACCCTTTATGTGTACCCGTCCGTGTTCGGGGGAACACAGAGGGGTTATGTCGGAGTCCCTGGTGCATCGACGGTCGGAGTGACCCGGCCGTCGATGCACCAAGTATACCGACTAAAAACCCTGGGGTGACACCATCTTGGTCACATAATGTCGAGGCTACGGAAACGGAATATACTTCGCCCGGCCCCGACGCGAAATACCTCTACCACCTCCGCTTGGGGAATACAAGCGTGGTTGTGTGTTATTTAAACAATTATTTGCTACCATTGGTTTTCCTAACAATCAGTTCGAGTGATGACGTCAGGTGTTTGACAAACAAGAGAGAATGCTGCGACGAGTACGGCCACCGCATTGTATGCTAAACAATGTCATTCGCACACAAAACGATGGCATACCGATTTCGGACGTTTCTATGTCATGGTCTGTGGTTTTTGCAAAATATTATCATAATAATCTGACGGAAGATTTGGCGCAGTGGTTAAGTTAATCTGCTCCGCCCATTGGGGCGAATAGTCGCGGGGTCGATTCCCGCACAGGGTAAATCTTTGTATGACCCACAATTATTTGTTTCGGTCTGGATATATGTGTATGTGAATTTTCATGTTTGTAAACGCACCCACGACACAGGAATAAATCCTAGTGTGGGGCTACGTTTTTAAAATTAAAAAAAAATAATGTGTAGTTAAGGTAAGTTTAATTTACTATACGTAGTCAAATAATCAAGCATCTTGGGCATCGGGGTGTTTTGACGTTAAAGTATTTTTTTTAATGTATAATATACTAACATTAATATTAATAAATGTATTACTAACCCTAAAATTATGGATCAAGTTTCCGAAATAAATTATTATTATTATTAAGTACTTACAGGACTTTTCGAAGATCGCCACGATAACCAGATTCGTGCTAAACGCAACCTGTTTTGGGTTACGACTTAATGTTTCGATTGTTACTAAAATCAACTTATTTACTTACTTTATATGACCTAATTTCTCTCACCTTGTAGGAACCTTCGTTTTTACCTGGGCAAAATCCTACATAGGACTTCCGCGAGCTCTCGGGAAGAGCTTTTTTTATCTGGGGAAAATCCTGCATAAGACGTCTGCGAGCCACGGGGAAAGCTCTCGGGGTGTGTCAGTGATTCCTACCGACTATAAATCCCAGAGTGGCCGAATCAGAACTTTGTTCATACAATATAAACGTTAGATTAGAGGAAGAGTGCCATTTTAGGTGAAGCGTAGTGGTTGCTCGCCCTCTTGTCCGGTGAAGCTGTAAAGGTCCCGCGGCCAACAGCGCAGATCATTTACACACACACACACACACACACACACACACACGCATACACAAAATAAGAAGAATAACCTGCACAGTAGTGAGACGGTATAGCTGTTACCTGCGAATGCGCACGCGGTTATCTTCTAATTTGACATAGGTATAGTATTGTTTTATCTCCCTGAGGGATGATTTTTCAAAGATGCGAACGAAACACGTAATACTTTGTTTCTTATCAAAAGTCCTTGGGTACGTATCAAAAGTGTATGTCTATGTTCATATGCCTAACTTAAATAATGATGGGTGCTCCATACAAATTGGCATCTCCTATTACACACCCTGAAGTGTTTTTTCTGAGATAAAACGTTGTCTATGTCCTTCTCCCGATTTTGGCATGAAAATGTAACAAACAGACAGACAGAGTTGCTTTCGAATTTATAATATTAGTACAGATTATAAATGGTATAGCATGCCTCACCACTGCATAGATACAACACTTCTTAAACATGAATAGTAAACTTAATTATGGAAACTATTTTCCTAGACATGGTACAACTCGAGAACATAAGAGGCATAACAATGTAAAATACTTGTCAAATTGACGTCAACCGAACGACCACGAAGCCAATAAGGAAAAGAACATGATGTCAACACTTCGAGCGTCAAATATTACTTCCAATTCTGTTGTTAATACAGATGCTGTTCAAAAGAACGATTTACATAACTTTTTCATGTTCAGTGCCAAAGCAATACTATGTTTAGTTTATTGACCTCTACATTTATAACTTGTAGACTATATTATCAGCAAAGAAATAATCAGATATAGGAACATA
This sequence comes from Phalera bucephala, assembly GCA_905147815.2. Classification (NCBI taxonomy): domain Eukaryota; kingdom Metazoa; phylum Arthropoda; class Insecta; order Lepidoptera; family Notodontidae; genus Phalera; species Phalera bucephala. Next base: position 3,061,982 of record LR990620.1, on the reverse strand, counting down.
TAAGACGACTGTTTGGTCGAGTAATTAGGATAGTTCACTGGATCAAGTAGATACAGTGAGTACGACCCTGTCCAAGACAAATGTTTGTGTGACTTACAAACTCCTATGCCCGAAAGTATTGTCTAATAGGCCCCTACATATTGCGTTTGCGGGGTAATTAAATGCCGAATAACGTGCGAAGTACTTTATTAAGGCGCTGTACACACAAAACAGTACGTCGAATGCAAGTAAACACAAGCACAAAACACTCACTAGTACTACTCTTGTTAGTACCCAAATACCGCTTCCAAGTCACTGAGTCACTCGTAGTATCCGTATATCGATGCTAAAGGTGCCGGTGTATTCCACTTAGATCGCTTGTTCTCCGATTTGATCACTATCGCTTCCGAGAAGAGACTGTGTCCGTCCCCGCGCTCTGTGTTCCTTTTATACTCTCTCTCTCTCTAAGTACTTCGATAGAAGTACATCGAATAATAGCCGGCGCGGCAAAGCGGTATTATTATTACATACCTATTGTAAGTGAACACATAGGTACTTGTATAATTAAAGTGGTGGAACCTTCTAGACGTTTTGCCACTTAAGCGCGGATTCTAGATCTTTCTAGTCAGATCACCGGGGGACTTAAGGGTGTGTTATGCGTTTTAGAATCGACTCCCCCGATAAAGACTTTTCAAGATATCGGGGTATGTTCGGGTCGTAACAATATTAATTAGAGGGATACTAATATTATATGGCAAACTACGTCACGTTTTCGCTTCGCCTATACCGCAATGCCTGAAGACTAAAGTCTTTAACCAATGCGTTCTACCTGTTATGACTTACGGGGCCGAGACGTGGACACTCACAGTGGGACTAGTCCACAAACTCAAAGTCGCACAGCGGGCTATGGAGCGAGCTATGATCGGCGTCTCTTTGAAGGATAAAATTCGTAACGAGGTAATCCGACAAAGAACCAAAGTTACCGACATAGCTCGCAGACTCAGTAAGCTAAAGTGGCAATGGGCTGGTCACATCTGCAGAAGGACCGACGGCCGATGGAGCAAGCGTGTCCTAGAGTGGAGACCGCGACTTGGTAAGCGTAAGGTAGGACGGCCCCCAGCTAGATGGACCGACGACCTCAAGAAGGTCGCTGGGACGGACTGGATGCGGAAGGCGGGGGACCGTGTGCAATGGCGCGTGTTAGGAGAGGCCTATGTCCAGCAGTGGACTACGATAGGCTGATTGATTGATTGATTGAATATTATATGCACATAATGTGAACAATTCGAAAGTATAACAGTTGAACTTGATACTTTATGCCAAGGTAAAGTCTTGTGAACTGACCTTTAATTGAGACTAATCTATACAAATATCTGTAGATGACCAATTTTTATATCTTTATTTATTAGATTTATATACTTAGTACTTCCTTTTTTATGAATCAATTTACCAAAAACAGAATCTCCATTTACTTTTATATACCTACAAAGTAAGTTGTTTTAGAGCTCTCTATCTACAGCTATTTCAATTTTATGCTGTTGGGATACTAAAAACTACATTGTGACCAAATCCAAAAGTTAACGTGCTATTTTATTTGGATTAGTTTTCTTTGTATTGCAAAATGGCTTGGATAGTGATTAAAGCAACTAATCAAAAAAATTATGGCATCAAATCTTGTTTAGCCTAATATCAGAGATTTGGATAACCAAATCCAAACAGTTATTCATTTTCCAGTAACTGAATCTATTTTTCCTCCAACAGGAACAGCTACGTCAACGCAAGGAGGCGGAGGAGAGGATCGCAGCACAGAATGAGTTCCTACGTACTTCCCTCCGCGGCTCCCACAAGCTGCAAGCCTTGGAGTCTAACCCACCATCATCAGGGACCGCCTTCGTTAACGATGCGTATGAGGACGATGCCAGCGACGACTCCGCGCAGCTTTATGCTGTTGTTGGTTAGTATTCAAATTAGTTCTTTTGATATAGAAGTTAGGTTGTAGCTTGTGGACGAAAACAATATGAAAAATCTCCCTGTCTCTTTTAGAAGTATTCGTTATAATGTCTTCGTTTTTAACTTATAATATTTTTTACGTTTGTTATGGCGGGTTCCTCATATGTAAGAAGACTTAAGAGGGACGAACTTTATTTATTTCGTTCTTCAGTTGCCTCTTTATTTCTGTTTTTAGAGAATTAATAGATTAGATAAGAGAGAATTAATAAGAAATTAGAGAATAATGATTTATAAATTTAAGTTCTCTATGAACACACGTATCTTTCTTTTAATACTAACTTTTGAAAACCATTAACCAACCAAAAACTAAAGCAAATCAAGACTTAAAATGAAACGAATATTTCAGCGCAAAGTTACATTTCTGTTATATCCCCACATGGCAGGAGAAACTACCATACCTCCTGTACTGTAGGTGCATTACAGGAAGACTGACGGCTTTTTATTCTATATCCTTGTATGCACAATACACCTTCTTCTTCTTCTTATTCAAATGCCCTTTCATTACTGGAGGTTGACCGTGAGCTTTGCGAATGTGCTTCTTTGCTAAGTCATACGAAACAACTGCTCAACGCTGGCAATTCCGGTACACTCCTTAATGTTCCGCAGCCACGATTTCTTCCGTCACAATACGCCAATGCCTACCAAGTTCTTTGTCAAATTTTATTTAAGTTTCTCCAACTTTAGATAAGTTGTTCCATTTTCCAACAATCGAACAAAAATTAAAAATTTTCTCATTTTCCGTTCCCACATATTCATTCCACCAACTTCGGAATGCACACTCCACACGAGGCCATATTACTTCCAGTTCACGGGTCAATAGTTTGGACCTCGGTTCTGTAATGGGTGTTAACTGGGACGAGACCGGATTGGTTGATGAACTTATCGACCAAGATACCGCCTGGTCTCTTATTATATCCGGTAAGCGTGATAGGCGGTCCCAAAATGGCTTGTAGCTTTGAAGTTACGATAAGTGACATCAAAGCATTGTTGCTTGAGTGAGTATTTTCTAAAATGGACAGCGAAATATGCTTGTAGCTATCTTTATTAGGCGTTACTGTCAATCATTTTATTGTAGTAACAAATTCTCGTCTTTTTGAAAGGCATTTAGGCCCAAGTGAGGCTTTCGTTTCTAAGAAGCTTGAAATTACATTTAGGCTCGATATTTCTCGACACTCAGTTATAAAGTAATTAGTTCCTCTAGTTATGCTGTCCAGTTTATTTTATAATAATATCTTATTCATATCATTCTTGAGCTATAAAGTCAATTTTTGTTTCCAAATGTTTCATAAACTTAACATGATATGCATTGTGCATGCTTCGTTTGTCACGCGAGAAAGGCTTCCCTATTTTCGGAAATAATTCCCATCTAATATATTTATCAAAAGTAGAAGTATAAGCAAAATAGACTAATAACAAATAGGCCATAAACATTAAGTGTTCACCACAATTTCCGTTAAACTAGCTTACCAAAACTAGTTCACTGTCAGGCACCTGATCTTCAACTAAAGTCTGTCACTTTTTGCCTCCAAGAACCTATCAAAGAAACTAATATTCTTTACAGACTACCAAGAAGTATGCGCAGCACTCAACAGAGTTCAGAAGGCGTTGGGCGCTAGCGGAGAGTCTGCCCTGGCGGCGCGGGTGGCGGGCGCGGCCGGGGCGCTGCTGTGTCCGGCGCTGAGGACTGCGCTAGCGACCCGCTCCGCCGTGCTAACCGCTGTGCGCCACAAACGACCAGGACTGGCCCCGCCACATACGCATCGAGCTACCGATAGATTGAAAGACGTGAGTATAACAGAAACATGCAATATACCAAACTTTGATGATTTATGACGTAATGTGTAGTCATTCGTAGAAAAACGGGGCAGAGAATTTGCGCAATTCTTTTTTGTCTTATGAAGGGCAACTCAATGGCAGTTATGAAAGTATCATGCTCAACGTGCCTCATTATTTTGAATTACGTTATTACCAGACAATAGAATATCGCTGATCTTGAGTCTTATCTCTAGAACTTAGCATCAAGCAAGCATCCTGAAATCGCAATAGAGTCACTTATTATTTATGTAATCTACTTAAGATCATTTTGGATAAACGTCCGTCAAAAAATCTGGCCGAACTTTTGCAAATCATAATTGCTTCATTTAATACCCTTTTGTCAAATATTTCTTATATATTTATCTCTCTACAGTGCATGGACGTACTAGGTGCGCATACGGCGGCAGCAGGTGAGACGTCAGCGTTGGCCGCGGAACTACTTTCGATCCTCGGCGGGCTGGAATTGGAAAGTCTAGTGCAGGCGCACGACCAGGCCGCGGCGCTGCTCGATCCCGCTTGCTTCAACAGAGGGAAGAGGCATAAGGTACGATCGAACATATCAGCTAAAAGATAGCTACTGGAGGAAGTCTCCGTTAAGATCACCACGGCAACTGACTTAGTGTTATACGCGTCAAGTTTGATCGAACTTGTTGGTTGAATATTCTGGAGAAACTGAAGCTTCATAGTCGAGGTGTAACCTGTAACTTGTGATTAGGCGAAGATTGTGGGAAAACGCTAGATCCAGGCGATATAAAGCCATACCTCTTGGCTATCCCTGTGAAAAGATTTGGATGTCTTTAGGCTGATATGTCGAAAGAAGATTCGGACAAGTTGATTTCGGCTTGAAAAAGTGGCTTAGTTTTTTACAAAATAAGATTTTCACACCCGTGACTTTTGGGAATGAAAATTTCAAATACGTCATACAAATTGCAATTCAAGTATTTGATAAACAGGGCCTGAAGATTAAATAATCATAGGAAGCTACGACAAAATACTTAAACGTAATAAATATTCATAATTTCCCAAAAAGCAGGACAGCTAAATAAAAATATTATCTTCCATCCATCCTTCATCGTTTATTTTAATGCCCGAACGTTTTAAGAAAAAGTTTCCGAGTAAGATAAAAACGTAAGAAACAGAATGGTAAAATAATATATTTATTATTCATGAATTGTGTTAAAATATTAAGAATCAGAATTTAAATATACAAAAACAAAATGGTTGGATGATAAAGAACTTTCACTTTCAAATTACTTCAGTGATCGTCCATTTGTTGTGATGATTATATTGAACGTTTTAGCATAATATTATCATAATTTTAAACATTGATATAATAAAAACCGTTAGAAATGACCGACAGATGCTGGACAGCCTTGCTAATTCGTCTCAGCGAATCGGTCTCTGGATGAACTTAGATAAAACTAAAGTAATGATCAACAAGCATGTTGACCCGGGACCGATCGCCGTAAACCTCCGTTTAAGTTGTTTCTGAGTCCTCCCCTCCTCGAAGTCCTCCATCGAAGTTGTTTCTGAGTATGTATACCTAGGGCAGGTGCTCCAACTAGGTAAAAACAACTTCGACAAGGAAGTTAAAAGACGGATACAGCTGGGCTGGGCAGCATTTGGAAAACTCCGACGAGTCTTCTTATCACCCATACCCCAATGCCTAAAAACGAAAGTTTTTAATCAGTGCGTCCTACCTGTAACGACATACGGAGCCGAAACGTGGCCACTCACTGTGCGGCTTGTCCACCAGTTCAAGGTCGCTCAGCGAGCTATGAAAAGAGCTATGCTCGGAGTTTCTCTTAGGGATCGAATCCGGAACGAAGTTATTCGTCAGAGAACCAAGGTTACCGACATAGCTCCGCGAATTAGCATGCTGAAGTGGCAGTGGGCAGGTCACATATGCCGCAGAACCGATGGCCGTTGGGGCAGACTGGTTCTTGAGTGGAGACCGCATGCCGGCAAACGTGGTTTAGGGCGCCCTGTAGATAGGTGGGGCGACGATATTCGTAAGGCAACGGGGAAGGGATTGGAAAAGGAGAGCTGAAGATCGAGCTCAGTGGCGTGCCATGGGAGAGGCCTACGTCCAGCAGTGGACTGGCACGGGCTGACGATGTTGATGTTTGATAAAAATGTAGGAGAGCTAGATCATGCAATCAATGATTATTTACGATATTCTCTTTTAAAAGCTGGTGATATCATTGTCGAAAATAGAAAAACACTTCCTTACTTAACTTATAGCTTCCTTTGAATATTAACATAAGATTGCAAATTTCAAATACACGAGTTTACAGGACAGTGAAAGATTTTTTTGTATATTGTTCGAAATGAGAATTTACTCAAATGGGATCCCATCTCAGACAGACAAATAATATGTATAATGAAACTATATGACAGAGACTCGCTGAACCTTAGTAATCACTTAGAAGACCTCGGTCTTGTAGGGCTTTGAGCGCCTGTCAATATTGAGTTGTAAATTCTACTTAATATAACTAACTCTGATAGACAGCGCAAAGGTTAAACCAGTAGATCTAGATGCATGAAATAAGTACTATATCGTCGATCAGCTACTAAGGAGGGATTTTTCAAAATCATCCCCTGAGAAGCTTGAATAGAAGGTTAGAAATTACTGATGGAAAATTACACTGGGCAGACGGCTAGTACATTAAAATTCCTATCACAAAATTTGTTGTTACAGACTGGCAATAACTTGAATCACAAAGGAGAGAACGACAAAGCTTTAACGGCACATTCGCCGGACGATCCCAGCGAACACATCAAAATTATCAAAATCGAGAAAACTAATGAACCACTTGGTAAGTCTCCTCATAGAGATAACCTAAAAGTATTATTATCAAAGTCACTCTTTTTACTTACTTTTACGTTACGTTCTTTTTACTTACTTTTACGTTTCTCCTTTTATTTTTGAAAATTAGCCCCACGCTAGAAATTGTTTTTGTCCTGCATTCATTTAGAAACAAATTACAAATATCCACACCGAAAAAAAAAACATTTGTAGGTAATACAAAAAGACTTATCCCGATAAACCAAACCGTCCCTCAAAAATATAATTTACTTTTGCTTGACGTTGTCCTAGTTAACGTAATAATAAGCGCCATATGACGCTGGTAAAGCAGGAGCAGTAACGTGTTATATTTTTTCTAATATTTGTAAGAGCTATCCTTTAAAAATATTAATAGTATCTATCAAATATCTTATCAGTAGATATTTTCTTACGTTATGTGTATTTATTTTAGGTGCTACAGTAAGAAATGAGGGGGAGGCTGTAATAATTGGTAGGATAGTGAGAGGTGGAGCCGCAGAGAAGTCAGGACTACTACACGAAGGAGACGAAGTAAGACTTTACTTAATATTTAATCACAGAATCAGTTTTAAGTGTTTACAAATTCTATAGAATCAAAAGTGTTTGTAAAGAATGTGTGCAAGAGTGATCTCCTTTTGAGCCTTAAGCAAGAGTGCCTATTGATTTTATATTTGTGAAAACTCTTTACATCAGATTATTTTTTTCCTACACAACATTGACTGAGCAAGTGCTATTTAGTTACGGGACTCTGAGACCCATTTATCAAAACGTCCAAAAGCCTCAAGCAAGAGCGTATTCCCTATCGAGCATTAAACAAGGGCGTACTCTCTATCGAGCCATAAGCAAGATCGTACTCTCAATCGAGCCTTAAGCAAGGCCGTACTCTTATCGAGTCTTAAGCAAGAGCGTACTCTCTATCGAGCCCCAAGCAAGAGCGTCTTCTCTATCGAGCCTTAAATAAAAGCGTACTCTCTATCGAATCTTAAGCAAGAGTGTACACTCGTAGAGTCTTAAGCAAGAGCGTGCTCTTTATCGAACCCCAAGCAAGAGCGTACTGTCTATCGGTCCTCAAGCAAGAGCATACTCTGTATCGAACCTTAAGCCAGAGTGTACTCTCTATCGAGCCTCAAGCAAGAGCGTACTCTCTATCGAGCCTTAAGCAAGAGCGTATTCTCTACCGAACCTTAAACTATGGTGTTCCTCCTATCAAACCTTAAGCAAGAGTGTACCGCCCATCGAGCTATAACCAAGTGCTTATCTCCAGCTGCTGGAGGTGAACGGCGTGGCGATGCGCGGCAAGTCGGTGCACGAGGTGTGCCAGGTGCTGGGCGCGCTGGCGGGCACGCTGAGCGTGGTGCTGGCGCCGCGCCGCGCCGCGCCGCCGCCGCCGCCCTCGCACCGCGTGCTGCACGTGCGCGCGCACTTCGACTACGACCCCGAGGACGACGTGTACATACCCTGCCGGGAGCTCGGTCAGTCGCTCACCCCTACCCTATATTCCTTAACCCGGGTACACTCATTCCTCGCGATGCTCTAACTAAATGGTGCATATCCAATTCCAGGAATTAGCTTCCAGAAAGGGGACGTGCTGCACGTGATCAGCCGCGAAGACCCCAACTGGTGGCAAGCCTTCCGCGAGGGTGAAGAAGACCAGTCCCTCGCCGGGCTGATACCCAGCCAGGCTTTCCAGCACCAGTAAGTATTCCTTTAAAATAGAAGACAATAACAGCAAGTAACTAAGACTATCTCAACTGTCCTGTCTAACATCACATATATGCCAAATGTCATCATCAGTATTATCATCCAAAAGACGTCTATTGCAGGACAAAGGCCTCCCAAAGATCTCAACAATGACAGATTTTGACCTGCACGTTTTTACCTGCAACTTTCACCAGGTCATCGGTCCACCTTGTGAGGACCCTACCCACTCCACGCCTTCCAGTACGAGGTCGCAACTCTAATCTTTCTGCCCCAACGGCCGTTGTTTAATGAGCAATGTTACCGTCCCAAGCCACGTCATCCACTTTAGTTTTCCTGCTGATCAGCCCGTTTCTCGTTCGATGTCACAGGGAAACTTCGAGCATGGCTCTCTTCATTCAGTCATCCAAAGGGGACTTTGAGCTTTCTTATGTGGCCCGTCATTGGCAACATTGGCATGTCGTCCCTCACGCATAAACTTGTAAATTAAATGCCTATGTCGTGATTTTATTTCAGTGACAAGCTGACTAGTCGGTATTTCAAATCTTCAATATTTTTCTTTCTAGACGAGAATCAATGAAGCTAACACTGGCTGGTGAAGTGGCGGCCAGAGACAAGCCTCGAAAGGGCGGTACGCTCCTCTGTGCAAAGAAACCACCACGCAAGAAGAAGGGCAAGAAGGCGACCAGCGAAGCTGGGTACCCGCTCTACTCCACTTCAGGAGCGGACGGTGAGTTTTCTTATATTGGTTCCTATTCAGACAATAAAATGAAGACTTTTAAAAAGTGATACCATGCTATATGGCCTGTATTAATGAAAGTGTTTCTTTGTACAACGGTTTTATTTTCGAAAGAAATGAGATATAATTCAGTGGGCCACCAACATACTGTCTGTCAGATCTTTATACACACTAAATAAATTAAACCCTACTATTCCAAAAAAGAAATGCCTTTTATGTCTGTTGCTCGTACCCCTTAACTTTTCGGGTACATTGTGAGGGATTATTCGGCAAGTAGAAACCAAAGTAGTGTGGAACATCTATTACGCACAAGCACCGTGGCCGATCATCCTTTATGTACAAAGAGTTGAAATTGATTTTCAAATTAAGTTATATCTCATTATTACCTGATAATAATAGACTGAAGGACAAGTCAAGAGTCTCTGTAACCGGCGAGCGTGTATGAGACGAACTATGGGAGTGGAGGAAGCCAGAGAGGTATCTAAGGAAAGAACCTGATGGAACTTTGCACTCTCTGCCTACTCCGCAAGGGATCTGGCGTGATGATATAGAGAGATAAATAAAATAATAGACTGTTTAAGTCCTTCTAAATATAACATTACTTTTATATCATTAGTTTGTGGAATTCGGCAAGTTCTACAAACTTTGAAATTAAAATTAAAACTTGCAAACTTGTCAATTTCCCTCGATCTTTAAGACACCCCTTTATATTGTAGCATATTTGCTACATGAAATGAAATGATCGAAAAGGCTCATCCAGCATACTTATTTGGATTGCCCTCCAGAATTTGAACAAGAAGAGATTCTAACATACGAGGAAGTAGCGTTGTACTACCCGCGGGCATCGCATAAGCGCCCCATCGTGCTGATAGGCCCACCCAACATCGGCCGCCACGAGCTCCGTCAGCGCCTGATGGAGGACAGCTCGAGGTTCGCTGCTGCTGTGCCACGTAAGTGCCATACATGCCATTTCCGGACTTTTTATTTTGGTTAATTCCCTCCACTGTTACACTTTTAAGCCCGGGTCCACAATATCCTCTATCAATGACCACATTTCGGAAAAAGCGTCGATTCTAGACGGGATATTAACTATCCACCTTTTGGTTACAAAACGATCATTATACCGGCTCTGATATTACTACGAGTAAAACGTAGTATATTTACTCGTTGATTATGGGTACGCTTACCCAGCAACGTCATTTAAGAAATGATAATTCTATTTTTTTTCTTTTTTTAGTAAAACGTAGCCCCACCCTAGGATTTATTCCTGTCGTGGGTGCGTTTACAAACATGAAAATTCACATACACAAATACCCAGACCGGAACAAGTAATTGTGAATCACACAAAGATTTGTCCCGTGCGGGAATCGAACCCGCGACTATTAGACACGGTGGGCGGAGCGGCTTAAGCTCTTAACCGCTGCGCTAAATCGTCCGTCGTTATATATCTATATCATCACGCCAGCTCCATCGCGGGTTAGGCAGAGAGTACAGAGTTCTAACGGGTTCTTTCCTTACATACCTCTCTGGCTTCCTCCACTCTCATAGTTCGTCTCATACACGCTCGCAGGTTACGGAGACTCTTGATTTTCCTTCAGATAAGACTCGGTTTATTTGGTCGTGGTAAGATAGTCTAGGTCTTCCCCGGTACCTGCATCCTCCCACTTTCACATCGTGTATCTGTTTTGTCATTCTTTCATCTGGCATTCTTTCTATATGCCCGAACCAACGGAGCATGCCGTAGTATAATACTAGTAGTAAAATAGTAGACTGCCTCGTTTGTCGAGTGGCACAGCGCATCGCTTTGCGATCCCGAGGTCCTGGGTTCAAATCCTAGGTCGGGCAAATGTAGTTTTTCAAAAGAAAAACTTTCTAGTATGAGTCCGGAGTCTGGAATTGTGCCCGGTATATGGCAATAGCCTCGACCCCTATTACATGGGACCTAACATCGTCGGCGAAACGTGGGTGTACTCATTACACCTCTGCCACCTCCGCTTGGGAAATAGGGGCACGGTGTGTATATAAAAATAAAATAAATAACACGCACACGACGGCTGTCCGACTGTCAAGCTTCTAGAATTTCTAATAAAGAACATGTTATACATGCATAAGCAAAAACACCATTAAATGATGTTGCTAACTCAATGCTTTCTGAGTTAGCTTTGTAAAACGCTTTTGCCCACCAGTAGGACAGTATCAGCCGATTTATTATTTTTATTGTATATAATTCGCTATTACAGACACGTCCCGACCGCGCAAGGACCACGAGGTGCCCGGCCAGGACTACCACTTTATATCCCGCACGCAATTCGAGGCCGACATATTGAATAGGAAGTTTGTTGAACACGGAGAATATGAGAAGGCGTACTATGGTAAGTAATCATTACCCAATCGCCGGTCACAAAGCAGACAGTCCATGTATTGGATAGAAAATAGAATACTACAACAGATGTGTGAGGTGACATGCATACACCTGGTTGAAAAAATACCCTGAGGGAATGTATTCAAATATTGCTAATACTGGTAAAAATTTTATTGAATGAAAACGTTCTTAACTAAATCTATATTGACATATTTTGAATGAAATTCAAAAACGAATGATATAAAATCCAGTTAACTTTAAAAACTAATAATTTTCTTTCAGGTACATCCTTGGAGGCTATTCGTGAAGTGGTGAACTCCGGGAAGATCTGCGTGCTGAACCTGCACCCGCAGTCCCTGAAGATTCTCAGGAACTCAGACTTGAAGCCTTACACGGTGTTCGTTGCGCCGCCGAGCTTGGAGAAACTTAGGCAGAAGAAGATAAGGAACGGAGAAGCTTTTAAGGTAAGGCTGGATAGATTTATTGTTTCTTAAACTAAACTAAACTTAACTTGAAATATTCAAATCAAAGATTATTCAAGAAATAACTACATTCGATCTTGCCCAAGGATATAACCCAATCAAATTGTTGATAATTTAGTTATGAACTTCCATAATGAATAAATTAAAAATGAGAAATAATCATATTATTATATAAGTTTATAGTTTAAGACAATGATATTGGTCCAGTTATTTATAAATTACTTAAATAAAATCAAAGACTTTATTTGTGTAAATAGAAGATATCTCCATTTATTGTTGCAATTGTTATAGGAGGAGGAGCTAAAAGAAATAATAGCGACTGCACGAGACATGGAGCTAAGATGGGGCCACTTGTTCGATATGATAATCATAAATAACGACACACAACGTGCCTACCAGCAGCTGCTGAACGAGATCAATAGCCTCGAGCGCGAGCCGCAGTGGGTGCCCGCGCACTGGCTCAAGCACACCTAGCGAGAAACCCCCCATGTTGCACGCCGCGCAACAGAAAGACTGAACCGACTCGAGATCGTTCACCACAACCAATCCAACGTGAACATAATCGAGAAAAAAAATCGATCAATCGACAACAACGTAGAAACAGGTTTCGGTATGTTCAAACTCATTTTGATGTTCCATATTATAACGCAAATGGTTTTACATTTGCTTTCCTACTTTCTCAAAGCTTGCGACGTTAAGAGGAGATTCAACAAATCGACGGATGCGAAAGTTCTAGGTAGTGATAGTGAGGTATGTAGCGACGCAGGTAATAACTCGGATCGTAACAAGTTAGAAAATATAGAATTTAGAAATGTGTTCCCTAAAACCTGTTCAGTTAATGAATGTGAGCATTTTAATCTGAGCGAACGGTCTTTCGCGTGAGTTTTACTCGATATAGACCTGTCGAATCGATTTTGACAGATCGCTCGTATTACATCACTTTAGTTTAGAAATTTATGGATTTATTTCGAAAAATAATATTGTAAGTGTTACAAGTGAGGTGCAAATAACTTATGAAACGGATAAGGATGGTGTTACGGAGTCGAGACGAGAGAAATTAAATGATATTGTAATAATTAGGTTCTATAGACCACAAAATTAATACGTTTTTATCTATATTCATAGGTAGACTCATCATTTTGCAAAATATGCTGGCAATAAATACAAATATCGTCTGATGTTAGGATACCATTTTGTGCATATTTAAGTAGTGGATTTAAAGAAAAAAAATATTAAGATTTTTTTTTAAATCTTAAAAAATCCATAGCGGGTTGCTTTTTTTAAATTTTAACAAAGAATACTGCCTTATTGGTAAATGTTACATTTTAAACTTCGAAATAATCGCTTGTTAAAATTTGAAACAAAATGGTTAGTAATGAGGTATAACTTTGTTTCTTATTTTAATGATATTTAGAAATAATTATCATAATAAAAGTCCCCAGGAGTCAGTCACAAAATTTTGGTAGTATAGGTATTCATATATAAAATATTCAAAAATATTTTCAACCTTATTATCCTGACTGACTCTGTCGCACAGCCCCATCGTTTTGGACCTAAATGGGTGAAAATTGTAAACACCCAATATAAAATTATTCACTAAATCGCCCCCTTTTAATAAAAGCATATTATAATTGTCTTATATAGCTTGATTAAAGCTTGTTTTTAATATTCTCTGTAAGTTCATACTTACAAACTTAAAAAAGTCATGTTAAAATTTGAATCGTTAGTGTTGCATATAGCAAATTCTACTATGGGTTGCCAGACACATTAAGTCTAATTATTTTAAGTTTAAAGTCAAGAAGGTTCGCAAAGTTATCTTTCTGCTTTGCTATCATAGACGTTTTGATGATTGTACCCAGTTTTGAAGACTTTTCAAAGTTTCAATAAATTGGAGTTAACACTTTCTTGTTGAGATATTGCCAACTCAAATAAATCAAAATATAATTAAAACCGTAAAGGCGTTCCAATACACTAAACTTTAAATTGCTACATCAACAATAATGCGATGGAATTTATAATTTGCGATAAAATAGATAGTAAAATAAAATTAAAAAACAATGATAAAACAATAACATATTTCTCTATTGCCAAATTTATACGGTAGCTATTAAAAAAAAACATAGAATTTTTTGAAAAATTTCTCCAGTATGTAGTGTTCTTGTGAATTTCTCTCTAAGGAAACGACTCGGTGGTAGCAAGTTTATAGTTCCAATAAAACCAATTAAAATTAACACTGCTATGATAGTGAGTAGAAAAGCAATATTTTATATCCGTATAATCAATTTTACCTACTGTACAACGACATATCTGTTTTCTATAGTATACCTATTTCAAATTAATATTTTGAGCCAAATGTGTAACGTTCGTTTTTGGCAAATTTACCGATTTGAACGTATCTACATACCATGTTACTAGGGTGATTAGTCGTGTATTTGGTGAGTTTTCTGGCTTACAAACTGGAAATATAGCAGTTTTAGGGTATTGTGACCAGGCAATATTAGTAAGACAGCGAAAAAAGAACCGCTGTTTCCCAAGTCTTCCCAAATCTAATTAGGAAAATATGGTATTCTATTAACAATAACAAATGAATGTTCTTTTGGACTTTGCTGTCTACGCATACATTCGCCTCCCGGGAGAATTGCAAGATATATGGACATGGCCAGGGTCCTTATTCGTTAAGACCAAACGCGACGCGATACGATAACTTCGTGAAATGTTTGTGTAATGGTATTCTGTTTGCTGCTGGAGTACCATTACATGTTCGTTTCACAAAGTTATATGAGCAAATATCTATTGATTGTCGTGTCCGACCGGAAGTCGAGTTTGCGCCGAAGCTGAAGCCGAGGCGATTATTAGGCCATCACCAAAACAATCTTTTAATAACCCTAAGAAATTTGGTTTATGTTTTGTTTATGTTTATGGCATCACGACGACGCGTATTTTGCCAATGTCAAGGATTACGAATATTCATTTCTAAATTAATTCAACTCCCCCCGATGAACTTGATGACAAAAATGATTATGAAATTGATGATGTGCCCCGCCCTGGATAGTAAAGCGATGGATACTTTACATACCAATTGCGACGGCCGTTTTGAGGGAAATCGAAAAGTCACTTTTTATCACTTTCTTACAATTACCTTCACTCGTGCATATATATGAATACGTAATGGTTAATATTCCACCAACATTACACATTATAATTCGAAATAACAAGTTTTAGAAATTAAAACAAATTGACAACATCACTCTTCGATTTCCCGCTAAAGAGCCTTGGTTCATGATTGGCAAAATTTTTAAAAAGTTTTGTTGATTGTTAATTTAACGAGATAATTAAAATAACCTACAACTGGTCAAAAATAATAACACTGAAATAATATTATTTATAATATTTATTTACCTAAAAGCTTTCATAAGTCGCAAATCTTTGGCTTCGGCCGAAGTTTTGGCTGAAGGTGGTATTTCTGGTCGAATCTTCGGTCGGACACTAACTGCTTGTCATCCGCAAAGTAGACCAAAGAACTGGTGAAGGTCGCAAGTAAAAACAGAATGCTTACAGTACTAAGCCGGTATTGTAGTGATCTTAAGGGAGGTCTTTCGAATAATGACGATGGCCAAACGGCTCTTTTCCATGTCCACTTCCCTGCACACCAGGAGTTAGGTAATACAAAATTATAAACAGTATCAATAGAGGGCAAGTTTCATAATATAGTAGAGTTACTGTTAACTCCCCTACAAACTTTCTTTGATTGATTTGTTTGTACGATATCAATTTAAATACTTATCAATAGCGTCGTAGGTCATGAGCCGGACGAGATTTGAGGTTCGCACCCCTCAAAATTTACTTTTGTAAATTTACAAGTAAATTTTGAGGTAGGTCTGCGAGTGCAACCTCGAATATTGTGCCCTTGGCAGTTGCCTTAGGGGCACAATCCAGCCCCTTGCTACGACGTTGCTTACCAGACCCCTCAGAAGTTAATATCTCCCATATAAAATCCAACTACTAATATTGCCTGAAACACCATTTTGTAATGGCATCGTCTACCATTGCAATAAGTTCGTATCAATATTATAAATGTCCACGCAAGTAACTGATATTAGTTTCAAAATAATATTTGTATATCTTTGTAGATAGACATGTGCATTCCAAATGTTTTAGTGCCAAAAACATAGGCCACAGCGAGAGGTGGATATTATTATTCATTTTTATTGTAATCACAATTTTATAAAGTATATTATTTTACACGTATTTCATAGAGTATGCGTGTGTAGTGTTGCTAAGATGGGGTCAATAGAAATGAAAATAGAGCTATTTATAAAATGTACTAGTTGCATTTTGTTACAGAATATGGTAACACAGACACTAGTGTATATAGATTAAAAATTTATTAAATTTTGAAAATATTTGCGTCATACCAATAAGACGTGGTCCTGGACTCGTAATTTTTTTTGTCCAAACTACGATATGAAGGGCTCCATTACCGTAGGGCGGATGAATAAAATTACTATTATTTTGTCATAAGACAAAGTGATCGTTTTCCTTATAAGCTTCATAGATTGAGTTTGTTTTGTACACAGACTACTGAAATGTTAATTGACCAATTGGTTTATTAACCCTGAAGTTAGGAACGTTAAAAATTAAACTATTATTGAAAATGAAATTTATAACATCACCGTGTGTCACCTATGTCACCTGATCGATAACCATTCGATACATACTGCCTTTAAACACATAATTAAGACACATTTATGTGTGGTACAGACTGTGTTTTAAATCCTTTATGCACTACATAATACACGTTTCTTAAAGTCGAAAAACAGGATGAAAAGTTGGAGTTGCGCAATATACAACATACTATATTGCCGTCCTTTTTATATATTTATTTATATACAGAAAGCATGATAAGGACAGCGAAACACTTTGTTATTTTTTTCAAAAAAAAAACAGCTGTTGTCCTTCTCTTAGCCACACCACACGTAAAATTACCAATTTCATGTTATGTGTAATGATTTTAAGGAATATTGTGTCATTAATAAATTGTACGTGAGAAAATTCCATTAGTTATGTAAGTTGCGTATTTGAATAATGAAAATTCAGTGGTAACCTGTTGAGGTGCTAAAACTCTTTGTTTTTATTATAAATTCTGTGTGTTTTAAGTTATTGTTATATGTCTTGTGTATGTGAATAGTATTCGACAATCAAATAATTGATTCGTCAAATTGTCATGATTTGAGAAAATATCTATTCCTATTGATTTATCGAATATTCTTCATATTCACAATTAGATGTGGATTTGTCGAACTTCACAGTATTGATTATTAATCTTATTTATAAATAGCCATGTATATAATTTATTAACAACTGAGGAAAAGATAAAAAAAATATTATAAATAACATGTTAATAGTGAACAATTTATTGTAAATAATAGAATACCTATTAAATTTAATATCAGATAAAAGTGTGTGTTTTATTTTATTGATTTTGTGATGTGAACTGCAGAATGGAGCATCTCTACAATTCCTCAAATTAGTTATAATTAATTTCTTCTTCTTCTTCAAGTTATGGCTTCACACTAATTATAAGTGTATTTTGCTAGTGTCCAGTGAGATATATAATCGTGTTTGTTTAAATTAATTCGACTCCCCGATGAATTTGATGACGATGATAATGAAATTAATGAAGTACCCCACCCTGGGTAGTGAAGCGGTGGATTCTTTACATACCAATTGCGACGGCCGTTTTAAGGGAAGTCGAAAAGGCACTTGGTTACTATTACCTTCACTCATGCACATATAAGAACACATAATGGTTAATATTCCACCAACATTACACATTATTAGTCGAAATAACACAAGTTTTGGAAATTAAAACAAATTGACAACATCACTCATCGACTTCCCGCCAAAAAAAGTATAATTCATTTATTTATATAATTTTTAATGAATTCATCTAGGCCCAGTTGCCAGTAATAACAATATTCTTACGCTAGTGTTAGTATGTATAGTTTAATATTTACGACTGCAGGCGAACATGTAACGCACAACAGTGTGTAACATAGGGGTAGTCATGTCTGCCCGCTATTATTTCCAACTCCTTGTTAGTGCTACCCCGAACTCTGCGGATTAGCAACGGCTTGCTTACGCATAATTGTACTAAATCAATCAACACGGGCTTCGGCAAACATGTCAGAGGCACTACAGTATCGCGGCAACCTCAACAGCACCCTGAAAGCGTATATTTTTATTTTTTTTTATTTTTCTTTTTTATAAAAAACGGACCCCACACTAGGATTTATTCCTGTGTCGTGGGTGCGTTTACAAACATGAAAATTCACAAACAAATACCCAGACCGGAACAAATAATTGTGGATCACACAAAGATTTGTCCCGTGCGGGAATCGAACCCGCGACTATTCGACACAGTGGGCGGAGCAGCTCAAGCTCTTAACCACTGCGCCAAAGCGCTAAATTATATTGGACAGTAAAGTTATGCTTAGCAAACACCCGATTAATAGCTTCGAAAATGCCCCTTTAAAATAGTTTGGCGTCGACTTCATAAACTCACAGGTTGATGAGGAATAGTCCTTAAATATTCACGGTGTCATGGATGCGTGAAATTACATTTTAGCTCTAAATATCATATGACTAAAATCCCGAAGCAGACAGATCTATATCATTTAGTGTTAGCCAAAATTTTGGGAATAGCTAGTGTCTTCTTCGTTTCGTGCCGATCGTTCATATTTGTCCCGCCCAGTGAGTGTTAGTCCTAATTGTACCATTCGTAGTTGTGCTTAGCTCTTATACAGGGGGTAGAGCTTAAGGGGCAAGCAGGTGCGACATAATCTGTGAGTTCACACCACGATCGCAGGCTATTAGATTTGGGTCTTTGAAAAATTGTAGTAGAAGCCTAGAGCCAGGTAGTGTCCGCAAACGCCTACTAGTATTTTGATAGCAACCAATCTCTTTTAGTCTGAGTAACCTTTTTTAAATACTTTCTATCTATCTATATCATCACGCCAGCTCCCTCGCGGGGTGGACAGAGAGTACAGAGTTCCAACAGGTTCTTTCCTTATATTTTGATTTATCTTTAAATGGAACCCACCTTTTGTAAACATCACATGCACGGAAGACACAGTTTTCCCTTTCAATTTCCAATAAAACCCCGCCGTCATTGATAAGTAAAGTATTCACCTTTTGCTTCATCATCGTCATCAGCTGAAAGACGTCCACAGCAGGACGAAGACCTCCCCTAAAATCTTATTAATTTATTGAGGTAAAGGAAACATACAGTATAAAGAAATACAAAAGTTAAAGTAGACAAAGCGGAGAAAGTGCAGCACACCTCTCTACACCCCTGAGCCGCTCACACCGGTGTTGCCCTCAGTTGTCCTAGGACGACCGTTTGAGGGCCCCTGTAGTAAGCGGCGAGTCACCGCCGGCTACGGGTACTTAGGTGACACCATGGGGTATCACTAATTATGGCCGGTGTTCGTCCCCTTTGAAATAGTCCAGTTTTTGTCTATCAAACCTCATTTATATAGCCCTTGTTTTTTTTCCAAAATTTACAACAGTCTTGCGACTGTCGGGGTCAGTTTGCTGGTTATGTTTCTTCATTTTCAGTAAGTGAACTCTGCAGGTGACTTACATAATATTAACGTCTCGCAAAGGCCCTTTACGTGTTGGACCCATGTCTCCATGCAAGCCTTTCAAAGGTCCGGGTAAAGTTAAATTACCAACAATGATTCTGTACGCTTGGTTGAATAGAGAAAGTTTCTCAGAAAACTAATAGAATAGTTTATTGCTATTAACTAACAAATTCTTGGAACTCTGTACTCTCTGCCTACTCCGCGAGGGAGCTGGTGTGATGGTATAGATAAATAGACTAACAACTTTATTGCGTTAATCTTAGTTCTTCTTGAATTTTACTTAATATACCGTTTTATTGGCCAAGTACCTAATTCGTTAACTTTATTATTATTTTATCAGGGACAACTTTGAAATGGCTCTTGTAATATTTTTGTATAATGGCTTTTTGTTATCAATTGCCATTACCAAAAAATAAAGACGAAAGCTGTAAACACAAACTGTCAACGTCAAGTCACGCGTCATTCTGACATTCGTTTGATAAGTCGACAGCAGACGTTTTACTTTCCAAAAGGAGCGAAAATTAACTAATTGGGATTTCGACCCATTAAAACAAATACTTTAATACACAAATAAGACAAGATGCCGTCGATGAAAGTGGAAGGCGACAGTGATGGTGATGGGGATATGTCTGGTGGGGACACAGAAAGGTCTAATGGGTCCTCTAGGGGTCCAGACCGTGACTCCAGCGCTGAGGAGGCTGATGAGCCCGACTCCGATGACTCCTCGGAAATGGACGAGAGTGAGTGTGAAAGACGTCGGAACGAATGCCTCGACAACTTGGGTTGGTAACATTTTAAAATTTCGAGGTTATGTTTACAAAACATTGGGTTAGCTTTGTGTTGATAATGTTTATTTACAAACTTCATATGAATTTCTACATTGTGGTTCAATTACTGGAGTATGTGGAAAGTAAATTTTATGAAATTTTTTTCTTTGTTGAAAGTAGGTCACACTAAAAAAATTATGTTTAATTCATTGTATACTTCTGTGAATTATTATTATTCTACTAAGACTTTTGTTTCATGATAATCAACTTGTTAGGGAATTAAGTCACCTTCCTTGTATTCCAGTTTACAGACAGACTACAGATTAAATCACACATTAAAAAAAGAAAAATTTTATGTTTACAAATTGATATTTTTTTTTTAGAACCCCACTAGTATTTATTATCGTGGGTGCGTTTACAAACTTTCAAAATTCATATACACAAATACCCAGACCGAAACAAATAATTGTGGGTCACACAAAGATTGGTCCCATGTGGGAATCGAATCCATGACTATTAGACATAGTGGATGGAGCAGCTTAACCTCTTAACCACTGCACTAAATCATCCATCAAACAAAATGCTTGAAGATATGTGTGAATGTAGAGAAATCAAAAGGGTTATATCAGAATCATAGTATATGGCAAACTGTAGTCTCTACCCACCCTAGTGGAATAAAAGCATGAATATATGTATGTAATCATAAGTATTAAAATAGTAACCTAACAGAGATTAAAAGAGCTATGCAAAACATGCCCTCTGTTTTGTTTTTCACCTTCATAATATGCCCCACTGCTGTACAAAGGTCTACCCCTCTTTCCTCCAACAATCTCTATCCCCTGTCAATAACTACGATTTAGCGTGCCCAGTGTATCTAATAGTCGCGGGTTCGATTCCCACATGGGACACATCTCTGTGTGATCCACAATTATTTGTTCCTGTCTAGGTATTTGTGTATGTAAATTATCATGTTTGTAAACACACCTACAACACAGGAATAAATACTAGTGTGGGGCTACAATTTAAAAAAAAAACCTGCCATTCTACAAATACACCACATACCTTTCTAGCAAACCTGGAACGCCAGTTCTCTGTCCTCCGTGAGCAGTTATACTGCGAGAGAGTGAAGCAGGTGGACCACCAGCTGGCTGAGGTGCGAGGGGGAAGGTCTCAGGAGTACCTGGGGCCATTGAGGCGGCTTCAGGAGAATATGAGGATCAGGTGAAAATATTTATTATTCAGTTCACCAAGTGTGTGGAGCTAAATTCCTTAGTCAAAGTTAAAATATTTATTGTATAAATTGTGGTATTACAATGGCAGATCTCATGGTCTAATTCCACGGGTAAAAACACAATTTACCTGAAATATATTATTATAAGAAGGAACCTGCTGGAACTCTGTACTCTCTGCCTACCCCGCAAGGGATCTGGCGGGATGATATAGGTAGATAGATATATTATTATAATAGGTCTATTAAATATGTACTGTATATAATGTGTTTAGAATGTACTAGGTACATTTACCAATAGGAACTATTAAGAATCTCTCATCTAGTTCTGTTCCCCACTACATATTATATATATCACTGAAACCTCGTTCCTTTGCGTCATTCAGATCAAAATATACTAAATTAAAGATGACCGATTAAATAAGCAGAATAGTTTGTTCTAGTTCACAATTCTGAACTATTCTTATTATTTTTAGTTCTTGTACTACACAAGCCTACCCACAAGAGATCGAGCATGTGATTATTACAAAGATATATAGATGGTAATTTCCACATGAATAATTTCAAGCAACTGAAGTTTTTGGGTAGTAATTTTATTGCCAGTGTGTAATAGTCATTTGTATATGTTTTGAGGCCTATAGAAGTAATATATTTCTAACTTCATAATATCATCATCATTATCAGATGAAAGGCATCAAAGCAGGGAAAAGGCTTCTAAGATATAGGGTTATCTTAACAGCATAGTCTTATGCCGATCAAATTTTATGTTGGATCATACAATACATACCTGTTACTACCCAAAGTAACCAACATTATGCAATTATGTTATACAATTAAATTGAGCTGGTGCAGTGTGTGCACCTTTATTATATTTTGTGAGAATATTTTAATTTTGACACAACTTCAAAAAGTTCACGCACAATAAAACTTAACGATATTTTAATAAGCTTTATTAGTCAGCTAAGTTTATTATTGAGTTGACTGTTTTCTGAATTTTGTCCCAAATTTCAATTCCTTTTCGATTGTTATAGAATGGAAGTGGCTGGTATTCTGAAACAGATGCGTATAGACAACATTAAACACAAATATGAGGCTGAGGAACAAGCAGCGCACCAGCATTTCAAGGTAAGGCTAGATTTAGATCAATATTTTGGGGTATCAAGATTTCGTCCAAAATGGTGCTAACAATTTAACGAATCTAAGCTTAAATGTACTTAATTTAATTGAATATACACGTTTTATGCTTTGATTGTAACGAATATACGAAGTTTTAAACAATAATTTATAAAATAAACGCGAAGAATGTAGACTTCCAGACCCTATTTTATTGTGGGTGCAAAGTTGTCAAAGAGCGTCAACAGATGTCGCTGATATATAATTGGATATGCAAGTTTTGTATTAGTATGTGCTTGCTTCACTAGATGGCGTTAGTAGTATATATATTGTAACAGGTAAGTTCTATTTTATTTAGTTATTTTCCAGGAGCGTTCAATTTTTTTTGCTCGGAAATACTAAAATTTAAAATTTTAAAATATTTTGAATAGATAAATATAGGTACTTAAGTTTAGTTTAAGCTATTTTCTTTCCTTCAATTACAGTAATGCGATATTTCAACGTATAATTTCGGCAAACTAATTTTATATGTCTGCCTACTATTTACTAGTAAAAATGATGTTGTCATTACGGATCATTTTTGCTGATTTGCAAACATTTTATAATATTTTTTAATCCCATGTAAACCCAAACACCAGTCCTACATGGTACCATCGTACCGTTGTGGTAGATTACATGATGCCCTCCTATCATCCGCTACCGCCGCCCGCGGCATGATCGCACCGACCCACCCGATACCCTTACTTCCCTTCTTTCGGATATAAATAACGCACACAGGATCAGACACCGACCTCGTCGGCGAGCTCGAAGAATCCCTTTTGTCCGCCGGAGGGTGCAGAACACCACTGCGAGACACCTAGTACATGCCCTCCCCCATAGCGATTGCCCAAGCCGGAGGCCGTTCCTACTTGAGGCGCCCTGTAGCTAGTTGCCCCCCTTGCCCTTCTGGCTCGATCGTAGTGACTGCAGGCTCGCCCTCTTATCCGGTGAAGCCCTGCGGCCAACAGCTTAGGTCATTCACACACACCAAATTACATGATGTTACTGGTGTTTCTGGTGGTTGGTAATTTTCCATTATTCACGACAGAGGGGGGTGGAGTCCCATTATTTTACTCTTGATGAGAAGGCTATAGAAACATTCTTCGATATAGGTTATTAAGATCTCTACTTCCAAACTCCCTTGTTAGTTGTTGGCAGAGTTAGGCAAGAATTATTTGTTAAATGGTTAAATTACAATTAAAACTGCCTCCTTGGACTGGTGGCAAAGCGCATCGCTTTGTGATCACGAGGTCCTGGGTTCAAATCCTAGGTCGGACAAATGTAGTTAGTCAAAAATTCCCAGTATGAGTCCGGAGTCTGGAATTGTGCCCGGTATATGGCAATAGGCTCGCCTCCTATTACATGGGACCTAACATCGTCGGCGAAACGTGGGTGTACTCAGTACACCTCTGCCACCCCCTCTGGGGAATATAGGCGTGTCGGTGTTTTTTTATTTACAATTAAATTATTTCGGATATTATCGCGGTTTATTTTTGGTTTTTAAGTTCTCCCATGCTCACGGGAAGGATGGAGGCGTTTGACAGCCAAGAGTCATTGTTAATTTGGAGTACCTTAGGGAGATGACAATTGACACTGGTTGTTGGTCTATTGACATATTGTGCGGCTTGCGATCACGGGGTCCTGGGCTCGAATCTTAATAGGGAAAAACTGTTTTGAGGTTTATCCATCGAAATATTCACTTTCAACTCCGTTTTGTGGACGTAGATATCTCATATGTAACCTAAATGTTATTTTTCATAAAATGTCTAAACGTAGTTTCATGTTTGTAAAGTATGGCGTTATCGTTTAGAACATTATTTGAAATATAATTAATAAGAGTATTATGGCAATAGACTCGTCCTTACTACAATGGGATTTACAGCGTCGATTAAACGTGGGTGTACACAGTACACCTCTGCCAACCCGCTCGGGGAATATAGGCGGTAAGGGCGTTTATGATTTTTTACTAATATGAAATTGCTCATGTGCTTTATTTGTCGCATCTCTTTGGTACCGTCGTAAAGAGTTCAAAAGATGAAGGCGAACTAGACTTCCAGATTTTATCGCGGTTTTGTTATCTTATGTTTTTGACGTTTCGTGTCTTTTACACCTCGCACGGCACGGAAATACGATTTCTGTAATTCACGGTCATGGGCAGGACTGAGGTGATTTCAAATGTCTTATTTATTTTTGTTGGTCTAATCTATGCACGTGGTAAGGCCTCACGATCGCTTGAGTTCTTGTATTTTCAATACTCCAATAGAACTATTCTCACACGATTTTCATGAAAATCATGGTTGTAATCAGATATGTCGCGTTACGCCGAATAGTAAACGTTGGACCTTGGGTGACGTAGAACCCCCGTAAAAGACTTCAACGCAATACACACACTATTTTACAATAGTTGTTGAATCACTATTTCTATACCTTGGTGTTTTTTATACTTCCCTATACAAGTCTCGATTATTGGATCAATTTGTATTGAAACGAAACAATTAGCAAAAAAATGTAGAAAAAATGTTGCTAATACTATAAATGCTGCAACTGTCGGTTTGAACTCAAATTTAAATAATTTATCTATACAAATATTATAAAGAGGAAATTTGTACTTTTGTATTGTTTAATAAACTCGCGAACTAATGGTCCGGTTTTAAAAATTCGTTTACCATTAGAAAGCTACCTTAACTAGAAGTAACATAGGCTATATAACATAGACCCGGTAGGTGGCGCTGTTGTCGACCGGGTACAAAGTCGCGGGAAACTGCTAACCAACAAATTATCAGTTTACATTTTTTTTTTATCTTATCTAACTACTAATATACCTCTGGATTGGAACGCGGCCTCCGCTGAGAAGATCCGGCGAATAACTCAGCGGGATTGTATTTATTGACGTGCTTTTATTAGCTTTACATTTTTTTCAATTTTTTATCATATTATTATTATAGGTACAATTGATTAATACTCCAATAGGGTATATACATTTAATTTCAATATGCATATCAGTATCAGTCTTACTTACTGCTGGTTTTAGCAGATGTAGGCACAATGATTGGGCACATTAAATAAATATGGATCTGGTGGGGAGTTTCACCCAATGACGCAGCAGTGGAGAATCCCACCGATCCTTAAATACACTTAGAAGACTGTTGGTGCTGGTGCGAAGCCGGGAAAATAAGGACTGCCTCGTTGGTCTGGTGGCAAAGCGCTCGCTTTGTGATCACGAGGTCCTGGATTTAAATCCTAGGTCGGACAAATGTAGTTTTTCTAACGAAAAATTCCTAGTATGAGTCCGGAGTCTGGAATTGTGCCCGGTATATGGCAATAGGCTCGCCCCCTATAACATGGGACCTAACATCGTCGGAAAAACGTGGGTGTACTCAGTGCACCTCTGCCACCCCCTCTGGGGAATATAGGCGTGACAAAGGCTGCCCATGTAGGATTGACAAAAGGCTTTAAAAAGTGTAATTTTCACGGGCTTCGTACATCGCGCAAACCTCTGAGCCAGCATGTTACATCGCACAGCCAGCAACCTGCGCTCCCTCTCGATATCTGTGTCGTCTCAAGGTTGTCTGTGACCCAAATATTTGAATTTTGTAACCCATGTTAATGGGGTGCCACAGTGTAATCATAATTGCCATAGAAATATACCTATAACATTATTTTTGTACTTAATTACTCTTTAATTATGAATTTCAATTAATTAAAAGTTCAAAAAATGTTAGGGGAACAAAACGCAATGGTATTGGTTAGAATGATCCTGACGTCACATGACACGCTTAGGTTGGCAAGAAGTGCTTAGGTGCAGGTGTTTCTAAGGTTATATGGATGTGTTTTTGTTTGTCGTGTTTTCTTTGCATAATTTAGCAAAATAATGTTATCCTCAGAAATAACAGATTTTTTTTTATAAAACAAATATCCCCAGACTACAAGTTATTCCTATGTCGTGGATGCGTTTACAAACATGAAATTCAAATAGACAATTCTTAGATCGAAATATTCTTGGTTTACAAAGATTTGCTCTATGCGGAAATCGAAAACGCAACTATTTGTTTTAGTAAATCTTCGCTGGACTGTCGTGTTTAAGCGGTCGTTTTTCTAGGAAACCGAAGGCGTAGCACGAAAATTTTGACGTTAACGTGACGGTAGTGATTTGATATGTAATCCTTCTCATACTGCAAATTATTAAATAAACATAAACGGGACAGCACGTTTACTCGCTAGCGTCACACTGACGTCAATCTTTTCGTGCTAAGCCCTCAGACTTACTAACCGAGTAAGCAGCCCGGAATAGAAGCCGTATCAAGGAGTCTTATATATGTACATAATATGTCGCGCGTCCCTGAAATATTGCATGTAAATCAATATGACGAGTGCGAGTACACATCTTTACGCCTGCATTCTCTAAGCTGGGGTGACAAAGGGGTACAGAATGAAATGGCAGATTCGGTGTTAGAGCCCGATATAATAGTGGGCGAGGCATTAGCCCAATGTTAATGCTACTGTTATTACGCTAAGAAGGTTTGGATTGAGAAAGACCTCAATAATACTGTAAGTCCTAAGACTTGATATCTCGTAATCGTCAGCCGAAGCATGCGCCATTAGACCAGCGAGGTAGTTACCTACCCTTACCTTATATACCTTTATAATAATAATATTAGCCCTGATAAGAAACTGTCCCACTGTTGGGCACGGGCCTCCTCTCAAACTGAGTGGGCTTAGGCCACCACGCTGGCCCAGTGCCGGTTGGGGAACTTCACACACCTTCGAGAAACTCTTAGGCATGCAGGTTTCCTCACGATGTTTTCCTTCACCCTTAAAGCAAGTGATAGTTAAATTTTAATACGCACATACCTTCGAAAAGATAGAGGTGCGCGCCTGGGTTTGAACCCGAGACCTCTGACTTTGCAGTCCAACGGTCTAACCACTAGGCTATCACTGCTTTAGGATATCTAATTTATAGTTTCGTAACTATAGACACCTACGTATTTAAACTAAACGCACGATCTTGTACTCTTAAGACTGCTAGTTAAAAAGCATGATTGTATCATGAAATACAATAAGATCAACCGCTCGCAACGTACTGAGAATTAGGATCACACAGCGACTTCGCCGGCGAGGTTGAAGAATCCCTTGCCTGCTTGCGGGTGCAGAGCCCCACGGAGAGACATTTAGTATATGCCCTCCCCCATAGCGACAGCCTAAGCCGATGCCGTTCTTCCTTAAGGCGCCCTTGAGCTAGTCGTCCCCTTGCCCTTCTGGATAAAGCTTTGTTATTGCACTCTGTTGTTGACGGGCGATTTAGCGCAGTGGTTAAGAGCTAAAGCCTCTCCGCCCACTGTGTCTAATAGTCGCGGGTTCGATTCCCGCACGTGTCAAATCTTTGTGTGACCCACAATTATTTGTTTTATTCTGGGTATATCTGTATGTGAACTTTCATGTTTGTGAACGCGCCCACGACAAACGATACGTGTTTGAAAAAAAAACTCTCCCTCTTGCCTGGTGAAGCTATAATAATAATAATAAATTCTTTATTTCAACCAACTAGGGTCACGTGTTAGTAAAGCATTTAGTCTTAATATTAGAGTTAGTAAAGAAACATTAACAATAACAAAACGCAATAAGTCACACAAATCACGTCTGTACATGAATGCATATACATGCAGCAATACATACAGCATACATACAGCAATGATTCATGTACTGACAGTCGAGTCTATCAGCCATGGCCCTTAGGATGCTGTTGGAACTGCCCCGAACCCTCCGCACCAGGGATGCGCACCGTTTTCGCATAGTGACGAAAAATCAATCAACTCTCGCCTCGGCGAACATTCCTGACGCGCTGCAGAACCGGGGCAGTCCCATCAGCACTATAAACGCAGTATTATATTGTATGCGCAGCGCGTTCTACTGCCTTTGTGTGTAATACGCCCAAAGGCAGCTCGTGTAGAAGGACGTACAAGAAGCTCTAAAAAGAGTAATTTTAACACCCCTCGAACAGCGAACAAACCTTCGGGTGATTATGTTAGCTCTTACAGTCAACGCCCTGCGCTCTCTCTCTATATCTGCATCGTCCTTCAAGCCTGAGGTCACGATATGCCCAAGATATTTAAATTGTTTAACCCTATTAAGTGGGGTACCGTTGAGTCTGATGGCTGGTATATAATCAGGACATTTACCTCCGGCCCGAAATACCATGCATACACTTTTCTTAGTGTTATATGTTATGCCATGGCTGAGCGCATATTTTTCACATATGCCAAGCAGTTTTGACAAGCCACACACTGACGCACTCAGCAACACCATGTCGTCCGCATAACTGATATTATTATGGGATATGCCGTCAATATGACAGCCGACACGAGCACTGCTGAGCTCCTCAATCAAAGTGTTCACATATAGGTTGAAGAGCTTGGGCGATGTCACCCCTCCCTAATATAAAGACTTCTCGGTCAACAGCGTAAGAAAGAAGAAAGAAATATGTTTTATTTGTCTCAGCATGAGAGACATAACTGCTGCCCGCGGCTACGCTGCGTTTACTTTGTAATTTGACATATGTAGATCGACCTTTCCGGGATAGCGCAAATTCTGTACTGACGTAAGATGATACCTTCATTCAAAGTCTTTAAAATCTGTTTAGCTGTGGTAGTATGGGGAAATAAAAACTCCGCCGCAAGAAATGTGCATTTTTTCTTAAATCGACAAATATGCAAAGATTCGTGTCCGGGTCAAAAGAGTTCACTTCCGAAAAGATAATGTTGACTGCAGCATCGGTTCATGCAAGAAATCATATCTGAGTATCTAAATAAAATGTGTATAAAAAAATTCGGGCGCGTGCTTTTACCCCCTGAAGAGATTTTTTATGAGTAGATGAACCCGTGTCCGATATCAGTTAATGGAGGATTTATGTGTATCACCCATTTTAACGTAACATTACAGCTCGCGACTAACAATAATAAAGTTGTATGGTTTATCCCGCGATAATTCCGGATTGCTTAAATTTTCGGAGATGAAGAGTATCCTAAATTTTAAATTGGACTATGAGTAATTACCATACAAAATTTAAGTGAATTCCTTTTGGTAGTTTTTGTGTGATTGAAACACAAAGAGTCAGACAATAATTGCAAAAACATATTGTTTCGGCCTCTATATCGATTAGGAAGTAAAGTATTAAAATTTCCAAATAAATTAAATATACAGATTCGGCTCATTTACCGTTTAAATAACTAAACTACTAACTAACTAACCGTTAAAAATACATAATTTTTTCCTTATTAATAAAGAATCTGTCGTTATGATATACATAGATAGATTAAGCTTATAATGATAATATCACAAGTGAAATTAAAATAATAATTTAAAAGAAAAACGACTCGAATGAATCATAGCTAACAAGACTTCATCAAGAATTAAGATCGGTTTAACCGTTTAGAAGCTACGATGCCACAGACACACGTTATAACACCCCTCTTTGCGCCGAAGGGTAAAATTAATAACAGCATTAACATCGCTCGTAAACGTTTGGGCAGAAAGGTTTTTCGAGTGTACACACACATTTGCATGAAAGCTTGATGCGTACAGGCATAAAGATAGTCGTAGTGACGATCTTTGGGGGCGGCCTTGGTCTTGCAATGAAAGTCTTTCGGTCGATGATAGATTTTATAGACTTCAAGAATATGTAGCGACCCCCTATACATCGCTACATAGTTGCAACTTACTTACCAATAGATGGCGCTGACGATCCGCCATGCATGTCTAGAACGCGATATGAGAGTTCGCACGACGCTTAAAATATATACAAGCCCCCGACTTTCTGGTAAACTGTAAAGGCCCCGCGGCCAACTGCGTAGACCATTCACACACAACAACTCTGGGGGGACGGGCAGTTAGCGTTAGCGTTACGTTATCACGGCTTTTTTTTATATTATGGGAAGCGAATAGAACTGGAAATACAACTGGTCTTGCGCAATCGGTTGACATACGTATTTTTAAACTATTAAACGCTACCACTTAAAATGAATGAAATTAAAAAATAAAAGTAATTTTCGGAGTCTATCGCGGTTAATTTTTAAGTTCCCTACGTTTCGATTACTTTGCAGCACTTATGGGCAGAAAGCTTCTAGTGTGCAGACCACGTATTGGCAAGCGCAGCGTGGGACGACCACCTGCCAGATGGACCGACGATCTTGTGAAAATCGCAGGAAGTCGTTGGATGCAGGTGGCATCGGACCGGTTACGCTGGAAAGCGATTGGGGAGGCCTATGTTCAGCAGTGGACAAGTATAGGCTGAGATGATGATGATGATGACTTATGGTCACGGGAAGGACTGAGGTGTTAGACATCCAAAATGCATAGTTATTCCGGGGTACCCTCATTCTTCTTAATTATTCTTGTTGGTCCTATCTATGCAAAATGAGCTCACGGTGTCTTGAATAAAATAAGAATAAAAAAAAACATATAGTCGGACGAACATAGAACCTCCTCTTTTTTTAAGTCGATTAAATAAGGATTACAAGGATTCAGAGTAGGATTTTATTTCTTTTTATTTTCAGCAATGTTTTATAGTTATAAGCATACGCCGTAGATATTCTTGATTACATATACAAGCCGATAATTACGGTATTCTCACGGTGCCTTAAAATTTACAATCGTCTTTTTTATGACAACGAACTGTAATTAATTACAGACATTATCAATTCAATTAGTGTTTTGTCTCTGTTACACATGCTTTTGCTAAGCGAGACGACAGATAATAATCGATGTCTTCACATAAGGGTAACTGATAAACACACCTGCAGTTATTTAATATTCAAAGCCTTGTTAGTGGGGTAGGTAGGAGTCTACGGACCATCGATAAAACCACATGAAAAAAAGAACAATAAAAAACTCGCTTTAATGGCAAACAGGAAAAAAATCTTTTTTAAGTAGGTATAATGAGTTTGTTGAAAAAGCGTGGGATGCTTTTTACAATATATTTATAATGACTCTACTTTTATAAATAGCTACCAATACACTATTTATAACATTGGATGTCCAAAACCGTAGGGTTTTTAAATAGCGTGGGCTTTTCTTCTATACTATAATATTATAGACGGACGATTTTGCGCAGTGGTTAAAAGCTTAAGACGCTCCGCCCACTGTGTCTAATAGTGTCGTGTTCGACTCCCGCACGGAACAAATCTTTGTGTAATCCACAATTATTTGTTCCGGTCTGGGTATTTGTGATTGTGAATTTTCATGTTTGTAAACGCACCCACGACACAGGAATAAATCCTAGTGTGGGGCTACGTTTTTTTAAAAAAAAAGTAGGAAAAATTTGTATTTTTGTATGTTTGTAACGAATAAACTCAAAAACTACTAGAGCGATTTCAAAAATTCTTTCACCATTACAAAGCTACCTTATCCAGAAGTAACATAGGCTATATAACATACTCTCGATAGGTGGCGCTGTTGTCGACCGGGTACGAAGACACGGGAAACTGCTAGTTCACAATTCATTAATAAGAAATAAACTAAATTTATAAGGTTTGCTTTACCAAATGTGAAAAGTACTGCATGTGAGATTATGTTGAACAACGAGAAACTTGAGTTTATCAAATGATACATCTTTCTTAGGGATTACGCTTGATTCTACGTTACAATGGGGCCCTCACATTAAGACTTTAGGTAAACGGCTCGGTGCCGCTGCCTATGCCGTAAGAAAGATCAGACAGCTTACTGATGTGGACACCGCGCGGATGGTCTATTTCAGTTACTTTCATAGTGTCATGTCTTACGGTATATTATTGTGGGGTAGGGCAGCTGACATTGACTCTATTTTTATCTTACAAAAAAGGGCTATAAGAGCAATCTATAACTTAGGTAGTCGCGACTCTCTCAGAGAATTGTTTAAAGAAGCCAATATTATGACGGTCCCATGTCAGAATATTTATGAAAACATAATGTATAGAAGAAAAAATATAGATCTGTTTAATCAGCTAGGCGATAGGCATCATTAGGCGATAGGTGATACGCGACATAGAAATAAATTAGATGAACCGCAATTTCGTCTGTCAGAAATTCCCACTCCTTTCATGGGGACTGTGTTAGATTTTATAATAAAATTCCTTTTAACGTCACTAAACTTAGTGCCAATAAATTCAAAGCTTGTATTAAACGTACGCTTAGTAAGCAAGCTTATTATACGTTAGATGATTATTTAAAAGACAAGAATATTTGGATAGGGGCTGTTCCAGCTCCACTTGATTGAATATGGACAACTTGTTTAGCTATTATTATTTAATATTCCCTCTCTTCCTTCTATTAATTTAGTAAAATGTATCTTTTTTTCTCATATCTTTCACTGTAAATGAGGACCATGTAGCTATTCACATGAATAGTATAATTTGTATAATTTAACTTAGACGCACCTGATAGACCAGTCTACATCGTTCTCCCATATCCCACAACAAAATGTAGATGGAAAAAGAAAATAAAAATACTATTTTAAAAGAATATCCGTGGAGTTTCTTACCCTTCTTCTCCAAAAGAATGACATTCCGAAGTGGTGGTAGAGTCTTTGTTACTTTTCTGACGTTTCATAAATACTGTAATGGTTTACATGAATAAAAAATATTCTGATTCTGATTCAATAAAATTCATTAAACAACTTTTTCATACTTAAAAAATATTTTTCGTTTCGTGTTTTTGAGATTTTCAAACTATATTTCTCCATAATTTTTCGACTTCTTTTCATGTCCATTATTTGCAGTGATAACTAGATCAGTTTCTAGTACATCAAAAATCAATTTCTGGTAGTTCGTACCAACTTCTGGGTTTCGAAATTTATTATGTCTGCGTCTGTCCATTTGCAGTGTGACCCTTCAACCTTTATAAAGGTTACGTTTCACAATATGGTTAATATAAGAATATGTATGTCGTCACGAGTAGTTTAATTTATATAAACCAGCAATAGCTATATTATATGGCCTGTAATGTGCCCGAAAAGTCTCGGAAGCCTCTCCCCTCTATCGCATAGGGACTGTATAATACGTCTGATATATGCCCATATGTGCAATAAGCAATAAGGTCTTCAGCTCTTTGAGCAATAAGTTTACATTTTGTACATTACCTTCGACTATTCCATACCAGATCCCTTACGGGGTAGGCAGGGGGTACAGAACTCCAACAGGTTCTTTCCTTACAGTACAGGACGGACGATTTAGCCCAGTGGTTAAGAGCTTAAGACGCTCCGCCCACTGTGTTTAGTCTGTAATAGTCGCGGATTCGATTCCCTTATGGGACAAATCTTTGTGTGATCCACAATCATTTGTTCCGGTCTGGGTAATTGTGTATGTGAGTTTTCATCTTTGTAAACGCACCCATGACACAGGAATAAATCCTAGTGTTGGGAGACGTTTATTTTTTTAAATCGAATTAAAAAGAAATCCTTACAGACCTCTCTGGCTTCCTCCATTTATAAAGTTCATCTCATACACACTCGCCGCTTACTAAGACTCTTGATTTGTCCTGCAGATAAGACACGGTCTATTAAGTAATGGTAAGGTAGATTAGGTGTTCTCCTGTACCTACATACTTCCACTTTGGCATTGTATATCTGGTTAACCGCCAACTAAGGCCCTCGACTATCAGGCAACTTTATTTTGATGAAGCACGAGGGATTTAATAAATCCTTACTTATATTATAAATGCGAAAGTAACTCTGTCTGTCTGTCGCGCTTTCACGCCAAAACTACTGATCCGATTTAAATGAAATTTAGTACTTATTTTTTAATGTGAAAAAAGGGTTGTAACGGGTTGAAAGCCCCCCCCCCCCCCCCTTTAACCCGTTACAACTGTACACACATTGTACAATGAAAAGTTGTATGGAAGTATTGTCATTTTTAGAGCTAGAAGCTTAAAACTTATTTTTAGGCTGTTGATTCGATATAATTAAATATGACATTCAAAGTTTGTAAAAGTTTTACCCTCAAGGGTGTAAAATAACAATAGGGAATAGGGGATGAAAGTTTGTAAGGAAATATGTAAGGTTTATGTGAATGTTTTATAAGTTTGCGACAAGAGACAAAATATTAAATGCTACCCAAAGACACTATTCCACGCGGACGAAGTCGCGGGCACAACTAGTAAATAATAAAAACAAGATTTTTGCAGCCAAATAATGGTGTAATTAAAAAAGGGCAAATCGAAATTAAAGGCGTATACACAAGTTCGTATCTATGCTGTTGGCCGTTGAGTTAAATTAGTTTTACATAAAAGTTGCGGAAGTCTGGTGCCTAAACCAGGCAAGAACCTGTATATCAGGCCACTAGGCCGCCACCCCTTGAACAGTGTCATACTACGTGGTAGGCACCAAAGAAAGCAGAAAATAAAACAAAAAACAGGCCGAAACGGAAAACTAAATTAAACAGTAGTTGAGTAGTTTTATCACCTGGGGCCAATCCTGAGTCAAGCGTCAAGCTTACGATAAAAAATCATTATTATCAGAACTGAACCAACATGTCATATATCATTCTGTAAGATAAGAGGAAGTGGTTTTAATTCAGCTTGCACGATATGACCAAAAAAAACTAACATAGACATGGTATGTTAAATAAAAGCTTGTAAAATACGAAAAATAATTTTATTTCACTACATTCCTTTTTAGTTAAGAAAAAACAGGGCACATATGTATCGGCCGGACACAATGTACGTCGTGTCATCGACACTGGGGCCATTCATGAAGGCGTGACGTCACGTCCGGCGCGGCGCCGCGTGCGCAGACGCATTGTGCGCGCACCGCTCGCCGTGCCCCTAACTGCCTCTGATATACTTGTATATATTTCATCTGTGGGATTTTTTAAAGTGAAACGTAAATTTTTATTACTTTTTAGGGGTATTTTATACTTTCCTGCTTATTTCGCTGTTTATTCTCGCACTAGCCAGTTTTGTATCCATTTTTTTGCAAGTGGGCTGAATGTTATGTAGGGGTTAGATACTACTAGAAAAAGTGTTTGGTGAATATTGGAAAATGATACTGGAATCAAAATTTTAACACCCTGAGCTTTTATCAGAGTTGGCAATATCCTTTAGTTAGTTTTAGTAAATGGTTCGTTTGTTCATTAGCAACAGCATAGTAAGACAGCGAGTAGGTATGAAAGATAGTATCGGTGTAAAGATGAGAAAGGGCATGCTCCGTTGGTTCGGACATATAGAAAGAATGCCAGAGGAAAGAATGACAAAACAGATATACAATGTGAAAGTGGAAGGATGCAGGTACCGGGGAAGACCTAGACTATCTTACCACGACCAAATAAACCGAGTCTTATCTGATGGAAAAGTCAAGAGTCTCCGTAACCGGCGAGCGTGTATGAGACGAACTATGAGAGTCGAGGAAGCCAGAGAGGTATGTAAGGAAAGAACCTGTTGGAACTCTGTACTCTCTGCCTACCCCGCAAGGGATCTGGCGTGAGGTTATAGATAGATAGATAGATATATAGGTTCGTTTGTTATTTCCTGTGATTCTGCTGCTGCGTTTTCCTCGAAATTATTTTATTTAAGCTACTCTTTAAGGTTATTTGGTTAATTCTTCAAATTTTATCCTCAAGTGTTTCTCGTGAATCAAACTCCAATTAAGCTCTTCTTAAACTATCAAATAGCTACTAGTTATAAGCTTATTAATTGAGTATATAAGTTTGTCCGTCCGTAAGGATATAAGAATATAAAGTAAGTCCTTATAAAAGGCGATATATATAATTTCTTAGCAAAACTTTCTAACTCCGTTTCTCCGTGTCTGTGTTCAAAGTTTTCTTACTCCGCCTTCAAGTTATTAAAACACCGAGCAAACTCTCCCAGGTTGTCGAGTTTGAGAAACTCATGCTAAAGTTGTTTTTGACAGTAGATACATATTTTACAAAGGTAAATAATATGAGTTACGGGTTTGACAAAAGAGGTGATATTGTTGACTCATTTTGGTTCGCTGTCACGTGCATATATTTAAGGCAATAAGCTCCTATTGGACCGCCAGATCTTTTTGGAGAAATGTGGCTGTTTGAAATATTAAATCGGTCAGGACGACTCTGAATAACCCTTCTATAATAATGGATGTGTACTTAAAAGAAATAACTTTTTCTCATGAAACAAATATATCGACGATAAAGTACCAATACCTCTAAGTGCATGATAATGATGGCGAGAAAATCGAATTTAAGTGGGTTAAAAATAACATCACTTATTGACACCTTATGGTCGATATTTATAATGCCTAATGTAAATTTCGCGTTTGCTTGTTTCCCTTAAGACGCTACATGCATTGATAAAAACGACTTAGGCGAACGACGGACTAGAGAATTAATATGAACAAATATTTTTTTGACGCCGTTTTAGAATCTGGTAAAAGAAATGCACGGTTAAACATCTCGAGAGAAAAAAAATTATGGTCATCCCTATTGCTTTACATTTTTGCTTAAGATCTAATCAATAGAATATACATAAATAGAGAACAATCGGCTGCGGAACAGGGAGTGGACCGGAATTGCCAGTGTTGAGCAGTTGTTCCGTATGGCTCAAGAAAGAAACACATTAGCAAAGCTGACGGCCAACCTCTAGTAATGGAGAGGCACTTCAAAAGAGAAAGAGCACAATTGTAGCAAAGTTTTTGTAAAGCAGTTTTTTACTTCATAACGTAGTTTTTTTTAAATGATATTTTTTGGTGCATCCGTCGTTTACTCGCACTGCTAATTTGCATGTTCACTTCCTTGCGCACAGCCCCAGTAATGGACTGAACGTAAATGGGGGTGGGGCTAATAACCATTCATTAATATCCATAACAAACACCTTATCCATTCAGGAGCTATTATGCATTAGCCAGAAGAAAGATTACTTAACAGACCTTTTTCTAGTCCAGATTTATAAAAGTATCCGTCTCATGTTTTCTTCTTTTTTGTAATAAATTTTGTTCCGGGGTCCTATGGAATCAAAGTGATTTTTGGGATACGCCGCGGTTCAAACCTTAGTGTCATTGATAAGGACCAATGCGGATCCTGGTTTATAGGTGTAACAGCGGTGGGAATGTGTAGTGGACTGACAATCCCTCCTGTTAAGTGATATTCACTTAAAAGGAACTTGTAGAAAAACGTAAACATAAATAGAAGACGATGGTGATGCTTGAATATATAAGTGAGTGTGTTAACAGCTTAATGTTCTATGCAGAAGGTGGCGGCAGTAGCATAATTTATTTCGAAACTCTTGCTTTCTTTACCTAAAATTATCTACGACCCTGGGCTCATGCCCAGTGCTTGGCCAAATACACAGTCTAAGCATTTCCCAAAATGATAAATGTACAGTGAACATTGATTTGGCAACCGTATTGTTTTGTCGCGTCCGGCGGAAGTGACGTTGCCATGTAACCGATTGCGTGGCTATTGTTCGATCGTATGTGGGTCAAACGGTCATGTTGGTTTGGAAGCGCGGTAGATACTGGTCATATATTAGCCATGAAAGCATTATAACTAAGAATAATTATGGCAAGAAGCTCGCTTCCTACAACCTCGGACCTAACATCGTCGATAAAAAGTGGGTATTCCAAGTGGGCCTTTGCCACGCTTGAGGAATATAGGGGTGACGGTGTGTGAATAATGATTATAAATAGGAAAAAACCTTCATACCCTCGGGTGGGAATTGAACCCATGAAATCTGCCATGTCCATCCGAAGCAAAGAATTTTTCAAAATTAAATCTTTTTATTTTGAATGTAAAGAAAACCAAGATTATGGTTTTTGAAAGGGAAGAAACCAGAACGAATGTAAGGATTGTGGTTGGTACTGATGTGCTGGAGCAAGTGAATGAGTTTGTATATCTTGGATGCGCCTTCAGTAAGGATGGGAAATACACCGCTGACATAGAGGGAAGAGTGAGTGCAGGGAACAGGGTGAATGGTGCGATGGGAAAGCTACTTGGAAGCCGGCACTTAAGCCATAAGGCGTAGCTGGCCATACATAACGGAGTTCTTGTTCCAACGCTGTTATATGGTAGCGAGAGCTGGGTATGTAAGAAGGAGAATGAAAGTAGGATAAATGCGGTAGAAATGCGAGCTCTGCGGAAGATGTGCGGAGTGAAGCTGACCGACCGCATTAGCAACAGCGTAGTAAGAAAGCGAGTAGGTATGAAAGATAGTATCGGTGTAAAGATGATAAAGGGCATGCTCCGTTGGTTCATGCATATAGAAAGAATGCCTGATGAAAGAATGATAAAAAAGATATACAGTGTGAAAGTGGAAGGATGTAGGCACAGGGGAAGACCTAGACTATCTTACTACGACCAAATAAACCGAGTCTTATCTGAAAAAAAGTCAAGAGCCTCCGTAACCGGCGAGCGTTTATGAGACAAACTATGAGAGTGGAGGAAGCCAGAGAGGTATGTAAGGAAAGAACCTGTTGGAACTCTGTACTCTCTGCCTACCCCGCAAGGGATCTGGCGTGATTATATACATAGATAGAAATCTTTTTATTGTTATTTTTTGGTTATTGCGTTGTCTTTATTTCTTTGTTCTCATTGTTTGTGTTATGTATTCAATTTATTGATTTATTTATCCTTGTTCGTGTTATTCCGTTGCATAATGGTATTTTGTGCAATGTGTATATGTATTTTTCCCTCAGATCTGCTTCGCGTTGTATTTCGTCGTTGTATGTTACATTCGTGTTATTTCCCTTACACTTCAACTGTTTTGTCTATTTTAGTTTGGTCATTGTATTGTCTATGCGTGTGTCTGCTCCTTGATTTGTAGTACTATGATGATGGCGGGGACCATCTGAAAATCAGTACTGTCCATCAAGCACAGTGTACACTGAGCTGGTTCCCTGGCTACTACACATACTGCAGCAATTTAAGTTGTAGATATTTCCACTTTACTTTTTTTCTTTTCTCGATTATGTTTTTTTTTCTTGTCTGTATTGTGTATGTAGCAAAAATACATAGTTTAAATGGTAAAAGATAGATACATAGAATCACTTTTCTCTGTAAGTATAGGCGACATGTATTAAATTAAAGGAAATTTCAAACAATAATATTACTATTTAAAAATATTTCACGAGATCTTAGGTTTGAATCCTATCTATGTTGGACAGTGGCGTGCATTGCATATAGTGCCTATCTCATAATAAACTGTATGTAGGTATCTTTTTTAATTATTACGTTTAAGTATGACTGTTAATATTTTTTTTTCCTAGCTTGTTTGACCGGCGCACTTCTGTGCAAAGGCCAATCTTTTATACTTCCACAGCTGTCGATCCATTGCTATTTCGGGCCACGAAGTACCTGAAAATATGTCTAAATCGTCGCGCCACCTTTTTCTAGGTCGACCTGGTATTCAATTGGTGATGGCGTTTGCCCACCTCTGCGAGTGGATTATTTTATTTATGTTAAAATAATTGAAAGTTGTGTAAATGATTTTTTATTAGGCACTGCTTACACCCCAAGGTTCAAACCTTGGTGTCATCTAAGTAGACCATTGTGGATCCCATTGTGATCCCAGTGTTACAATGGTGGGAATGTGTGACGGACTTCCTCCTTCTCCTCGAGTTTATTCCTCATTTCTGAGGGTCGTGGCCTCCTCCACCTCCCAGGAGTCTTGCACTTGTGACGTTTCTCCATTGTCCCCTGTCCTCGGTGGCATGCAGCGCGTTGTGGACTGTAGTGTCCAGAGTGGTGCGAATCTGGTCAGACCAACGCGTTGGGATGCGGCCTCGAGGTCTTTGTCCATCGACCTTCCCAGTGACCATGAGCCTCTCCAAGTTGTCACCGTCTTTTCTAGCAATGTGGCCAAAGAACTCCAGGATACGATACTAGGATAAAAAAAAAAACAAGGGTCCCCACTAGCCTGATTTTCGTTGTAAGGCCGATTCCTCTGTTCTTCCAAATCTTTTGAAGCCGAGTCATAGCACCTTTGGCTATTCCGACGCATCTTCGCACTTCGACTTCGCAGGTGCCGTCATTGCTGATGGTGGAACCAAGGTAAACAAAATTGTCGACAGTCTGTAAGTCCAGTACACCAGTGAAGTTCAGTTTGTTAGCGCGGTCCACCACCATAATTTTGGTCTTCGACCTATTAATGGAGAGGCCCAAGCCATTGCTAACCACCTCCATCCTATTCAGAAGCAAGGACATATCAGCTTCACTTGCAGCAAACAACGTCGTGTCGTCGGCGTATCGGAGGTTTGTGATCTTTACTCCGCCAATCCGTGCGCCTCCATATCAGTCTTCAAACGTGTGCTGCATAATATACTCTCCGTAGGCGTTGAATAAGATGGGGGATAGGATGCAACCCTGGCGAACACCTTTTCCAAAGCAGAAGGGTCGGGATGATATTTCATCAATTTTTACGACTCCTCGACTTTTTTGGTATAAGGATAGAAGCAGTGACGTAAGATGATTTGGCACGCCAAGGCCCGTAAGTACCTGCCACAAGGAGTTACGGAGTGACGGACTTAGTCCCATAAAAAAATGCACGCCATTGATTTCGGGTAAAGTGTAATTTTCCGTCAGAATTACCAGTTTCAATCTGGCGTCTGGTAATAACAATAACAATTTCTTTATTCAGGTAACCAGATCCACATTGATAAAGCGCCTCTTACGAAAAATCCATCTAGTTTTCCCAAGTTTTTCTTTATATAAAATGTCTCGCGCTAGGAATGAATCCTGTGACCAACCAACCAACCATTATCGCATTAGTACATTGAATCTACGCAATTGTGCATTTCCGTATTCAAATTTCATAAATTGTCTAAATAAAAGGCCTTGTGGCACAATAATCGATCATCTAAGAATATTGTGAATTTCTTATCTGACACCTACATTTTATAAGGCTTTATGCTCTCTAGAAATTAATATAGGTATTTTTTGTCTGATGCCTTAAACTTTTCTTTATATTCAAGACTAGTGCCCATTTTACCAAGAAACTTATAATTTTGCTTAGATTTTAACCACTGTACTGTTCCATTCTCCATCTGTTTTCAAAGTCACTGCGTTATGTAATGTGCCCCCTATAATGATAAAAAGATTGCCACCTATTACATTGCAACGAAACATCGTCAGCGAAAAGTGAGTGTACTCAAAACACTTCTGCCACCTCCGCTTGGGGAATATAGGCGTGATGGTGTTATTTTAATACGCTTTTTCTCTCTATATCATCACGCCAGATCCCCTGCGGGGTAGGCTGAGAGTACAGAGTTCCAACAGGTTCTTTCCTTACATACCTCTCTGGCTTCCTCCCCTCTCATAGTTCGTCTCATACACGCTCGCCGGTTACAGAGATTCTTGACTTGTTCTTCAGATAAGACTCGGTCTCTTTGGTTATGGTAAGATAGTCTAGGTCTTCCTCGGTACCTACATCCTTCCACTTTCGCATTGTATATCAGTTTTGTCATTCTTACTTCGCTTTTTCTTCAATAAGTAAATACCAACACGCCTCGTTGATTATGTTAGTTTATGACCCGACAAAATTCAAAACTCCGGCCGGTGCATTTTTTTACTAGGCTTGTTACATCGACGTCGGTCCAGTGGTTAAGAGCTTAGTCCCATTGGATCCAGTAGTCGCGGGTTCGATTCCCGCACGGGACAAGTGCGACCAACAAATATTTGTTTCGGGCTGAGTGGTTCTGTATGTAAATTTCATGTTTGTAAATGCACCCACGATACAGGTACAGGTGTTACTTGTTTTTATTCGTTTAAAACAATGTTTAATTTATCATTATAATTTTTTAAGCAACATAATATTTAGAGGAACGTCTATTAGCCCACTATGAAAAAAACCTATTTTATCAACGGATCTACCTGTGGGTCCGTATTACTGCATTGTCACTGAGCTTACATACATATGCCAAGGTTCAGACCAATCGGATACCCGAAAATACTGAAAAAAGTTTGAAACGAAAAGACAGACAAACAATACAAATAAAACAAGTGAAATAAAAGCTTGTAAAAAGATTTTTTACCATCCTGTAAAATAGTTATTTTTGACAAAGATAGTTTTTGATATCAATTAAAAAGGATGAATAAATAAAAGCGTATTTTTTTATAAATAAAAGCATGTTTTATTTGCAAATCTAGTACTTATTTAAAACGTGTTCATCATCATCATCAGCCGAAAGACGTCCACTGCAGGACAAAGGCATCCCCCAAAGATCGCCACAACGACCAGCTTATGCTGTCCGCATGTGACATTGTTTAAAATACTTGTTAAAAACAGTCGAAAATACTGTATAAAACATGTTTTAAACACTGTGATTACAACAAAATGTTTTTTTTGTAACAACCCTAATTCGTAAGTCACGTTTTAATATAAATAAAGTAAAAAAAATCGCTTGAAAACAACAGCTTCCGTCAAGGTTGCTGCCCATATAATCAGCACAAGAATCGGTTCCATTTTTGGGTTTAAATTTTTTTTCTTAGAATTTTGTAACGGTGTTGCAAAAGTACGAAATTATTCCAAAAGTAAACTAAAATTCCGTTATTTCACAGTAAATTCGGTAATTTTTACCACCAACCCAAAGTTGGCGGTTGTTTAAATGATGTGACCTATTGTTTCTACTTGGAAAACTATTGATTGCAAAATAAACATTACCAAATCATCATCATCATCACCCTATAGCAGGCCACTACTGGGCACAGGCCTCTACAACAGTACGACACTGAGTACGACCCTTGGCCTAATTGCCAAACAAAAAGCAAATTAAAAATTTCAATTGATACACTAAGACACACTATGGTACGGCTACATTGTTCTCCCATACTCCACAACAAAATGTAGATGGAAAAAATGATAAAAATATAATAATAATAAATATAAATATTTTAAAAGAGTAACCGTGGAGTTTCTTGCCCTTCTTCTGCACAGGAATGACATTCCGTAGT
Source organism: Phalera bucephala (assembly GCA_905147815.2). NCBI lineage: Eukaryota > Metazoa > Arthropoda > Insecta > Lepidoptera > Notodontidae > Phalera > Phalera bucephala. The sequence goes on along the minus strand of LR990620.1, from coordinate 3,018,395 downwards.
GGTGGTAGAGTCTTTGTTACTATTCTGACGATTCATAAATACTGTAATGGTTTACATGAATAAAAAATATATTCAGATTATATTTTTATTCATGTTCTTATTTTTAGTTCTTTTCTCTTGAAGAATCATAGCCCGATCGAGCAGTGATAGCCTAGTGTTTAGACCGTTGGACTGCAAAGTCAGAGGTGTTGGGTTCAAACTTAGTCAGGCACCTCTGTCTTTTCGAAAGCATGTGCGTAATAAAAATTAATTATCACTTGCGAAGGTGTGTGAAGTTCGCCAACCCGCACTGGGCCAGCGTGGTAGACTATGCCCTAAGCCCTCTCGTTTTAGGGGAGGTCCATCCCCAACGGTGGGACAGTTTCTTAACAGGGCTAATATTATAATCGTAGCCCACACTAGAAATAATACTTGTATCGTGGGTGCGTTTACAAACAGAAATTCACTTACACAAACACCCAGACCGAAACAAATATTTTTTTGGATACAAAAGTTTGTCGCGGGCGCGGATTGAACCCGCGACTACTCAATCCAGTGGCTTAATCTCTTAACCAATAAAAGTTAAAGTTAAATTCCTCTATGTTAAGAATTCAAATGATGGACGATTTGGCGCAGTGGTTAACAGCTTAAGCCGCTGCGCCCACTGGGTCAAATAGTCGCGGGTTCGATTCCCGCACGGGGCAAATCTGTGTGTGACCCACAATCAATTATTTCGGTCTGTTTTATTAAAAAAAAGTTAACTGATCCAACTTAGCCTTAGATTTCTTGCTGCTATAATTTAGCTTAAACGTAATATTATTGTATCCTTAACTTTCGAAGTTCGTCGGGGTCATACTGAGTTTTTGTTAATTTGAATACAATTACAAGTTAAAAATACGACAATGCCTCGACAGGCACGAGGTTCAAAGTTCAAATAAAAGAGTTACCTCTTTCCAAATTCACGGTGCGGTTAAGTCCATCGTATAACATATACGTAGCCATGATTATAGGTATGTATATTAATATCGTCATCGTATGGCGATGTACTTTCAGTAATGATGATCGCAGGTGCAAATGTAATGTCAGAGTGGAGGAGCCATTGTTTATCCTCTGGCGTCAGGTGGAGTAGCCTCTCGAATCCGCCGCTGAATTTCCTTGTATTTATAGGATAGTCTGCACTGAGTTATTGACTGATATTGAAACAGCTAGAGTTGTTTATTTCGCTTATTTCCATAGCATTATGTCATATTGCATACTGCTCTGGGGATGTTCTACTGAACTGAATACCATCTGCGTTCTTCAAAAAAGGGCTATTCGTGCAATTTACAATTTGGCCTCCAGAGCTTCCCTTAGAGAGAAATTCAAAGAGATAAATATTCTAACTGTTGTCTCGTAATTTATATATGAAAATCTATTATATGTTAAAAAGAATATCAGTAACTTTGAAAAATATAGCTACATTCATCATATTATTACACGGGTAAAGATGATCTTATTGTACATTCTACTCGTCTCCATAGAATTAGCAACTCTTTCATAGAGCAATGTATACGCTTTTGCAACAAATTACCCATAGCTATCCGAAATATGCCTATTAATAAGTTTAAAAAGGCTATTAAAACTAGACTATGTAGTAAGGGATATTATAATATTTCGGAATATATCAACGATAACACTGATTGGGTTTAAGCTGCTCCTCATTCGGCTACTCCTAAATATAGTTTGTAAATACTTGTTATTAAAATCCAATTTTGTAAAATAAGAATTATTAATAGAAAAGCCAGTCTAATTAAGTTTAAAGAGCCCGCTGAGTTTCTCGCCGGATCTTCTCAGTGTGAGGCCGCGTTCCGATCCGGTGGTAGTTGTAAATAATGTATTAATTTTTGATGTTTGTAAGCGCTCTTGTTGGCCTATACAAATAAAATATTTTGAGTTTGACCTTGAGTCTCCACAGTCACAACAAGGAGATTTAGTAATGTCCCACTTATGCAGATGTCAATTCCAGCTTACGACTTCGAATCTCTTTGAAGCTCTGTACTACAGTCGAGATGTCGGCTATGGTGATGTTACCTCGGCTATGGTTAATATGAAGTATTATATATTATGAGTCATTCTTGGTCTACTTATAGAGCGCAGACTTGGTGATTAACTGATCGTCCACCCTTGGGGTTCGCCAACGAGCAATGGAGTGCAGTATTCTTTGAGTAACCCTAACAGATCGTGTCAGAAACTCTGTCCTGCGCTCCAAAACTGATCTAATTCCAATGAATTGGATGTGTGTAATTCAAATCGTTGATTTACGCCACCCAGCTGCAAGGCGGAGGTGGGCTGGATTTATCTTTTGCATATCGGCGCTTTGGGAAAAAACTACCATACTGTGAGTCTCATCCGACGGGAAACGACAGCTCGGCAGACCCAGAAAAAGGTAGCGAGAAGAGCTGGATTCCTATGACAACGATTGGCATAAGCTTGCACTAGACCGGAATACGTGGAAGAAGGGAGGTAAGGCCTTTGCCTTGCAGTCAGACAGTATAAGCTTATAATAAATTAATATTGTCCTACTGCTTGGCAAAAGCCTTGCCTACACCATTAATTGCTTAGTGAGAAGTCTTTTAAAAGGTGTCCAGTTTATCCCGCCATCTCCGTTTTGACCTACCGTTTTGCCCTTTGGTATGTTATGGCGCCTAGTTGTTATTTTGCTCCGTTGGTGATTTGTCATGCGGCAGACATGGCCGGGCCAGTCCCATATAAGTTTGAATTGAATTATATTAATCTTTTATAGTAATCTTAGAGTAATCGTTCACGCAGCTAAAAATATGTATATAATATATACAAGGCGTATCATAAATAACTCAAGAACCCTTAGATAATTGCTTCATAAATTCAAAACGAAAACCAAATTTCCAAATTTGAAGCACTTTTATACCCCAATTAACAATGAAACTTGTATGTGCGTATTGAGAAATACGTTTTAGAAATGCATTTGAAATCTCTTTATTGCTATGAATTAAGAATAAATTTAGTTTTTTTAGCGCACTGAAGGAATAAAAGCATTTTTTGCAAATTAAAAAAAAAAAACGTCAGGAGTGTCCGTAACCGGCGAGCGTGTATGAGACGAACTATGAGAGTAGAGGAAGCCAGAGAGGTATGTAAGGAAAGAGCCTTTTGGAACTCTGTACTCTCTGCCTACCCCGTAAGGGATCTGGCGTGATGATATAGATAGATTAAAAATAAATAAATACATTAAAAAAATTGTTGGAATCAATTCATTTACCGATTTAGAACTAACTACTTTCAGGTCTTGCGTTTATTATGTTACACCTTGTATATGCTTTATAACTTATTATGTCCCACTGCTGGGCAAAGTTCTCCCCTTCCTCGTTTCTGAAAGTCCTACATTTTGTCCAATAATAACCATTCATGCCGATATGCATCGAGGCTATCGCGCCACCTCTTTTAAGGTCTACCATAACATTAAAATATATTAATGTAATATGTCACGGATTACAGCAAAGTAACGAATGCTCTTCGTCTTGGTAGAGCGACGATATACGCAGGTTGCAGCAGACAAAAAAAGTCATTATCAAGACAAAATAATTGAAATCATGGGAAAAACAAAAGCTATATGCAGGTTGGCTTAAAAAAAAGTGGAAAAGTAAACAGAATTTTTATTGCAATGGAGACTGAACAGAATGCTAGAGTAAGTAGGTCTCCCGTTTTTTTTATATTGCGGTCTACCAATTTGCCAACCCGCACTGGTTCAGCGTGGTGAACTATGACCTAAGATCTCTCAGTTTGAGAGGAGGCCCGTGCCCAATGGTAGGACAGTTTCTTAACCGGGTTAATATTATTATTTTTAATTTCTAGCAATTTATGGCATTCTTATAATTTTCTAAAATTAGAGTTGGCAATACAGGTCCACGGTACATTTCTGGCCTAGATTCTAGCCGATATGAGTATCATTCACTAGATTTTGGGCTTAGTGGATTTTCTCTCTCTCTCACTATATCATCACGCCAGCTCCCTCGCGGGGTAGGCAGAGAGTGCAGAGTTCCAACAGGTTATTTCCTTACATACCTCTCTGGCTTCCTCCACTCTCATAGTACGAACTCATACACACTCGCCGATTACGGAGACACTTGACTTGCCCTTTAGATAAGACACGGTCAATTTGGTCATGGTAAGTTAGTCTAGGTCTTCCCTAGTCCCTACATCATTCCACTTTCGCATTGTATATCTGTTTTGTCATTCTTTCTCACCTGATTTTAATTAAAAAAAGAAAAATAATAATTAAGACAACCATTTTACAGCTCCAAGAAGTCGGCAAAAACATGTTTAAAATACATGTCAACTTAGGTTCATGGCTGACAGGGGTTTAATTAGAAGATCGGTAATTCACGTAAATTAAAGTTATTAAAGAATGACGCTAACAGCCACTTATCTGCAAAAACTAGTCACAGTTATGAAACACGACTGCATGAAAAATGGCTTACATTTGAATGTGAAGGAAAGCAAAATTATGGTTTTTGAACGGAAAGAAACCAGAACCAATGCAGGGATTATAGTAATTAACGATGTGCTGGAGCAAGTGAATGAGTTTGTATATCTTGGATGCGCCTTCAGTAATGATGTAAAATATACCGCTGGCATAGAGAGAAGACTAAATGCAAATAATATAGTGAATGATGCGGTGGGAAAGCTACTTGGGAGCCGGCACTTAAGCCAAAAAGGGCCGCTGGCCAAGCATAACGGAGTGCAGAACTATGAGAGTGGAGGAAGCCAGAGAGGTCTGTAAGGAAAGAACCTGTTGGAACTCTGTACTCTCAGCCTACCACGCAGGGGAACTGGCGTGATGATATAGATATATAGATATAGAAAGAATGACGACAGGCCGACCAGCCCATTTTGACTAAAATACCTCGATAAAAGTGTATAGATAAGGACTAAGCATATCTCTACCTCTTTAAATGATATATTTAAATGACTGCCTAGTTGGCCTAGTGGCGTATAATGTGCGTAGCGATAACGAGTCCCTAGGTTCGATGCGTCGATCGGAAAGAAATGAAATTTTTCTATAGAAAAATATCTCGTAGTATGGCCTTTCCCGGTATAAATGCAAGAGGCTCGGCCCCTATTACATGGGACCTCAGCCACCCCCGTTTAGGGAATATAGACGTGACGGTGAATGTTTATTATGTACTAGCCGTTACCCGCGGCTGCGCACGCGTTTGAATGGGAAAAAGAAAACTGCGGTTTTTACGATTTTCCGTACAATTTTTCTATTTTTTCTCCTTATAAGAACCTCCCTCGGACTTCAACGAATATTTAAAAAAAATTTGCCGAATTGGTCCAGTTCTCGAGTTTTGCGCTTAGCAACTCATTTAGGCATTCATTTTTATTTATATTAGATTAGATATTCAAGAAAGCGACTAAAAAAGTCGCGCGTGCATTCACGAGAAAAAAAACGAGTTTAAACTACACGTAAAAACATAAGACTGCCTTAATATAGTATAAATTGTAAGATATTTATTTATGTTCACATCACAATGACGTTCAAAAGCTTTGGGTTTTTAATAAATACTAGTGGTCGCCCATAGGTCGATATTCGACCTACTCTTTCATCGTTTGCTGGTTATGTTTGAAATTCAGTAAGACTATAGACAAATAATATTAATTACAAACATCAATTTGACGTGTATTGTGTCAAATACATGGTGTTGTGTGTAATGTTTTTTTCATTGATTTAATGTATGTTTTATGCATAATTTAAAAAATATATTAGCTTTCTGCACTCCTTCTCTATATAAACTAAAAGTGTGGGAAATTTCATACTCCTCCGTCCGCGCAATTTTCGTAAAAAGGTGTACAAAGTTTTTGCTTCACGTATTACGTATACACGTATACATTATATAAATAAGAATCTACAAAGTTTTCTTAAGACAAACTAGCGTTCTTAAAGTATGTACATGACATGATTGTGATCTCTTTTGTGTGTAAATAAGTAAATGATGGCAAAGGCTGACCAACTCATTTTAATTTAAAATAACACGTTGAAACTGTATAAATACTACATATATAATATACCTTTACTAGATATATCTACCTTTTCACAAGATATATTTAAATTGTACGTGCACTGTGTAAAGCCCCTGTAGCAATTAATCGCGTTACAAAATGACCCCCCGAATTAGTTGGAACGGTAACACGGCCCGGAATGGGTTCATCGGCCTGCGGGTCGACGGCCGCTCCGGAGGAACTACGTCACTTTCAGATATCGTTGTGAATCATATGATTAATAAAAAACACCGTCACACCTATTCCCTAAGCGGCGGGGTCGGCAGAAGTCTGCCGTGTACACCTTTCGCCGATGATGTTAGGTCCCATAAGTCTATTATAACAGGTAGCAATCATGACTGCCTCATTTGTCTAGTGGCAAATAATTTGCATAACAATCGCGAGGTCCTGGGTTGGAATCCTAGGTAGGACAAATTACATTTTTGATAGAAAAATTTTCAGTATCAGTCCGGAGTCTGGCATTGTTCGGTCTCATTGTTTATACTGGGAATTTTTCGGTAAAAAACTACATTTTGTCTGATCTAGTATCTCAACGCGGGACCTCGTGATCCCTATGAGCATATTTCGAGCCAGTATATCTATCTATCTACGAGTATATCATCACGCCAGATCCCTTGCTGGGTAGGCAGAGAGTACAGAGTTCCAACAGGTTCTTTCCTTACATACCTCTCTGGCTTCCTCCACTCTCATAGTTCGTCTCATACACGCTCGCCGGTTACGGAGACTCTTGACTTGTCCTTCAGATAAGACCCGGTCTTTTTGTCTTGGTAAGATAGTCCCGGTACCTACATCCTTCCACTTTCGCATTGTGTATCTGTTTTGTCATTCTTTCTTCTGATATTCTTTCTATATGCCCCAACCAACTGAGCATACCCTTTCTCATCTTTACACCGATACTATCTTTCATACCTACTTGCTTTCTTACTACGACTACTACTTCATTTGTTTTTGTGTGAGATGAAATCTACGAATTTGTTTTTATTATTATTACTACATAAATAGCAATAAAGAGACGCAGGGAAAGAGTGTTTATTAGCTGTCGGGTGGTAGAAAGAAGATGGTAGATTTATTTCACCTAACTCCCCTCCTATCAGCCGCTACCGCCGTCCGCGGCATGTTCTTGCCGACCCTCCTGATGCCCTTACATCCCTTCTTTCGGATAGAGATACCGCACACTGGATCAGACACTGACATCGCCATGGAGTTCGAAGAATCCTTTGCCCGCCAGCCGGTGCAGTGCTCCACGGTGAGACACCTAGTATACGACCTCCCCCATAGCGACTGCCCAAGCCAAGGTCGTTCTTCCTTGAGGCGCTCTTGAGCTAGTTGCCCCCTTGCCCTTCTGGATCGAGCGTAGTGGTTGCACGTTTGCCCTCTTGTCCGGTGAAGCTGTAAAGGCCCCGCGGCAAACAGCGTAGATCATTCACACATACACACACCCACACACACACACACAAAAGGTAGATATAACTCATATAAATCTGTGGATACACCAGAATGAATGTGATAAAATACCGAAAAGCAACCCTTCGACGATATAATTAAATTAATAATTAATTATAAGTGTGCGGCTACGTTTAAAAAAAATAAATAAAAAAAATAATAATAATGATAAACAATATTAATATCAAAGGCTCACAAGTCGAGGTGAGAGAGATTAGGTCATTGCATGAAAGTTCACAGAGATTCCGTGTACTAAGGAGTTAACTCAACTGTTCCACTGTGGCAACGTTGATGCTACAGAGAAAATGACCAGTAGTTATTACTCTTCAGAAAAACTCAATACCGTGGGCTAGTTTTACACCGTCACGCCTATATTCCCCAAGCGGGGGTGGCAGAGGTGTACTGAGTACACCCACGCTTCGCCGACTATATTAGGTCCCATGTAATAGGGGGGCGAGTCCCATGTATTGCCATATACCGGCACAATTCCAGACTCCGGACTCGTACTGGGAAGTTTTCGTTAGAAAAACTACACCTGTCCTACCTAGGATTTGAACCCAAGACCTCGTGATCACAAAGCGATGCGCTAGTTTTTAACCGACTTCAAAAAAGAGGAGGTTCTATATTCGGTTGTATGTATGCATTGGGTTCAGTATAGCTCCAAGGCGGTCCCATTTTAATTTCATTGGTATTGGACCTTGACTTTGAAGATACACCAGGGAACTCCTTAACGACAAACAATAGGAATGTGCAAATTGAGATAATATGGGTGTTATGTCAATCCTATAGGTACCCTACTATAGAACTAAGCAGAATGTTAAACGACTTCAAAAAAGGAGGAGGTTCATAATGCGTCTGTGTTTATTTGGAATTTCTTTGCTCATAAACTGATTTTGATGATTATTTTTGCATTAGGTTCAACATAGCTCCGTGATGTTCGAATTTAAATTTTATTGGTATTGGACAACGGGCTTTGAAGATACACCAGGGGTTTCCTATACGGCAAACAGAATGAATGTGAAAATTCAGTTATTATGAGTTTTATATCAATCTTGTAGGTACCTCACTGTATAAATAAGTAGAATAATAAAGATATATATAAATTATAGTAATAAATTCGCTCAACACTTAAAATTATAAAATAAAAAACTTTAAAAAAAAGGGAAACCGACTTCAAAAAATAAATATTTGAAGTCGGTGCCAAGTAACCGACTGAACCAACTAGCACCGACTTCAAATATTTATTTTTTGCTATTTGAAGTCGTTTTCCCCTTTTTTTTTAAAAAGTTTTTTCTTCATTGATTATTCATTTTTGGTGCATCACTATCTTTCGGGGTAGGTGGTAAACCATTAAATTATATAAAACTTTTTTCGTGGCAAATATACAACATTTGTCCCAACACTCTTCTACACGGACCCAGTGCGGATTGATGGAGGCAGGCCACCTCCTGTTTGAGCTTATCAAGCCGCCTATAAGGATTCCAACTCGGCTTAACGACTACCACATTAAGTGGTAACCGGGGCCAACGGCTTAGCGTGCCTTCCGTAGCACGGAGACGCTCGAACATTAAAATGCCACAAACGATCACCCATCTCAGGCCGACCTAGTCGAACGCTGCTTAACCTTGGTGATCGGTGAGAACACCGCCGTCGCACAGTGCTACGAGCTCCTGCCATTACTCACAATCAGTCGCTGAAATTAATTTAATATTGTTGATATCGAAGCGAACACCTGAAAACTCATATTACTTATTTATTCACCCGTATTAAGTAGGTTTCCTTTAAAAACCACATATTGTAGCTGTTCATTTAAAAATCTTATGTAAAAATGTTTTAGAAGACCTCAATGCTATTTATATATTCAAATGTGCAGATATGTAAAAATATTTTCAAGGCAAACCCGCTCTCAGTTCGAGCAAAATGAAAATTTAGCCATTGAAATATCTAACACCTACTGAACAAAATCTATTTTTATCGTTTATGTTAGGTACGTACCTACACTAGAAATAAATTTATTTATTTAGGAATTTTTACAAAGCTTAAGGATACCTTATATCTTTATCGAAATCAATGTAATATATTTGTTATGTGTGATGCGTGAAATTTAAATTGTGTTAATGGAAATGAAAAACAATACAATTTTCAAAGTAGAGTTGGGTCGTTTTTTACTGAAACGATACAGTGATATGAAACATGAACGAGAACAAAAAGATTCGAAACAGTTGTACATAAAAAATATGCCTCATATATATCTGAATGTCGATCTGACATTGTCAACTTACTGTGTCACAGAAAGACAGAATTTGCGACGATGTATTTATTCAGGATCAGTGATATATATGTTGTAAATGAGGCATATTGTGATATATAGAGAGGGATAATCATTGCTTTAGATACAAATGACCGAATCTGTGAATAGTGAAACACATTTGCCAATTCTATCAAAGGGCATGTGAGGTAATGGAACGTTTTAAGCTAGAATATGAATGAAAGAGAAAATAATAAGAATTGACAGTTAGTGTGAACGAGGAACAGAAATAAAAAAATGTAAAAATATAATATGGCGATTTTGTTGAAAATTACTAGAACAGCCCTCTTAATAAGGGGTGAGCCTATTATTGTAACATATCTCGTTGGATAATTTGAATCGTATTCTCAGGATAAGAAAGTCTGGAATTTTACCTACTACTTACCTAAATGGTAGAATTATTACATTTACACCTAACATCTTCGGCAAAACGTACACCTCTCCCACCCCAGCTTGAGAAATATAGACGTGAAGTTTTTTTATTATTTTAATTAATGAAAATTACAATCTGACCAATAGATTATGTCTTATCTAATATGTAAATCAAGAGTCTCCGTAACCAGCCACATTATATGAGATGAATGCAGGAAGCGAGAGAGATCTGTAAAAAAGAACCTGTTGGGACTCTGTACTCTTTACCTGGTCCGCAAGGGATCGGGTATGATGATGTACATAGATAAAATATTATAATATTTTTCACATAAGATGGGTAGTTATTAGTGCCAAACGAAATTAATATTTCATTCAATGGTATTAAGGCATAAAACCATAAGTGTAGAAACGGGTCCTGCCTCTTATTGCCATTGAATAAAGTATAATTTTCTGTGACACTTACAACTGTCACATCACCCATTATACATGAAAAATACTTTAATAAACACTGATCCGACGACCTACGACCTACGACGAATCCTACGACGATGAACCTTAGAAATCGATAATCATTATTAAATTGTTACTCAGATTACATAACGTACATATATTAATTGACGGACGATTTGGCGCAGTGGTTAAGAGCTTAAGCCGCTCCGCCCACTGGGTCGAATAGTCGTGCGTTCGATTTCCTCACGGGATATATCTTTGTGCGGTAGAATTATTTGTTTCGGTATTAGTATTTGTGTATGTGAATTTTCATGTTTGTAAACGCACCCACGTCACAAGAATTCCTACGTTTTTTCAATACAAAAACACTGATCCAATAGTTTTGCTGTTGGAACTCTGTACTTTCTGCCAGCCCCGCAAGGGATCTGGGATGACGATGTACATGGATAAAATATAAATAAAACACTGATAGGATATAACGATGTACATTAAAAATTGTTAACCAGTATTTTTGTTGTTTATTTTTTTTAAAACGAAGCCCCACGCTTGGATTTATTCCTGTGTTGTAGGTGCGTTTACAAACATCAAAACTCACATACACAAATACCCAGACGGAAACAAATAATTGTGGGTCACACAAAGATTTGCCCCGCGCGGGAATCGAACCCGCGACTATTAGGCCCAGTGGGCGGAGCGGCTTAAGGTCTTAACCACTGCGCCAAATCGTCATTAAATCGTTACTAAGGCTACAGTACGTATATAATATACCTTAAGATAACGTTACTAATACTCCTATATAACAATCTACACCATTGTGCATATTAGGCTAGCCAAGTGCTAGAGAAGCCTCATATCGATGTTAAATTGTTATTTGCGGTCATAAGCGAGTTGTCTAAAAAGCAAAATGCCTAAGATGGTGGAAAACCTAAAAGGCATCATGGCTAATCATTTGGATGCCAAAGATGCATCATGACTAAAATGCAGGATGCCTAAAGTGCACCATGCTTAACAAGCAGAATGTCTAAATTAAAAAGGCTTTTTAGGTCGGATGTCAAAAGATGTTATAGCATATAATATAACAGCATTTGTTTAAATAACATTACGTTTCGTGATGAAATTACCACTGTTAAGTGTTGCTTCTTAACGATGGACTGCTTAGGCAATTCGCTTTACAGACATTTAGCTACTTAGGCATTTTGATTTGTAGGCAATTCGCTGATACCCAGTTATTTGTACACCTAAACCGTCTTTGACGATAACCGAGCCTGTCTCTAAGGACGGCATCGCATCATAGACTCCTCTTATTTTGTTAATGGGTAGGGGCACCGGTGCTCGTTTACCATCGGGCAACCCCCTAGTTTGCTCTTCTCTATCCTCTACGAAAAAGAAGAAGACGTAATTCACTGACATAATTCTTACCAAGATTTCAGACAAAGACAGAATATTTTAAGATAAAGGCATTTCCATTAGCCATTTTTGTGAAATGGATAAGTTGTCTGCGTAGATGAATTTAAAAGAATTGTTATTTAAACCTGCAATCTTCCGATATGAATGTTAATTATTTTCTGTGGGTACTTATAAAAAGAAAATAGAATGGTAAAATGCAGCGGAAATCTTTGCGGAAGATGGGCGGAGGGAAGCTGACCGATCGTATTTGCAACAGCGTAGTAAGAAAGCGAGTAGGTATGAAAGATAGTATTGGTGTAAAGATGAGAAAGGGTGTGCTCCGTTGGTTTGGGCATATAGAAAGAAAGTCAGAAGAAAATATGTCAAAACAAATACTCAATGCGAAAGTGGAAGGATGTAGGTACCGGGGAAACCTTAACTATCTTACGACCAAATAGTTAGTATGACCAAATAGTCTGAGTCTCATCTGAAGGACAAGTCAAGAGTCTCCGTAACCGGTGAGCGTGTATGAGACGAACTATGGGAGTGGAGGAAGCGAGAGAGGTATCTAAGGAAAGAACCTGTTGGAACTCTGTACTCTCTGTTTACCCCGCAAGAGTTCTGGCGTGTTGATATAGATAGATAGATAGAAATAGAATGGTTCTCGGGGTTTATGTATGCTCAGTTAAATTGGGATCTAATGTTGTCGGTAAACTTGGTTCACCTCGGCCTCTTCCATTTGGAATATAGGCGTAAAGGTGTTCTTCTGTATATTAAGTCAAAGAGTTTATTATGTGGAACATAGGTAAATGTTGAGATGATAGATTTTTATAAACCCTATGCGCTCTGCCTTACATAAGGCGTATATATGGCATACTTAAATTATAATTTTATATAAACCATGAAATACCCTCTATAATAAGCACAGTCGCAATAATAAAGGTAGATATGTCATTTAGTTACCGATATAATGTCTTGAAATAAAGTGTATGTGTATGCAATGCAATTGCTAAAATTAATTAACATTTGGTTTATTCTTATTTATGAAAGCACTAGCTTGTGCCCGCGGCTCGCGTTGTATCAGACAGGAACCTTACTTTTTCCGTTATTAGATATATAAACTATCTGTGTGTCAAATTACATTCAAATCCGTACAGCCGTTTTTGCATAATTGAGTAACAACAACCAAACCTGCCGCGTGGTTCCCGGCTTAGAATAGGACCAACCCATCTCATCCCATCGGGTGTCGTACAAGGCGACTAAGGGTAAACTAGGGAATGGGCAGCAGCGTTCCCTTAACACTTTTACAACCAAAAACTGCGCTCGCCAACCCGCCTGCCAAGCGTGGCGAGTATGGCAAACACCCCCAACCAATATGGAAGAAAGCAAGAAAACCAGGCCCCTAGTCCCCGGCGGTCCTGTTCGTCCTGGCCACGGTAGCAGCCATGGTAACGACAGGACAAGGGGTGCTAAGAATCTCCGGCAGAGATTCGGCTACCACCAAAACCGAAAATTGGCCCTGGTGACATACAACGCACGCACATTGAGGACAGATGAGAAGCTAGTTGAGCTGGAAGAAGAGTTAAACAAGTTGCGGTGGAGTATTGTTGGTTTATCGGAGGTCCGAAGAGAGGGCGAGGACACGATAACCTTAAAATCCGGCAACTTGTTTTACTACCGGGAGGGCGAACAGCAGTCCCAAGGTGGTGTCGGATTTATCGTCCACAAGTCACTCATAGACAACGTTGTGTCCATCACTAGTGTGTCGAGCAGGGTAGCGTACCTGATACTCAGAATATCCAAAAGATATTCGCTGAAGGTCATACAGGTCTACGCACCGACCTCGGCATACTCAGATGATGACGTCGAAGTTATGTATGAGGACATTAGTAGAGCCATACATACTTCCAAAGCACACTTTACAGTAATTATGGGTGACTTCAATGCGCGACTGGGCAAACGGGGCGATGATGAGTGGAGAGTGGGGCAATTTGGATATGGGCAGCGCAACCCCAGGGGTCAGAGGCTGGCCGAATTTCTGGAGAAGGAGGGACTCTTTATGATGAACTCTTTCTTCCAGAAGCCGTCTCATAGGAAATGGACCTGGATGAGCCCTGATGGTTTCACAAAAAATGAGATAGACTTCATCATGAGCACCAAGCGACAAATATTTAATGATGTCTCCGTGATTCACAGGGTAAAAACCGGCAGTGATCACCGAATGGTCAGAGGCACATTAAATATTAATGTCAAAATGGAAAGATCGCGTCTGATGAAGTCTACGCTCCGACCTTCTAATACACATATCCAAAACCCCGAGAACTTTCAACTCGAATTGTCAAACCGCTTCAAATTGCTAGACAGCAGCGCATCAGTGGACGAAATCAACAATAGGTTGGTAGAGACTGTCCATACGGTCGGGTCTAAGCATTTTAAGCCCCACCGTAAAAATAGGCCTCAAAAGCTATCCGACTACACCCGCAACCTTATGGCTGAGCGACGTACCATGAGACCCCAAACCTCCGATGATGCTAAGTCCTATAGGCAGCTCAATGGACAGATATTGAAGTCCTTGCGACACGATCTACGGTCCTTCAACACAAGACGTATTGAGGAGACTATAAAGCAGAACAAGGGCTCCAAAGTGTTCGCAAGAGCCGCGTCGATTGGGCAAAGCCAGTTGACGAAGCTGAAGACGGAGGACGGAAACGTAACGTCGAATAGGTCAGAGGTGCTCAGGGAGATAGAGAGGTTCTATGGACAGTTGTATACCTCAGTAGCTGAACCTATTGTTGACTTGGTAAAAGACCCAAGAGCCAAGCTAACCCGACACTACACTGAAGATATCCCGGACATCAGCCTGTACGAGATTAGGATGGCTCTCAACCAACTTAAAAACAACAAAGCGCCGGGTGAAGACGGAATTACTGCAGAGCTTCTGAAAGCGGGCGGATCGCCGGTACTTAAAGTCCTTCAGAGGCTGTTTAATTCCGTCTTGCTCGAAGGAAAAGCGCCGGAAGCATGGAACAGGGGTGTGGTGGTGCTCTTTTTCAAGAAAGGTGACAACACTTTATTAAAGAACTATAGGCCCATCACACTGCTGAGCCATGTTTACAAGTTGTTTTCGAGAGTCATCACGAATCGTCTCGAACGCAGGCTTGATGATTTCCAGCCTCCCGAACAAGCCGGTTTCCGGAAAGGCTTTAGTACCATAGACCACATACATACGCTGCGGCAGATTATACAGAAGACCGAGGAGTATAATCGGCCACTATGCTTGGCGTTTGTGGACTATGAGAAAGCCTTCGATTCGATCGAGACTTGGGCGGTTCTTAGATCTCTCCAGCGATGCCGCATTGACTATCGGTACATCGAAGTGTTGAAGTGCTTGTATAATAACGCCACCATGTCAGTCCGAGTACAAGGGCAGTGCACGAAGGCGATCTCCATAAAAAGAGGAGTAAGACAGGGAGACGTCATTTCTCCGAAACTGTTTACGACCACCATAGAGGACGCCTTCAAGCTCTTGGAATGGCGAGGACTTGGCATCAACATCAATGGCGAATACATCACTCACCTTCGATTTGCCGACGACATTGTGGTCATGGCGGAGTCGCTGGAAGATCTAGGACGAATGCTCGGCGACCTCAACAGAGTATCTCAACAAGTGGGTCTTAAAATGAACATGGACAAAACGAAAATAATGTGTAACGTCCATGTCGTACCCACCGCACTCACCGTTGGGAACTCTACTCTTGAAGTTGTCGACGAATACATTTACCTGGGACAGGTAGTCCGGTTAGGTAGGTCCAACTTTGAGAGAGAGGTCAATCGACGAATCCAACTCGGCTGGGCAGCGTTCGGGAAACTGCGCAACATCTTCTCATCCAAAATACCTCAGTGCCTAAAGACTAAAGTTTTTAGTCAATGTGTGTTACCAGTGATGATATATGGATCAGAGACGTGGTCTCTTACAATAGGTCTCATAAAAAAGCTCAGAGTTGCTCAGCGAGCTATGGAGAGAGCTATGCTCGGCGTTTCTCTACGTGATCGAATCAGGAATGAAGAGATTCGTAGAAGAACCAAGGTCACCGACATAGCCGTTAAGATTAGCAAGCTGAAGTGGCAATGGGCGGGCCACATAGCGCGAAGATCGGACGGGCGTTGGGGCAGAAAGATTCTAGAGTGGAGACCACGTATTGGCGGGCGCAGCGTGGGACGACCACCTGCCAGATGGACCGACGATCTTGTGAAAATCGCAGGAAGTCGTTGGATGCAGGTGGCATCGGACCGGTTACACTGGAAAGCGATTGGGGAGGTCTATGTTCAGCAGTGGACAAGTATAGGCTGAGATGATGATGATGATGATGAACCAACCTGCATATTTTCACATTTCTTCAATTAGTAGGATTGTACAATGATGGCACTGGATGTGTGGTGGTGTTTAAAATCATTGTTGTCTTCCTCATACCCTTCTAAAAGTATTATAAATGCGAATGTTTAGATTTTTGTATGTTTGTCACTCGATCACGCCGAAACGGCTGACCCGAGGGCCAAGATAAGTAGGCAAGCGTTTTGTTTCTATTCTCTTGTCGGAATCTATAGATAAATCTAATGTTCTGACCAGCGCCAGAGAATAGAAACAAAACGCTTGCAACTTGTCTAGGCCCTCAGGTGACTTTTCGTTACAAAATGTAATTTGCATACATTTAGCGTTAACGACTGTCAGGAAACCACTTAGGTTCGGGCACAGGATTCAGATAGAATCGGCGCAGAAGTAGATTATAAATTTGGTCTGCACTTCCTGGCATGACCTACATTGTCTCAGCGAAATAAATGCAATTCTTAGTTTTTTTTTCTAGGTTACGCCATTTGGAAGTTTTTAGGGATCGCTAAATTATATCACTATATACACACTGTATATTATAAAACGAAGCCTGTCTGTCTGTAACGCGATAAATTCAATAACTACCGAACAGATTTTCATACGGTTTTCACTAATAGATGGAGTAATTTAAGAGAAAGGTTGCTGTGTATAATTCACTTGTGCGAAGTCGGCGCGGGTCGTTAGTTATGGATATAATATCCACACCTTAGATGAATTACTTGATCCATACTTAGGGGAATACTAGTCCGACAGAATCGTTCTTTTCAAGAACTCGATAGGTACAGGTTCGGAACATCACACCAGTGGTGTTGTGGGAAAAAGATACTCTGTAATAATTTATTTAAATTGAACAGTTTGTCGTAATGAAACTGGGCTGGTCATGCGTTAAGTGAGCCCATTTAAGTTAAATAATAGATATTCTGACTATCAACTCAAACTCAAATCGTTTATTTTGCATAAACCCTGCGGGGGTGCTTACTAAGTGTCATATTTACATTTTTTTTTAACTTACTAATCTACCACCGGATCGGAACGCGGCCTCCACTGAGAAGATCCGGCGGGAAACAGCGGGCTTGTCATTTTTGTTTAATTCTCCATTCATTTTTTTACATATTTTTTTTGTATAGATACATACATTTTTTATATTATACAAAATCATTAATGCGATCCAGCTCCAGTGGGATGCCTTACGACTGAGATAGAGGACTATTTTTAAATATATGCTATAATTAAAAGCTAGAGGATTCTGGGTGGACCAGTCTCCACAAACAGCACCCGTTCGCGAGTACGACTACTTGAGCAGCCATCACCTCGCTAGACCATATTAGAGGGAAGAAAGTGACCCGCACCAAATAGCCACTGCAAGCATAGACTTTTTATTGAGCATGACCAATCGGAGACCCCAGAATCGGTTTGCGTCGGAAATTCCTACTAACACACATAGTATTCGTAATCAACATACAAATTTTCACATTAGTAATATTAGTATATTACTAATGCGAAAGTTTGTATGTTTAGCTATTTAGATCTTTGTTACTCAATTACGCAATCTATCTATCTATCTACAAGCTGTAACATAATAAACGCAAGACCTGAAAGTAGTTTGTTCTAAATCGGTAACTGAATTGATTCCAACAATTTTTAATGTATCTTACATTTTTTTTTAAATTTGCATAAAATCCTTTTAATTGCGCTATAACAAACTAAATTTATTATTCATTTAAAGCAATATGGAGATTTCAAATGCATTCCTAAAACGTATTTTTCAAAACACATACATATTCAAGTTTCATTGTTAATTGGGGTATAAAAGTGCTTAGAAAAGGGGTTAAAACCATTAAATTTGTAAATCTGGTTTTCGTTATGAATTTATAAAGCAATTCTCTAATCGGGGTGTCTGAGGTCTTGCGTTTATTATGTTACCTTGTATATCATCACGCCGGATCCCTTGCGGGGCAGGCAGAGAGTATAGAGTTCCAACAGTTTTCTTTCCTTACGTACCTCTCTGGCTTCCTCCACTCTGGAACTATGAAGTTCGTCTCATACACGCTCGCCGGTTACGGAGACTCCTGACTTAATACGGCTAAACTAATTGAGATGTAATTTGGCACACAGTTAGTTTATTACCTGGATTAAAAAATAGGATACTTTCTATGCCGGAAAAATGTTAAGTTCCCGTCTAAAATCAACGCGGACGAAGTCGTGGGCAAAAACTAGTATTTTATACAGAATTCACTCTCTCTTATATTCCCTAAGCAGGTTTGGAAGAGATGTACTATGTACAATCACTTATTAGTGACAATTATAGATCCCAATATAATAATGGGACTGCCTCGTTGGTCTAGTGGCAAAGCGCATCGCTTTGTGATCACGAGGTCCTGGGTTCAAATCCTAGGTCGGACATGTTTAGTTTTTCTAACACAAAACTTCCCAGTACGAGTTCGGAGTCTGGAATTGTGCCCGGTATATGACAATAGGCTCACCCACTATTACATGGGACCTAACATCCTCGGCGAAACCTGGGTGTACTCAGTACATCTCTGCCACCCCCGCTTGGGGAAATAGGTGTGACGGTGTAAAAATATAATATAATAATGGGAAACTTGTTACTGTTATATTTAGCACCAATCCAGATTGCGACTCAGATTTTTTGTAGATTTTCATAGAAATAGCATATTTATTACCAGACCAACGGTGCAGTAAAAAGTTAGAAATATACCTTTATTGTCCTTTATTAAAATGAACAAGTCTAAAATAGATATACAACATTGTAAACACCATTCTTTGTTACGCCCTACCTACATGGAACACCTGACGTCATATCGCATGATCGAATCAGAGGAAAACCAAACCGGCCACCCACGTTACATTTCAACCTATGATTTACCCTCATAAAGAACTTACTTGTAATTACTATATATAATAATGATTTTATCTGCCCGATATATACTTAGAAATTTATTTTATCTGAGATAAAATCGTAAGGTAACCTCCATGAGAGAATGCAACAAAGCGAAGCATGTGAAATCCTATAATAATTCGGCTAAGCGTAGGCGTACAATATACACCCCCGGTTGCCTTGTAGGGGATTACAGACGTTGAAGGTGATCTAATGTATATTTATAACGTGTCTTGTGGGCTTATAACCTAACCTTGTGAAGATCATTTGACTTTACCAAGTTAAAACACAGATGTCGCTAGTTGTCGCGAAAAAAGTTTTGTTACGACTCATTAATTTTTTTTTCAGGTTATGTTTCAAACTGTTTTCTTTTTAATATTTTCGATTTATAAATAGTTCTTATTACATATTGTGCTGGTAATTTATGTAAGGCGATACTTTTTGATAGGGATATTCGATAATAATGATTAGAATGATGTGTTTTGTAATTAATGGCGTTATCTTATCATTTATACACATAGCTATATTATGTTTGAATTTATTCATTATTGTAATACGCAATTAGATGTTATGTCGTGTTTGTTTGCGTTCCAAAGTACAATTAGGTCGAGTAATGAAACATTGTATCTACCTATATATCCTAAGTAACTACTTATGTAAGTCTATAATGCAGATGAATTAAACATATTTATAAAAGTAAATATTAAGTAAGTAGGTATAAAAACGTAGGTACCTACGTCCTTATATACGTATATATTCATTTTACTGTAATAATTGGTATATTCTACTATACAATCGTAATAATCCTATATCAATTTCAAGAACGATCTTGAAGTCAAGCTCACATTTAGACTGATCGAGCTATTGAAATGAACGACAAGTATCCGTCATCTGGATACAACAAAGGAAAATATTTATGACGTCATTCATTAATCATCTACAATCCGCCCTCATGCTCTACGTGTACTTATATAGGGCTGAGAACTCACCTATACACCTAATTTATATATTTATATATCTAAACCTATAATACTAACCTACATATACAGAAAGAACTAAATATGAGGTCGACTCAATATCCCCGTCTATACTTAGAAACGTCATTAGGTTATTAAAATTAAATTAAGAACGAACGCCTAGATATAACATTCGCTCCATACAGTGAAATAACCTAAAATTCATCTAAAACATGCATCGAAACTACATCAAATACAAACTCTTCACAAAATAAGGTCCTCAAATTAATAGCAGTTAATAAAAGGAACATACAAAATGGCGGACACAAGCCGCGTAGCGTTTCAGAAAGCGTCTGTCTACGGATCTTCGCGTCTCGCTCCCCCGCGCGCGCTACGAGGGCGTGCGAGTGAGATGAGTATAGAACCCCGAGGGGCCTCGTGTCAAGGTGATAAACCCTCGTGCGCACACTCGCGCGCAAACTTGCGCGGACGCAGCGAGGTTGTTCCAATTTGCAGATTTTTGTTTTTTGTTTTTATGCAACTGCCGTTTGTGTTCAGGTTATTTGATGCACTGAAATTGTTTTTAGAGAGAAATATGTATTTAACTTTGTATTTGACGTTGTATTTGAGGAACTGGGTTAAACTGTTAGGTGTTGACTGGGTTAGTCTGTGTTTATGACCTAATTAGATATGTGAACGGCCGTTTACCGTATGGAAATATCTATATGTAAATTATGATTCTGCTAGTTAAGTGGATCTCCTTTTATTCAGTTTTATGTAAGTTTAAGCATTGAGTTAAAATGGTAGATAAGTGCGTGTCTTGAATTAGATATGTTGGTAGGTGTGTGTCTAACATTTGGTGATGGAGTAGGTACTTTTACAAGCCTAAATTAACTT
This sequence comes from Phalera bucephala, assembly GCA_905147815.2. NCBI lineage: Eukaryota > Metazoa > Arthropoda > Insecta > Lepidoptera > Notodontidae > Phalera > Phalera bucephala. The sequence goes on along the minus strand of LR990620.1, from coordinate 2,997,243 downwards.
CAGTTATTTACACTTACGTTATAACTGATTCCTTTGCGGGGTATACAGAGACAGTTATAATTAATGTGTTATCTGTTACTAATCACTAGATCCGCGTGGTAGAATGACTTTTGTCTTCTATTATCTCTTATTTTTATGTATAGGAGATTTTCAAGATTCTCTTTGCCCAGCTATGGGACGCTATAGAAAAGTAACCTCGCATTTATAATGTATTTTGAGCGTAATATCTCAAATCTTCGTGTAGCGAACATGAATGTTGTTTTAGTGTGTATATTTATTTACTTATCTGAAATTCATGTTGGTAAATGCATCCGCGATACATATTTCCCAGTGTGGAATAACTTTGACACAAAATTTCTACCTGCCTTTAGACTCAGTACTCGAGCAAACTATCTCAACCACAGACTTATCTAGAATTGCCATTTAAAGAAAATGTATATCTGAATTCAGTGAGATAAAATAAAGGGTAATAAAATCGTTTTTTAAAAAAGGGAACCGACTTGATTAAGCAAAAAATAAATATTTAAAGTCGTTTGTTTAAAAGAAGGGTTTTATTTTATGATCTAAAGTGATGAGTGGAATGAACTATAACAATGAGGGTGTATTATACACATCTGTTTATCCCCTGAAATCGTACGCGCGTGTTGTTATGTCATGAAATGGTGACATACGATGACAGCGATCACGGGTCATTTGCTGTTTGTTATTGGAGAGTTCCATTGTCTATCTCCGAAGATCTTTAGCAGATCCTGATATATTGTACACTGAAACCTCCCCTGAAAAAATATGCATTTAATAAAGAAAACTCCATCCGAATCGGATTAGTAGTTTTTACGAAAATCGCGGACATAAAAACATACATACGGGTAGAATGGAGAACCTTCTTATTTTTAAAGTCGTTTAAAAAGCAAATTAATTGAAGAAAGTTATACTTACCAGTAGTAAAGAAAATCAATGTTTTTTGTTGTGTTAGGTCCGCTAGTGAAATACGTACAAAAAAGCTAGGGTTAGGGTAAACAGAGTATTTTAACGAACTTTATTAGTGTTACAGATTAAAAAGCACAATAGTCTATTTCGAGAGTATGGGACAACCCGAGCCTTATCCTTATATGTCGTGGGCTGCTAAGATCATATCGCTGTAAAGAATTAATTCACAATACATTAGAAAGAAAATCTTTTTCCATGCTTATAGTTCGTTTTGTATACGCTATTGTGATTTCAAAGCATTCATCTCGTCCTTTTGAAAAGATACGATAATCTTCTTTCTGTTGTCATGGTACTTGAGGGTCACAACCAGTTGCGAAATAGGATTTTCTTCTATTTTAACTTATTCCAATAGAAGAGTAAACACTCTTTAGTACCCTTTTTTGTGTGTGTGTGTGAAAGATATACGCTGTTGGCCGCGGGGCCTTTACAACTTCACCGGACAACGGGGCGAGCATGCAACCACTACGCTCGAGCTAGAAGGACAAGGGGGCAACTTGTGAGCAGGCTTGTCTGTCTGATCTTGTGAGCGGTATCTGTATCCCAAAGAAGAAAAGTAAGGGCATCGGAAGGGTCTGTGAGAACAAGCCGCGGACGGTCTTTAGTACCCGCCGCCAATCACTCACTTACAAAAAACGTTTTTGCCGTCGTGCAATCAAAAGCAAAAGTTGCACTTGTAAAGCATTTCAGTCTATCTGTCTATAAATATCATCATCGGGTTAGGCTAGGAATATAGAGTCCCAATAGGTTCATCGGTCGGGATAGACAAATAGACATACAAACATTACAAGTTAAATAAAAGCTTGTAAAAATGCGAAAAGGTTCTGTGCCAACCCTATAATTGTCGTGAATCTACCCTATCCGTCTGGTTGCCTTATATTTACCATTGGTTGATAGAGTTTATAGTACTGGAATACAAAATTACACAACTTTTTACAGAGACGGCGATGTGAAATTTTGGCGGGTTTGGGAATAATTAATTAACTAAAACGATATATGTTACAGAGTCAGTGCACTACTGCTGTCGCTTTGGGTTTTAAAAAAATGTCGTTTAGATTTGTCCTAGGGTTGTATTCCTGTGTGGTAGGTGCGTTTTACAAAAATGAAAATTTACATATACAAATACCCTGACCGAAACAAATAATTGTTGGTCACACAAAGATTTATGCCGTGCGGGAATCGAACCCGCGACAATTGAACACAGTGGGCGGAGCGGGTTAAGCTATTAACCACTACGCTAAATCGTCCGTTAAATTTTATATATACAGACAAGGATGTATCACAGAGCATTTAATTCCTGTCTGTTTTGCTTCCGCCTTTGCATACGTAACTCGAATCTGTGTTATATAACTTTATTCAAATATCAAAGCCTAATTCTAATACCAGAGCCATAATAAAAAAAACGACGAAGTGCTGGTTGGTGCAGTCGGTTACTTGGCACCGACTTAAAATTTTTATTTTTTGGTTTTTGGAGATGTTTTTAACTTTTTTTAATTTTTTTTTGTTTCAATGTTAAGTGATGACTCAATTTATTATTATTATTTATATACCTCCTTTAAATTATTCTACTTATACAGTGAGATACCTACAAGATTGATATAAAACTCATAATATCTGAATTTTCACATTCATTACGTTTGCTGTATAGGAAACCGCTGGTGTAACTTCAAAGTCCTTAAAATCGATCGAAAATATCTAATACCAATAAAATTTAAATTCGACCATCACGGAGCTATGCTGAACCTAATGCAAAAAGAATCATCAAAATTAGTTTATATGCAAAGAAATTACAAAAAAATGCAGACGAATTATGAACCTCCTCCTTTTTTGAAGTCGGTTAACATTCTGCTTAGTTCTATAGTAGGGTACCTATAGGATTGACTTAATACCCATAATATCTCAATCTACGAATTTGTATTGTTTGTCGTTAAGGAGTTTCCTGGTGTATCTTTAAAGTCCAAGGTTCAATACCAATAAAATTAAAATGTGACCACCTTGGAGCCATACTGAACCCAATGCGAAGATCATCAAAATCGGTCCAGAACTGACGGAAATATCGGTAAACATACATACAAAAAAGAAAAAAACATACAAACAGACGACCATAGAACCTCCTCCTTTTTGAAGTCGGTATCTTACTAACTTCGATATATCTTAACAAGATACACACTCCCCTTTAAAAACACACCGTCACGCCTATATTCCCCAAGCGCGGGTGGCAGAGGTGTACTGAGTACACCCAGGTTTCGCCGACGATGTTGGGCCCCATACTATAGGGGGCGAGCCTATTGTCATATATCGGGCACAATTCCAGTTTCTGGACTGATACTGGTAATTTTTCGTTAGAAAAACTACATTTGTCCGACCTAAGATTTTAACTCAGAACCTCGTGATCATAAAGCGATGTGCTTTGCCACTAGACCAACGAGGCAGTGAAAATATATAGCAGTATATGTAGCAACCAATTAAAGGTTTTGACGAATGGCTTTAAATTTGTCACAGAAACTTTAGCAAACAGTGGTAACAGACAAATTCACGTTACATAAATAATTAGTTACATTTGAAAAAAACTTGAGTTTCAGCTGCTCTCTTATCTTATTACTCTTTAAAGTAAATGGATCAAAACAGAACTCCTGTCATAATTTATTGACATCGTAACTTGCTCGTACCATATAAGAATTTTGTCTGTAATTTGAATAGGCTAACGGAACAGAAAGAGGGAGCTTAAACCTTGTGGATCTTTGGGGCACATTAAAACGTAACGTTTGGAGAAGAGTGGGGCAGTCAATTTCATTCGAGATAATTTTTAGCAAGAATGTACAGTCAGCCATACGTCGGCGATTGATTAAATGTGCAACTTTTTACATAGGTTTAAATAACTATCGGAATGGAAAGAGATCTGTTGTCGGTAGCATAAATATTTAATGAATCTTTTTTGTATTCCTTTAATATATAAAAAATATAATATTAGCCCTGTTAAGAAACTGTCCCACTGCTGGGCACGGGCCTCCTCTCCAACTGAGAGGGTTTAGGCCATAGTCCACCACGCTGGCCCAGTGCGGGTTGGCGAACTTCACACACCTTCGAGAAACTCTGAGGCATGCAGGTTTCCTCATGATGTTTTCCTTCACCGTTAAAGCAAGTGATAATTAATTTTAAAAATAGTGTATATATTTGTCATAGCGAGGGCTCCAAATTTGTGACGCATACTCCAAAAAAAAAAAAGTATTTTATTTGTTTTAGCTTGTTTAAAGCACACGGATAGCCTCATGATAAAGCGAAGTGCTTTAGAGGCTTTTGATATGACTTCATCAACATGGACATCAAAAAGAAGCTTAGAGTCGTGATGGACAGCTAGGTCGCGTGTGACATTGTACCTTGATAGTAACTGATTTTTAAGCATGTATGATGTAGGATGTATCCATTCCACCATTATTATCATCTGTAAGAAGACGTTTACTGCAGTACGAAATCCTCCTTAAAGTCACGACACCCACTAGCTTTGTGGTCATCCAGCTTTTAAGATCATCATCTTTACGACTTCAGTGGTGCAAGCGGTGTGCCCTTAACAACATTCATTAACTATTCATGTCATTCCTAGTTTTAACTGAACGTAATCGAATTAATTAAGAGGACTGCCTACCGACAATTTGGATCTTACCATTTATGTAAACTTGTTTCAGTTAATTACCTTAATTGTTAGGTTTCGAATCCCCAGTGGTTTGAGGTTCCGGTCTAATTAATAAAAACTACCGAATTATTTTAATCGAAATGATAGGATGATTCATGTCTATATCATCACATCGGATTCCTTGCGAGGTAGGCAGGGAATAGAGTCCAACAGATTCATCACGGTGGTCATTTACGTGGGAATAAATTGGAATGTTGTGGCGTAATCATGCCATAACATTCCAATTTATTTGCAAAGGGAAGATCTTCCAGCCAGACGGGTGTTGTGTCTGGCGGGGCCTGCCACTCCACGAGAGCTGTTGTCGGAGGCTTGTATATATGTTACGCGTGCGAACTCTCATACCGCGTTCTAGACATGTATGGGGAATCGCTGTTGATTTTTTATTGGGCGCCATCTGTGGGTAGGTAGTCACAGCTTTGTAGCGATGTATAGGAGACGCTACAAATTTATCTGTATCATCACGTTGATCTCTTGCGAGGCAGGCAGAGAGTTCTAACAGGTTCTTTCCTTACAGACTTCCTGGCTTCCTCCACTTTCACTCTCATTTTGTTAGTAGACAAATTATATTAAGTTAGACATAACAAAAATTGATTAATAATTTAATAAACCCTGTCTCATCATCAGAACCTGATCACCATCTATCTAACTATAACCTACTTTCTGTACCCGCAACTTCGTTAGCGTTATTTTAAGACTTGTAATTTCATACCTTTAGAGACGAATTTGATAAAAATCTGCTCAACGGTTTAGACGTGAAAAGGTAACAGACCAATAAACAAAGTTACTTTCGAATTTATAATATTAGTATCGATTCATTAAGATCAAACGTGATACCTATGCTGTTAGTTGGTGAGGAGTTAGGTAGGTATCCTGCTGATTCTAGATGATGCTGCAACATCAGGTCAAGGTGACTATGTTATTGTAATATCATTGAAGTCACAGGATACTAAATTTGAATCGATCAGACCAGTAGAAATTGCACTCATCCCTTTAACAACTAGAAGAGAGTTGATGATCTTCAAACGGTTGAACAGATTTACTTGAATCATTGCTAAGAAAAAATGCTAAATCAATATTGGTTCATTCGTTTAGGATCTACGATGCCACATATAGACGCACAAATACACATGTTAAATTTATAACAGCCCCTTTTTGCATCGGGGGTTAAAAATAATTGTCCACTCTCCTAGTTCGTCTCATACGCGCTCTCTGGTTACGGAGACTCCTCACTTACTCTTCAGATAAAGTTAAATAGACATTCTATTTGGTCATGAGATAATACGTACGGTGTGTACTCTCTGCCTATGCCGCAAGCGATCTGGCATGATGATATAGATAGATGGATAAATAATTGCAAGTGACGATTACACGCTGCAAGGGGTCTAATCCTGGGTTAAACAAAATATGCTTTTTCTATAGCAAATTTCACAGTCGCAGTCCGGAGTCTGGAACTATGCCCGGTGTAATGATAACAGGCTCACCCTCTATTACGTTGGAACTTTATATATATCTATCTATCTATATCATCACGTTAGATCCCTTGCGGGGTAGGCGGAGAGTACAGAGTTCCAACAGGTTCTTTCCTTACATACCTCTCTGGCTTCCTCCACTCTCATAGTTCGTCTCATACACGCTCGCCGGTTACGGAGACTCTTGACTTGTGCTTCAGATAAGACTCGGTGTATTTAGTCATGGTAGGATAGTAATATATCTCACCGACGGATATGTGGGTGTACACCGTACACCTCTGCGACTCCTGTTTAGGGAATATAGGAATGACGAAGATTAGAAGAAAAACAATATCACCTTAGCAATTACTCCTGTGTTGTGTGTGCCTTTTTAATTTATTTTTTCTAGCCTATTTGACTGTTCCACTCCTGAGCATAGGCCTCCCCTTTATACTTTTGCAGCTGTCGATCTATTGATATTTTGGACCGCGAAGTACCCGAAAAGGTGTCCAAATCGTTCCGCCACCTTACTCTAGTTCTACCTCATTTTCTGCGACCACCACTTGGTATCCAATTGGTGACGGCGTTTGCCCACCTCTGGGACTGCATGCGTGCTACGTGTGTGCGTTTACAAACATAACGTTAACCTATCTATATCATCACGCCAGATCCCTTGCGCAGTAGACAAAGAATATAGAGTTCCAAAAGGTACTTTCCAAATGCATCCAAATTGATACAAACATTTGTAGGTCACCTATCTAATTGTCTCGTGTGGGGATCAAACCCGCTGTTCAAAGCAGCTTCTCTTATCACTAGAGCAAATATTTATGCTACAATTGTTCGGTGCATTTCCGTCGCACATCTTACTATGCAATATTGGAGTGACGCGATTGCCTAATACGTTATTATTATATTACCCACTGTCAACCCTCAGAAGTGCCGCCACAAATTGAAAAGCGTTCAACCATCTAAGGTCATCTTAAAGTTGGATGGTTTACATTTAATGTTTGACCTTTAAAATACAAAAGTTGCGTTGTACGTATTAAAATTAACCTACTTGATTAAAGTTTACATTATTTTTTTATATCAGGAGTTATGAACTCTTTATAATTTTTCGGACTCTGCTAATCAACACTGAGTCTGCGTGATGGAGGGCGACCTATTCTCTCATAGACCGATTTTCGAGAAGTTTTCCAAACTTATGTGTGATTGGCACTTGCTTATTGTGAAGGAAAGGTAAAGGGTAAAGAATTCGGCAGCTTGTAGCGCTGTGGTGTTCGTAGCAATCGACGAGGTTAAGCTCGATCAGTCTGAGATGGGAGACCGTTTGTGATCTCTCCATTTTAGTGCCTGTCCGCGCTTCAAAAGGCGTGCTAAGCCGTTGGTCCCAGTTACCAGTTCATGTGGTGGTCGTAAAACCAAGTTGGAAGCGTTATGGGCAGCTTAATAAGTTTCAACAGCAGGCGACCACAAACTTGCTTCTACGAATCCGCATTGGATCCGTGTGAATGGAGTATGACCCAACCCAAAATTGTGAAAGCAGGCCTTTGTCCATCAGTGGGATACGCTTATTCATAATAGTGAAGGAAAATATTGTAATAAAACCTTTATATCTGAGAGAATTTGAAAAATCCAAGCCGCGAAGTGTGCGCCAAAGTATCTACCGACTCGCCCCTTTGTCACAGTGGAACCAAACAATACCCTAAGCGAAATTTGGGTATTCCTTGTCTCCGACTGCCTTTTGGTGGTAAAAGAAGTGCCGAAAGTATCTATTTGATTTATATTGTAACTAGCTTCTGCCCGCGACTTCGTCTGCATTGATATTAGATAGGAACCTAAAATTTTCCCAGGATAAAATGTGTTCTATGGGTTAATCCAGGTAATAAATTTTGTGCTTATTTGTAATTAAATCCATTCAACCGTTTTTGCGATACAAACTTTTACATTTATAATATAAGTAGCATTAATCTCAAGATAACCAAATGTAAATTTACGGATTATAATTTTAATAAGATTGGCCTTGTCTGTTTCATTGGTATAGTGGCGAATAACACGCGTAGTGATCACGTGGTTCTAGCTTCAAAATCCTGGGTAAAGGGGAATCCTGAGAAAAAGTATTTATTTGAAAGAAAAAAATCCAGTTTCAGTCCTGAGTCTAGAGTCCAGAGATCAACAATCGTCTGCAATAAGTGGGTGTACACAGAACACTTCTATCGCCCCCGCTTGTGGAAGTTAGGCGTAACCGTGTAGATTGGTCTTCCCTTGTGGTAGAAGTAAAACTAGGGACGAATAATTTAGCGTACAGTTACTTTATTTACTTAAGTGGCTCACACACACAATGTATTCATTATCTACCTACTCTAATCATTGAATTAAGTGGTAAGTTAATGAAGAAAAATAAAAACTAGTGTTTGGTTTTCTTCTTCGGTGACTCTAATATTATTTGTACCTAATGTTAGATATTTTAGGACGTAATTAATCTCTGGAACTACTGATACAACTAACGGTTTCACATAAATGAACCTAAACACCTACTTTTTTCAAAAGTATTGATTTTTAGAAGTTCCACAAAAAAGTCCACGACCTAGACAGATTATACTTACAAACTAGTTTTTATTTTTAAGACATGATGACGTTTTTGTGTTAAAATTAAGAAAATATATTAATTTAATCTACAAATTATCTCTCATCATCTCTGGAACGGCCTCCCTGAGCCCATAAGACGCGCTAAGTCCTTGGATATATTTAAGCGTGACATTAAAGCACATGCCCTTCAAATTTAATTTAATACTTCTAGTTTCCCTCTCTAATTTCTACTTCGCTCCTTTTTCACTCGTTTCGTTTCTTAACTCTTATACTTACTCTGTCATTTATTTATATTACGTATAATAGATAAATTTGGATTTTTTTATGAATATCACTTTAATCGTTTATTATTATTATTTTAGTTAAAATTCTATTAGATTGTTGCACTCTACCCATTATTATTTTTATTGTAAGCATCTCTGTCCTCTAACTGAAGGTTGCCTGGAAAAAATCGCTTTAAGCGATAAGGCCGCCTTACTGTACCGATAACTATGCCCAATACTTTTCTTTCTTTCGGTAATTTTTTTTCGTGTGCAATAAAGTATATATATTTTTTTTTTAAATGTATCCCCACACTAGGATTTATTCCTGTGTCGTGGGTGCGTTTACAAACATGAAAATTCACATACTCAAATACCCAGACCGGAACAAATAATTGTGGATCACACAAAGATTTGTCCCGTGCGGGACTCGAACCTGCGACTATTAGACGCAGTGGGCAGAGCGGCTTAAGCTCTTAACCACTGCGCTAAATCGTCCGTCAATCAATATTGTATTGTATTGTAAATTATTTCAAATATAATAATTTAATTTATAATTTATTTGAGATATTTTACGCTACTACACTAACTACTACTAATAAATTAAAACGAAAAAACTTGAAGCGCATGTAATACATAATATCGAGGTGTACAAGAATAGCTGTCCTTGAAAAACTCATGTAACGGTGCAAGCAATCTGATAACTCCGAAGGGATTTCTTTTTCCTCTAATATGGTCGAGAAGAGCATCAGCAGAGCAGCAGCCATCAGGCTGCTTCTCAGGTCCTACTCGTGAAAGGGTGCTGCTGGTGGGGGCTGGTCCGTCCTCTGTCCTTTGACTGATTGAACGTGTACCGTAGTACTGTCTCGTTCGTCATCACACTGGAGCTATAACCAGTTGTTTTGTACGCACTCTTTACATATTTTATAGTAACCCTTTCTCTTACTATTATTATTATACTTTTTATTATATACCTCTACAACATCTCTATTTTGTAAATAAGATGACTATGTAGACACTGACCGATACCATGAATCTAAGTACACTTATGATTAATCTATACTCAAGCACATTAATTTAGCTCGTTTTGCATTGTTCTCCCATACTCCATGAATGCAATGTATACGAAAGAATTGTAAAACTCTCATTTTTAAAAAGAGTAACCGTGGAGTTTCTTGCCCTTCTTCTCCACAAGAATGACTTTCCGAACGGGTGGCAGAGTCTTAAGTAATCAATAATTTTCTTTTTTTGACTATTCATAAGTGCCTTTTGGTCTACTAGAATAAAAAACTTTTGATTTTGATTTTTGGATAATCACTTCCAAGACACCCTAAAAGTTTTGCTGCGCGAGAGCATTATTTATACGTTTACGTTGTTTACCACCCTAACAGTTATGCTGAGTTCCATATTTCAAAATAGCAGACTTCATAGATAGATTCACGATTCACGACAGTCATAGATGGCCTTGTGAACTATCATAGATAGCCATATAAACTTTCCTAACTATAAAAAAATAAACCTATTTTAGTATAAAAATCGAGTTACGAAGTTTTCACCCGTCGCGGCCGATATTACACCATCCTCAAAATTACGCTTTCTTTAAAATGACGTGGATCTGGCTGCTCTATCACAAGTATTTATGTACTTAGTACATATTTCTATTTTTTAGTTGAGAATCTGTCAAAAGTAAGAAAAGTTAAAAGTTAGTTTTCTTAGCCAAATATAGAATTTTAAACACACGACTACTCGGCTAAGTAAATTCTTTTGACTAAGTAATTACGGCCTGTATTACAGAACGTGAATCTAGTTTTAAAACGTTTTAGTTCAAACATCAATGTTTAAAACTAGATTCACGACCACGACGAGCCTAAATGTTTATAGATACAGTTTTTAGGGCCTAGATAAGTTCCAAGTGATTTATTAATATTTTTCTTCCGCATTCAAAGCGCATTGTTCTGACAACGGTCTTTGCGTAGTAAGATGTCATTCCCTATTTGTATGTCTATCTGTCTTTCCGGTTCAAACTTTGTGATCCCTTTTTCAAGACGCGGGTATTCGGTTGAGTTGAAAGGTCATTGTTCTGTCTGGTCATTGTTGTATTGTATGATTTCAAATTATCCATAAATTCTAAGACATTTATTATTAAACGGACAAGCGAGGGAACCGCAATATTGCACAAACAGTATTAGATTTTGAGGTTATAATTCAGTAGCCATTAATATATGAGAGGTTATATATCGTGTGTTGTAAAGATATGGGCGACTTCGATATAAGTACTTACAATACTCTGAAATATTTGTATTAGATTGCAAATTGTCCGTTAGATACGGTTATTTACCATTATTTTAATAAAATAGATAAATAATGATGGCATGGGTAAAATTTTTGTTGGTTCTGAATTTTTGTTTATTCTGGGGCAATTAAGAAGTTTGAGGGTACCCCGGAACAACTATGCCTTTTGGACGTCTACCACCTCAGTCCTTCCCGTGACCATGGGTGCTGCAAAGCACTCGAAACGTCGGGAACTTAAAAATCAAAATAAACCGCGATGAAATCCGAAAAAATGGTTTTATTTCATGTGTTTTTTTTTAGTTTTAAAATACATATTAATCAGTTGATCGAGTGAACTTATTTGCAGCTATACATGGTGTAACTATACACATAGTTTCCCATTGCAAGTTGAGTAACATCAGGTTGAAGATGAGACTAAATCTAGTAACAAAACCGCAAATATCGGTAGTTCAAGCAAAGCATGCATGGACCTCTGCATCGATGAACGGCTCGTTTGGGCTCGTTGGGGGTGTTATCGGAAGTAGAATCCTCTTTGTAATAGCATCCACAGTCCTTGTCTCGTGAGTTACTGCTACCCGAGCAGGACCTCTGGTAGGCAGCCGGTTGTAAAAACAATGCGAAATTGTTAATATGTCTTACCAATGATTAAGGAAATTTGTACCGATTCTAAATTATCGGAGATGGTAAGGAAAATCATGAATACATGCATAATGTAATGTATCCACGTTTACTAAAGGGCCAATTGAAGTTTAATTAATTAACATACATTAAAATTCATGCTTACATGGCACAGGGGTCGCCAAAGACGGGTTCGCAACATGCTACGATTCTGGCAGGTATTTTGCTTCATCTGCAGTCATATGTCTCAGGGACTTCCTTCAATTAGGAGTACTATGCGCTTGACCCTTTTCGAACAGACCATTAATTTGGTTGTGATAAGTTCTCCTTGAGCGTCCTTTTCTGTCGCTTCCACTCACATTTGCTTGCTATATTCCTTCCGTCAGTTGTCTGACACTAAACCTCTTCACATGCCCATACCAATTAAATATAGGCACTACTTTTAATCCTGGTCTTCTCTTCTTCTTCGTCTGAGCGTATTCCCGGTAGCATCCTCAGGTCCTGCTTCGGAGCCCGGGGTCCGCTTTCTTGCTTCTTCTTTTCCAACTCGCGTGGTTGTCGGCATCCTTTGTGGCGAGGCCATTGGCACGCTTGTCATCCCTGACGACGTCAAGCCAGCATTTCTTGAGTCTAGCCCTTCTTCCGGGACCCGGCGGAGGCGGCATGGTCAGGCACTTGTTGTCCACGTAATTTGCCGGTTTCCGTAAGACGTGGCCGTACCATCTTAGGCGGCTCTCCTGCATTTTATCTGCTATGTTACGGACATGGAGGCTTCCGCGTTATGCCGCGATAACACCAGCCACTTCACGCCACTTTGCCCAAGCTGCTGCAATGCGAGCCTTAACGTCGTAATCGATGTCCCTAGTCGCGTGGAGTACAGATCCCAAGTATTTAAACTGGTCTGTTCGTTCGACTTGGTCTTCGCCTATACGAACGGGTAGGGGATCTGTAGTATTACAGGCCATGTACTCATAATCCTGGTCTCCATCTCATCTTAGAACTTACATTTTTTTATCCCACTATCCCTCATTCAGTCAACAAATATCTGATATTGTGAACCATATGTACTCCATAAGGAGCGCATTTCCTCGGTATTCAGTTGACTTTCATGCTTCTATTGCTTTATCTAACTTTCACTGCCGTACTTTCAAAAATCAGTAACGTACTGACTTGTGCTTATTCTGTTATGTGAAACTGCGATGGGATCAGTTTCAAACACATGAATACATTACCCCCATTTTCACAACCTTAGGGGTTGAACAGAAAGTTAAAAATACACTTTTGAAGGATGATGATTCAGCTTTTCTAGTGCTTCATAGACAAAGAGCTTATAGGGTTCTTGGAAATTAGAGGCAGCAGTATTTGTAATATACTTTTATGTACTGCATACAATACAGTTCGAAGAAGGAATGGTTATGTTTCTGAGGGTGGGACTAGAATATCCGACTTCTGGGACCTTTTCTCAAATTGAGGTGAAAATATAGGCGAGAAAGCGAAAAAAAGGGAGAAAGGTTAAACTTTAATCTTACACAAGGTTACCAAAGGTACAAGATAAAGAGTGTCCGTAGCTGGCAAGCATGTAACAAACTATCAGAGGGAATGAGTGAGAGAGTCAGATTATAAGAGGCAAGAAAGGTCTTTAGGTGAAGAACCTATTGGAACACATATTTGCCTGACCCGCGAGGGATTTGGCGAGACGCTATAATATGTACTAGTGGTCGCCCATAGGTCGCTATTCGACGTACTCTTCATCGTTTGCTGGTTATGTTTGACATTCAGTAAGACTATAGACAAATAATATTAAAGACAAACATCAATTTGACGTGTATTGTGTCAAATACATGGTAGTGTGTGTAATGTTTTTTTCATTGATTAATTGTATGTTTTATGCATATTTTAAAAATATTAGCATTCTGCACTCCTTCTCTATATAACCTATAATTGTGGGAAATTTCATACTCCTCCGTCCGCGCAATTTTCGTAAAAATGTGTACGAAGTTTTTGCTTCACGTATTAATATATAGATATGTAGAATTAAAATTTTTGAAGTAGTTTAAGTCTTGGCACATTTATATCATTAACCTCTCTCTCTGTCACATTGGAACCAAATATACCTGCGAAATTTGAGTGTACTGTGTACGCCTCTTCTTGCACATCCACACTAATGTTATATAGAGGAAAGATTTGTATTACCTACTGGACCGATTTCAAAAAGTCTTTCACCATTAGAAAGCTACCATATCCAGAAATAACATAGGTTATATGACATAGACCCGGTAGGTGGCGCTGTTGTCGACCGAGTACGAAGTCGTGGGAAACTGCTAGTATTATATACTTTGCTTTTGAAATAAGATAAGATTGGCACATTGACTTTATAATCCTCGCTTTCTGCGACAGTAGCATCAAAGATACCTGCGATATAGGGATGTACTGTGCACACCTCTCTTAACACTTTCAGCGACAATGAGCCAATAAAACTTGGCTATTAAAAATAAGACTTGGCACTTTACCGTTTGTCTGATTCTACAATGTTTTCTCTTTAAATGCCTACGTATATTCAAAAATAATCCGATGTCTGCCCACGCCGCAAACGTGGTGGTCGTAATATACAAAAGTGGGTACTTTACATCGTTTTATAAACGAACTATTCTCGCAACATTGTCGCGGACATAAAACCACAATATCGTATCTAAGCTTTCTTTATCTCGAGCTATTAACGATACACTTGGCTGTTTATAACTATCGTAAAATATAATTGTTTTATATAAACTTACGGATACATCAACCTGAGGGGTATGCAGAGACGTTAAGAATGTTTATATGAATGAGGATCATCTAAAATGTTTCTTTCATTTTAAGAGAGAGAAAGACAGAGAATAGACTTATATTTTATACAAGGTGTAACGTAATGAACGCACGACCTGAAAGTAATTTGTTCTAAATCAATAACTGCATTGATTTCAACAATTTTTAATTCAACTTACATTTTTTTTCATTTGCAAAAAATGCTGTTACACCTTTAGTGCGCTTTAATAAACTAAATTTATTCTTGATTCAAAGCAATGCATAGATTTTAAATGCATTTCTAAAAGGTATTTCTCAATACGCACACATACACCTACAAGTTTCATTGTTAATTGGGGTATAAAAGTTCTTAAAAAAGGGGTAAACAAATTTAAATTGGGAAATTAGGTTTTCGTATTGAATGTGTGAGGCAATTATCTAATCAGGGTGTCTGAGGTCTTGCGTTATTTACGATACACCTTGTATATAATTTGTAAAATATATTTTTTACGCAGCAAATAAATTTTGAACAGAATAAAAATAGAATACAAACAAATTATTTCAAAAAGATGCCAAGTCTTGTTTGAGACTGTCTGTTTTGTTATTAACTGAGATATAAACTGGCCGGTTTCAATATTCGTCTCAAGGATACATTTGCCTACTATCAGTAGAATTGTGACAGGTTTTCCATATGCAATATGTCAAAATTCTGTTCGTAGTGTTGCCTACTATCTATCCTTGAGTTAAATATTGAAACCGACCGTAAGTATACATCATAGACATCTAGTTCAAGTATATACATACTTATTGTTAATTAGCTATCACGCATGCGCAGTGTTAGGACAAATAGTAAAACTGAAAATGTTTTAAGTGTACGTTTCAATCTCTGACTTTTACTGATGATTAGTATCACTAATATTTTTTGTTAAACCATAATTAAATTGTTCTAGTCTTAAATGTTTCCTTAAAATATAGTCGTATGATAATTGTTTGTCCGAAAGTGTTCGTCCAGTCATTTGGGAGAAACCACTTGACAAGGTTGACTACACAAGCGGTTACTGTGATCGCTTCTAAGCCGGAAATCCTCTCGAAAGTCAGGAATTTCTACGCCTCACACGCACCTCGACCCGGTTCTCTTAGAGGAGATCCCAGAGCTACCCTTACACGCTACTTCACAGAAGACTTGCCCGAGATCAGCCTGGATGAGATCGCGTTAGCCCTTAAACAGCTTAAAAATGGAAAGGAAAGCCCCGGGTGAGGACAGCGTCACGACTGAGCTTCTAAAGGCAGGAGGTACCCCAGTACTTAAAGAGCTTCGTAAGTTATTTAACACTGTCCTCTACACTGGGAGAACTCCGCAGGCATGGAACAGAAGCATGGTCGTCTTGTTTTTCAAGAAGGGGGACAAAACCCTTTTGAAAAACTATAGACCCATATCGCTTTTGAGCCATGTATACAAGCTGTTTTCAAGGGTCATCACGAACCGTCTTGCGTCTGAGGCTCGACGAGTTTCAACCCCCGGAGCAGGCCGGGTTTCGAAGTGGTTACGGCACCATAGACCACATCCACACAGTGCGGTAGATTATACAGAAGACTGCAGAGTATAATCTGCCCCTATGTCTAGCCTTCGTGGACTATGAGAAGGCCTTTGACACTGTCGAGACCTGGTCAGTTCTGGTCTCTTTGCAACGATGCCAAGTCGATTGGCGATACATCGAGGTGATGAGATGCCTTTTTGAAGCCGCAACGATGACCGTCCAAGTACAGAACCAGCAGACTGAACATATCCACCTGCGCCGCGGAGTGCGCCAAGGTGATGTCATATCACAAAAACTGTTCACCAATGTACTGGAGGATATGTTCAAGACGCTGGACTGGAAAGATCGCGGCATCAATTTAAATAGCGCATACATCTCTCACCTGCGATTTGCAGACGACATCGTCATTATGGCTGAAACATTGCAAGACCTACAACAGATGCTGGACAGCCTTTCTAATTCGTCTCAGCGGATCGGTCTCCGGATGAACTTAGATAAAACTAAAGTTATGATGATCGGTCCCGGGTCAACATGCTTGTTGCGATCGCCGTAAACGGAGCCACTCTCGAAGTTGTTTCTGAGTATGTATACCTAGGGCAGTTGCTCTAACTAGGTAAAAACAACTTCGACAAGGAAGTTAAGAGACGGATACAGCTGGGCTGGGCAGCATTTGGAAAACTCCGTCGAGTCTTCTAATCGCCCATACCCCAATGCCTAAAAACTAAAATTTTTAATCGGTGCGTCCTACCTGTAATGACATACGGAGCCAAAACGTGACTACTTACTGTGCGGCTTGTCCACCAGTTCAAGGTCGCTCAGCGAGCTATGAAAAGAGCTATGCTCGGAGTTTTTCTTAGGGATCGAATCCAGAACGAAGTTATTCTTCAGAGAACCAAGGTTACCGACATAGCTCAGCGAATTAGCAAGCTAAAGTGGCAGTGGGCAGGTCACATATGCCGCAGAACCGATGGCCGTTGGGGCAGACTGGTTCTTGAGTGGAGACCGCGTGTCGGGAAACGTAGTGTAGGACGCCCTGTAGCTAGGTGGGGCGACGATATTCGTAAGGCAGCGGGCAGGGAATGGAGGAGGAGAGCTGAAGATCGAGTTCAGTGGCGTGCCATGGGAGAGGCCTACGTCCAGCAGTGGACTGACACGGGCTGATGATGACGTATGATAATTAATATCCTTAGAATAATCAAAATGACATGTACAAAATAATCTGCGCTTCGTTTCAGCTTAAAATGAAGAACGTTTTTACATGGCAAGTTTTTACCTTTTAAATGTAAATAATAAACAAATAAACACCGTCACGCCTATATTCCCCAAGCGGGGATGGCAGAGGTGTACTGAGTACACCCACTTTTCGCCGACGATGTTAGGTTCCGTGTAATAGGGGGCACAATTCCATACTCCGGACTTATACTAGTACATAGTTTTCGTTAGAAAAACTTCATTTGTCCGACCTAGGATTTGAACCCAAGACCGATGATCCGTGATCACCAAGCGATGCCCTTTGCCAGTAGACCAACGAGACAGTCAATAGTACCACGACAGCCAATAATAGGAAAAAATAGAACTTTCTGATAACATAACACGTTTCCTTAAAATTGTTTTAATGTAAAATTAAATTAATAAATACACGTAATACATGCACGTTAGTGTCCTATCATTAATAATACCTCACTAAAGGTACTACTTTCTTCTTCTTATATGTCTAAATGTTTGTCAATCATAAATAAACAATATTGCTTAGTATCGTCCATAGTGCTTCGAATCAGCCAAGTCTCAAACATATTCTTAATTTAAATATTTACAATAAGACTTGGCTGTTTGTCTTTCTTAAAAACAACATGCATTTGTTTTAACTGGCGTATTACAAAGGTTTATTTATAGAGGCGCTCATAGCGCTGTGCGACCGCGGTGTTCTTACCGATTACCAAGGTTAAGCAGCGTTCGACTCGGTTGTCCCGAGATGGGTGACCGTTAGTGGCATTTTCATATTCGAGCGTCTCCGTGCTTCGGAAGGCACGTTAAGCCGATGGTCCCGGCTACCACTTAGTGTGGTAGTCGTTAAGCCGAGTTGGAAGCCTTAAAGGCGGCTTGATAAGTTCCAACAGCAGGTGGCCACAAACCTGTCTCCACCAATCCGCACTGGGTCCGCGTGGTGGAGTATGACCTAATCTCTCTCACCTCGATTTGTGAGAGAAGGCCTTTGTCCAGCAGTGGGTAGTATAGGCTGATATTATTATTTATAGAGGGGTATGTTTATGGCAAACATTGTAAAAACGACGTGACTCGAACCTTTGGTCTGAAGACGCTTATGACGTCATTGCATTATAATTTACTGATCCATAACAACTTAATACCGTTGTTTATCTCACTTCTATAATATGAAAACATTTGGGATTATAATTGTGTATACAAATGGGATTTAAATGTATTTTTTACTAAAAAAATACCCTTGACACATTCCTAAAAACCCAAAGAGCTAACTATAAGATTAAAATGAAATAAAAATCCATGATTTAACCATTAAGTTCTATAATAACATCAACACTTCCCCAAATAATTAACGACCATTACAGTTAAGGAAGCAATTAGCCTAAACCACGCGTCGATTCTGGCAATAATAATCTCGTCTATGAACGCTCAGGACTCAAATCAACATAACATAATACGCCGAGAAGATGAGATCCGGAATCCGTACACATACCGAGCAAACATGGCCACTACGTGCCTAGAACCAACAATGCGGACAGATTTCTAAGAGAAAGCGCACTTTCCACCCCCATCTCAAATACAATGCGCTCGCGCCGACACAAACTAATCAATCCGATAATCGTACCAATAAAATCGATTTTCACGATTCGATTTTAAGTTTTCACATTTCGAACGGTGTTTTATCATTTGGCGACGTCACTGCAATCAACAAAGGCGTCAAAGGCACGGGTAGTGATCGCTGGCGCGATTGCGACGTTGCCGTGTGGCTGCAGGAATGCGGCCGCACTGTTGCCAAGTCTCTCCTCGATATGTCGGGCGATAAACGCGAGTGCATTGGGCGGCGCGAGACACCCGAACGTTTTATGTACAGCGCTTACATAGGATTCCATTTTTGAATCTTTTGACAATTATTAGCGGCCATTTTAGATTTATTAGATTTTTTCTTTTGTACATTGATGGGTTTTATTTATAGCCAGCATTTTATTGAGGTTTATGACATGATAGTTAATTTACTTGGTCGTTTCAAGATTTCTTTTGTTAATATAGCGTGTCAAAACACTTTAACTGTTAAATAATGGCCTTTATTACACATTCATACAGATGTTTAGGGAAAATGATAGAGGAAAATATCTACAATTTGTAGGTATACCGTTGCTACTTAGTTTTTTAGGCCTTTTTATGCTTAATCAAATAAAAATTGCATATTGTCCTTGTAATCATATGCATACTAAATATGCATTTGAAATTCCACATACGCTTTCAACTATTTTAGTAAGTAAGGTAAGTATACAATTCTGTTCATTATATTAAATCCAAATAAAACTCTATAACTACAATGTTTCTGTTTGTCAAGTTTGCCAACCTATTTGCATTTATTGCATGTGAAAAGGAAAATTATATCTATTAAGTTACTTGTAATAGTATTGAATAATTATATCAACATTATATTTATTATAAATAAGTATTTGAATTATAAAAACGTATCTTTCATATAGTACAATTTCTATACATTATTACATATTACTTTAATTCCAATTTCAAATATAACAAAAGAAGGTTCATTAAAAAATAATACTTTTTATTTAAATTAAGAACGCAAGATCGTCAAGTATCGCGAAACGGGACGACAGATGGCATCACTAGGCGGCGCGGGCGCAAAGCCGCGGTTATTTGTCACGGGCCACGTAAGCTTGTGAGCGAGGGTGGGGATTTGATACACACTGAAAACTAATTTATTTTGTCTATTTTAATTATCCAGTTCTTTTTATTGTTTTTATTTATAGCGTTACTGTTTGCATATTGAATAGATTAGGTGATATAGTGAGATGTACTGTCCATTCTAATCTACATACTGTATCCTTAGAATAAATATGATATTATTATTATTAATTATATCATCACGCCAGATCCCTTGCGGGGTAGGCATAGTGTACAGAGTTCCAACAGGTTCTTTCCTTACATACCTCTCTGGCTTCCTCCACTCCCATATTACGTCTCATACACGCTCGCCGGTTACGGAGACTCTTGACTTGACCCTCAGATAAGACTCGGTCTATTTGGTCATGGTAAGATAGTCTAGGTCTTCCCCGGTACCTACATCCTTGCACTTTCGCATTGTATATCTGTTTAATTTACATAAAATGCTGTTATTCCTTCAGTGCGCTATAACAAACTAATTTTATTGTTGATTTAAAGCAATACGAAGATTTCAAATCCACTTCTAAAACGTATTTCTCAATACGCACACATAGACGTACAAATTGCATTGTTTATTGGGGTATAAAAGTGTTTTAAAAAAGGGTTAGCAATTTTGATATTTGGTTTTCGTATTGAATTTGTGAAGAAATTTATCTAATCATAGTGTCTTGTCTTGCATTTTTGTATGATTTGTAGTAACAAAGGTCATAATGTGACAATTTAACAAAGTTGTTAGTAATTTTTTTTGTCAAATTGTCACATTGTGACCTGTCGCCTGAAATTGTCACCTTTATAAAACAAGCTTCTATTAAACAAAGTCCTGTTGGAACTTTGTACTCTCTGTCTACCCCCGCAAGGCATCTAGCATGGTACATATAAATGGATAAATTCTTAAGCAATTGGTCAATGGTTGGTCGATTTATAATGATGAAGTATGTTGCCCCCTTAGTGGTTCTTTGATTTGATTTTATATTTTGTTTTGCAAGCCTATACTGCCCACTGCTGGGTAAAGGCCTTCTCTCACAAATCGAGGTGAGAGAGATTAGGTCATACTCCACCACGCGGACCCAGTGCGGATTGGTGGAGGCAGGTTTGTGGTCACCTGCTGTTGGGACTTATCAAGCCGCCTTTAAGGCTTCCAACTCGGCTTAACGACTACCACATTAAGGGGTAACCGGGACCAACGGCTTAACGTGCCTTCCGAAGCACGGAATAATTTTATAAAGCAAGGAATTTTATATTGCGTCATCATATTTCATATCATCATATTTGTAGTGATAACAATAAAAAAAATGTTAGATTCTTAGATTTACGCAAATATTACACATAAAAAATTTGCGGGGTTTATCGCAGTTTATTTTGGACTTAAAGTCTCTCGACGTTTCAAGTGCTTTACAGCACTCATGGTCACGAAAAAGGCTGGTTATGTAAAGATAGGAAAATTAACTATTGTGAAAATTAAATGAGAAGATTGAGAAGTATCCTTTACAATAAACTGGAGTTTATTTGGAATTTTAATCGTGTCTCTTGAATGTAGTTGAAAGACAAAGGATAGCGGAAGGGCATCGTCGAAATGCGTAAAAAATCATAAAGGTGTGTATCCATTCGTCTATTTTGTGATCGAGGAATTTATATATTACTAGTCTCTGCTCGCGACTTCGTCCGCTTTGACTTTAGACAGGAACCTTACATTTTTCCAAGATAAAAAGTATCCTAAGTGTTAATCCAGGTAATAAACTGTGTGCCAAATTTCATCCAAATCCGTGTAGCCGTTTTTGCGTGATTGAGTAACGAATATCTAAACATACAAACTTTCACATTTATAATATTAGTAGTATAAGCTCACACCGTTACGCCTATATTCTCCAAGCGAGGGTGGCAGAGGTGTACTAAGCCCGCACACATTCCCACCATTGTAACTCCTGTAAGCCAGGATCCACAATGGTCTCCTTAGATGACGCCAAGGTTAGAACATTGGGATGTCCCGGGAAACGCTTTAATTGTCTTGGAACTCGCAACAAATTTAATTAGAAAGAAAAACAGGAGGAGTCGGATAAATAAAATTGCACTTTCCTCCTTTGCAAAGCGGGAGACACAAAAAATTGGCACATCAGCCATAGAGAAGGAGACTACAACTAGGATAGGCCCAGTTGTAAAGCACCACGGATACGAAAAACTGATCCGTGTAGTAAAGAAAGAACAGGTAGAGGTAACGGCCCTTAGTTGTTGTATCCCATCTTTCCTGCCATTCGGTCAAGAGATCTTCCTAGGCGATTGATTGCGGTTTGAAAAATGTAGTGATTTTACAACGGTCTTGAGGCAATAGAAACTCGGTGTTTAAGTTTTCTCGATTGGAATAGTACATTGTCGCGCGTCTCTGAACCTCAAGACCGACTGGAAGCACACCTTTATGCCTTACATAAAAATAGCAGTGCCAAGCGTTGACTCTAAAGCAATTTACGCCGTGCCGCCCCTATCGTGGCCCTGTCGGCCCATACAGGTACACCGTAAAACATACAGCCTAAGTATGTTGCTCCGTAGATTACATTTTTTAAGAGTATTAAAACGAAGGCCCCAAGTTGACCTTGATATTCTGGTAAGTGCATAAAAGTTTCGTTTAACTTTTTCGTCAACAGTTTTTATATGTTCAATTAATGATAAATTTCTCTCTAGAACTAAACCGAGGTAACAAACTGATTTTATTCTTTTGAAAATTTGATTGTTGAATTTAATGCGCGGCACTGATTGTAAATTCCCTTGTAATAGGAGAACGCTGAGGACATCCATCCCATCGTCAGCGATTTAGACACTGCATGGTGATCAAGTTTTAGTTTAGTCGTGCCTTGTGAAAAGTACGACTGAATAAGTAGGTGGTTTTATAACATCCACTAGCCTTCAGCTTAGAAGTAGCATTGACCACCATGTGTTGTCGAAAGCACCAGAGATATCGAGGAAACCGCTTAAAACATATTTAAAATGTGTAGTGCTGATAGTTGTTCTAACGGATAGGGCTGCGTCTATTTGCCCGATGTGAATCCAAATTGTTTCCGATTCAATGTTAGCACACCGAGTAACAGGCGAGACGCTCTAAGAGCTTACCTAGCGACGATATGACTTTGGGTCATCAGGTGGCTTGTCGCCACTCTTCGGAATAATACGTATGAATCCGCGACGCCACACTCTAGGCAAGAGAAGAGGCACATTCTCAGGTACACATCGATTGAAAACCTGTAAAATTGAGTCACCCGACGTTCGACTAGCTTATTTTATCATTATATATGTTATTATTGTTATCTTATCTTCACCGCCGGCTTTGTTCAGAGGGAGAGCTCGGACAATGTTAATGAATTCGTCGCGAGCTGGAAGATCAGACGCGGGGGAAAGAGGTGACTCTATGGCCCACGGGCGTATCTGCTTATGATGTGATATGATGCAAGACACTCGTGGTCTCTTCAATACCAACGAAATGCTTATTATTTACTTTGATGTTTTGTATGTATGCTAAGTCGATTGGTCGATTTGCTTTGAACTCGTGCTACAGTGGAGACCAAGGGCCCTTGCTATCTAATTTATGTACTACCCTATTAGGTAAAGCGTTTTCAGATTTTTCAACCACAGCTCTGTAGTGAGACCTGGCAACTCTAAGTGCAACTAAAGCTTCCTCAAACGTGTCTCCTGTGATTTTAGATTTTTTGAGCTTATTGTGTTTCTTACGTGCCCTTTGGAAGCATTTGCGGAGTTCAACTAAGTGATTACTCCACCAATCGCATCTCTTGGTGTTTGGTAACGATACGCAGCCTAAAGCTACGTCGGCTCAATATATTAAAGAATCCGACATTATCTCTGCACTTTCTTCCGCGGATAATTCTTGGCGAGTAAAATCTCCGACACACGACGAGGCGTACCGTGTGCATTTATCGCCGACGATGTTAGGTCCCATTTAATAGGGGGGAGCCTATTGTCATATACCAGGCACAATTCCAGACTCCGGACCTGTACTAGGAATTTTTCGATAGAAAAACTATTTGTCCGACCTGTTATTCTGGTTATGGTAAGTATTAGTAGATTGTACCTCGATGCAATTCCCAGGATGCAAACCTATGGAAGACTTGCGAAGAAATTAAGTGACCAATCCCAGACCCTAAACTCAAATAATTTATTTTGTATAAGACCTGCGGGGGCGCATACAAATAGTCAATTTACTTATCTAATTTAACTACTACTCTACCACCGAATCGGAACGCGGCCTCCACTGAGAAGATCCGGCAAAGAAACTCAGCGGGTTTGTCTTTTTTTATCTAATCCTGTCTCTATTTTCCTTTCTATTTTTTTTAATCATGTTGTTTGGATACAATGTTTAGGTTACAATTAAATTGTTTAAGATCTATCTCCAGTGTGATTCCGTACGACCAAGATATGAGACTAATGATGTTATATATAAAGTGTCTAGAGGATTCCAGATGTACCAGTCCCCACAAGCAGCACCCATTCACGAGTATGACTACTGGAACAGCCATCACTCCCCTCGACCATATTGGAGGGAAGGGAGTGACCCGCGCCAGACAGCCACCGCAAGCAAACACATAGTTAGCACGAACAAACCAGAACCCAAAAGACGATGGTCAGAATGTGTCTATAAAGCAGCAATACTCCGATCTTGTTTAGCACAACACGTAGTTAATTCAATCAATCAAATCAGCCTATTGCAGTCCACTGCTAGACAGGGACCTCTCCTAATCCGTGCTACGATACACGGTCCTCCGCCTTCCGCATCCAGTCCCACCCTGCGACCTTCTTAAGGTCGTCGGCCCAACTAGCTGGGGGCGCCCTACCTTACGTTTGCCGAGTCGCAGTCTCCACTCTAGAACTCGTCTGCTCCATCGGCCATCGGTTCCTGGAGACATGGCCAGCCCACTGCCACTTTAGCGAGCTCACTCTACGAGCTATGTTAACTACTTTGGTTCTTTAACGGATAACCTCATTTCGGAGTTTATCCCTGAAAGAGACTCCGAGCATAGCCCGCTTCATAGCTCGCTGCGCGACTTTGAGCCTATGGACTAGCCCTACTGTAAGTGTCCACGTCTCGGCACCGTATGTCATGACTGGTAGAACGCACTGGTTGTAGACTTTCGTCTTCAGGCATTGCGGTAAGAAAACCAGACGTAGTTTGCTGAATGCTGTCCAGCCCAACAGGATCCTTCTGTCGACTTCTTACTCGAAGTTGTTCTTACCAAGCTGGATAACCTGCCCAAGGTGTATTCTCGAACAACTTCGAGCATCTATTCTTCGACGTAGACTGGTCCCGGCGTGACATGTTCATTGAACATGATCTTGGTTTTATCCAATTTGTATCGTAGTTAATTACAGTAATATAATTTAATGGCTAAACTGAGTCATGAGTTAGAGTTAAAAATAGAGATACTTGAATCACAACTGAAACAGCGATTCAATTCGTAAATTATAAAGTACTAGCATTAACTTAACAAACAGTGCGCATGTCTAACTTAATTTACTTAAATAGGTGCCACTGCATAAGTTATTTGCATAGTCCGGTTGTCAAGGCATAAAGCAAAGCGTAACTATTGCATCGGTTTAGTTAACGTAATAGTGGTTAGGAAATGCTCCAGTTTTTGAGTTATAAAGATGTTGCGATATATTCTGAGAGAATTTCGTTCGTTAAGGTTTAGTTGCATCAGTTAAAGTTAATGGGAACCTAACCCTATCTCCCAAAAATAGGCTCTATTTATAGAAGTTTGTTGATGAATGTACTGCGTATTTGTTATAAGAAATATATATAAAAATGAAGATGAATAAGTCGTTAATTTAATGTACGGAGTACAATTGTACAATATGACGTATTTAATTTCAAAAATAATACTTTTAAAAAATATCTATCTTGAATATATATTGCAAATAATCTATTGACAAAAAGATTACAATGCGAAAGTGGAAGGATGTAGGTACCGGGGGAGACCTACGCTATTTTACCATGACCACATAAACCTAGTCTTATCTGAAGGACAAGTCAAGAGTCTCCGTAACCGGTGAGCGTGTATGAGACGAACTATGAGAGTGGAGAAAGCCAGAGAGGTATGTAAGGAAAAAAGCTGTTGGAACTTAGTACTCTCTGCTAACCCCGCAAGGGATCAGTACTGATGATGATAGTGATAGATAGATAGATGTTCTATTCGATGGTAGATAGGATATGTGTAAAATATACACGAAAAAAAGCTTAAGATATGCTCTATAACTTGTATAGATGACTTTTTATTTTAAGTAATTATATCTGAATTATCTTAATAAAACCTGCATTTTGGGTCACCCGGGCACACTTTTCATGTCGTCAAGATCACTAGACAAGGGAAATTTTTTAAAGATGAATTCTCAAGGTCATTCACGTTAGTAATTCCCTTAAAGGTTACAGTTAAAGTTAGATTTCTGTGTGTCAAGGACTTGGTACTCCATTTTCTTTGTTTTACGGACTATTTGACATTAACGTTTACTGGTACAACTAACCCTTAGAGATCACAAGCGACCTGCACCGGCTTCGCACAAGCAATTATCGTCATAGGTCAACCAATTTGAACAAAATATTTGTTAATTGTATTCCTTATGAAAGGTGTATCGTAATTACGGCAGGACTTCAGACACCTAATTGCTTCAAAAATTCAATACGAAAACCAAATTTAAAAACTTTTACCCCTTTTTCAAGCACTTTTGTCCCCCAATTAACAATGAAACGTGTGCGTGTACGTGTGCATATTGTGAAATATATTTCAGAAAATTATTTGAAATCTCCATCTCGCTTTAAATCAATAGTAAATTTAGTTTGCTATAGCGCATTGAAGGAGTAACAGATTTTTTTTCAAGTATTGAAAAAAAATCATAAAATAAACGTTTATTTGCATGCTTTCATATCTATAATGCTAAAATAGGATGTATTCTTTCTATTTTTGCTCAAAATTTAGGTCGTAGACCTTTACATTATTGTAAAAACTGTTTCGTTTTCAAGGTCGTCATTGAGTCGAACTTCCTAATTATTTTGGGCGGTTTACGAGATATTTTTAGCTGTTTTATTGTCTAGATGACATAAAATTACACATCCAGGTTTATTTATCGGTTATTTACGATTAGAAAATACAATGAATCATTTGTAATAGTTTTCTGAAAATTCTCCTAAAAAGATTTGTTTACGTGAAAACGAGAAAATTTTCCGATTTCCGGGTGTGTACATTTGAGCTAAGAATTTTAATGGTATTTGGTAATAAACTGTATTAAATTGTGCTTAAATAAAACACATCATCATCGTAAAATCATCATACATTTTATTTCAAGTGGAAACGCTATAGTTTTTAATTATCATATTTTTTCATTTTTTTGCAATCGTCGGCAAAAATGGGTTTCCACCGATACCATCTGAGACAATACTGTCCAAATCTTCCGAGCTTAAAGGTTAAAAAGAAATAAGAAAGGAAGTAGGCATTGGATACATAACTTGTGTTTTCGCTCCAGGACGACTAAAATTACACCGTGTTTATTTACAGATGGGAAACTAATCGTTTTATAAATACGTACTATAAATGTGAAAACAAATACAAATGATATCATCACGTTTACATTTCCAAACAGAGATGGCAAAGCATTAGGTCTCAGTGTAATAGGACAAGCCTGTATTTTTTTAGATAGAAAAATCCCTATAATTTTTGGCTAACCTAAGACACAAACTCAAGATCTCGTCATTGCTAGACATATGTTTTTACAATTTTATGATAGTATCGGTGGTCGAAAGTGTTCGTTCAGTCTTTGGGAGGAGTCATCTGACGAAGTTGTCAAAAGCCAGTTGGGACGTCATCACTTCTAAGCCGGAGATTCTTTTAGAAGTAGAATACTTCTAAAGCCGATGACGCGCCTCGCATACATTTCGTCCTGATCCCGGAAATGAGGATCCTAGAGCTACATTAAGCCGTCACTTCACGAAAGACCTGCCCGAAATCACCCTAGACGAAATCGTTATGGCTTTTGAGCAGCTAAGGAATGGATGAAACAACTGAACTGTTAAAAGCGGGAGGTAAACCGAAGCTGAAGGAGCTCCAAAATATTTTTAACTCTGTCCTCTTTAACAGGAGAACTCCGAAGGCTTGGGGTAGGAACGTGGTTGTATTGTTCTTCAAAAAGGGTGATAAGACCCAACTGAAGAACTACCGCCCTATTTCGCTCCTGAGCCACATTTATAAGCTGTTTTCAAGAGTTATCACGAGTCGTCTTGCGCGAAGGCTCTGTAAATTTTTACCCCCGGAACAGGCCGGGTTTCGAAGAGGGTATGGAACCATGGACCACATCCACACTATACGGCAGATTATACAGAATACCGCATAGTATAATCGGCCCCTGTGCATAGTATTTATATTATAGAATATAGTATTATATACTATGAGAAGGCCTTTGACTCAATCGAGACCTGGTCAGTTCTGGAATCCTTGCAACAATGCCAAGTTGACTGGCGACACAAACAAGTGTTAAGAAGTCTCTATAGCGCCGGGGATATTGGAAAATTACGTCGAGTATTGACATCGCCTATTCCACAAAGCCTAAAGACAAAACTCTTCAATCAGTGCGTCCTGCCCGTTATAATTTATGGAGTCAAAACGTGGACACTCACGGTTGGACTGGTCCATAAATTTAAAGTCACTCAGCGAGCTATGGAAAGGGCTATGCTCGGAGTTTCTCTGAAGGATAGAATCCGGAACGAAATTATGCGACAGAGAACCAAAGTTATCGACGTAGCCCACCGGATTAGTAAGCTGAAGTGGCAATGGGCCTGTCACATGAGCCGAACAACCGATGACTGCTAGGACAAACGAGTTCTTGAGTGGAGATCACGGACTGGCAAACGTAATGCAAGACGCCCTCAGGCTAGGTGAAGCGATGACCTTCGTAGGGCGGCTGGCAGAAATGGCTGGATGCGAGTAGCCGGGGATCGTACCCAGTGGTGTGCACTTGGAGAGGCCTATGTCCAGCAGTGGACTGCTATAGGCTGATGATGATGATGATAGTAAAGATTTACTAAATAAAAATTTAAACACCAGAGTTGTCTTAATTGGATTTCACAACGTCTAAAACGTTTAAATACAAGTTTTATTATCCAAGCAAGAAGGAAGTCACATTTAAGTTATTGCATCTATAATTTATATTCGACAAATGTTTGTGTGTTGATTAAGTTTCACAATTGCTTAAGCTTATCCTTTCACTTATCGTGGTGACAGTTTTTTTACTAGCCTATTTTACTGCTCCACTGCCGAATAAAGTGCGTCCCCTTAATTATATTTGTTGTGATTATAAAACATACCAGCTTCCTGGATGATAAGATAAGAAATTTAATCGTCACTTATATTATTATAAATATGAAAGTTTTTATGTTAAGATGTTTGTTACTTAATCACGCAAAAACGGCTAAATGGATTTGGATGAAATTTGGCACACACTTAGTTTAGCCACCTGAATTAACAAATAGGATACTCTTTACTTTTTACAATACGAAATTGGAAGGATGTAGGTACCGGGGAAGACCTAGACTATCTTACCATGACCAAATAGATCGAGTCTTATCTGAAGGACAAGTCAAGAGTCTCCGTAACCGGAGCGTGTATGAGACGAACTATGAGAGTGGAGGAAGCCAGAGAGGTATGTAAGGAAAGAACCTGTTGGAACTGTGTACTCTCTGCCTACCCCGCAAGAGATCTGGCGTGATTATATAGCTAGATACTTTTTATCGTCGAAACATTTTAGATTCCTGTCTAAAGCCAACGCGGACGAAGACGCGGCTAAAAACGAGTTATGACTATACAAAGTTGGAGAAGAAACCGAGACAACTTGCAAGCGTTTTGTAGCTTTTCTCTTTCTGAAGTATATAGCTCCTTGTTCTGACCAACGTGACTTTTCCAAGTAAAATGTCATTCTCGCACATTTTTCCATTTACTAATAGCATTGACGATTGTAGATAGTAATTTTGTGGGTTAGCCAGTGGAAATGATTACAAAAATAATTCATCTACATATTCAGCTAATATTTTAAACCTTGTAATTACAGGCCGAAAATAAAACATTTTGATGTAGACATGGTGGTCCCATACGTGAAAGATCTTCACTCCTATTTACCTTTAGGGTATGATTTTAATATGTTTGACGACTCGTGTTAATTTAAAAATACATAGGTATATGTACTTCCAGTACTTACCTAAAGAAACTGTCGACTCTGCCTTTAGGAAATAAACCCTAAACTACAGATATTCATACATTCCCCAAGCGTCGGTGACAATGATGCTCTACGTATCCCCCACATATCCCCGACGATGTTTGACCCAATAGTGTTACCGGGAAACATTCCAGAATCTTGTTGCTGATTTATCAAGAGAAAAACCCCCAATAACACGTTGTCTGACCTAGGATTCGAACCCAGGATCTCGTGAACACCGGCCACGCCAGAAAATAAGGCCAATATATACACAGTCACGCCTAGATTCCCCAAGCGGAGGCGGCAGAGGTGTACTGGGTACACCCAAATTTTCGCCGACGATATTAGGTCCCATGTGATAGAGGGCGAGCCTATTGCCATATACCGGGCACAATCCGGACTCTTACTTGAAATTTTTCTATAGAAAAACCACATTTGTCCGTCCTAGGATTTGGACCCGGAACCTCGTGATCATAAAGCGCTAAACATGGGTAACTCAACCAAATTCCTTGCGTTAACTCAGTAACTCAGGTGCAGTTTACTGCGCCGGCTCATTGCGTTAACTCAAAATTGCGCCATGGCGGCCAAAATGGAGCGCGCCAAGTGAGCAGCGAAACGTGCGCCATTTGCACGCCGCGCTCACAGGTTCTTAGCACAAACAGCGCACAGCGCGAGAACTGCGTTAGCTCATTGTTTACTTAGCGAGTGAGTGAGAGAATAAATGAGATCGGGCATGGTGACACTTAACAACTCAACACTTTAACACTTTTCGAATTGCCCGGTCCTACGCTGTGCGCAACACATTTTGAAGAAGTGTTGTTGACGCAATTGCGCGGCGCAGCGGAGTGTTACACATGTCTACAAAGCGCATCATTCGCCATTAGACGAGAGCAGGCAGAACGAGGCAGTATAAAGCCAATATTTGTACAATTACGCCATATGCAGTGCCAGATCGTATAAATGTCAGGCGACTTGATATTTATGAAACTTAGACCTTGGAATTTAATTATCGGAAACATCGTTAAGGACACACGGTTAGGGTTACCAGACCCTAAAATACATAAGTCTAACTTGGTATTTTGTTATGCCCGACATTTATGCAAAAAGCCGGGCATGTATTAATAATAGTTTTTAAAAGCCGGACATGCAGTGATAGCCTAGTGGTTAGACCGTTGAACTGCAAAGTCAGAGGTCTCGGGTTCAAACCCAGGCACGCACCTCTGTCTTTTCGAAAGCATGTGCGTATTTAAAATTAATTATCACTTGCTTTAACGGTGAAGGAAAACATCGTGAGGAAACCTGCATGCCTAAGAGTTTCTCGAAGGTGTGTGAAGTTCGCCAACCCGCGCTGGGCTAGCGTGGTGGACTATGGCCTAAACCCTCTCAGTTGGAGAGGAGGCCCGTGCCCAGCAGTGGGACAGTTTCTTAACAGGGCTAATATTATTATTATAAAAGCCGGACACACATTTTTAAAACTTATCACTTAGTCGCTGAAAGCTCTTGTTAATACTTATTTATATATAGCGGCATTATCACTACTGAATTCATTATTGCAATGTAAATTAGACGTAATTTTTTGTGCAATGACTTGATAGACTTAATGATGACAGCCTCCTTGGTCTAGTGCCAAAGTTCATCGCTTGGTGATCACGAGGTCCTGGGTTCAAATCCTATGTCGGACAAACGAAGTTTTTCTAACGAAAACTTCCCAGTATGAATCTGGAGTCTGGAATTGTGCCCGATATATGGCAAAAGGGCCCCCTATTACATGGAACTTAACATCGTCGGCAAAAATTGGGTGTACACAGCACACCTCTGTCATTTGTCAATTAATATTTGTGAGAGTGTATTCTTGAATTTATTTATAATATTAGCCCTGTTAAGAAATAGTCCCACCGTTGGGCACGGGCCTTCTCTCAAAGAGGATGAGATGAGAGGGTTTAGGCCATAGTCCACCACGCTGGCCCAGTGCGGGTTAGCGAACTTCATACACCTTCGAGAAACTCTTTGGCATGCAGGTTTCCTCACGATGTTTTCCTTCACCGTTAAAGCAAGTGATAGTTAGTGGAGCAAGAATGCAAAATGTAAGTCAATTAAGTAATTAAATCTCAATTCAGTCAAGATTCAGTCTCAGTGTTAATTAAATACGAGAATTGACCTTCTGTTATTACAGAATTAAAAACAATTCTGCTTTCATCGTACTGCCATGACATAAAATGTACATATTTATTTCGAATTTTGTAGGTTTATCTACAATGTTTATTCTGTCGTCTATCTATCATCACGTCAGATCCTTTGCGGGGTAGGCAGAGAGTACAGAGTTCCCACGAGTTCTTTCCTTACATACCTCTCGGGGTTACTCATACATGCTCGCTGGTTACGGAGACTCTTGACTTGCCCTTCAGATAAGACACGGCCTATTTAGTCACGATAAGATAGTCTAGGTCTTTCTAGGTGCCTAAATCCTTCCACTTTCGCATTGTATATCTGTTTTTTTATTCTTTCTTCCGTTATTCATTCTATGTGGCCTGCCTCATCTTTATTTTTTCATCGTTACTCGAAACTCGTACCGCGCGGTCCCAGAACGTATTGGTGGAGTTAACTTTGTGGCTAACCGTTGGAGCTTATCAAACCGCCAATAGGCTTCCAACTTGGCTTAACGACTGCCACATTAACTAATAAACTAATTTGACGGACGATTTAGCGCAGTGGTTAAGAGCTTAAGCAGCTCCGCCCACTGTGTCGAATAGTCGCTGTCGGTTCGATTCCCGCACGGGATAAATCTTTGTGTGATCCACAATTATTTGTTCCGGTCTGGGTATTTGTTGTGACGCACCCACGACACAGGAATAAATCCTAGTGTGGGGCTACGTTTTTTGTAAGAAAAAAAAAAGAAATTTACAAAATGCTATTGTAATCATTAATCTGATTACATTTCGCCCATCTCTGTTTACAAACCACTTACGCTTCCTCCACTCTCATAATCGTCTCATAAGACTTAATCTAGTGTAATATTAGTAACTAGTTTTTGCCGGCGACTTCATCCGCATTGACTTTAGACAGGAATCTAACATTTTTTCCGCTATAAAAATTTTCCGATGTGTTCCAGGAACCACTATCTGTATGCTATTTCATCTAAATCTGTTCATCCGTTTTTGCGTGGTTGAGTAACGAACATCTTAACATACAAGCTTTCATATTTAAAATATTAGTAAGATCTAGATGTACATATAATTTATATTCGGTCCGTATATTCGCAGTATCTACGCCACGCGCTCAGGGCGTAGGTATTGCCTTATCAGTTCTTATCGGCGTCAACGTGCCGCGGTCTCGATTCGACCACAAGTACGTGGCGAAAACATGCCACTCTCATTGCTTATAGGGTCAGACACATTTTGTTTTAAAAACATTACTTCTACGTTGACGATTGGTTAAAAAGCGTATGATCTAGTCGGCGACTGCAATCTGCGGAAAGCTTAAAACCAAATTATTCGACCACCAATAAAAATAAACTCTATCCTAGGTGGGACAGTGTGATTAATGTTTTTCTATCAGTAAAATGTCAATATCAGTACCTATTTTTTATTGAGACTAAGCCCGCCACACATTCCCACTATTGTAACTCCTGTAAGCCAGGATCCACAATAGTCTCCTCAGATGACACTAATGTTTGAACCTAGGGGTGTCCTCGGAAGCGCTTTACTAGCCTTGGACAAATTTAGTTAGAAAGAAAAACAGGAGTAGTAGAAAAAATTAAATTCCACTTCCCTCCTTTGCAAAGTGGGAGACACAAAAAATTGGCACATCAGCCATAAAGAAGGAGACTACAACTAGGATAAGCCCAGTAGTAAAGCACCTCGGATAACGAAAAAATATTAACAGGGCCTATTTGTGAGCCTCATGTTTGAGTAATATGTATGGCAAAAACACTTGAACGCACGGAAATTATCAGGAGTTTCTGTGAGATCCGTTTAGTAGATTACCTCAGACGTATTTCGCAGACTGTTTAATATATTGGTACGCTCGTTGTGCCAGAGACTGCACTCCCAAAGAACATGGTGTGCTGATTGTTCGTACTCGCGGTGAGACGTTGAACATTGACATAACGGTGAAAGTACCAGTTTAATAGAGAATAATTTAATAAGTATCTATAATGTACCTATAATGACACTGAATCGCCTTCTATTAAATTGAGACTTAGGTCTCAATTTAATAGAAGGCGATTTTAATGATGTTAGCATCATCGTCTAAAATTGGGTGTACATCATACATCTCTACAGCCCCCTCTTATGGAATATCACTAATTTCAATCTTCCTCATTCGCCGTAATAAATAAAAAGTAACCATAAATAAAAATTTACATCTATACGGTGATTTTAATTGCACCTCTTAGGGTCTCCCCACATTTACCGACACGGAATCGGCTTAAGCCGAGTGGGTATCACCACACTACTCGCATTAAGCCGATCAGCTGTCGCGACGGCTATTAGCCTACGTTCGCCGTCGTGACGGTTGTTAACAAGCGTTCAGTAGTTGCGTCCTCCGAACCGCGACAAACAATGATATTTTCTTACTGATATTATTGATTCTGTTGTCCGTGATTCTTGTATTAAGATGATACTATGGATTCAGATTGGTGAACTAACAACGTACAGCAATCGTCGCCGCTCTGCCGTCGTCGGCGTTGTAAAGCTACCTTCGGAGATGTAGGCATGCCGATGGGAGCATTCAGGTGCCGTTCGTTGCCGTTCGGTCGTCGTTAAAGTCGTAAACATCGATACGCGGACGTTCGGCTACTATCAGCACCATACGGATGCGGTCAGCAAATCGACAAACCACCGTTTCGCCGTCGGCCGACGACGAGTTGTGTGATGTACACCTCTATGTTCTAGACATTAAGCTTATTCAGATCGGCTTAAGCCGATTCCGCGTTAATGAATGTGGGAAGACCCTTAGGAACCATTTCTAGATTCGCACCACCAGTCACATGTGGATATCAATAAATTCAAATATGGTAATAAGTTTACTATCGCGGCAACAGACATTTTATCGCGGCGACATTTATGTTACAGCTTGTATATGAAAAAAAACTAAATAACATTACCTTTGGGACCACCACGTTATGAATCAATAAATGTCAATCTTTTTTTCAGCTGTTCTTATGACAAGGCTAAAAATCTTAGCTTTCATTGTTTGGGGTATTTCATCAAAATATACGTGTGGATTTTATTTGCAGTAATTTTTAATTTTATTTCTGTAAACTCAACAATAACAAGGGAATAGTTTCTAGAAGTCCTAGGACGAGGCTACTTTTTTTAATGGTTGTATGAATTACTGAATTACCGCTGAGACGTCTCGTTGTAAATCATTTTAAAGCTCGAAACACCAAATGGCTTTTATTTTCCATTCAAGGGTTCTCGCCCTTGCGTTCAATGACCCTTGTTTAAAGAAAATTATTTTATGTATGAGTTCATACCACAGAAATCGTAATATTGAAATACTGGAAGTGAAGGGCACGATTTCCTTCAAACCTCTGTCGCCGCTTAGTTATGAAGTCATAACTCAAATAATTTATTTTGTATAAACCCTGGGGGCTTACTTACAAATTGACAATTTATATGTATATATTTTTTGTAACTAATATTATTTTTTATAACTAATCTACCACCGGATCGGAACGAGGCCTCTACTGAAAAGATCTGGTGAAAAATTCAGCGAGCTTGTCTTTTTATTTAATTCTCTCTATCTTTTTTCTTTTTAATTTCTTTTTACTCAATGATATTGTATGGGTATAATGTTTAGGTTACAATTTAAAAGTTTACGATATAGCTCCAATGTGATGCCTGCCGAGATATGAGACTAATGATGTTATTTCTAAGAAGTAGAGGTCTAAAGGATGCCGGTTGGACCAGTTCCTACAAGCACCATCTTTCGTGAGTATGACTACTGGAACAGCCATCACTCCCCTCGGCCAGATTGGAGGGAAGGGAGCCCGCGCCAGACAGCCACCGAAAGCAAAGTGAACATGACCAAACCTTACATGCACAGTTTAATAATAATAGACATGGACGCACAATATTGCTGTAAAAATACTTTCCGATGCATTGAAATACCTTAGAAGTCGCGCGTATATTAAAAAGGCGACAACTCGCTACTTCGCGAACGCGTCCAACCATCGGAATACCGAATCGTAGCCGCTACCACCGCCCGCGGCATATTCTCACCGACCCTCCCGAAGCCCTTATTCCCTTCTTTCGAATACAGATACCACACACAGGATCAGACACCGACCTCGCAAACGAGATCGAATAATCCCTTGCCCGCCGACCGGTGCCGGTAAATTTTCATGTTTGTAAACGCACCCACGACACAGGAATTAGTCCTAGTGTATGGCTACATATTATTTAAAAAAATACTACTTCTATCTATATCATCACGCCAGATCCCTTGCGGTGTAGGCAGAGCGTACAGAGTTCCAACAGGTTCTTTCCTTACGACTTCTAGTGTCTTAATATAACGAATTCTTTGGTTCATACATAGAAACACCGTCACACCTACATTCCCCAAACATGGTTAGCAGAAATGTATACCCACCCACATTTCGTAAGGTTTCAATGCCAGTAAACCGTACCTTCATACGTTATGTTTTGTGTGATCAATGTCATCAAATGGTAAATAAGTTAGTAAAATAACATAACTTCCTGACTTCATTCATGTACCTAGAGTGAAAATTAAGGGGGTAAAATTCATTTAATGATTTTGTGGCTTACAGAAAGTTATTAGCTTGCTTCCGATATAAATGTTTTTCCAACATATTTTCTTTATATTTTCATCATTAGCCTTAACTGCAGGGCAAATGCCTTCCTCAAACGAACGTGATGACAACCAGATTTAAGGTTTCGCCACATAGCCGACGCAGCGCGACGGGAGCGCGACGATGGCGCGGCTTGGGGCGATGTAATGTTCTGAAATGTACGGGAGACGCCACACAGCGCAGTCCTGCTCGGCGCGACGGCAAACGTCACGGCACATAGCCAAGCGCTTCCGTCGCGCTCCCTTTGCGCTCCGTCGGCTATTTGACCAAACCTTTAAAGTATCTGCATGCAGCTGTTACCACTTCTTGTGGTAGCCGTTAAGCCAAGTTAGACGCCTCAAGGCCGTCTTGACATGTTCCAACAGCACCAATCCGCACTAGGTCCGCGTGGTGGAGTAAAACTTATTCTTTCTCATCCTGATTTGTGAGAGAAGGCTTTTGATTTGTCGTATAGACTGTATACAGTATCTAATTCTCTTTGTCGACTGCCTCATGGTCTGATATTGCGTAGTGCGGATTGCGATCACGAGCTCCTGGGTAATAATAATAAAACGATGGACGATTTAGCGCAGTGCTTAAGAGTTTAAGCCGCTCTGCCCACTGTTTGTAATAGTCGCGGGTTCGATTTCCGCACTCGACAAATCTTTGTGTGATCCACAATTATTTGTTCAAGGCTGGGTATTTGTGTATGTGAATTTTCATGTTTGGAAACGCATCCACGACACAGGAATAAATCCTAGTGTGGGGCGTTTTTAAAACAAAAAAAAAATACCTAGGTCGGACACAGTATAGTTTCTCTATCTAAAAATACTGAATAGCACTCCGTAGTCTGGAATCATGACCGCTTTCATAACTCGACCCCTATTACATTGAAAGGAAAATGTCGGTGTACACAGTACACACCGTACACACCGTAACCGGCGAGCGTGTATGAGACGAACTATGAGAGTAGAGGAAGCCAGAGAGGTATGTAAGGAAAGAACCTGTTGGAACTCTGGCCTCTCTGCCTACCCTATATATAGATACACAGTACACCTCTGCCAACTCCGTTTGGGGAATATAGGCGTGACGGATTTAATTTTAACAATATCTAACCGACCCTTCCGGATCATGTCTGATTTACTTTTCCCCTATCCACTTTATTGATTTAAAAGCCGAGTGCACACCGCGTGGATGCAATTACAGCTCAGTCCGCCGCTGGCGGCTTAAATTCAATTTATACTGTAACATGGCTTAATAAAATTTGCCTCGACGCTCGCCTGGCGAAGTGCAACTGGTCGGTCAAACTGAATTATATTTCAGTCTACCTATCTGTATCAGTGCTACGAACACCTCAATGTTACTACATTGGCGTAATATCATTAAACCAAGTTGAAAGCTTTATAGGCGGCTTGATCATTTTCAACAACAGATGGCTACAAACCTGCCTCCACCAATCAGCACTTAGTCCACGAGGTGCAGTTCGTAATCGCTCTCATCTCGATTTGTGGGTGAAGGCTTTTTAACAGTCTGTTTTGTTACTGTCCTACAGTATAGTATATCACGCCAAATCCCTTGCGTTGTAAGCAGAGAGTACAAACTTAAATTTTAACACATAATCATATTTATTCTCATATTTCGTGTATAAGACGAACTATGAGAGTGAAGGAAGCCAGAGTAAGTAAGGAAGGAACCTGTTGGAACTCTGTACTCTCTGCCTACCCCGCAACGGATCTGGCGTGATGATATAGATAGATAGATACGTAATCATATTTATGAGGTGTTCGTAACCCTCTCGGCGTATAATGTCACGTTCGCAAAATGTCGCCATGTCGCAAAACAACACTTTCGCATGATGTCACGTTCGCAAAACGTCACACTCGCACAATGTCACTTTCGTAAGATTCTCAAAATAACTATTTTATATAAAATAAATGAAAAAGAAAGTTTCGTCCGTTGCTGTGAATTGTGTCGAGCTAAGCAAAACACTCCGGTCACTATAATTTAAATCAGGATCACGTAACATATCTTCTATTGTCACTTGCTGCTAGAAACGTTCTGAGGATACATCCACACATGTGAGAAAATTTTCACAAAATGCTTCAGGACTGCGTGGACCAATGTATACGATACAATAGGTAAAGTTAGTAGAAAGGTCTTCCAAAATGTGTAACTGTACTTATAGGTACATTATTAATCGGAAAATATATTTTACAGCAATAGTATGAGTGTATGTAAATCTGGGTGACTTTATTCCAAACTGTGCATGTGTGGCAAAGCTACAACAGTGGTTGCGGAAAACATCGTGTGATATTTCACTTCTAGTGTTGTACTATAGCGATTTATCTGCTTAGGGCGAATAGATTATTTTATGAATAATCTTTTATGTAGTATACTCGATGGCGTAACCTTAGCGTTACGCCATCGATTTGATATGCCATCTTTTTCATACTACAAATTTACTTAAATGGATGCCATCACGCTTTCTCCACCACGTCATTATAACATCAAACCGTTTATTTATTAGCGCAGTGGTTAAGAGCTTAAGCCGCTCCGCTCTCTGTATCGACTAGTCGCGGGTTCGATTCCCGCACATGACAAATCTTTGTTTGATCCACAATTATTTGTTTCGGTCTGGGTATTTGTGTATGTGAATTTTCATGTTGGTTAACGCACCCACGACACAGGAGTAAATCCAAGTGTGGAAGCTACGTTTTTGAAAAACAAAAATTATTTTCGTAAGAATATTTACCAGTTTTCTGTTAACGTTAACTACTGACGAACTAAGCCCAAGCACCTACGGCAATACAGTACAACTAACTTAAATGCTGTGTTGACGTGTCCACGCACTTTTATGGGCAAAATTCGATACATCAGTCACTGAAGAGCACACCAAAGGGCAGACCAGAATAGTAATTCACACCAGTGAAGTCCTCACGTATGCCTTCAGCTTTACCGAAATCAGCTGAATTAATTGATTGAACTGTAAATAGTCAACCTAGCTTCAGATCTTTACAAGCTGAGCCTTTCCTTGTAAACATGGGTTTTTTCAAAGCAGCTTACATACTATATTGTGGTTATATCAATAGGAAAATCCGTGAACATTTTCCCTGTTTTATCAACTGACCGCAGCCTCGTAATTCGATTAGAATCTGGCTCAAAACCCGATGTATGTATGCAACATAATATGCTCTATCCAATTAGCCCCAGTTACTACTGCTACTTTTTTCTTCGAAATGGTACATCGTACGTCTAAATTGTAAACACTCAAAACAATTGTAACCCACGCAATATTATTGAAAAAGGATAAAGAAATAGAGAATTAAATAAAAAAGACAAGCCCGCTGAGTTTTTACGCCGGATCCGATTCCGATCTGATGGTAGATTAGTAACTACTAATATACCATCAGATCGGAATCGGATCGGATCTAATCTAACTAGATCAGATAATACTAAAAACGTAAATTGGCAATTTGTAAGTTTCCCGCAGGGTTTATACAAAATAAATTATTTGGGTTTGAGTATTAATATTATTTATATACTCACATTTCGATGCAATATTCTAAGTGCTCTCAAAATGAGCCCAGTCTCCGGGTACATCTATCTAACTATCTATATCATCACGCCAG
This sequence comes from Phalera bucephala, assembly GCA_905147815.2. Lineage (NCBI taxonomy): Eukaryota > Metazoa > Arthropoda > Insecta > Lepidoptera > Notodontidae > Phalera > Phalera bucephala. The sequence continues at coordinate 2,956,472 of LR990620.1, read as the reverse complement.
ATCCCTTGCGGGGTAGGCAGAGAGTACAGAGTTTCAACAGGTTCTTCCCTTACATATCTCTCTGGCTTCCTCCGCTCTCATAGTTCGTCTGATACACGCTCGCCGGTTACGGAGACTCTTGACTTGACCTTCAGATAAGACACTGTCTATTTGGTCATGGTAAGATAGTCTAGGTCTTCCCCGGTACCAACACCTTCCACTTTTGTTTGTTTTGTCATTCTTTCTTCTAACATTCTTTCTATATGCCGGAAAATAAACAGGTGATATAATTTACCTAGTTAACAGGTTTATTTATTCAGTAGCCATTGTGTTGTTCGCGCTTTTTCCTTGACTGAGTACGTGGAGGTCAAACCTGCGACGATTCTCAGCAAAATGAAGGTTATAGATCGTTTAATCTACGCAAACAAATATAAATGTAAAATAAAAATCCTACTAATATAACGATGCATCGTTGGTCTAAAGGCGAATAATCCGCTTTGCGACCACGAGGTCCTGGGTTCAAATCCTAGGTCGGACAAATGTCATTTTTCCATCGTAAAACTCCCAGTATCAGTCCGGAGTCTGAAATTGTGCCCGATATATGATAATAAACTTGCTCGAATTTCAACAAGTTCCATCCTTTTCCGTGCAAATGATGTGAAAATTTCCGTGCGTTAAAGCTTTTTTACTATGCCTATTACTGAGAGCTTAGCATAAACAGGTTGATGTTAGCATAACGCTGTCGATTTGATATGCCATCCTTTTCGCACTACACAATTACCAAATGAATGTGAAGATAACAGACTTCCGTTCCTGGCGGGGTGTTGTGCTCGGTAGAGCAGCGTCGTGCTGCGATCTGTTGAAACTCAGCTCTACGCCAGGTGATTCGTCCGAGGACGATGATTCTGTCGCGTGCATCTGTCTGACACGATATGTAGCAAAATAGCACGCTTTCTTGGCAGCGTCACTATTACATCAAATGTATAATGCATCTAAGTATTAGCTGCTTTGTAGACACAATCTGACCACCGCCTTTAGGGTTCTGGTTTGGTCATGCTCACTATAATATATTTGCTTGCGGTGGCTGTCTAGCGCGACTCACTCCCTTTCCTTCAATATGGGCGTCGGTCGAGGGAGGTGATGGCTGTTTCAGCAGACATACTCGTCAACGCTTTCTGTTGTGGGGATTGGTCCATCTGGAATCCTATAGACACCCTTTATAAATAACATCATTCGTCTCATATCTCGATCTTAAGGCATCCCACTGGAGTCCCACGTTTCGCCCACGATGTTAGGTCCCATGTAATAGGGGGCGAGCCTATTGTCATATACCGGGCACAATTCCAGACTCCCGACTCATACTGGGATTTTTTTGTTAGAAAAACTACATTTGTCCGACCTAGGATTTGAACCCAGGACCTCGTGATCACAAAGCGATGCGCTTTGCCACCAGACCAACGAGGCAGTCATTATAATAATATAATTTTAGCCCTGTTAAGAAACTGTCCCACTGTTGGACACGGGCGTCCTCTCAAACTGAGAGGGTTTAGGCCATACTCCACCACGCTGGCCCAGTGTGGGTTGGCGAACTTTCGAAAAACTCTTAGGTATGCAGGTTTCCTCACGATGTTTTCCTTCGTGGTTAAAGCGAGTGATAGTTAATTTTTAATACGCACATGCTTATGAAAAAACAGAGGTGCCTGGGTTTGAACCCGAGACCTGAATTTGCAGTCCAACGGTTTAACACTAGGCTATCACTGCTACACGCACACACACACACACACACACACAATATGATTAAAAAAGGAAAAAGAGAATTAAATAAAAAAGACAAGCCCGCTGAGTTTCTTTGCCGGATCTTCTCAGTGGAGGCGGCGTTCAGGTCCGGCAAATTAGAAATGAAATTACATTTAAAAGAGTGTGAATTGACTATTTCTAAGTGCCCCCTCAGAGTTTATGCAAATTAAATTGTTTGAGTTTAAATTCTTTGCGAGTTCACCGAGGTTCAAATTTTAGTGTCATCGATGGAGACTGTTGTGGATCCTGGCTTACAGGAGTTGGAGAGATGGAACGATGAAAGAAAGAAAAAAAACGTGGGACAGCTTTGTCCAGTGGTTAAGCTTAAGCCACTTCGCTCTCTGGATCGAGTAGTCGTTGGTTCGATCCCCTCAAGGGACAAATCTTTGTGAGATCCACGAATATTTGTTTCGGTCTGGGTGTTTGTATATGTGAGTTACATGTCTGTTAACGCACACACGACACAGGAGTAAATCCAAGTGTGGAAGCTACGTTTTTGAAAAACAAAAATTATTCTCGTAAGAATGTTGAAATAGGTTCTTTTTTAAAGTGTGGCGGGCTTATTCCTAAAAAATGGGTTCTTCAAACCGGAAGACAGTTATGTATGTAGCACAGTTCATCATTTTGAATTAATAGGTATTTCTTTAAATACACTCGCCATTGTACTCAAGAGCAATAATAAACACTTATTTCAAAATTATCTATAAACCGACTGAACCTTCTTAAATCACCGAAGTTGATTGTAAAAAACAGTATAACATTTCTTTTTTATTTACATCTTGCTAAATATGATTGCAGCATAAGCAACCCGAAATCACGATTATTTGAGATAAAAGTACTTAACTTTTTTTGTCTTAAGATACGAAGCCGCCACACTAGGGATTATTCCTGCGTTGTGGGTCCTTTCACGAACATAAAATTCACATATACAGACACGACCTAATCAATTTAAAGTCACTCAGGGAGAACTTTAGAAAGGGCTATGCTCGGAGTTCTCCTAAAGGATAGAATCCGGAACGAGGTAATTCGATAGAGAACCAGAGTTATCGACATAGCGTACCGGATTAGTAAGCTGAAGTGGCAATGGACCGGCCGAACAACCAATTATCGTTGGGGCAAACGAGTTCTTGAGTGCAGACCACGGACGGGCAAACGTAATGCAGGACGCCTCAGGCTAGGTGGAGCGATGATCTTCGTAGGGCGGCAGGCAGAAATTAGATGAGAGTAGCCGAAGACCGTACCCAGTGGCGTGCAATCGGAGAAGCTTATGTCCAACAGTGTAATGATATAGGCTGATGATGATGACAAAGTTTGTCCCGTGCGGGAATCGAACCCGCGACCACTCGATCCAGAGGGCTCGCCTCTACTATATGGGAACTAACATCCAGTGTCCAGTCCATAATCAGAGGGTGCACACAGTACACCTCTGCCACCCCTGCTTGGGGAATACAGACAGTGGTTCTTAATTTTTCTTCTGGAATAACTCCCGATATTTTGCTTGTGCCGTTTCATTTCATTGCTCAATTGATTGTTTAATAATGGTTTTAAGCGTGTTAACGTTTACTAAGCAACGGCCTTTGTTTTCGGTTGCGTAAGCGCATTCGCCTATTTTCGTACAATGCAACAAGATGGCTGACGAAATAGATCTTTAAGCAGCTGTTATAAACTTTACAATGGATTCCGGTGATTTAAGTGGTGTAGTTTTATGGGCAGTTTTGAAATATGCGATTAATATTGTTCTTTTTACAATGACCAGTGAATCTAAATGAATTGACCTGGTGAAGGTCGCGGGTACAACAGATGCGTAGAGGACAAAACACGTCGTCGTAGCGATCTTTGGGGGGAGGGCTTTATCCTACAGTGGACGTCCTTCGGTTGATGATGATGATAAATTGAAAATTTATCGATATTTTTTTCACTCTAAAAATACCACTGCCACTGCCACTGCCTCGTTGGTCTTGTGGCAAAGATCATCGCTTTGTGATCACGAGGTCCTGGGTTCAAATCCTTGGTCGGACAAATAAAGTTTTTCTTAGGAAAAAATCCCAGTATGATTCCGGTGTCAGGAATTGTGCCCGGTATTTCTCAATAGGCTCGCCCCCTATTACATGGGACCTAACATCGTCGGCGAAAAGTGGTTGTACACCTCTGCCACACCCGCTTGGGGAATTTAGGCGTGACGATGTTGTTTTTACTATTCATAAATACTGTTTTGGTGTAAGTACCTCCCAAATTTGTTTTATTCGTGCAGACTAGACAAATAAAAAAATATTTTATTTGCATTTGGCGTGTTGATATATATTATGATTTCAGAAAGAATTGGATTGCCACTATCCTATATTACTATTATATACTATCCTACTATTACGTAAACGTGGACTTTAAAAAGACTCAATTTTTGGGAACCTCTCTGATCACCCCTTCTTTGTTCACCAATCGTGGTGATATATAAGTGTGTCATTAACTAATTCGCAACATTTTCTATGGCAGGCCGCCCATAAACATAGATATATTGTTAAAAACCGAAGGCTCGCCTTGATGCGCTGCCAAGGAGCGTTTATTTTTGTAGCGAAAGTCTGCGCTGTGTGCCGGCGCATCGGGGAAAAGAGCCGTTAGCCGAACACCCGCCGGAAAGTGCCGAGCGCGCCCGAACGATACGGCACGTTGAAAACCACTAATGTTAGATAACATTTCGGATTCTATTTTCAAATTTATTTAACGGTGAACGTTATATTGTTCTTGAGTGGAGACCGCGGACTGGCAAACGTAATGCAGGACGCCCTCAGGCTAGGTGGAGCGATGACCTTCGTAGGGCGGCTGGCAGAAACTGGATGCGAGTAGCCGAGGATCGTACCCAGTGGCGTGCACTTGGAGAGGCCTATGTCCAGCAGTGGACTGCTATAGGCTGATGATGATGATGATGATGATGATGTTATATTGTTTTGTCTTATAGGGCCGTGGTTTTCAAATGTCGTATTAATCGATATTTAAATCTATTTTAGATTTACGGTTTTTTTTTTGCAACTAAGTACAATACGTTTTACGGAAACCCCTCGGTTAATAAAAGCATTTTTTTCTCACACTATTGTCAAGTTGGCCGCGTCTCGCAGCCGTGATATTTAACGTTCATCTGTATGTATGTACACTGATGTATACGTAGTATATATAGACAGTAAAAACGAATCGCTCCGGTCGGGTAGAGCAGTTGATACACTGCGCTGTCACAGGTGACGTGTGGAGAATCGGAATGTACACTTAAGTGTGGAGAAAACTTTGCTGAGTAAATACTCTGAATTTTTGTGTAATATACTCAAATACATTTAGCAATCGATCTGAATCCGTCGGAGAACTTCTCTATGACATGCTTATGAGATATTTTGAAAGTTGTCGGATTCGAGAGAATTTGATTTGACACGATTTACTTATGTGAATATTTAATGTCTTCACAAAGCTGGTCGTCGTAAAGATCTTTAGTAAAGGTCTTTCTCCTGCAACGGACGTCTTTTAGTTGATAATAGGTCATTACACTTCTAAGTACCTACGTCCTTAATTCAATTAACAGAAACAAAAATGATAGGAACTTGCATTTCATTATCTTCCTTACTATCTATCTATATCATTACGCCAGATCCTTTGAGCCAAAGAGGTATGTAAGGAAAGAACCAGTTGGAATTCTGTACTCTCTGCCTACCCCGCAAGGGATATGGCGTGATGATCTTTGTTTGTTTATTTTTTAAAAACCTAGCCCCGCAACAGGATTTATTCCTGTGTCGTGGGTGCGTTTACAATCATTAAAATTCATATATACACAAATACCCTGACCGAAACATGTCCCGTGCGGTAATCGAACCCGCGACTATTAGACAGAGGGCGAAGCGGCTTAAGCTCTTAACTACTGCGCTAAATCGTCCGTCAATCTTCCTTACTATTTTCCATAATTTGGGGAGTACGACGGGAAGGCCGAAAAATAATTGATGAACTGTTTAAAACATAACCTCAATTTCCATTAGTAAGTCCATTAGTAAATAGTGAACAGTGGCGTCATTAGACCATATGCCACCTTCTTCTTAATCTCATTTGTCAGTAACGTTCTTATTATTTATTTTTATTACTCCATGAGATTGGCACAGAAACTAGAAAAAAATTATAAGTCAACAAAATAAAAGAGCCAATAGAATCATGAAATAAAACGATTTTACGAATTTTATTGCGGTTTATTTTTGATATTTAGTTCCCGACGTTTCGAGTGCTTTGCAGCACCCATGGTCACGGGAGGGACTTAGGTATTAGACGTCCAAAAGGCATAGTTTTTCCGGGGTACCCTCTAACTTCTTAATTATTTTTGTTGGTCCGATCTACGCAGAATGAGCTCACGGTGTCTTGAGGTCTTGCAGTGTTATGCTTGGTTTTGGATTTGATTATATTAATTACCGGATCCCAAGTCGATGGAAGCACCCAGCCATCTTCTCTATTGAAATTAGGATGTTTTTTAATTTCAATAGCCTCGCGAACCATCCTTGGTAGGAATCGGTGTTCTTTCACGAGAATTTGTGGTCTATCAAATCTGATGTTATGGCGGGTGCGGTCAAGGACATGTTCACAGACTGCAGACTTCTTTGAGCGAATCAAAAACGACGGACTATTTAGCGTAGTGGTTAAGAGCTTAAGCTTAAGCCCACTGCGTCTAATAGTCGCGGGTTCGAGTCCCGCACGGGACAAATCTTTGTGTGATCCACAATTATTTGTTCCGGTCTGGGTATTTGTGTTTGTGTATTTTCATGTTTGTAAAGGCACCCACGACACAGGAATAAATCCTAGTGTGGGGCTACGTTTTAAAAAAAAAAAAAACACGATAAAATCCGTAAAATAGTTTTATTTCATGTGTAATGTAATATTCGCGTAAATCTAAGAACTCAGCAATAGAATCATGTTCGAATAAATACTCGAAAGAGTGTGCTCTAGACGATTTATTGCTTCTATGGAATAATTTCGACAACTAACCTATTTATTATAGTATTGAAAATAGTATAAATGAGACAATACTATAATTTTGTTCTATTAGGTCACATTCCATTAATCTAATCAGAATCATACAAAAATTATAGGAAACATTTGCACGTTGTTCACTTAAAGTTAAAATTACACTCTTCCGAGCGTACTGTACGAACTTCTACACTTGCAGCCTGTGGGCTAGATTTACTCGACAATCATACGGCGCCCTCAGAGTTCAGTACAATAATGCGTTCAGAGTACTGGTGGGACTGCCCCGATTCTGTAGCGCATCAGGGATGTTCGCAGACGCCAGTGGAGATTGCTTGTGCACCACAATGCGGAAGAGGTGTGCATCTCTGGTGCGCAGCGTATGGAGAAGCTCAAACAGCTTGCTGAATATGATTTCCAACTGGCTGGGCTGTCTTTATATAAATCACTGCTGCGCCATCTCGCACGGGATGGCGCAGTATTGAATCGAATATTTTGAAAGACGGAATACTAACATAGGTTAAGTTTTAGTAACGTGATGACTCCTGGTCATTTGAATAAAGAAATTATATTATTATTATTTGGTCTAAATGTCCATATGCCAAAATAAAACAGAAAGCTTTTGCTTGTAAACTATCTCCCCGTTATTGTTTAAGATACAGTCAAAAGCTTTCGAAGGTATACTCAGCTTGTATAGAGTCGGTTGTAAAACAGGATCCGGAAATTATAGAGTCCCTGCAGGGAAATAACTTTCCGCTAAGGACAAACATTTGTTGAAGTTTTTTTATAACTTCGGCACAAAAGTAACTCAATAGCAGCTTTAGTTATTTAATTAATACTAAAAAATAGTTTTTACCTTAAGATCTTACGATCCCTCTATCATTTTGTCATAAAAAATAATTAATCTGTTAGCCCCACTTAAGATACGGCCAAACCAACGCGTCCAGCCGCGTCCGCGGTGGCGTGAGACTCTTGACTTGTCCTTCAGATAAGACTCGGTCTATTTGGTCATGGTAAGGCAGTCTAGGTCTTCCACTTTCGCTATGGATATCTGTTTTGTCATTCTTTCTTCTGACATTCTTTCTAAATGCCTGAACCAACGGAACATACCCTTTCTCATCTTTATATTCGATGTTAAAATTTGTTTTTTGTTTTGTATTTATTTCAAGTCTTAGTCGAAGTTCCTAATGTATTTAATTGTTATTGTTAGTTAATTTGAATTCATAATTTACATATTGAATTCTTATTATGATGTTGACATTATTTGCTTTCACTGTGTTTTATTATTTCCTTAATTTTTATTACTCGTACTGACTATTCTTGAAATGCTGTATACGTTCATAAAGGATTGTCACCTTATCGCAGACTGCATTTTACTTTGTTAAATATTGTGTGTGCTCAATTGACGGTGTATCTTTTCATAAATAAATACATAAAAATAAGTCATCGAACTTGACTTGAAGATTACTACATTAAGATAAGTACTGAGAAAAAATATAGATTTAGATCCAAAAAGTTTTGCTTACGGTTAGCCCCATAATGTCTAGTCTACATAACAAAATCAATGTCTAGCTTACAGAATCTATCTCTGCTAATATCATAACGCCAGATCCCTCGTGGCGTAGGCAGAGAATTCTGAGCTGCAGAATGTTATTTATTCGGAAAACGAGCAGTAGGGTACTGATTTTGTTTCTATAAAAAATGTGGCGTGATAATATATAATTTTAATTTAAAAAGATATCTTTAAAAACAAGCTTTTATAGCCAAAACACAACTTAAGTACTTATACTTGTCAAGGTACTTGTCAAGACAAATTCAACGAGCCTAAACACGGTGGGGTTATGTTGAGTAGTTGGCTAGTTCCGTTGACCACCCGCCGGCTCCATCATCAGACGCTTGACATCATCCGGTTGTAAAGTAGCCGGTTGTAAAGTACTCGTAAAGTCAAATGCAACTAGCCCAAACATGGCGGGGTTATATTGAGAACTTGTGTGGTTCCATTCGTCATCTTTCGGCTTCATCATCAGACCCTGCACATCATCTGGTTGGATAGTACTTATCAATACCAATCTAACGAGCCTAAATACGAGGGGGTTACGTTGTATAGTTCTCATGTTCCGATGGCCACTGTCCAACTCTATCATCAGACCAGCTATGGTATATTATTGCATTGTCTTTATACTTACATACGTATGCCAAATTTCAACTCAATCGCATACCCGCAAGTGGTTAAAAAAATGAATCACAAGATTTGAACCGAAAATACAAACAGACAGACGTTCGAACATTGTAAGTTAAATAAAAGCTTATAAAATCAAGTGATTTTCTAAGCTTTAATAACTTTTGGGAAACTAACCACCCATTCCACACCATCGCACTAGGGGCGGCTAGGTAGTTGTCCCCTAGCCCTCCCAGCTGGAGCGTTCTGTTTACACGCTTGCCTCCACGCTCGGTGAAGGTAAAGGTCGCTCGGCTAACAGCGTAGATCATTACACAAATATATTTTATTTTTACAACAGACTAATGTTATTGCATCAAAACAAAGGCAATTCAATTAAAATTACATCAACTACAATTGAGGTCATCAGTACGAAGAGAAGTATCTTAACATAGAACGCCTGTTTGTAGTAGAGCCTACTTAGAAGCATTCTGACCATCGTCTTTAAGGTTTTGGTCAAGCTTATTAAAATGTCTTTGCATGCGGTGGTTGTCTGGCGCGGGTTACTCCCTTCCCTCCAATATGGTCGAGGCGAGAGATGGTTGTTCCAGTAGGCATACTCGTGAACGGGTGCTGCTTGTTCACTGTACTCACACGACCGTTCACGAATGTGGAAACATGCTCAATTCGGAATCCATTAGCACTTATAATAAATATATTATCAGCCTATACTGCCCACTGCTAGACAAAGGCCTTCTCTTACAAATCGAGGTGAGAGAGATTAGGTCATACTCCACCACGCGGACCCAGTGCGGATTGGTGGAGACAGGTTTGTGGCCACCTGCTGTTGGAACTTATCAAGCCGCCTTTAAGGCTTCCAACTCGGCTTAACGACTACCACACTACGTGGTAGCTGAGACCATCGGCTTAACGTGTCTTCCGAAGCACGGAGACGCTCGAATATGAAAATGCCACAAACGGTCACCCATCTCGGGACAACCGAGTCGAACGCTGCTTAACCTTGGTAATCGGTAAGAACACCGCGGTCGCACAGCGCTACGAGCGCCTCCATTAGCACTTACTCTTTAGAAATAACAGCATTAGTCTCATATCTCGATCTTAAGGCATCACACTGGAGCTAGATCTTAACTATTTAATAGTAACATGAACGTTTTACTCACACAGTATCTAAAAAAAATGACTAAAGAGTAACAAAACTTAAAAATAAGCACGCCCAGTTTCACGCCGGATCTTCTCAGTCAGCTTAGTAATTAGATTAGACAAACAAAAATGTAAATTGACAATTTGTAAGAAAAAGTATGATAACTGTCAGACGGAACACAAAGTTATCCTATAAGGGATCTCGGAACCCTAAAAAGGGTAAGAAAATTTAATAAAAAAGACAAGCACGCCCACATTCTCGCCTGATCTTCTCAGTGGAGGCGGCGTTCGGATCCGGTGGTAACTTAGTACGTAGTTAGATAAAAAAATGTAAACTGACAATTTGTAAGACCACCAAGTTATGAGGCCGTAAAGTACTATTATAATCTTACTTCACCGTGAGACGAAAGGACGTAGATATGCGCAGTTTATAGCTCCATCTCTTTCTCTCTGTGGTAAGTTGTCCAGATTTTGCAGCAGTAGCACGCGTAAAAGAAACCGCATATTATTACGAGGAAAACAAATTTTACCCGACTACGAAATAAACGCTCAAATATAGTTAAGTTGTTTATCAGTCACTTTGTATATTTTATTTTTAATAGTGTATCCATATTAGAAAATTTTAGTTTGTCCTTCGTTTGTCCCACATTTCATAAATTTGTTGCTACCTCCCCAAATAAATTTGGTTCTTGTTTCGTCCTACTTTATTTAATAACTAAAGTACTGTTCGTAAAAAATGTCTTGCTTAGTTCAACATATTTTTTATTTTATAGGCGTACACTTATTTGACTAGTGCATGTTATAGTTGTATCATTGAGAAAGAAACTTAGGTGATAAGCATCAGTTGCTCGGAACGGAAATACCAAATTTCATTCGGTCTTTGGTTTGTTGGTTCGATAGGAATAGTTTTTTAATTTAACGGTTGTATCTACCTACACAACGTATACTGAAAAACCTATACCGGTATAAAGGAAATAATCGGCTGGTGAAACATTTCCACCCTGTATAACGAGATGATGCCCAGTGGTATATACTGAGTTCTTAGATTTACGCGAATATTACACATGAAATAAAACTATTTTACGGATTTTATCGCGGTTTTATTTTGATTTTTAGTTCCCTACGTTTCGAGTGCTTTGCAGCACCCATGGTCACGGGAGGGACTGAGGTGTTAGACGTTTAAAAGGCATAGTTGTTCCGGGATACCCTCAAACTTCTTAATTATTTTTGTTGGTCCGATCTACGCAGATATAATAAGTATCAGAAAATCTTGGACAAAATAGGTACCAGGCAGTAGCGTGTATTTCATATAGGCAATTAAGCAGTGCTTACCTCAGTATAATTTGAATATAAACTAAATAGGGATAACTAACTGTAGGCATACATGATCAATTACCATACTTAAGTAAATATTGCGATCTACATTATTTTATTTATGTAGTAATATTTAAAAGTATTGTTATTGCATTCACTGCTTAATTGCCTATATACAATGCACGCTAGTAGTACCAGGACATCTTAACATATTGGGAGATAGCTTATGAGTGATAAACTCGAAACAGATGGGTGAGTAGGATATTCTGCCGGTATTGCCGCCTGCCACCGCAAAAGGTAAAGACCTCTGTACTGTTATGATATCCTGGTACTTTAAATAGGGATTTCGTTCAAATGTACTCACCCGAATTCTTCCTCGTCATCGTTTATATGAGCTAAGATCTTCTAGTCTATTATGATATCCTGGTACTTAGACCAAAGATATTTAATGACATAGAAATATATAAACATTTATGAATTCTCCCTACTACATAGGAAGATCGAAGAGACGGAAAACGTATTCATGGATTCATCTATGAAACCCGATTGTTTTATTTTAAAATTAATCCATTTATGTCGCTACAAATAAAATAAAAAAACAATCCACAAATCGACCAGTAGATTTGATTAAAACAAAATGATTCTGTACTCGTTCAGTGCAGTTTGTTGTAATTTCTTAATGCTTTTAAGTCTGTCTGTACTTATTAGTTAAAATGTTCATATAAAAAAATGGGACGAACCAAGAACAAAAAATGGGACATAAAAGGAATAAAATTTTATTTTAATAATACAAATGACTTTTGGGACGTAACAGGAATAGAATGGTGTCCGCACGAAGAATTTTTTATGTGGGACGAACGAAGAACAAACCGATTTTTTTCTTCTTTCAGTTGACGTACCCATAAAATAGCAAAAACGAAATTCTCAGACCTCCACTTTTTTGGATATAACATCCGTCATATTATTTTTGTCCTATAAATGTAGCCTATGTCACCCGTGCTATAATAACGAATCTATTGACACCACATTTATCAAAATCGGAGGTGCTATTTAAGGGCTATGGTGGAACATACGTAAATACAAACATACATACAGAGACTGCTAAAAAATAAGCCTTCCTTTTAGCACTGCCGTAGTCGGGTAAAAACAGTGTAGGTGTTGTGTTTGTGTGTGTTATTAAATTATCTATTTACGAGTTAGACCATGTCTGAGTAGCCCTATCCGACGGTTAAACTTGCCGAGTAGCGCTAATTAAGAAGGAACTAACCACCACTTTAGGGGTCGTTCATTAATCATTTGATATTTTTAGCTTTTGAAAGTTGCTAAAACATGTACTCTACGCATCCTGCTTTTTCCTGCTTTAGCTTGAGATTCGGTCTCTTTATCCCTGTAACAATAAAAACGAACTGTGAAAGTGGAGGAAGCCAGAGAGGTCTGTAAGGAAAGAACATGTTTGAACTCTGTACTCTCTGCCTACGCCGCAAGTGATCTGGCGGGATGATATACAGAGTAAGAGATAGGCATAATAAAAAAGGATCCGACCTCTAGACAAGCTACTATGACATTTATCAAGAACTCAATATCTAATTTGCGTCGTCGCAGTAGGTGGATCGCCAGCTGACGTCACGCTGCCCACACGCCAGCCCACTGCTGGTTTATATTTAACCTGAGCGTCTTATATTTTTTACTGGGGAATATAATGTCTGGTTGTTATATAATATTTATCTCGTGGAATAGATTAATTCTCCGTGTTAGGTACTGATATATATGTACTTACTGACATGAAGAATAACGCTACATCTTTTCTTTATATCTATGACATAACACCGGATCCCTTGCGGGGTAGTCAGTGAGTACAGAGTTCCAAGAGGTTGTTTCTTTACAGTCCTTTCTGGCTACATCTTATACCTGAATTTAGTGTATTGAAACATCTTGTAAGAGTAAATTCTGACAAACAAACAAGCTTATATAATCTCTCTCGGAAATATCTGGGGATTTTTAGTAGATCAGACTCAATCCTCTGTAAGATTAAAATCGAATGTTCAGACCCAATTTTACATGACTTCAATGATTAAGATGATACACTACTTCACCCACTGGATCGAACAGTCGCTGCCCTCACGGGACAAATCTTTGTGTCCCCACCCAAATATTTGTTTTGGTCTAAAACGTTGCCCAGTATAAAGGCGGAACGAATCCCCTGATAGAGGAGAAACCTTCACTTAGCAGTAGATAGATAATGATGATAATTGATGATTAATGATGATAGCAATTCGCTTGCCTCTAATTACTTTAAGACCTAACGTCGTTCTCAATATGTGGGTCTATATACAATACACCTCTGCCACCCCCGTTAAATATATATATATATATATATATATATTGGCGTGACCATGTTAATTTTTGCTGTCTAAAGGGCACCTCTTCATCTTAACAAGAATTTCAAGACGTGTGAAATGTATGGATTGGAATGCAGTTTTGTGGAGCTATAATTTAATATTGTCCAATAGGTGTGTGTTTTTTTAATAAATATATGCCAAAATTTTGGCATTACCTATGTGCCGATTAGCATAAACATGCAATTCTTAGACACTTCTCTCTGAGAAAATGCTCTCGAAATGTAACATACTGTTATGATTTTGGAATTGTTTTGTTCAATTTCGAATTTGAAATTGCGGCGACTTCCTACCCCTAATAAGAGAAGTGAGTATGTATGTACCAATATCTTAATTTACAAGAGTATTTTCCAGAGAAGTAGGTATATAGTTGTAACTAGAACGCGGTTGAGAAAAGATTAAACATTGCGAAATTTCCCCACTAAGGAAGAATGATAGCGTTTTAATAAAATGAAAGCAGGCAAAGCTGCTTGACAGACAGCTTAGTTTAGTAGTAGAGAGCTTAAAACGCTCCTCCCATTGGATCGAGTAATCACGGGTTCGATCCTCGTAAGGAACAAATCTTGTAAACCACAATTGTTTGTTTCGACTTAGATGTTTTTCGTGTTTTAGTGTGTTTTAGTGAATTTCATGTTCGTAAATGCATCCAATATACAGGAATAATTCCTAGTGTAATACTATGATTTTCTTAAAGAGTTAATAAAAAGGCGATAAAAAGGCGTCCGTTGGTTCGGGTAGAAGAAGAAAGAATGTCATAACAGATATACAATGTGAAAGCGGAAGGATGTAGGTACCGGGGAAGACTTTGACCACGACCGTGTCTTATTTGAAGGACAAGTCGAGTCTCCGTAACCGGCAAGCGTGTATGGGACGAACTGTGAGAGTGGAGGAAGCCAGAGAGGTATGTAAAGAAAGAACTTGTTGGAACTCTGTACTGTTTGCCTACCCCGCAAGTGATCTGGTGTGATGGGATAGACAGATAGATAACAAAACTAAATGTTAGTCATTTCACACCTCGCATGGAACCCGTGACCCATTTTCCTATAGGACAACTAAACGAAAACAACTATTTTTATATTTTTTTCAGTGTCCTATTAATTATGAAATTCTTGGAAGTTGTTTTAAATATATTGGGCGTGTTACTGTGTTTCTCCTTTCAACCTAAATTTACGTCAATACCAGTGATTAAAAATACCGTTTGAATTCATTTTCCTCATAGAAAAAAGTCACCGTCCCCCCTACACACCCCTTGCGGGGGTGTTTGTTACACTTTGATCACCTGGGTGATAAAATGCGATTTATTTAATCGTGTGTGTACTATGCATGTATGTACGAGAATACCATCATGTCAACTCAACAACATGTAGTTACCTACTGTTAAGTGTAGGTCTCCTTATTACCACGCCATTCTTGTCTGTTGGTAGCTTTCCTTATCCATCATGCTTTCCTATCGCTATGACGATATCATCGGACCATCTGGCAGGCGTTGGCCCACGTTTCTGCGTCCTGTTCTCAGTCTCCAGTCCAGAACCTTTCGACTCCACCTGCCGTACGTCCTTCGACTGGCATGTCCCGCTTATTTATTGCCATTTTCGAGCGACATCGGTTCTGTTGAGTGCGTGCCTGAATTTTACACACGAATTTAATTTAATTTTTCAGTCACGTAGTCACATAAAGTGTCCCTAATGTTACTCGCTCCATCTTCCGCTGCGCAACCTGTAGCTTCTGTATGCTCTGTCCGGTAAGAGTCCATGTCTCTGACCCGTATACCATGACAGACATTACGCATTGCTCGAAAGCGTGGCGTTTGAGGTCTATAGGCATTCTGCTCCTGAATTGAGCTTACTGAATGCAGCCCGGCCAAGTTGTGTATAAATATATACTACCATACTTTGGATGGATGTATTCTATGTCCACACACATTTCGCTGACTATGCTCAGAGTAGATTTATAAGTTATACTGTGCACAGTTCTAGACTCCGGTCTGCTTCATAGAATTTTTCTATAGAATAACCCCGAAAATTCTTTGTCTGCCACAATATGCGCCACTAGACGACAAGGTAGTCAAATAATGTTGATGTTTTAAAACGTAGCCCCTTTCTGGAAAAAATCGTATCGTTGGTGCGTTTACAAACATTAACTTTGTAAACTCAAACACCAGACCGACACAAATATTTCTGGGTAACACAAAGATTTTTCTTGTGCGGAGATCGAACCTGGGACCACTCACTCCAATGGGCGGTGCCGCTTAAGCTCTTAACCACTGAACCAAGCCGTCTGTTAATGTACAGATTATTTTTATAGAATGTGAACGACTAGACGAAATTATCACCTTACTTCGAACCTATCTAATAACCCTTTCTGTGATAACGGTTTTGTGTGTGTGTGTGTTCGAATGATCTACGCTGTTGGCCGCGGGGCCTTTACAGCTTCACCGGACAAGAGGGCGAGCGTGCAACTACTACGCTTGAGCCAATAACGGTTGTGATGATACTTATTACAGGGAGTTTTAAAATACTGTGTATCTATCTACATCATCGCGCCAGATCTCTTGCGGGCTAGGCAGAGAGTACAGTTCCAACAGGTTATTTCCTTACAGACCTCTCTGCCTTCCACCACTCTCATAGTTTGACTTATAGTATCTTTAATCTAAAATATTTTTTTCTATGACGAGAGATGATCTTGCCAATAATAAGTGAGTTTTCAATACCTTCCATTCTTCATCGTCAAGGAAAGATGCGGAATATTAAATTTACATGTATGAATACTCAGTGGTAGCTCTTCCTAATTAAGGTGGCATAAGAAAGGTTTCCTACACCTGTAGCTAAGATGACTTTCTACTAATAGAAAACAGAATAAAATACGGGAAAACAGAAAAACTATGACATCTTACAATGAAGGGTCACGTGGTCAGAACAAGGCACTATTAATTGCGAAAAGAGAATAGGTATAGTGCCACAAGGATCTTTTGGCCCATTGATGTGGGAAAGTAGGGTTAACATTTAGTAAAATTTCCCTACGTCCAAGGAGATATTTTATCAGGTACCCACCTGGCACGGTTATTAATTAAAAAAGAACTTGAGTAAATTTCATAGCAAACGGCAACTCTGTAACTGTCATGAAGTGACATTTCTCTTGATGACAGCGCGAGTTCCGATTTTGGCCGCGGGTCAAAAGATCCTTATTCAACATTTTTTAATAGTCTAGGCTCTCTAATGGTTTTTTTTTATAGTTATGGCATCACGCTGACGCGTATTTTTCAAATGTGAAGTATTACGAATATTCATTTCTAAATTAACTCAACTCCCCAATGAACTTGATGACCAAGATGATTATGAAATTGATGAAGTGATCCACCCTGGATACTCATACTTTAATTATAAGTTATTAAAAATATAGCAAGCATCCATAATACAATATTACGTAAGAATTATTTGCAAACGATATAAACATTAATAAATCACACTAACGGTAACAAGATGGCAAGAAACTTTTAATGGATTCGACGCCATTTTGAATTGTAATTTTCCTCCTGTCGGGACGGTATCCCGACTTGACGAAAAATAATATTACTATATTAAGACTCCTGGCAGTATTAAAAATAGTTAGGAGTACTAGTTGGTCCCGTGGCGTACAATGCGCGTAATCGTGATTTGGTCCTACGTTCAAACTGAAATCATTTATTTGTATAAACCCTACGGAGTACTTACAAATCTTCTTCCAAGCGTTTCGACGGCAAACATGCTATAGTTATATGGAAGCAGCCCAGAATGCGGCCACATTGACTGCATTGTCGGAGGCAGCCATCAAATCCTGCTGCGTACACGCGTTAGGGGATGCGGAGCACGATATAAGGTGGGCCATCGTTTGGGTTACGCCGCACAATCACCCTAAATTGGTACCGTCTGTGAATCCCCACCTGAACATGTTTTCCTTGCTCAGGCCGACCTGGGTCCGAAGTCTATTTAAAAATTTCCATACCGGCCATGGTAATTTATGTCCAGGAGGGAGACTCTAAGCAGGTGAAACAAAGGTATTTGGTAGGGTACTTACAAATGGTGAATTTTACTTTTATTTTCAATCTGATCTAGGTCGGACAAAATGCAGTCGTTCCATCGAAAAATTCCCAGTATCAGTCCGGAGTCTAGAATTGTGCCCGGTATATTTACAATGGACTCGTACGAGGCATGCCTTTTAAGTTTTGTCGTTTGAAGAAAAAAACACAACTAGAACCTTATAGTACCTTTTTATTGTTTTTCAAAGTATTCACCACGTAGCTTAATACACTTTTCCATTCGCTCAAACCAGTTATTATAACATTTATTCCACTCTAAAGTAGAGGTGTTCAAAATGGCTGACTTGAAAGCGTCGACTGCTTCTTCACCGGACTGGAACCTTTGACCACGGAGACTTTTCTTAATTTTAGGAAATGTTAAGAAATCGTTAGGTCAGGACTGTATGGAGGATGGTCAAGAATTTTTACTTTTTCTTGCTTCAAATACTCAATCGTTTGACGAGCGCTGTGTGAGCTCGCGCTGTCGTGGTGCAGGATGATGCGTCGCTTTGAGTTAGATTTTCGAAGTTCGGCGATGACTTGTGGTAAACAAACTGTGGTATACCACTCTGCGTTAACCGTTCTACGATCTTCAAGTGCAATAGTCGCAACATGGCCGGTTTTTCCAACGAACGGAGCCACCATTTTCTTTGAAGTGCTTCGACAACGAACAACTTTAGTCGGCTTTGGCTCGTCTTGAAAGACCTAGATTGTAGATTGTTGTTTGGAATCAGGATCGTAGGCATAGATCCAAGATTCGTCACCACTGATGATGTCGTAGACGTGATTTGACTTTCTTCGGTTAAACCTTTGCAGAGTTTTCTTACACCATATGACGCGGGCCGCCTTGTGATCGTCGGAAAGCAGATGCGGTATCCAACGGCAAACTAGCTTTCTCACACCAAGCGCTTCATGCAAGATCTTCTGAATAGTTGTCCCTGAGATGCCTAATAGAGCTTATATCTCTGGATACGTCACATGACGATCTTCGAGAATTAGTTGTCTCACAGCAATGATGTTATCTTCAGTGAAGGCGGATTTTGGGTGTCCTTTGCGAGATTTGTCACTAGTACACTAGTATGTCCACGCTGGAATTCTAAATACCAGCGTTCGACAGTCCGCGGACATGGGGCTTCATCACTGAACACAGATGTTAGCTCTTCAAAACACTGAAGCCGTGTCAGGCCTCTTCTAAAGTTGTAGAAAATTATTGCACGAACATTTTCCTTAGGAAGATTCATTTTCGTACGTAACCTGACAGATTCCAATCGACGCTGTGACTAAACAATAGCATTAATCCTAATACTTTCAACTGTTTTGAGATTCAAAATTTAAACACATTCGAATATAGAACAGTTCCAAATTCAAAATTGCCGGGAAATATGGAAACGACAGAACTTAAAAGGCATGCCTAGTATAATGACCCTATTACATCGGGACCTACAATTGTCCGTGATAAGTGGGTGTATATACTACACTTCCGCTTGAGAAATATAAGCGTGAGGATGTTTATTTATTTACTCAATAGGAAAATGCTATTATAACGGTCTATCTATATCATCACACCAGATCCCTTGCGGGGTAGGCAGAAAGTTTTCAACAGGCTCTGTCCTTACAGACCTCTTTGCCTTTCTCCTCTCTCATAGTTCGTCTCATGCTCTTATAACGATTACGTTATAGGGTCTTTTGAAGAATAAGATGTGCGGAGTGAAGCTGACCGACCGCATTAGCAACAGCGTAGTAAGAAAGCGAGTAGGTATGAAAGATAGTATCGGTGTGAAGATGAGAAAGTGCATGCTTCGTTGGTTCGGGCATTTAGAAAGAATTTCAGATGAAAGAATGATAAAACAGATATACAGTGGGAAAGTGGAAGGATGCAGGTACCGGGGAAGACCTAGACTATCTTACAACAACCAAATAAACGGAGTCTTATCTGAAGGAAGGAAGTCAAGAGTCTCCGTAACCGGCGAGCGTGTATGAAACGAACTATGAGAGTGGAGGAAGCCAGAGAGGTATGTAAGGAAAGAACCTGTTGGAACTCTGTACTCTCTGCCTACCCCACAAGGCGTGATGATATAGATAGATAGATTCTCTCTTCTCTTTCGCTTTGGAGATCCCGGAGGTCCCCTACGTATAAGCACAGCTGTAGTGCTAGGGAACAATTTCGTTTCTTCCAAGATGTGCTCTGTGGAGCGAAGTAAAAGAAGGGCCAGCGTGTTACGAGAGAGCGAGTTAAAGATCCCGAATCCTTCCTACTCATAAACACCTCGAGTGCATGGAAGAACAATTTTGTTTCTTCTAAGATGTTATCTATACAAGATGGACGGCTAGAATAAAGGCAAATAAAATGGAAAGTTCATTCACTCAAAAAACCTATATATATCCAAACGCTAGATCTCGTGGTAGACAAAGAGTACAGAGTTCCAATAGGTCCAAAAAGACCTCATAAACACCTAACGTTTTTCCTCTAGAGAACGGAGAGTCTGGAAAATGTTTCCACTACAAAGAGCTTGCTGAGAGCGATATGCAACAAAGCTTATAACACAATTTCGCCGTGGATATGAACGGCTATAGTTCGGTCGGCATGCCGTGAGAGGGGCCGCACAGTTAGCCCATCGCGTTTTGTAGGTTGCACCGTTGCTGCATTCGTTAGTCGAGCGGCCACGCTTGCCGATTTATACTCGCACTAGATTTTCACCACGGTTCCGCCTGCTTGACCCTAGTGTGTCAGAAAAGAGGAGTCACTAGGCACACAAAAAGTAAAATCTAAAAATTTAATAATAGTTCTGTTTTCGAAATATGAAACCCTAAAAAATTTCAACATACTAAGTGCTGCCTGGTCGTCTTTTAGGGACTGGCATATCTGTAGGCGCTCGTAGCGCTGTGCGACCGCGGTGTTCTTACCGATCACCAAGGTTAAGCAGCGTTCGACTCGGTCGGCCTGAGATGGGTGACCGTTTGTGGCATTTTCATATTCGAGCGTCTCCGTGCTTCGGAAGGCACGTTAAGCCGTTGGTCCCGGTTACCACTTAATGTGGTAGTCGTTAAGCCGAGTTGGAAGCCTTAAAGGCGGCTTGATAAGTTCCAACAGCGGGTGGCCACAAACCTGCCTCCACCAATCCGCACTGGGTCCGCGTGGTGGAGTATGACCTAATCTCTCTCACCTCGGTTTGTGAGAGAAGGCCTTTGCCCAGCAGTGGGCAGTATAGGCTGATATTATTATATCTGTCTATATTAGATATAAATACAAACGTAGACATGGATAGAAGATGGATAGCTAGACCATAAGGTAAGGGCAAGCAGTACAGTACTTAGTATGTTGAGATACTTTTTAGGCATTTAGGGATTTAGATCTGCTTAGATTTATTATAGGTCCAACAGGTTTTTGCCCCACAAACCTATCTCGCCTCCTCCTTTCCCATAGTTCGTTTGTTGGTTACGGCGGCTCTTGACTTGTCCGTCTGATAAAATTCACGGTCTATTTGGTCATGGTAAGATAGTCTAGGTCTTCTACAGTACCTATGTCGTTTCACGTTCGCTTTGTATATCTGTTTATCGCTGGGGATTTTAAAAACAAATATTTGTGACACAAACGTTTTCCCGAGCGGGGATTGAATGCGCGACTTCTCGAGGCAGTGGGCGAAGCAGCTTAAGTCTTAACCACTGGGCCAAGCCGTCCGCCCGTCTGCATATTTCGATCTCTCTGACAATCTCTCTTGGGGTATATAAGTGTGCCTTTTTTGCAGATTCAAATAAATATTTATTTCCTCACATACAGCTACTCTTACAGAGTATATACTCCAACACAGTAGTGTAGCCAACTTTTAAATAATAATTATTTATAACATATAACCATGCTAGCTGTCTTTGTGAATTCACTCAGAGCACATTGAAATAAGTCTATCTTGGTGTCATAAGGTTAATGGTGCGGAACGCGCGCGTCAGCGGCGCCTCTTTTAGTAGGTTAGTGCGAGCTCGCGGCACCACCACCAGCGGCGCCTCTTTTAGTAAGTTAGTGCGAGCTTGTGGCACCACCACCAGTGGCAGCTGGCGGCGCCGCCACACGAACCTGTTCGGGACAATTATCCCTATCTATCATATATATATTCATCGGTATTGTGTAGCGAGTACAAATATATTAGAAACAGAACATTTCTGCCACCACCATTTGGCAATATATGCGTGGTATTTTATTTTGAAGAGTCATATAAATCTCTATTCATCGGTGTTGTGTAGCGATTACCTAGCAGGATCTAGCGCGACACCGGCGACCCACTGCCCCAGATTCGTGCTCAAGGCCGGACTCGGCTATTTATTGGCTATGTGCGAACTGAAAGACTATGTAAGAATATCTTTGTTAAATTTTTAATAAGAAACTGTTTATTTGGACTGTTAATACTAAATCCAAATTTAAAAAACACAGGAGGAATTTTATTTATTGCAAACACCATACCGCCTCTATATGTGATTCAGAATTGAGCTATAGTCCTACAATGATCTTTTGGCCCGCGGCCATAATCGGAAGTGACGCTGTCATCAAGTGAAATGTCACTACATAACAGTCGCACAGTAAACATGGGTAACTCAACAAAATTCCTTGCGGTAACTCAGTAACTCAGGCGCAGTTTACTGCACCGGCTCATTGCGTTAACTCAAAATTGCGCCATGGCGCAACAAAATGGAGCGCGTGAAGTGAGCAGCGAAGCGCGCGCCATCTGTACGCCGCGCTCACAGGTCCTTAGCACAAACAGCGCACAGCGTGAGAACTGCGTTAGCTCATTGTTTACTCAGCGAGTGAGTGAGAGAATGAATGCGATCGGGCGTGGTGACTCTTAACAACTCAACACCTTTACACTTTTCGAATTGCCCGGTCCTGCGCTGTGCGCCAACACATTTTGAAGAAGTGAGTTAACACATCCGGTGCAGTGAACTGAGTTGGCACAATTGCGCGGCGCAGCACAGTGTTACACATGACTATCGCAAAGTAGCCTTTTTTATGAAATTTACTCAAGTTACTCAAGTGGGGGTCTGTCCAAGAGCGTGCTCGTCGCGACCCCTGCCAGTCATTATGGCTGTAATCTTGGACCGAAGACGTACCGCAGTGCAGGCTAGGGCGTCCCCCCGAGGCGACGCGTACCGGCCCGCCCCCGTCGGTACGAATATAGGTGAAAGCGGCGATGGGGGCCGCCACCCATCACGCCGGGCCCGAACTGGCGAGTCGTGGGGTGCAGAGTGCCGAATAGGCACTTGGAATGTAAGAGGTGGTATGGAAGATAAGATGCATGAGGTGATTGATGTAATGAAAGAGAGACGCCTGGATGCTCTGTGTGTAACAGAGACTAAGCGGAGGGGCAGTGAAACCTGTGATCTTCCTGATGGAACGATGGCTCTATGGTCTGGGGTACCGCAGAGCAGTCGTGCCAGCATGGGGGTGGGTATCTTGCTGTCCCGTCGCCTGGCCTCTGGAGTGAGAGATTATGGCCTGTGCGATGCGAGACTTCTCTGGGTCCGTTTAAAACTGGGTGTCACTAGAGTATTTTTGGTCGCAGCGTATGCTCCCGTAAGCTCGTCGACACCCCAGGACCTTGAGAAGTTTTGGGATAATGTCAGGGAAGTTCTGGATTTGGCTGAGGCTAACGAAAAGGTGATTCTGTGTGGCGATCTGAACGGATGGGTAGGAACCAGGCGGCAAACTTGCGACGCTGCTCTGGGTCCTTATGGTGATAAGAGAGTGAACGATGCAGGTAAGCTCATTGTAGATGTTTGTTTGGAAAGGGGTCTCCTTGTGTCTAATACGATATTCCCGCATAAGGACATACATATGTATACGTGGAGAAGGAATGCACAAAAAAGCATGATAGATCTGATCCTGGTTGATAACCGTCTCCGAAGCAAACTACAAGATACGCGTGCGTATAGAGGCCCCACTCTGGAATCAGACCACTATCTCGTAGTTGCGCGGTTTAGTGGTCTGTTCAGGAAGTGGAGGCACTGGCGAGAGCGTATCCCCTTCGGAGACCTTGAAAGATTAAAGGTTGAAAAGTTGCAAGATGAGAGCGTGAGGAGAATGTATGAAGACAGAGTCCGGGACAAGCTTTTGACAGCAGGCTCTTCGGACTCAAATGTAGATGAATGCTGGAATAGCCTGAAAGAGAGTTTGGTGGAATCCGCGAAAGAAGTATGTGGTTGCTCAAAGAAGCATATTACAGCAAAAGGTGATGCATGGTGGGATGCGGAGTTGCAAAGCTCCGTAGAAAGTAAGAAGAAAGCGTGGCAGGACTATGTATCTTCTTTGAACCTGAATGCCAGTATGACAGAGATGAAGAAAGAAATATACCGGCAATGCAAGAATGCCACTAAAACTTTAGTGAAAGAAAAGCGTGAAAGAGCCAGTATGATTGAGGAGGAGAGGCTGGCGAAGAACTTCGAGAACAACACCAAACTCTTTTGGAGCAAGGTGAGAAAGGCTCGAGGTGATTCGTCAGGCTCCAGAATGGAAAGGATAAAATCTAAAGATGGTGACATTCTTGCAGACACACAAGCTGTGCTAAACCGGTGGAGTGAATATTTTGGAGAAATGTATGGAGATGACCCGGATGCTGATGCCGCAGACGTGCCTAAAGGCGAGATTGCGGCACCAGAATCAACGGAGGACATCACTATGGAAGAAGTTGAATGGGCGATGGGAAGTATGAAAAACGGTAAAGCTGCGGGAGTAGACATGATATCTGCCGAGATGATCAAATATGGTGGAACTTGCGTCCGGGACGCTTTCCGGGCCCTTGCAAACCTTTGCTGGAGGACCGGTAGAGTGCCTACAGATTGGCGCCGCGCAGTCATAGTACCCTTGTATAAAGGCAAGGGTTCACAATATGACTGCGCCAATTACAGAGCCATCAGTTTGATCAGCTTGGCAGCCAAAGTGTACGGTAAAATTATTGAACGGAGAATGCGCGTGAAGTCCGATGGAATGTTGTGCGAGGCACAAGGGGGTTTCAGGTCTGGAAGAGGATGTTCGGATCAAGTCTTCTCACTCCGCAACATCGTAGAGAAGCATCTGGCAGTGGGCCGGAAGGTTTTCTGCGGTTTTGTAGATCTGGAGAAGGCATTTGACAGAGTTGTGCGAAAGAGACTTTGGGACATTTTGCCAGAGTATGCTATAGATGGCACTCTGTTGCGAGCCGTCCAGTCCACTTATGTGGACTGCAAGGCATGCGTACGGGTGGGTGGTAACAGGTCACCCTGGTTTGACGTTAAAATCGGCGTCAAGCAGGGTTGCGTGTTGTCCGCTAGACTGTTTATAATATATCTGGACAAAAGTCTTCAAAGACTGAAAGCGATGAATGAAGGTGTACAAATGGGTGACTTAGTGGTAAACCATCTACTTTATGCAGATGACGCGGTTTTAATAGCGCCAACAGCCACTGATCTGCAAACACTAGTCACAGTTATGAAAGACGACTGCATGATCAATGGCTTACACTTGAATGTGAAGAAAACCAAGATTATGGTTTTTGAAAGGGAAGAAACCAGAACGAATGTAAGGATTGTGGTTGGTAACGATGTGCTGGAGCAAGTGAATGAGTTTGTATATCTTGGATGCGCCTTCAGTAAGGATGGGAAATACACCGCTGTCATAGAGAGAAGAGTGAGTGCAGGGAACAGAGTGAATGGTGCGATGGGAAAGCTACTCGGGAGCCGGCACGTAAGCCATAAGGCGCAGCTGGCCATACATAACGGAGTTCTTGTCCCAACGCTGTTATATGGTAGCGAGAGCTGGGTATGTAAGAAGGAGAATGAAAGTAGGATAAATGCGGTAAAAATGCGAGCTCTGCGGAAGATGTGCGGAGTGAAGCTGACCGACCGCATTAGCAACAGCATAGTAAGACAGCGAGTAGGTATGAAAGATAGTATCGGTGTAAAGATGAGAAAGGGCATGCTCCGTTGGTTCGGGCATATAGAAAGAATGCCAGAGGAAAGAATGACAAAACAGATATACAATGTGAAAGTGGAAGGATGCAGGTACCGGGGAAGACCTAGACTAACTTACCACGACCAAATAAACCGAGACTTGCCAGATGGAAAAGTCAAGAGTCTCCGTAACCGGCGAGCGTGTATGAGACGAACTATGAGAGTCGAGGAAGCCAGAGAGGTATGTAAGGAAAGAACCTGTTGGAACTCTGTACTCTCTGCCTACCCCGCAAGGGATCTGGCGTGAGGTTATAGATAGATAGATAGATACTCAAGTTCTTTTTTAATTAGTTACCGTGCGGCCGCTCCTATCAAAATATCTCCTTGGAAGTAAGAAATCCTTGTAGAAATATATAATTCCGAGTATTATACTTATATGTCAGTACGAACAACTTTTGCTCCACAACTTTTATTGTGTCTCGTATTTTTCCAATTTCCCCAACAGAAGTTCACTCGATCAAACGATTCGAAAAATAAGAAGTTGTAAAACAAAATTTGTTAAGACTCCCGATGACGTATAAATGCAACAACTTTCGCCATTATACTCCGGCAGCGGGGCTGGCAGAGGTTTACTGTACACACACTTTACCGACGATGTTGAACGAACGAACGAAACTATTGCGTTTATATCGAATACAAGTCTTTTTCTTTACTAAAATCACAGTTTGACCTAGGATTCGAACTCAAGAACTCGTGATCGCCACCTGCATTATACGCCTTTATACTGACGAAGTAGTAGGATGAATATCATTCAAACTGAGACCAGCTGTGATTTCGAGATTAACACTAGTGTCTATCTGTAAAGTTGAGACGCTCGAAGTGCTTTGTTACCACGGTGTCCTTACCTATCACTCAAGTGAAGCAGCGTTCGGCTCGGTCAGTCTGAGATGGGTATGTATCATTTTTGAATCTCCGTACTTCGGAAGGCACATTAAGCCCCTCTTACACGTACATGTAGTAGTTGTTAAGCTAATTTGGAACAATAAAACAGCTGGTGACCACAAACGTGCGTCCGCATGGTAGATAGGTATGACCTTTCCTCTCTTACCGCGATTTGTGAGAGAAGACTCCAATAGTTCACCAGTTTAGACTGATTTATACAAGATGGAATTTAATTTCAATCCATACAAACAACTTTACATAACGTTTATTTTGAATTCCTTTATCAAAAACTGTACTTATATCCAAAATGCTTGGTTCGCTTCAAGTAAGGAAACCGAAGACACAGAAAGGAATAATAGAAAAGAGTTCAACGACTCCTATGAAATGGCACGACTCTACTCCACAATTCTTAACTGTAAGATGGATAATTATATCAAGAGCTTAGATTCCAGTAGTAGGGATATTGCTGTGTGTGGAAGTTCTGAAAACATTTATACGAGTAAACGATCAAGTAATAAATAAATTAGTGTTGCTCAGGAATAAGCTACCTTATTACTTGGTCCATTTGAGATATTTTCGTGTAATGTAGACTTTCGGAATGCCTAAAGTGTTTTAACATCGTTACACCTATATTCCCGAAGCGGGAGTGGCAGAGGTGACCTGCGTACATCCATGTCTCCCCCGTCTTGTTAGATTCTAAGGTAATATCTTACTATTATTCCGGGCACAATTCCAAAGTCTGAGAATGTTTTCGTTAGAAAAAGCACACATTCCGACCTAGAAATTGAACCCAGGACCTCGGAATCCCCACTTGTACTATGAGCCGGTAAACCAACGATAGAAAGATTTCATAGCGGCATGGCAAGTTACGTGGGTTTGGTTCCCACTTGAAGCGATTCATTTATGTTTCTACTTAGAATCACTGTTCTATACAATAATAATGCTAAATTGAGTAAAGACGGCCAATTCTCGTATTAATTTACACTGAGACTAAATATTGACTGACTTGAGATTTAATTATGAATTAATACACCATTGGTATTTAGCTCAACTAAAATAATCAGTCGAATTTCAGCTTTATCTGAAGGGCAATTCAAGAGTTTGCGTAACCGGCGAACGTGTATGAGACGAGCTATAAGAGTGAAGGAACCTAGAGAGGTTTGTAAGGAAAGAACCTGTTGGAACTCTGTACTCACTGCCTACCCCGCAAGGGATCTGGCGAGCGAATATAGATATATAGTTGATCGCATGTTAATCTCAGCTGTCTCTCACAGTCTAAATAAGAAATATCTAACTGAAATTTTCAATTTGATGTTTGTTTAATTTATTTGTTATATTAGTTCAAAATTTATCAGAATACCCCGTACATTTTCAATTTACAGTCGGATCTCAATTCGGTTGATATCATTGAAAGTATTGATATTTTACGAGAATTCCATTTGTGAGATTTATGACGTTGAGATTAGATCGAGACTAAGTTAAAGCTAACGAGTTAATATTCCAGCCTTGACTCGCTACAATCTTACTAAATATTCATGACTTGACAGCACGATTACTAACTAGCGTCACGCTAACGTCAAATAATTTGTAGCCCTCTGATATTTTGTTAATTACGTTACGTTATGTGTGAAAATGAAACATAAATGCTATATTTTTAATATAAATGAGAATACAATCCGCAATATACACACATGTAATTAATTAATGAGAGTATCTTGTAACGGGGCGTATGACCTTATTCGGACTCATGAATTATAATAAATAACTGAGTGCGTTGTCATTATCATAATTTTAATTCGGAAATGGAGTTGTGTTCTGTTTATTACAAGCTTTGATATAACTTGCAATGTTCGTATGTCTATCTGTCTGTTTTTCCGGTTCAAATCTTGTGATCCATTATTCAAACACGGGTATCCGATTAAGCTGAAATTTGGCATACTTATGTAAGTCCGGTGACAATGCAATAATATGGTACCATGGAGCTGGTATGATGGTGGAGTCTGAAGGTGGCTATAGGAAACATTTGAACTATACAACGTAACCGCCTCGTATTCAGGCCTGTTAGATTGATATTGTGAAGTGTTATACAGCCAAATAGTGTTTAGGGTCTGAAGACGAAAGGTGGCCGATGGAACCACACAAGTACTCAATATAATCCCGCCGTATTCGGGGTCGTTGGATTTGCTGGACGAGTACTTTAGACCCGGATGGTGTCCAGGGTATGTTGATGGAGCTTGAAGGAAGACATAGGAGCTCCTCAACTAAGCAATATATACATATTTAGTTATAGTGTCTTGCTATAAAAGCTTGTTTTTAAAAACGTCTTTTTAAATTACATTTATTTAATCTTTGCCCCCAAACTATTAATTATTACTGTATTGTGTTGCGTTTAAAGCATGAATATACTTAACCCCGACAAAAAAAAACTATAATTCATATAAAAAATTGTATCGAGATCAAAATTGTGACTGCTCGATCAAGTAAGCTACCGCCCCACGCTAATTGCTGACTTTGAATAGGACGCTGTTTATATTATATCGCCAGAACTTATGCAAGTCACTCACTCGAGTATTGGATATAGTATAGCAAACTGTAAAGAAAACTTCGTTGAACTTCAAAATGCTACACAAGACGTATAGCCCGGGTCAAAAAAATCACACCTCAAACGGTACTCATTCGAATATTAACGATAACATTACTACACAGATTTTTTCACTTTAGTATATTCGTGATGAGTCGAGACAAATACCGACGTATACTATAATACACAAATACAAATTAACTGAAATTTAGGAGAATATAATGTTAAGTGCATCGTGTCCTGCCTAGCGAGCGTTCATTGATTTTAAATATTATTCTCGAACGATGTCGACAGGGTCGTGGATGGTCATGCTCACTAAAATGTCTTTGCTAGTGGCGGCTCTGTGAAGCGGCTCATTCTTTTCCCTCTAAAATGGTTGAGGAGAGTGATGGCTGCTTCTCAAGTCATACTCGTGAACGGGTGCTGCTGGTGGGGACTGGTCCGTCCCCTGTCCTTTGTCTGACTGAACGTGTACCGTAATGCTGTTGAATTAAGTCTCGTTCGTCATCACACTGGAGCTATGGCCAGTTGTTTTGTACGCACTCTTTTCATATTTTATAGTAACACTTTCTCTTACTATTACTATTATGCTTTTTATTATATACCTCTACAACATCTCTATTTTGTAAATGAGAGGACTATGTAGACACTGACCAATATCATGAATCTAGGTACACTTATGATTAATCTGTACTTAAGCACATCTATTTAGCTCGTTCTGCATTGTTTTCCCATACTCCATAAATCCAATGTATACAAAAAGAATTGTTAAACTCATTTTTAAAAAAGAGTAACCGTGGAGTTTCTTGCCCTTCTTCTCCACAGGAATGACTTTCCGAACGGGTGGTAGAGTCTTAAGTAATTAATAATTTTCTCTTTTTGACTATTCATAAGTGCCTTTTGGTCTACATGGATAAAAAACTTTTGATTTTGATTTTGATACAAACAAAACATATATACTACAAACTCGAACTGATACTTACTAGTCGATATATCACCCTTACATTATACTCAGCCACCTTTTATGGCAATGGGCAGGGAAGTGGACCTGAAAGTGGCGGCAAGATGTTCCTAGTGCAAGACATGTAAGCTCGTGATTCGATTCTTGTACGCAAGTCAAAATAGTCTTGTTTATATGTTAATACGAAACAATTCTTGAAACGAGTTTTCTTATATCAAGCCTTTGTCACGGCACGCTGTGCTAGTACGTTAGACAAAACGGTTGTCTCACGCCTTGGGCGACAAATTCCGAGGAATTTGTCCTGTCGCACCGCCTGTATTAGCCCTGTTAAGCGGGAATGTAAGCTATGGTAGTGAGCAAGAAAAGAGGTATAAAATTGAGCTGCTCCAGCTTGTGGTGTTTACATGCTCAAGCTATTAATCTTCATTTTTACCTCCCTGTACACAGCCGTGCAAATTGGTGAACGTAACCCAGTGTTATACTTAGCACATCACCCTGCCCCAGTCTTTACGTTGTCTATAGCGGCGCAGCCATACAAATCACTTAAAAATACTTCAAATATTTTTCAACGCACCCGGCACTTGGCTGGCATCTGAAAAAAAACCACAAGAATGCCCTTGGCCCCTCCCCGGCGATCAAAGTGTTAAAGTAGGACTATATTAATAACGGGAACCATTTTTACCCGCTGCATATTGTGAGCAATGCAATAAAGTATGAGAAATGCAAAACATAAATTTATAAATGTGTGCGTGATTAAAGACTAGTTAAGTTCCCGTGTGTCCGAAAAAAGTTTTTCTTAAAAATATAATTATTATTTTGACAGATCTTACGCGCTAGTAATGATTTTGGGTATGAACTTTGTACGCTGGGCCCTTATTCGCTATGACCATTTACGTAGCGCGTTATCATGTCTTCGTGAAATGACCGTTTAAGTGGCTTACAGAACAACATTATATCACTATAAATTCACGAAGTTATCGTGCTCACATTCATACCTGTTTATTCGCGCTCTAATCTTTTATAGCAGTGGATACCAGTGATAGCCTAGTGGTTAGACCATTGGACTGCAAAGTCAGAGGTCTCGGGTTCGAACCCAGGCTCGCACCTCTGTCTTTTCGAAAGCATGTGCGTATTAAAAATTAACTGGCACTTGCTTTAAAGGCAAAGGAAAACATCGTGAGGACACCTGTATGCTTAAAAATTTCTCAAAGGTGTTTGAAGTTCGCCAACCCGCACTGGGCCAGCGTGGTGGACTATGGCCTAAGCCCTCTCAGTTTGAGAGGAGGCCCGTGCCCTACGGTGGGACAGTTTCCTAACAGGGCTAATATTATTATATTACCTATATTGTCCCACTGCTAGGCCAAGGTCTCCCCCATAACCATTCCAGACCGATCTGTTATCAGCCATCTCCGGCCAATCCTTCTGAAACGAATCTTAGTCGTCACGCCAACGTTTCCTGGGTCAGCCCCGACGCCAATGCCCATCTGCAGGCACCCATTACGTGACAGTTAAATAGGTAATATCTAGTAATAATTTCTATCTTGTATCACAGCATCATCTCTTCTGTCATGGATCAAATAAACTTTTATACGGTGTTAAAACGATACTCACTCGAGTATCACAGTAAGGTTGAAACATTATAATATGATTAATTTGAGTAGTCGTAGGAAGTTAATAGACTCTATTTTCTTACACAAGATACTGAACGGCACCATAGATTGTAGTAAAAAGTTGTAGTAAATTGGTAGGAAAATTACAAATTATTGTTCCCACTCGCATTCCCAGAAAAAACACTTACAATATGTTTAACATTCCAATCGCGAAGACGAATCTCGGGCATTTCGCCGCTGTACCAAGGCTCTGTAGGCAATATAACATGCTATCCAAAACAATGGATATAGATTTTAGCGCACACCAGTCAAAATACAAAAAGTCCTTATTGCAGATTTTGTAGCTCTCATTGCTTTTTCATCTTTACCGATTAATTTTTAGTATATTTTAGTATAGTAATACTCAATTATTATTATAAGTTGTTGACTTAGTTGTTTTTAATTTTTGTTGTGCATGCTGTGGTCTCCTTTAATTGGAGGAATACACTTAAACGAGACCCAAGTATCTTTTGTTAATATCGAAAATGTGTATATTTTATGTTGGAGATCCAATTAAATAAATAAATACATAAACATCACTACAACCAGAACAAATATTGGAGTAAACTTTGTTTCGTTCCGGCGTATCGCCGGTACGTGTGTATTTATTAAGGTTACCAGCACGCACTCGCATTGTTTATATTCTCCAAGTATTGCGCACGGGAAATATAAATATTCAATGTTTTTACTGCACGAAGTGACGCTTACAATCTATAGTATTATATAAATTAAAGTTGAACTTACGCCTTTCCTGTGTATGTGCGCACTAATTTTAAAAACTACTACTCTGATTCTCATCGGCTCTGCACCAATAATCCAAATACTGTTCGTACTAGAGCATGAATCACCCAACAAAATGACAGCTAAAAACGGCCGCACATAATTATACATGTATACCTACTCGTAAAAATTAATGTTAAATTTATTAATGATCTCATATCTTTTTGTTATTGCAGTTTTAGCAAACTAGCGTTTTAACGCGTCCTCATGTTGGCTGTGGTTAGATCGAACTAATTCGAAATAAGGACAGACCCATACTTATGCTTTTATTTTTCGGGCCGTGTTTTTGACTGACACTTTTAATATAGTAAAAATAATGTAACGATGTCACCAATAGATAGCCTGATTCAGAGAAAAGGAAGATTTACGTGTATTATATATGAATATTATGCTCAAATTGTATCTGTTTGTCCGTACAAAGTCGCTAGTATAATATAACTACTCACCCGGGCTTAGCACACCTAAAACGGACAAATAATATGAAGTTTAACCAATTTTCACAAAATGTTCATAAATTGTATACATAAACAGATGATTCAGCGCAGTGGTTAAGAGCTTAAGCCGCTGTACCCACTGGGTCTAATAGTCACGGGTGTTCGATTCCCGCACGGGAAAAATCTTTATGTGATCCACAATTATGTGTTTCGGTCTGGGTATTTGTGTATGTGAATTTTCATGTATGTAAATGCACCCACGACACAGGAATAGATTCTAGTGTGGGGTTACTTTTTTTTTATAGGAAGTTCCTTGTGAAGGTCAATGTCTATTTGGGAAAACCTCATATAAATCTCTGAAATTAGCACATACAAATCGGGTGTATATCAGCTTATACGTATAGATCAAAGCCGGTCGATAGCTATCTATGGGGAAGGCATATGTCCTGCAATGGACGTTTTTCGGGTAATTATAGAATCAGCCTACACTGTTCTCCTGTCACGCCTATATTCCTCAAGCTGTGGTGGCAAAAGGTGTACTGTAAGTACACCCTTATTTCGCAGTCGATTTTAGGTGCCAGTAGGTAGCGAGCCTGTTGCCATATATTGATCAAGGTTTCAGACTCTTATTGAGAATTATTCTTTAAGTAGAAAAATCCCAATACCATGTTATATCACTGCTGGGCAAAGGCCGTCGCCTACAAATTGCGGTGAGAGAGAATGGATCGATCTTTACCACGCGGACTCAGCGCGTATATAGGTGGAGGCAAGTCAGCCAGCTGCCTGTAGAACTTAACCCGCTTATAAGACTTCCCAATTGGCGTAACAGTAACCAAGTTAAGTAACAATAGGGACCAATAGCTTACGTCTTTCTACATCATCACGCCAGTTCCCATGCGGGGTAGGCAAAGAGTACCAACGGGTTGTTTCCTTACAGACCTCTCTGGCTTCCTCCACTCTCATAGTGTGGAAGCGTGCAGGGCCCAAAACTTACGTGCTTCCAAAGAATTATAATGCTACGGTCCACCATCCTATAGTGACGAACCGAACGCTGCTAAACTTTGTTAATAGGCTAAAAACACTGCGCCAACAAAGCGCTACGAATGTCACGGCAACTTAAATTCAAACTCAAATCGTTTATTTTGCATAAACCCTGCGAGGATGTTTACAAATTATCATCTACCACCGGATCAGAACGCGACCTCCACTGAGAAGATCCGGCGAGAAACTCACCGGGCTTGTCTTTTTTGTCTGATTCTCCATTCATTTTTTAACATTTTCAATGTATAAAGTGCACCCATTTTGTTCAACCGTAATTTAATAACACCAACATATAAAAATCCTATTTTAAACATCGAAATAGTCATTCTAATCTTCCACCTTTATTATATTAGTAGAATAATAACAGAGAGGTCTGTAAAAAAAGAAGATATTTTACTCTGGCTTCCTCGCAAAGAATCTGGTGTCATGATATAAATAGAATCATAAGGCAAGGGTCCTGTAATTTATAGAATAGGGTAATATAAAAACGTTTGTTGTTACGGGCGACGAAGTACTTTTATATAAAAACATGCAATGCGACGTAATTAATTCAGAAATTCGAATCGATTCAGTTGGAATTAAGTTAAAAATTAGTTTGTTCTAACTGAATCGATTCCAGCTATTATATTTGTATTACTTTTTTCGTACTCTTCTGGTAATAGAACTAGCTAAAATATCTGTAATTCAAAGTCAAAAATTATTTATTCGTTTAGGCCAATACATACATACATACACTTTATTACATTTTTTACATCTACCACCGGATCGGAACGCGGCCTCCACTGAGAAGATCCGGCAAAAAACTCAGCGGGCTAGTCTTTTAACTTACTTTGTTTAGCCTTTCTGATAACGTTTTTTTTTCAAAATTGTATTATACAGCATTGTTTAATTTTGCTGATTGAGGAGCTGCTCAAACCCAATCTGTTTTATCGTCAAGATAATTCGAAATTTTGTAATACCCTTTCTTACACAGTCTAGTTTTGATTGCCCTTTTTAAACTTATTGATAGCCATGTTTCGGATATCTATGGGTGATTTGTTCTAGAAGCGTATACATTGCCCCATGAAAGATTTATTAATTCTGTGGAGACGAGTAGAATGTACAATAAGATCATCTTTGTTCCGTGTATTAGCATGATGAATGTCGCTATTTTTTTAAAGTTACTGACATTTTTTTAACAAATAGAAGATTTTTATATATAAATTCTGAGGTAACAGTTATTTATCTCTCTTATTTTTTCCTTAAGGGTAGCTCTCGGGGCCAAATTGTAAATTGCTCGAACAGCCCTTTTCTGCAGAACGAAGATGGTATTTAGTTCTGCAGAGCATCCCCATAGCAGTATGCCATATGGCATAATACTATACAAGGTGTAACATAATAAACGCAAGACCCTAGAACCCCGATTAGAGAATTGCTGCATAAATTCAAAACGATGGCCAAATTTCCAAATTTAAAGGTATTTACCCTTTTTTAAAGCCCTTGTAATACCCCAATTGACAACGAAACTTGAACGTGTATGTGTGCGTTTTCAGAAATACGTTTTAGGAATGCATTTAAAATCTCCATATTGCTTTGAATCAATAATAAAAAAATGTAAGATACATTAAACACTGTTGGAATCAATTCAGTTACCGATTTAGAACTACTTTCAGATCTTTAGTTTATTATGTTACACCTTGTATATATAAATAATAAATATACTCTCCCATAGTGCAATCTATTCAGCTGTATTTAACCATATTTAATCTCTATGTATATCATCACGCCAGATCCCTTGCGGGGTAGGTAGAGAGTACAAAGTAGAGGTGAGTCGTATTTATTAGAACAGATCCAAAGAACAGGTATTTTACGAAAATAGGCGGCACCTAATCCAATTCTGACAATACCTAATCCACCTAATATTCATATTCAATAAAAACTATAAACTTATGTTTAGCCGTTTAGCGCGCTCACTCACACCTGTTCCCGCGCTCTCTCACTCACTCATATACTTATCGCTTTGCTATCCCGCTTATGTGTAAGGGTGGAGGGAGCGAGTCAGCGCTATACAACGCGTATTGATAGAAAACAAATGTAAATATAATGAATTGAAATCTTTTAAACACGCCATCTTGGGAACGCTAAACTTTTGCAGAATATTTAATATCGCAAGACTCAAAACTTCATACATTCGTAAGTTAACAGTCCTAAGCCTGTAAAAGTACGAAGGGAATATACCAATTCTTTACTAATATACCATAAATGATAAAATAGAAAACAAGTATTAGTTTATTCAACCAATTTCGTGCAGAAGTATCTAATCTAATCAAAAAAAAAGTTTCATAATTCCATTTTTAAACTTCCATTTTCTTAAAAGTGTTATTATGACTGTACCCGTTCTTAACTAACAAAACAATTTTACATTCAATTAATTCAAATATCGATCATTCGATATCAGGATTTGATATAGAATAGGCGGATTGAGATCACTAAGTAACGGTATGTGTATGAGATCATTGAGATTAGGTGGATTAGGTGGAATAGGTATTTGGATTAGGTATTTATGCAGACTAGGAACAGGTGCCCTTAGTACCTGATTTACCTAATACGACCCATCTCTAGTACAGAGTTCCAACAGGTACAGTCTATCTTACCATGACCAAAAAGATCGTGTCTTACCTGAAGGGGAAGTCAAAGAGTCTCGTAACCGGCAAGCGTGTATGTGACAAACTAGGAGAGCGGAGAAAGCCAGAGAGGCATTTAAGGAAAGAACCTGTTGGAACCATGATAAAAATATGAAAGAGCCAAATCGAAACAATACGACGATTTCAGTTGCAAATCTGAAACATTGCTATCATTCTTATTGCTAACAAATATACATACAATATATCGTTGTTAATTTGGATATGAAGTTTTCTTTAAAGATACAAGTAAAATTTGAGTTTTGGATTCCAAATTGTATTTATAAAACAATTATCTAATTAGGCTATCGAAGGTCTTGCGTTATTTACGTTACATCTAGTACATATGTGGAGTATGCACTCTAGTTATTCTTTGTAAGCATTCCCCCCAACAGGCTAAGTAATAAGCCGCAGGAAACCCTGACGAAATGACTCTATTGTAGAACGGCGCGGCGCAAATCGATCGGCCCAGTGCGCAGCGCTCTGACGCGCGATGCGGACCTCTGACGTCCGTGCTAGTGATGGTACACGATCCGGGAAACGCCCGGGGATCTCACGGGACTTGTCGAACGTGGGTGTCTTGATAGTCACCCACGTCCGCCACTGTCCCGCGTCTTGTAATCACAGTCCCGTGTTGATCAACTAGGCTCTCATTAATATTATTTTATGCTAAGCGACTGAATCACATGCGTTACTTATCTTTGAAATTACCTAAAATAATAAAATATAAATGTATATGAATAAACAAAATCTATTACAATTCATCGAAACATGCTTGTATATCTATACAATTTCATGCAAAATAAATTATGTAATGAACCTACTTACCAGGCTACCTATTCAAAACTACTCTAAATCCTTGATTTTAACCCAAATTGATCTAAACCGCTATCTATTTTGTCCTATATGTACTCAAAGATAACGAGTTCGACGCCATACATCCATTCTGGGTTAGCAAGCGTTAGCACATCTCAAAATGTATCATTCAACAATCGTTAAGAGACACAACTCATCCACTATATATGATGCGAATACAAGTATTAGCTCTGAAGTCACGAATAGTTACATCATCTTTTGCCCTGTCTGGCAATATATAAATTAGCACTAATCGATAATTACGCACTTATTTTGTATGGTACGTATGTACTCTACGGGACTTCGGAGGTATTCCCGATTTCCCGCGTCCTCCCGGTGACGTCACATCACTACTATGTACGCAGCACATAGGTACATGGTTCGTTATGTACTGCTGGCTTACGTCTGATCCGATTACTCATGTATCTGTAGGTTGGTAAGCGTTTCAGTACCAGCTCTTTATAATCGTTATACTAAAAAAATGTTCTTGTTAAATTACATTTTTTTTTCACTTAGAGGTTGGAGGAGGCCACATAGGTCTGTAGCAAAAGAACTCAGTACTCTCTATGTAGATAGTATAGTTCGTAAGGATGATATAGATATATAGACGTATTTATTGTCTGAGGGAAACAAACAACGTAGCCATTTATGAATCGTCAGAAAAGAAGCTAAGCCTCTAAGCTTCTTTTTTACTGACGATTCATAAATACTGTAATTAATGATATACAAGGTTTACATAACATACACAACATAATTAACCCCAGACCTGAAAGTAGTTTGTTCTAAATCGGCAACTGAATCGATTTAACTATTTTTAGATTATGTTGCAAAATTGGTTTTTATTGTTCAATTTTTTTTTATTTCTTTTTAAAACGTATCCCCAGCCTAGGATTTATTCCTGTGTCGTGGGTGCGTTTACAAACATGAAATTTCACATACACAAATACCTAGACCGAAACAAATAATTATGGATCACACAAAGATTTTTCCAGTGCGGGAATAAAACCTGCGACTATGAGACGCAGTGGGCGGAGCGGCCTAAGCTCTTAACCAATGCGCTAAATCGTCCGTCAAATTCGCTGTATCGTCCGTCAAATTCGCTGTATCAAATAAAATTTAATTATTATTTAAAGCAATCCGGCTATTTAAAATGCATTCCTATTACACACACATCAATATGCACGCAAAAGTTAATTATTTATTAAATTTCGTAGTCAATTTAGGTCCCAAAGAGCTTAAAAAATTGTAGAAAACTTCTAAAAATTGGAAGTTTGATTATTGTATTAAACTCGTAAAGCAATTATCTAAATGGGGTGTCTGAGGTCTGAGGTTATATGTGTTACACCTTGTATATGCTGGTTCTATTTATTTTATATTATGAATGTATTAAAGATAGTATCGGAGAAAAATGAGAAAAATGCTCCGGTGGTTCGGACAGATATAAATAATGTCGGAAGAAATAATGACATATCAGGTACACGATACGAAAGAGGAAGGATGTCGGTACTATAGAGGACCTAGAATATCTTACCATCACCCAACACACCGTGACTTATTTGATGCACAGCTCAAGAGTCTCCGGCGAGCGTGTATAAGAGTGGAGGATGCGAGGGAGGTATCTTAGGAAAGAACCTGTTGGAACTCTGTACTCTCTGCCTACCCTAAAGGCAACTGGCGTAATGATATAGATAAATGGATTATGGACAGGGTTCCTGTTGAGACAAAAAACTTATAACCACTTATGCACAAATGTAAGCAATGAATAAATTGAATTTAATGGATGGACATGAAATAAACACAGTCATGGCTTAATTCCCCCAGCGGGGGTGGCAGAGGTGTATTGTGTATATCCACATATACCCTACAGTGTTAGGTCCCACTTGAATGAGAAAAAAATTAGATCCAAATGGAAGCAATAAGCAATATTAAGAAACACAAAATTAAATTCTCAGATTAATGTTTGTCAAAACTATACAATAGCAATTATTACTCGGAAACTTAATCACAAAGGTTATTTAATTATTATATAGTAATGGATATAGGAATTACTATAATTAAACCGCTTTAATATCGAATATTATTAAAAAAGTTCTTTTCAAACGCCAACTAAAAGAAAGACTTAACAATGTGTAGGAAACTTATTCCTTTAGACATCATTAAAATTTACACAAACAATTATGAACCTTAACGCAAAGCAGATAAGCTTGAAATTACTGAGTGCTCGATGATTATAATAGAACTATTATTTCTATCTATCTATATCATCACGCCAGCTCCCTCGCGGGGTGGGCAGAGAGTACAGAGTTCCAACAGGTTCTTTCCTTACATACCTCTCTGGCTTCCTCCACTCTCATAGTTCGTCTCATACACACTCGCCGGTTACGGAGACTCTTGACTTGCCCTTCAGCTAAGACACGGACAGTACTTCACTATTATTTCAATTAGGAGATATTATAAAAATACTATTATCGATAGCAAATCGAGTCATTTCCAATAGTTCAGTGACCTCGTAGCCCGTAGACTTTCGTAGCAACAACCGTGCTACGAACTGGATCATGTGCTACTCATACACACATATAGCATTATATAGCAAATTTATATACACATTTTCATTTTTATTTCATTTAATAATAAAACACATCCAAACATAAAATTACAAATATTATTTTTTTGAATTAATGTGTAATTTGTTTATAAAATGTGGTCTAATTTATTTTTGTTGTTTATATATTGTTTGGTTGTTTATTATAATTTTTTATTGGAGTTATATAACGTACGTAGCACATTCGTAGCAATTTTGGTGCTACGAAGTAGCATCGTATTTACAAACTGGTATAAATTATAGGACGTTTCGGTTTACTTCTCTCGGTTTTTTATTTGTGATATGATATGACCTATATATAGGTCATATCATATCAAATTGGTCAGGCTATTGCAGCCTTACAAGCAGCACTAACAAATAAACCAGTTTATACTCTTTGCTATAGTGTCTGTACACACATCGATGATCTATCTATTAATGTGACAGTTAGTAAATTTGGATGTATTTATTTATTTCAAAGTGGCCCACACTAGTATTTACTCCTAAGTCGTGAGTGCGTTTACAAAAATGAAAATTCACATATACAAATACCCAGACCGAAATAAATAATTGTGAATCACACAAACACTTGTCCCGTGCGAGAATCGAACCCGCGACTATTAGACACACTAGGCGGAGCCGCTTAAGCTCTTAACTACAGCGCTAAATCGTCCGTCAACTTGTGATTTTTTTTTTCATTAAAAAAAGTTGGGACTGCGTTTGTTAAAGACAATAAATCACAAATATACTAGGAATATTTCCTGCGTCGTGAGTGCGTTTACAAACATGATATTCACATGCACACTACACCCTGACCGAAACATTTGTGGGGTCACATAAAGATTTATCCCGTGCGGGAATCGAACCCGCGACTTTTCAATCCAGTAGGCGGAGCGACTCCAGCTCTTAACCACTAAATCAAACCGTCCGTCGTTTAATTATATATGTATATCTTTTATAGATATAACAATTTAATGATGTGACCTTCATAGTCACATCCGCGTAGAATGGTAGCAAGAACGATAATTGCATTTCCTCACTGAATAGACAAACTAATCTTGTTAGTTTGTTTGTTATGTATATGAAGTATATCTATCTATCTATATCATCACGCTAGGTCTCTTGCAGGGGTAGGCAGAGAGTACAGAGTTCCAACAGGTTCTTTCCTAACATACCTCTCTGGCTTCCTCCACGCTCA
The DNA here is from genome assembly GCA_905147815.2 of Phalera bucephala. Lineage (NCBI taxonomy): Eukaryota > Metazoa > Arthropoda > Insecta > Lepidoptera > Notodontidae > Phalera > Phalera bucephala. The sequence goes on along the minus strand of LR990620.1, from coordinate 2,915,040 downwards.
TAGTTCCTATCATACACACGCCGGTTACTTGTCCTTCAGGTAAGACTCGGTCTATTTGGTCATAGTAAGATAGTCTAGGTCTTCCCCGGTACCTACATCCTTCCACTTTCGCATTGTATATCTGTTTTGTCATTCTTTATTACTTATATATAAGTATAACAATATTTAAAATGCGTTTTATTACAATGCCAATAGAGTTTCAAATCAAATGTCTCGACGAACATGATTCATACGTAAGTACATATTTACGAATCTTTGTATATGATTTCACCACCAATTTATATCTCGTTATTAAGCCTCGTGTCTTGACAACTCTACACGCTAAGCCACTCACACCGGAGTTACCCTCAGTTGTCTTATAAAGACCGTTTTGAAGGATCATCTCTAGCCTATTCAGATTGCCATAAGATTTTATGTAAACGACTCATAAAATATTTCCAAATAAAAGGGTATCGTTAATACGTTAAAATTACATGAGATACCTAATTTCATATCAATCTATCTATCTATATCATCACGTCAGATCCCCTGCAGGGTAGGCAGAGGGTTCCATTTGTAGTTGGGTTGCATCCGTCATTGTTACTCTCGGTTAATTCGCTGACTCGAGTGCTGTTTAGTTCGTCGGAGTGATTGTTTTTGTTAAATTTGTTATTGGTTATGGTTTCTGTTATTAAGTAAACATTGTCAGTTAAAAATATTACGAACAATTGTTTCATATATTTATGTTTTGTCGCAATCGAATCTGAAAAGGGTATTTTTTTTGGAACTAAGCCCGCCACTTATTCCCACCATTGTAACTCCTGTAAGCCAGGATCCACAATAGTCTCCTTAAATGACACCAAGGTTTGAACCTTGGGGTGTCCCGGGAAGCACTTTAATTGTCTTGGGACCCGCAACAAATTTAATTAGAAAGAAAAACAGGAGGACAGAAAAAATAAAAATTCCACTTCCCTACTTTGCAAAGCGGGAGACACAAAAAATAAAATACATGGCAGATCAGCCATAGGAAAGGAGACTACAACTAGGATAAGCCAAGTTGTAAAGCACCACGGTCACGAAAAATTATTAACAGGGCCTATTTGTGAGCCTCATGTTTGATTCCAGTAATAGGTATGACAAAAACGCTTGAACGCACGAAAATTATCCCGAGTTTCTACAAGATCCGTGTAGTAGATTACCCCAGATGTATATCGCAGACTGTTTAACATAATGGTACGCTCGCTGAAAAGGGTATAGTGAGCAGGTACAGGCTCTGAAGGCAAGCTCTTAGGAGCACAACACAGAGGGGCACCGGTACGTTCCTAACGGAGATCCCGGAGCCCCTCCTCGAAGTGGAGATGCCGGCTACTGAAGGGCTTTATTCGGTAAAACCCGAATTGCCTGGCCAGCTTCTGCCGAAGTCCATGAGGTATTCCCCACTAAAAAATGCACCGCCCGTATGTCAGGTGTCTGAATCTATTTGTAATTACCATATAAGTTACTAACTATATCACCCCAGATCCCTTGCGCAGTAGGCAGAGAGTCCAGAGTTCCAACAGGTAACTTTCCTTACATACCTCTCTGGCTTCCTCCACTCTCATAGTCGTCTCAAACCCGCTCGCCGGTTACGGAGACTCTTGACTTTTCCTTTAGATAAGACTCGGTCTGTTTGGTCATGGTAAGATAGTCTAGATCTTCCCCGGTACCTACATCCTTCCACTTTCGCATTGTATATCTATTTTGTCATAAGTAATAACCATATAACCAATAATAGTTTCATATGCTTACATCAGAGACATGATAACCTGTTGATTTTGCATATTATCTTTAAATGAGAATCGTGATGCATTCGTTATCATAATAGTGTATATGCACAGAAATCTTTATAATAACATAATAGAAATTATATAGCGCACGATTTCCTCCGAAACCACTGTCGCCACTTCGTCACACATACATTTTGAAATAAGTGGACACAGTTTTACACACACTCATATTATTTCCGTAAAAAACATTTTCAAATAAATTATTATTGAAAAGCAACACTATCACGCCTTTATTCCCCAAGTGGGGGTGACAGAGGTGTTCTGTGTACACCCACTTTTCGCCAACGGTGTTTCGCCCACATAGTAGAAAACGATCCTACTGCCATATACTAGACCAGACCAACGAGGCAGTTACTTATAGGCATGCTTTCCAATAAATAAAAAATAAACACCGTAACGCCTATATTCCGCAGGCGTGGGTGGCAGAGGTGTACTGTGTACACCCACTTTTCGCAATAGGGGTGAGCGTATTGCCATACACCCTCCACAATTCTAGACTACAGACTGATACTGGGTTTTTTTCTACAGAAAAATTACTTTTTTTACGACTTAGTTTTTGAATCCAGGACCACGTGTTCGCAAAATGCATTATTCGCTACTACCAACGCGGCACTCATTGACAAAAACTCTGTGGCTTTTACCTACACTTAAAGTAAAAGATTCATTTGTCTATTCCATTAATAAACGCAGCCAACGTTCATGCTATTTCACGCGGATTTGACCTTTATTATAAAGTTTTCATTTTGATATAATACCCTTATATTTACAACTGTTGAAAGACTTTCCGCCATTGGATATGCTGCAAAATACCAATTTTGGTATTGTGTATTTCACAATATTAAGTCATTATTATTGTCAATAATATCTGCTTTTATTTGTCAAGGTACACAGATGTACGATTGGTACGCCCGCCATTTATATTAAAATTTTCGCCGTAGTGCATGCATGTCGACATGGTTGATATCGATAAAATTATTTACTTCTTATAAGTGACAAATATTATCGTATTGTGTTATATTTTGGTTTCAATGATTTAATTGCAAATTCATAACCGATTTTTGATTGACAAAAACTAATGTGTTGTAATACAAATGTCGACTGTAAATTGCACACACACACATAAATTAATATATACATAATACGAATCAAAAACTTACCTAACTACTTGCATTGGTGTAAAATGCGTAATAGAAATATTTGCACGGATCAAATAGAGAAAATTATATGGATTTCATATTGCGCCGATATATTGCGGAACCAATATAGTGCATTGGAAGCGTGCACTGCGGACGGTCGCCTGTTGTTCTCGCGAGGGTCCAAATTTACCTGCGATTTGGCGTACTTGCACGTAATAAGAAGGCATCGTTTGCAGTCAAAAAGTCAGAATTGTAACTCATAATTTAAAACAGCAACCGTGGAGTTGCTTGCCGTTTTTCTCCACAGGAATAACATTCCTAAAAGATGGTAGAATTTTAAGTAACCACTAACTTTTCGTTATTGAACTTTTTGGTCTATTTTTGAGACTTACCAACTTACATTAATGTAAAAGACGTAATACAAATATTTACTTAAATCATATAAAAAAATGTCTTCCTTACTGGGCTGGAAGCGAAAGAAAAACTTAGAATGCCCCAGTAGCCTTACTTTTGCTAGGCTGGTGGTAAGAGTCCACCAAAGGTAGTAACGTCATTCGATCAACGACCAGAAAAGGAAAATTTGAAACAAACCCTATACCAACCCGTCTGGCCAGCGTGGTATAGTAGGCCAAAACCTCCTAACATGGTAAGGCACCTAAAACAAAGGCCCCCAGTTCCCGGTAGTCCCGCTGTCCGCTGCCACGGTAGCGGTCGCGGTAACAGCGGGGCAGGGGGTGCGAAGAATCTCCGGGCTACGACACAAGGCTACCAAAAACACCTGACCCTGGCTACGTACAATGGACGCTCTCTACGGCTGGACCAACACCTCACTGAACTCGAGGTAGAACTAGGTCGCATAAACTGGCACATATTGGGGTTATCCGAAGTCCGAAGACAGGGCGAGGACACGATAACCCTTGAGTCAGGCCACCTGTTCTACTTTCGTGAAGGTGATCGGCCCTCTCAGGGCGGTGTCGGTTTCCTGGTCAACAAAGCTCTCACTAACAACGTTGTAGAAGTCAGCAGTGTGTCGACACGGGTAGCGTACCTCATAATTAAAATCACCAACAGGTGCACCCTGAAGGTGGTACAGGTATATGCGCCGACCTCGACATACTGCGACGACATAGTCGAAGCCATGTATGAAGACATAGCCAAGGCATTACATGGCACCACCAAGGCTCACTACAGCGTTGTTATGGGGTACTTCAATGCCAAAGTGGGAGTACAAGAACGCGACGAAACAATAATCGGACTCCACGGCGTGGGGCGCCGAAACCACAGGGGGCAGATGCTGGTCAACTTTCTGGAGTCGCAGGGGCTCTACTTGATGAATTCGTTCTTCAAGAAGAAGCCTAATAGAAAGTGGACATGGCGAAGCCCCGACACTGTGACGAGGAACGAGATAGACTTCATTATGACTGACAGGAAGTCTATGTTTAGAGACGTCTCCGTGATCAACAGGTTTAATACCGGCAGCGATCACCGACTTGTCCGAGGCGCTCTAAATATAAAATTCAGGGCCGAAAGGCGTCGCATGATGAGGTCTACTCTCAGACCTACTGCGCCTCAAATAGCTTTAGGGTCCGAAAAGTTCCAACTGGAGCTTCAAAATCGTTTCGACCTGCTGGAAACCGAAGGCAATGTTGACGAAAAAACCGACACAGTGGTCAAAACGCTACAGGAGGTGTCTCGAAGGGTGTTTCCCGGCAAAAGCGGTAACAGAGAGTCTAAACTCTCGCTCGAGATTCTCGAACTTATGAGGCTGAGACGAGAAATGTCATCCACGCAGGCGTCTTCGCCGGATGGGAGGAACCTCAACCGGAAGATCCGGAAGCTGGTGCGACGTGATCTCCGATGTTCCAACACCCGCGCCATCGCGGCTGCGATTGAACAGAACAGAGGCACCAAAGTCTTCGCTCGCCGGCTAGGTAAATCCCATCTGACGAAACTTAATACTGCAGATGGCAAAACCGTGACCTTGAAGTTCGAGATACTCGAGGAGATTGAGAGTTTCTACAAAGACCTTTACGCATCACGGATGACTAAACTCACGAGATCCAGCGCTGACGACCACAGAGCCCCACTCGCACGCCACTACACGGAAGACATCCCTAAAGTCAACCAGGACGAGGTCAGAGTGGCTCTCGAGCAGCTCAAAAACAACAAGTCGCCAGGTGATGACGGAATCACCACTGAGCTCCTAAAAGCAGGCGATACTCCAATCCTGAAAAAGTTAGCGAGCCTCTTTAATTCCGTCATCCACCAGGGCTTAACACCTCAAGCGTGGAGCGGGAGTGCGGTGGTTCTGTTCTTCAAAAAAGGTGACAAAACCTTGCTGAAGAACTACAGACCCATCTCACTCCTGAGCCACGTCTACAAGTTGTTCTCGAGAGTACTTACAAACCGCCTCGCCAGAAGACTTGACGAGTTCCAGCCACCGGAACAAGCCGGGTTTCGAAAAGGCTACAGCACCGTGGACCACATCCATACTGTTCGGCAGATTGTACAGAAGACCGAAGAGTACAATCAGCCGCTGTGTATGGCTTTCGTGGACTACGAAAACGGTTTTGGATGCTCTGCAGCGATGTGGCATCGATTGGCGCTATATCGAGGTGTTGAGATGTCTGTATGATACCGCCACAATGACCGTCCAGCTCCAGGACCAAAAGACCAACCCGATCGAGCTGCATCGAGGGGTAAGACAGGGGGATGTAATATCCCCCAAGCTCTTCACCAATGCACTCGAAGACGTCTTCAAGACGCTGGACTGGACTGGGCGGGGCATTAACATCAACGCCGAATACATCTCACACCTTCGGTTTGCCGATGATATCGTCATCGTGGCAGAGTCACTGGAACAGTTACGCGAAATGCTGCATAGCCTAAATGGAGCCTCTCGAGGTGTCGGTCTCGGCATGAACTTGGATAAAACCAAGATCATGTTTAATGAACATGTCACGCCGGGACCGATCTACGTCGATGGTTCGATGCTCGAAGTTGTTCGGGAGTATGTCTACCTTGGGCAAGTTGTCCAATTTGGTAGAAACAACTTCGAGAAAGAAATCAACCGCAGGATCCAATTAGGTTGGGCAACATTTGGCAAACTACGTCACGTTTTCTCTTCGCCTATACCGCAATGCCTGAAGACTAAAGTGTACAACCAATGCGTCCTACCTGTTATGACCTACGGGGCCGAGACGTGGACACTCACAGTGGGACTGGTCCACAAATTTAAAGTCGCACAGCGGGCTATGGAGCGAGCTATGCTCGGCGTCTCTTTGAAGGATAAAATTCGTAACGAGGTGATCCGACAAAGAACCAAAGGTACCGACATAGCTCGCAAACTCAGTAAGCTAAAGTGGCAATGGGCTGGTCACATCTGCAGAAGGACCGACGACCGATGGAGCAAACGTGTCCTAGAGTGGAGACCGCGACTTGGTAAGCGTAAGGTAGGACGGCCCCCAGCTAGATGGACCGATGACCTCAAAAAGGTCGCTGGGACAGACTGGATGCGGAAGGCGGAGGACCGTGTGCAATGGCGCGTGTTAGGAGAGGCCTATGTCCAGCAGTGGACTGCGATAGGCTGATTGATTGATTGATTGATCCATGGTATCACATACAGCAGTACTGAATCACATAATACGCACTTGAGATATTTTTTTACATATTTGGCGACAAGACCACGTGGCTATGCGTTTTCTAGTGCCTTATTATTAAGATTTATGTGGTTTTTACAATGGTTTATATAATTATTTAATATTCACATGAGTATTTAAGGTGTGCGGGTAGGTATGAAAGATAGTATCGGTGGTTTAGATGAGAAAGAGTATGCTCCGTTGGTTCGAGCATTTAGAAAGAATGTCGAAAGAAAGAATGACAAAACAAATATATAGAACGGTAGTGGAAAGATGTTGGTACTGAGGAAGACCTTTCTTTACCTGGGGAAAATCCTACATAGGATTTCCGCGAGCCTCGGAGGAAGCTTCAGGACGTGTCGGATTCCTACAGACTAAAAACCCCTAGGGCTTCAGGAGGATATGAAACGCACTGGTGCCCTTCTTGTGCCGCGCTCGGAAGAGCCCGCCATCGGGAGGAGACTTGATAAGACGTTCCCCCTTGCACCTACGCGGTGCTCACGGCGATGTGGGTCACACCACGCCTCCTCCTCGGGGTCGTTCGTGACGGACGCTCAGGGCCCCCGCTTCTCGCGTCCGCGACCACCGGGGAAGACCTGGACTATCTTACCCTGATCAAATAGACCGTGTCTTATCTGAAGGGCAAGTCAAGAGTTTCCGTAACCGGAGAGTGTGTATGAAATGAACTATGAGAGTGGGGGAAGCCAGAGAGGTCTGTAAAGAAAGAACCTGTTGAAATTCTCAACTCTCTGCCTACCCCGCAAGGGTACTGGCGATATATATAGAAAGATAGTATTGGAGGTGATGACATTGTATTCCTAGACAAAAATCTAGGAAAACCTAATGTAATGTATGCATCAGAATACGATTAGTCAGCGATTTCGCAATTGCATCGATATTCATTCTACTTAAATGAATCGGGTGACCAAATGCAATTAATTAGTATTCAATCACCCACGTGATAAAATTCCACTCTTTTTATCTTGTTTTTAGTATCGTAGTATCACATAATAGAAAAACTGCTAGAATAAATACAGCGCGTTTTGGTGTCCGAATATGTATAGCTATAGACTAGTGCTGGCCAGCGATCAGGAGGTCCTGGGTTCGTCTCTTAGCCCGGATAATTTGTACTTTGGGTTTTTCTATTAAAAAAACCATTAGTAACGGTTTGAATACTGACTGGAATTGTGACCGGCATTAAACACACAACATCGTCGACGAAATGTGGCTAAACCTCTGCCACCCCCACTTAGAAAATATAGACGGAGACGATATTTTGTTCTAACAAATTAAAAGAGTAGAAAATGCAATAGAGATTAATAAGTATGAAAACTGTCAGAAATGCGCTGCGCTGTCTACGTCAAGGGATCTAGCATAATCATACGTAAATTCTCGTTAAGATGAAATATGATGAACACAAGTTTTGTATCGAACGTATTGTTTCTAGTCGTTGATAAGTGAGCTGATAAGAACGGAGATCACGTTATCTCCCGCCTTTTGAATACTGATAAATACTTGTAACACGCCTTGTTTTTGTACAAATGACTTGTTTACTATCTATCTGTCGAGCTCGTAACGCTTGAAGTAATCACCAAGGTTAAGCAGCGTTCGTCTCGGTCAGTTTGAGATGGGTGACCTTTTGTGACTGCCATTTTCGAGCGTCGCTGTGCTTTAGAAGGCATGCTAGGGCGTTGATCAAAATCAGAATATTTTTTATTCATATAAACCATTATAGTACTTATGAATCGTCAGAAAAGTAACAGACTCTACTACCGCTTCCGACTGTCATTCCTGTGGAGAAGAAGGGCAAGAAACTCCACGGTTACTCTTTTAAAATAAAATGCTTACAAACTTTTTCATCTACATTTTGTTGTGGGATATGGGAGAACAATGTAGGTTGGTCATCAGGCGAGTCTAAGTTATATAAAACAAATTATACTATTTATGAGAATGGCTACATGGTTCCTTCATTTACCAAAAAAAAGTACACAAAAAAATGTCATTATGTTAAATTATTAGAAGGAAGAGAGGGAATGTGAACTATAGTATTTTTCAAAGTGTCAAAGCGAATTATACTTTATTCAATGGCAATAAGAGGCATGACCAGTTTCTATACTTTAGTTTTTATGCCTTAACACCATTGAATTAAATATTAATTAAGTTTGGCACTTAGAACTGTCACTACCCATCCTATGTGAAGAATATTATAATAACAGTTGAGTAGGTTGTCATTACTCAAGTGATCCCAGCTACCACTTCATGTGATAGTAGTTAGGCCAAGTTTATTAGAAGCATTAGGCCTCCCACGGGCAGCTTGATAAGTTCCATCAGCAGGTGGCCACAAACCTGCCTCCATCAATCAGTTCTGGGTCCGCGTGGTGGAGTAAGACCTGTCGTCTTTCAATTCGATTTGTGAAAGAAGGCCTTTGCCGTGCAGTGGGACAGCACAGACTGATTTATAGTCTATATCATCACGCCAGATCCTTGCGGGAAAAGCAGAGAGTTAGAGTAGAGAGAGAGCCTGTTGTATGTTGGAACTCTATACAAATATTCTGTTACTATTGTGAGTAACGACAGCTTGGTATACTGGCAAGAGCATAAGCCTCTAGCGCCACTGGACTGAGTCCTTAGTCGCGAGTTCGATACCCGCACAGAACAAATCTATGTTTGACCCGCAAAGGTTTGTTTCGGGTGCTTGGGTATTTCATGACACGACACAGAAATAATTCCTTTTGTGGAACTACGTTTGTTTTAATAATCACACACACCGTCACGCCTATATTCCCCAAGCGGGGGTGGCAGAGGCAGACGGCGAGCCTATTGCCATATACCGGGCACAATTCCAGACTCCGGACTTGTCGTTAGAAAAACTACATTTGTCCGACCTAGGATTTGAACCCACTAGACCAACGAGGCAGTTAATAGTCTTATATTTAATCTCCATATTCTTGCAATATTCGACCATTTTGCGATCTTAAATATATGAATATTATCAATGAATAACAAAAAAACTTAAAATACCCAAAATTAAACTCTTACGTGTACGTTCCATCTAAATCGGATAACGTCATCACACCACATGACCGATCGCATGAGTTTCCATTTAAAACTTCCCCATGAGTCACTCGCCCCCAGAGCATCACTTCCGCGACTCACCCACCCAGATTGAGTCAGATTTAATTGTAAAGCGGACGAGTTCCGAGTAAGTCTTTTGGTGACAGAAGCGTTGCGAAATAACTACCAATAGGTGCTTCGTGTATTTTTTTTACTAATTATTGTAAGCCCATACCTACTGTCCCACTACAAGGCAAGGGTATCCGCTCCCTTCCTGCACTCCTCGCGGTTTAGTGTAAGCTGATGCCAGTCCTTGTCCTAGGAGTTCAGCTCGTCTCGCCACCTCTTTCTTGGCCTGCCGCGCTATCGTTTTCCGCTAGGTGGGACCCATACTGTGGTATTTTTTGCCCAAAGCGCATCCGACATTTGATAAATATGTCTAGTCCAGTTTAATTTATTGTATGTCTATTTGGTGTCACTAGTTTTTGGTGTTATTAATTTTTTTTACAATTTTTAGTCCATCATTTTTTTACTTACAATTACCTGGACACAATTATGTTTTTATTTATTAAAAACTGGTTAGCAATAGACCCAATAATTGATTCCAAAGACCCCTACATCAATACACATCTTCTCATGAATCCTTGTATGTGCGGTGCTCGCGAATTCGATGTCGTAATCTCTTCGCCCACGGCGACCACAGCAACCCATCGAACTGAATGTGGGCTGAAGACTCTGTAGGCGTCTGACTTCGTAATGGAACTAATGGAACGCCACCTATAAAGTATAACCATACTACGCGTATGGTACATCGCGGTATCCACCAAGCTACGCGTGTAGAATAAATAGTAAAATAATAAAATAAACACCGCCTATATTCTCCAAAAGGTGTACTGCATTCACTCACTTTTTCCCGACGATGTCAGGTACCATGTAATGGGGGGCGAGCCTATTGTCAGTATAACGGTCACAATGCCAGATTTCGGATTGATAATAGACATTTTTATATTAAAAAAATTCATTTTATCCGACTTAAGACTCGAAACTAGGACCTCTGGATCGGTACACGCATTATTTGGTCACTAGACCATCGAGGCAGTATAGTACAAAATAATGATTTCTATCTAAAGTGGTATTTTATTTTACGATATACACTGCCCAGTGCCTAGCCTTAATATATCTACAGTAGGAGTAAACAAAACAGATATATCCTACTAATATTATAAATTTGTTTGTTTGTTTAGATGTTTGTTACTCAATCACGCAAAAACGGCTGAACGGGGTTGATTAACATAAGGGATTTTTCAACTTTTCAAAAGTTACCTCTCGGCAAGATACCAATATGTACAAGTGGGGAATTGTAGAAGCCTAGATTTGCCAGTTACACATGGGGTACCACGAGGGAGTATTACTGGGACCTACCGTATTCCTTGTCTACATGAATGGCTGACAAACCTGAAAATACCTCATGGGCAAATAATTTCATACGCAGACGACACTGCATTATTATTTACTTCAAAAACATGGGATAACGTATTTAATCATACACAAATGGGCTTTGAGCTAGTTAGGCACTGGCTCTATTGTAACACGCTCACCCAATGTTGAGAAAACGAAATTGGTTACTTTTAGCATTCGACAGCATGAAGGAATGAGGAACAGACATTAAATTATTGCACACAAATGTGTCAATCGCAGTGACTGCTCCTGTGCGCGATTACTGGAAGTAAAATCTGTTAAATATTTAGGTATAAAAATCGATTGTAACCTCAGTTTTAAAGAGCATATTATCTTGTTATGTACACGGGTTAGGAAGTTTATTTTTGCTTTTAAGATTTACGACATGTCGCTGATCGCCCACCCTTAATGCAACTATACTGTAGTCTGTGCCAGTCGATCATAACCTACTGCATATCATCGTGGGGTGGAGCACCAAAACCACTATGATAAAAGTAGAAATAGCTTAACGTGCAGTCTTAAAAATAATAAATTTTAAACTATTGCATTTTTCTACTTTAACATTGTACCAACTGAGTAAAGTCCTAACAGTCCGTCAATTGGTTTTCCTAAATGTCCTTCAGAAACAACATAGTAAACTGAAATATGACCCAAACCTCGTAACCAGGCATTTGAAATACATAGTCTGTAGTCGCAAAATTATTCATCTCATTTATTAGGAGATTTATCATTTTTCTTGGGCCTCTGATATATAATAAATTAAATAGAATACTGAATTTATACCCGCTAAATAAATATCAGTTTAAAAATAAGACACAGGACCACCTTCTAAAGTTGAATTATGAAGAAACTGAAAATCTGTTTGACATACCTTCCTAAATTATAAAATTAAATATTACCTACTTTACCACCACAATAATGTATTATAGAAACTACTACACACCCTCCCATATTTATACAAGCACTTGCATCAAACACACAGGGAGGATCCTACTTACACTCTACAAATATAGTTAAGTTAAATCATGTACCCCAAACATATTTAGCTTTCTTTCTTGCATGGCTACATCTTATACCTGGGAATAGCGCTGCATGCCGAAATACAGGTTGCCACCTAGTTCGGCTGCGGAGGCACCCCTCAGTATCATTTTGCTATAAGATTAGCCCTAGATCTAAGAAATATGTATGTGCTTTTATCTGGTAAAATAAATATTATTATTATTTATTCCGGAAAAATGTTAGGTTCTTATCTTAAGTTTTTGAAAGTCTGGTTAATGACCACTTTCTGACGACTATTGTTTAATAAGTTTACCTACTATCATAATATTTTCTTTCAATAGTCTTTTTATATTATATATTCATAAAGATTTGAACCTGTTGTTCAGGGTTAATACCCGGTTGTTTTATAAAGTCTGATATAATATTATAATTAGTTTAAATAATTAAAATGATATTGATTAATGATAATGTAAAAGGCGATGATAACAGATTGATGTTCTAATGCTAACTGCGCAATGACCGCGCGGCACACGAGCCACCTCGTTTGCCGGCGTACGTGCAATTTGATAGTGTTCGGTTTTGTAAACCTGAACACCTGTATGATATAATAAAAATTACGCAAAAAATGTAAATAATAAATGTATTTGCCCCCTATTTTGTATTTTTTTCTTGTTTATTTTGTATTGGCTGATTGGAAGACATCGCTATTAGCGATAAGACCGCCAATTGTAGCTCCGTGTATTGTTTTAATTTTGTTTTTTCAATGTAAATATATTGGAATCGAAAGTCATACAAATAAGGAGTTTGGTGCTTTTGGAAATTAACGAACAAATTAAATCCTTAGCCGAACCTCCCTGTGAGTATAGCTGGCGTGAATGGATCTCTTAATGTAGCCAATAGATTCCAACAACATTTTAAAGTTGAATCACATAATACATTGTCGAAGAGAGTGCTCGAAGCGGGTGTCATTGTCGGGGACATTACTGTTAGATTTACTGCCAAAGAATGTGCTTCTGTAATTAAGAAAATGCAGAGAGGTAAGTCCCCCGGTCATGATGGCCTTCGAACATTTAAGGTATGCAGGAGTACACCTACCGCGAGTACATGCTATGTTCTTTAATCTTTGTATTGGTTACTGCTATTTGCCGAAGGACCTTATGTACACCATGGTAGTGCCGATCTTAAAGAACAGGACTGGATACGCCTCTGATATTTCCAACTACAGGCCTATATCTCCGGCTACTATTATAGCTAAGGTGCTGGATAGTCTGCTTGACAAACAATTAGCTGATCACCTCGAGTTACATGACGCTCAGTTCGGTTTCCGACCAGCGCCTATAGCCAAGTTGACAATCTACAGTCGTTAACGCTAATAGAAAGCGGAAAGATGTATGGGAATGACATTTTGCAACAAAAAGTCACGTGGTCAAAACAATGCGCTATCGATTGCGACAAGAGAATAGAAACAAAACGCTTGCAACTTGTCTAGGCCCTCAGGTATCTCTACCGAAAGCGCTATCTTGTGTCTCAAGCAGACGGTTCAGTATTATACTAATAGAAAAACACCCGTCTTTGCCTGTTTTCTGATTTGTCAAGGGCGTTCGATCTTGTTTGCTATGACGTGCTATGGCGTAAATTAGAACGGGAAACTACATAGCCACCCGAATTTATTTTAATTTTTAAATATTGGTGTAGTAGACAATGTGACAGTGTGAAGTGGGACGGTACATTCTCTGACGTGTACGGGTTGGACTCCGGGGTGCGACAGGGGGAGTTGAGCTCGCCCCAGCTGTTCAGCCTGTATATGAATCGGCTGATCGTTGAGCTCAGCAACACCAGTATCGGATTTCACGTGGACAGAGAATGTATAAATAATACCAGTTATGCGGATGACATGGTGCTGCTGAGCCCATCAATTGGTGCTCTGAGACAATTGATCTCGAAATGTGAGTCATATGCGGTGACTCATGGAGTAAAATATATAAAGCACTCAGTATGTAAAATATAATGTTAAAAATCGCGAATTAATGCTCTTCAAATCGGGTACTATAACCTATCCAGTAATTCCTGATGTATCACTGGACGGGACGCCTCTGAACAGGGTGAACAAATTCAAATATTTAGGTTACTGGATCACCGAAGACTTACATGACAATTGTGACATAGACAGAGAACCCAGGTCGCTGGCTGTCCGTGGCAATATGTTTCTCGCAGGTTTGCACGTTGTACGAAACCAGTAAATATTACGCTGTTTAAAGCATACTGTCAGTCCTTCTACACGTGCAGCCTGTGGGTCAATTACACGCAGCGGGCATACAGTGATCTGCGTGTTCAATACAATAATGCGCTCAGGGTACTGTTGGGCCACCCCACCATGACCTCTTATGGCGTTGCAGTTCTTCGGGGATGTTTACAGAGACAACGGTTGATGGTTTCGCCGCCATCATGAGAAAACGATGTGCGTCCCAGCTTAGACGTAATCGTGGCAGCTTCAACACTATCCTGAGTGTTTGTGGATAGGTGGGAATCTCCGATGATGCGGAGATGGATGCAGCTCCACACTCAATCATAATTATCTGTTTTTTATGAACTAACATAGATTAAGTGCTATGTAACAAACAACCTATGATCCTCGATGGTCGAAATATATGATTTATCATTATTATTATTATTATTGGCGTTCAATGAAGAGTATTCTGTCTATCTATCTAAATTTAGGACGGACGAAGTCGCGGGCGAAATCTTGTCATAAGTAATTTTAATTTAAAAAGACCTTTTTAAAAACAAGCTAGCACAAATACGACAAAGATATCTTCTTAGTTGACGAATTCCTGTAGCTTCTTTCCGGCTCCATCATCAGGCCCTGGACACCATCCGGTTCTAGAGTATTCATAAAAACAAATCCAACGAGCCTAAACATAGCGGGTTGAGTAGTTGGATGATTCCTTTGGCCATCTTTCGGTTTCATCATCGAGCCTGAACACCGTCTGGTTATATAGTCAATACCAATCTAACAAGCCTAAACACGAGGGGGTTACGTTGTATGTTTCATATGTTACTATGGCCACCTTCCGACCTTCCGACTCCATCATCAGACCAGCTCCATGGTAGTATATTATGGCACTGTCACCGAATTTTTAGCTCAGTCGGACACACGCAAGTGCTTAAAAAATGGATGACAAGATTTAAACTGGAAAGACAGACAGCCATACGAACATTGCAAGTTTAATAAAAGCTTGTAATAATAAACAACGTAACGCCTATTGTTTTTTAAGTGGGGGTGGCAGAGCTGTACTGTGTACACCCACTTTTCGCCGATTATGTTAGGTCCCATGTTATAGGGGATATACAAACTACATTTGTCCTACCTAGGATTTGAACCCAGCACATCGTGATCGCAAAGCACATTATTCGCCACTAGACCAACGAGGCAGTAATATCTACATCCATATAGTATTTACTGGCGCAGCTAATCCAGTAAATTCCCCAAGGACAAACCATATAAAACACTGGACTATACAAACTATCACATATAACAAAGGCATATCGTTAACAACAGGCAGCTCATTGTCCAATGTTTACCCGTGCGTATGTAAACAGACTTCATATTAGTGGTCTCTTGGAATTCACTCCATTCTATTTCTATTACATAATGTATGTTGTACATAATGTATCTATGAGAAGATACCTCTACATAGAGGTATCTTACGAACATACGCTAACTTATAAGGTCATCCATAAATTACATCGTTACGTTATGTTACACACACACCTTGACCCCGACGTTCTTAGGCCTCATGTAATAGGGGGCAGGCTTATTCCAATATTCCGAGCAAAATTTAAGACCCCGAACTGATACTGAGAATTTTTCGACAGAAAAACTTTATTTGTCCGACCTACGATCAGAACCCAGGACCTCTTAATTGCAAATCTTATTATTCGCCACTAACGGCCGGTTTCAATATTCAACTCAAGGATAGATTTGCCTACTATGGATAGAATTTTGACATATTTTGTATAGAAAATCTGTCAAAATGTACTGACATTAATCAGCAAAGCAGTTACGTTAAATTTACATATTATTTATTAAAACAGCTCAATTCGCGCTTACCCCATTAGTGTGGCTACATAGCAGAGTTAGGCATTTTTCAATTGTAGGATTCTATGAGTGTCGAGGAAGCCAGAGAGGTATGTAAGGAAATAACCTGTTGAAACTCTGTACTCTTTGCCTACCCCGCAAGGGATCTGGCGTGGTGATATAGATAGATAGGATCAATCAATTGAAATTTCATATGAAATTAAATATGTGTACTCCGGAGAAACGACGACTTTTGGACGTCAAACCCCTCAGTCTCTTCCGTCACCATGGGTGCCGTAGAGTACTCGAAACTTCAGGCACTTTAAACCACAAATAAGCCGCGACGAAATCCGAAATTCTTTTATATGCAACTTCATTTTTCAAAATTAATTTTTGCCCAAGTCCGGTACATAGTAAACACCGTCGCGCCTATATTCCCCAAACGGGGGTGGCAGAGGTGTACTGCGTACACCCACTTCTTGCCGACGATGTTAGGTCCTATATAATAGGGGCCGCGTGGTTCCCGGCTTTGCCGCGTGGTTCCCGGCTTAGAATAGGACCAACCCATCTCATCCCATCGGGTGTCGTACAAGGCGACTAAGGGAAAACTAGGGAATGGGCAGCAGCGTTCCCTTAACACTTCTACCATCAAAAACTGCGCTCGCCAACCCGCCTGCCAAGCGTGGCGAGTATGGCAAACACCCCCAATTTATTAATGGAAGATAAGAATAAAACCAGGCCCCTAGTCCCCGGCGGTCCTGTTCGTCCTGGCCACGGTAGCAGCTATGGTAACGACAGGACAAGGGGTGCTAAGAATCTCCGGCAGAGATTCGGCTACCACCAACATCGAAAATTGGCCCTGGTGACATACAATGCACGCACGTTAAGGACAGATGAGAAGCTTGTTGAGCTGGAAGAAGAGATAAACAAGTTGCGGTGGAATATTGTTGGTTTAACGGAGGTCCGAAGAAAGGGCGAGGACACGATAACCTTAAAATCCGGCAACTTGTTTTACTACCGGGAGGGTGAACAGCAGTCCCAAGGTGGTGTCGGATTTATCGTCCACAAGTCACTCATAGACAACATTGTGTCCATCACTAGTGTGTCGAGCAGGGTAGCGTACCTGATACTCAGAATATCCAAAAGATATTCGCTGAAGGTCATACAGGTCTACGCACCGACCTCGGCATACTCAGATGATGACGTCGAAGTAATGTATGAGGACATTAGTAGAGCCATACATACTTCCAAAGCACACTTTACAGTGGTTATGGGTGACTTCAATGCGCGGCTGGGCAAACGGGGCGATGATGAGTTGAGAGTGGGGCAATTTGGATATGGGCAGCGCAACCCCAGGGGTCAGAGGCTGGCCGAATATCTGGAGAAGGAGGGACTCTTTATGATGAACTCTTTCTTCCGGAAGCCGCCTCATAGAAAATGGACCTGGATGAGCCCTGATGGTTCCACAAAAAATGAGATAGACTTCATCATGAGCACCAGGCGACAAATATTTAATGATGTCTCCGTGATTCACAGGGTAAAAACCGGCAGTGATCACCGAATGGTCAGAGGCACATTAAATATTAATGTCAAAATGGAAAGATCGCGTCTGATGAAGTCTACGCTCCGACCTTCTTATGCACACATCCAAAACCCCGAGAACTTTCAACTCGAATTGGCAAACCGCTTCGAATTGCTAGACAGCAGCGCATCAGTGGACGAAATCAACAACAGGCTGGTAGAGACTGTCCATACGGTCGGGTCCAAGTATTATAAGCCCCACCGTAAAAATAGACCTCAAAAACTATCTAACTCCACCCGAAATCTCATGGCTGAGCGACGTTCCATGACGCTCCAAACCTCCGATGATGCTAAGTCCTATAGGCAGCTCAATGGACAGATACTGAAGTCCTTGCGTCACGATTTACGGTCCTTCAATACAAGGCGTATTGAGGAGACCATAGCACAGAACAAGGGCTCCAAAGTGTTCGCAAGAGACGCGTCTATTGGGCAAAGCCAGTTGACGAAGCTGAAGACGGAGGACGGAAACGTAACGTCGAATAGGTCAGAGGTGCTCAGGGAGATAGAGAGGTTCTATGGGCAGTTGTACACCTCAGTAGCTGAACCTGTTGTTGACTTGGTAAAAGACCCAAGAGCCAAGCTAACCCGACACTACACTGAAGATATCCCGGACATCAGCCTGTACGAGATTACGATGGCTCTCAAACAACTCAAAAATAACAAAGCACCAGGCGAAGACGGAATTACCGCAGAGCTTCTGAAAGCGGGCGGAACGCCGGTACTTAAAGTCCTTCAGAGGCTGTTTAATTCCGTCTTGCTCGAAGAGAAAACGCCGGAAGCATGGAACAGGGGAGTGGTGGTACTGTTTTTCAAGAAAGGTGATAACACTTTACTGAAGAATTATAGGCCCATCACACTGCTGAGCCATGTTTATAAGTTGTTTTCGAGAGTCATCACGAATCGTCTCGAACGCAGGCTTGATGACTTCCAGCCTCCCGAACAAGCCGGTTTCCGGAAAGGCTTTAGTACCATAGACCACATACATACGCTGCGGCAGATTATACAGAAGACCGAGGAGTATAATCGGCCACTATGCTTGGCGTTTGTGGACTATGAGAAAGCCTTCGATTCGATCGAGACTTGGGCGGTTCTTAGATCTCTCCAGCGATGCCGCATTGACTATCGGTACATTGAAGTGTTGAAGTGCTTGTATAATAACGCCACCATGTCAGTCCGAGTACAGGGGCATTGCACGAAGGCGATCCCCATAAAAAGAGGAGTAAGGCAGGGAGACGTCATTTCTCCGAAACTGTTTACGGCCACCTTAGAGGACGCCTTCAAGCTCTTGGAATGGCAAGGACTTGGCATCAACATCAATGGCGAATACATCACTCACCTTCGATTTGCCGACGACATTGTGGTCGTGGCGGAGTCGCTGGAAGATCTAGGACGAATGCTCGGTGACCTAAACAGAGTATCTCAACAAGTGGGTCTTAAAATGAACATGGACAAAACGAAAATAATGTGTAACGTCCATGTCGTACCCACCGCACTCACCGTTGGGAACTCTACTCTTGAAGTTGTCGACGAATACATTTACCTGGGACAGGTAGTCCGGTTAGGTAGGTTTGAGAGAGAGGTCAATCGACGAATCCAACTCGGCTGGGCAGCGTTCGGGAAACTGCGCAACATCTTCTCATCCAAAATACCTCAGTGCCTTAAGACTAAAGTTTTTAGTCAGTGTGTGTTACCAGTGATGATATATGGATCAGAGACGTGGTCTCTTACTATAGGTCTCATAAAAAAGCTCAGAGTTGCTCAGCGAGCTATGGAGAGAGCTATGCTCGGCGTTTCTCTACGCGATCGAATCAGGAATGAGGAGATTCGTAGAAGAACCAAGGTCACCGACATAGCCGTTAAGATTAGCAAGCTGAAGTGGCAATGGGCGGGCCACATAGCGCGTAGATCGGACGGGCGTTGGGGCAGAAAGATTCTAGAGTGGATACCACGTATTGGCAAGCGCAGTGTGGGACGACCGCCTGCCAGATGGACCGACGATCTTGTGAAAATCGCAGGAAGTCGTTGGATGCAGGTGGCATCGGACCGGTTACGCTGGAAAGCGATTGGGGAGGCCTATGTTCAGCAGTGGACAAGTATAGGCTGAGATGATGATGATGAATAGGGGGCGAGCCTATTGCCATATGCCGGGCCCAATTCCAGACTCCGGACTCGTACTGGGAAGTTTTCGTTAGAAAAACTACACTTGTCCGACCTAGGATTTGAAGCCAAGACCTCGTGATCACAAAGCGATGCGCTTTGCCACTAGACCAACGAGGCAGTCGTTTTGTAATGGTGTTAAATAATTGTACAACCCAAAAAATGTTAAGAATTTACAGTAAGCCGCTTCGCCCGCTAGATCGAGTTGTAGCTAGTTCGATCCCCGAACGGGGCAAATCTTTGTCACCCACAAATATAAGTTTCCATATGGGTGTATGTGCATCTGAATTCCATGTTTTATAACCGCGCCGACACAAGAATAATACGTTAAAAAAAAACTAACCTAGAAATGTATTACAGGTTTCCAAAAGTGACAATCCTCACGAAATTAGTTCTGGGGTTATTCCAGGTCCGTGGTTTTTCCGGGATCCCATATGCGTCATGAAGGAAAAACACAATGTCTTTAACACCAACGCAATTATTATGAATCATTTCCTCGTAACCCAATTGGTTTATTCTTGAACCGATAGTGATCTATCTTACTATCTATAACCTCACGCCAGATCCCTTGCGGGGTAGGCAGAGAGTACAGAGTTCCAACAGGTTCTTTCCTTACATACCTCTCTGGCTTCCTCGACTCTCATAGTTCGTCTCATACACGCTCGCCGGTTACGGAGACCCTTGACTTTTCCATCAGATAAGACTCGGTTTATTGATAAAACTTGATAAGTAATTGAACAATAGTAAGTGACTTGTACCAGTAAAGTTTTGTCTCAAACTGACGACGGCTTGGATCTAGTGGTTAGAAAGTAGACCACTCCGCCCATAGTAGTCGTGGCTTCGACCCCTGCAGTGTATAAACAGACTTATATTTTGTGTCGTTATAGCATAGGACCTAAGGCGATATGTTGATGTTTATTTATTTATTCAGAAACTCGCAAACAATATACATATACAACATTGTATGCGGTAGGTTTAACATAATTGTACAGTTCTTATATGTATACATGTAACAGGACAGAACAGACAGAAGTCGGTAAAATTAAGGATAATAATAAAGTAGTGTAACTAGTTCTGTGCTCTCTGCCTACCCCGCAAGGTATCTGGCGTGATGATACAGAGAGATATTAACTAAGTAGGAAACTCGGTTAAATATAGTAAGTAAATTTATTTAGCAGTGTGTAAATTATGCAGTATGACACAGGTGTGTTCACAACACACCACTGTCATACCCGATTCGGAAATATGGGTGTTATGATGATAATTTTTTTTCATGCATTATGAGGACTATATTGCTTGAAAAAAAAGGCATGAATCAATTCATGAACATGAATGAAATACTATCAATTGTGTTCATACATGTTCAAATACTAAATTCATAGAAGAAAGAGAAAAAATAATACCTTTTTCCCACTCTGTCATCTCTAACTTTTTGTCGGGGAACTTATCGTGATGGTATGTTGTAAAAATGAGCGCTCAAGTCGAGCGTTTAGCGCTGAGTCGACGCTCACGACCATTGAAACACGTAGAAAACGCGAGCGTTTTAAGCGCCGACTCAAGCGGTTTTACAACACTATATGTACTCGCTGTAATGAATATGCCAAATAAGACATAAAATTAGTATGAATAAGTGTCCGACCGAAGGTCGATTTTTGTTCAAGGCATTAATAGAACCATTGCCAAAACCTTCAGCCGAAGCCAAAGGTTTAATAACTCTAAGAATAAATAGTTCAGGATTGTCTAAATTTTTAACAACTTATTGCGACTGCAATAACTTAACGAGATGATTAAAATTACCTACAACCACAGATGGGCAAAATGTAATCAGATTAATGATTAACCACCCTCGCTTGGGGAATATAGGCGTGATGGTGTATTAATGATTAACGATTACAATTACATTATGTAATCTTCAACGGTTACGATTACACTTTTAATCTTGAATTATGATTGAATATTACAAAATGCAATTGTTATCAATAATCTGATTACATTTTGCCCATCTCTGCCTACAACTATAACACTGTAAAAAAAACATCCTTACAATCCTGTTACCCGTATGTATATACAATGATCTCGCTAAAAGTAACAGCAATCTAGACATTATGATTAGTAATCCTCGGTCATAAAAGAGTTGCATTAGAAAACTTATTTATAAACATAATTAATTTACTTCCTTAGATAAGTTAGTAATAGTAAATTTAATCTATCTATCTATAACCTCACGCCAGATCCCTTGCGGGGTAGGCAGAGAGTACAGACTTCCAACAGGTTCTTTCCTTACATACCTCTCTGGCTTCCTCGACTCTCATAGTTCGTCTCATACACGCTCGCCGGTTACGGAGACTCTTGACTTAAATTTAATTTTACTGAATTTTCCTTATTTTCTGTTATTGTTTTTTCTTTATTATTTTATTTTATTACCACGTTACTGTTCACATGTAACATAGATTACGGCATGTAGTTAGGTGTGTGTGTAAACTAGTCTACCTTTAAATGTAAAGTTTATTAATATTGAAAATTTCGGGTCCAAAAAATAAATAGGAATATAAAAATACATCAAAAATCTACTTTAGTTTTCATTTAAATCATATACTGTTCAAAAATTTACGTAATTATTTAAAAATCTTAAAACTTAATAAAACCTATTACTCAATTATGTAAATTGTAACGGTTTGCGTTTTAGTGTCTGACACAATAAAATCGTTATAAGCGATATTGCTTTTTTAAATGTACAAAATCAATTGCCGATTTTTTTTACGAATATAATAATATTCTATGCATATGACTGAAATTTTTAGTATTCTCATGGTCATGAAATTACTAAACAAACTTGGATGCGCTGTCTTGACATATTGAAACAAAAAGTTTTATAGATTTTTAATAATTATACACGTAAGCGACGTATCAAACGATTTGTCAGACCGATGACTTAATTTATAAATAAATAATAAGATTATATTATTTTTTATTAATATCGATTCATTCTACGTTATAAATTTTCTCGATACAATATCCATCGATTCTATTTCACGGTCAACACATTTCTAGAAACGTCAAAATCTAAACGTCAGCGTACCCATGACTGGTGAAAAGGGCTATAGCTAAAAATATCACAGAAATAATTTTACTTATAATGTTTATTTACATAAAAGCATTCGTAAGTCTAAAATCGTAATAAATCGTTCAATTTCGGTGCTTGCTGAAAACTTTCGGCCTCAACCAAAACTTCGGCCCATTTTAGCCGAAGCCGAAGGATTGGCCAAAGGTGGCCGAAGCCGGTATGTATAATTTATATGTACATATGTAAATTATGTTTATCGTTATTTGGAACTATATTTCTACCATACGATTAGTCTACTTCAGACTTTAATTGAGGGTGGTGAAACAGGCCCTTAGAAAAATATATAATAAGTATTCATAATTCATACATGTCCAGTGCCAAATAAACAAAATAAAATCTAGATTATAAGTACTAACATAGTCTGTAAGAAGATTGTTACTAACAAATTATGGATTTTTTATCTGAAAATAAAAATTATTATTATATATTATTATAATACAAAATATAAACACCGTCACGCCCATAGATACAAGTTTTAAGGTTTTGCCACATAGCCGACGCAGCGCGTCGGGAAAAATATGCATATTTAATTCTAGTTTTCTAAGTATATATTTCGTCCACTATATTATATATTGTTTACTATAGGTACACAGAATACATATTTTAATCGATAGATTCTCTTGGAAAAGGGTCAAGTGCGTAGGACTCCTAATCAACGGAAATGTATGAAGAGATGTACGAGTATGAAAGTAGATGAATCGAAAGAGGTGTGTTAGAATTTTAGTGTGTGCCAAACTGTAGTCTCTGCCTACCCCAGTGAGATAAAGGTGTGTATGTATATATGTATGTAGATATTCGATTAATAAAAGGAAACATATATTTAAAGAATAATATTTATACAATAATTTGTGTGTAAATCGTGTGTAAAAATAATCCATTTAAAGGAACTCTTTCAATTAACCTGCCGCCAACACCTCGAACAAATGTGAATTACTTAAAAAATCCGCAAGCTTGTTAAAACGCAAACTGTATCAAATTCTAAGCTTAAACCTCTATTTCAAAGACAGAAGCAAACAAATGTCATCTGCTAGCCGGCCGCCTGTGACTTCGTCTGCGTATGTATATTTTATTTTATTTTTATTTTATTTTATTTTATTGAGATATCCAACAGCGTTTAACGATAGAAAGCTTAGAGTATAACTTATACAATATAAAGAAGCCAATAACAGGATATCATAGCAACTTAAATAAATTAACGAACCGGGACTTACGTGTATAGTAAAAAAAAGGATAACTAAAATCAATACTGTCAATCTGTGTGCGTGTTTGTGTGTGTGCGTCCATGTGTGTATGTGTATAAGTGCACGTGTGTGTGCGTTTGCGTGAGCATGCGTGCGAGTGTGTGTGTATAGTGAATAATATACTCATTCTGATAACCTCTGTAAAATAAGGGATTTGAAATGGGGTTTAGTAGTAGAAAATATATCAGTATCGCTAAATTGCTTATTAAATATGTTGATCGCCCGCGATATAAATTCATTACTGCAGTATTTGGTTCTAGTTGATGGAGCGCGAAAAACATTGTGTATGGGATGTCTAGGTCTACGTTGGGGTATAATTAGTGAGACTAGAGAAGTTAAGTTAGGGCAATCAAGATTTGCATTTACTATGTCATGTAGAAAGGCTAGATCAAGCATAGTTCTTCTGTTTTTCAGTGTGTCAATTCCATAATGCTTACAAGCCTCTTCGTAGGTTGAGAATTTCAGTTTATTTCTGAAATTTAGATGTTTAATAAAAATTTTCTGTATACGTTCGATTTTGTCGATTGTAAAGTTATATTGGGGACTCCACTATATATTTCTAAATTATAGCCTGAATGATACATTTTAGCCACAATTAAAACGAATCTAACAACGGCTCATACGCTAAAATCTATCCGTGTAAAGTCGGCTCGATGACTTTAATTTACTTTTTTATTATTATATAATGATATTTAAAAAAAAAACTTAAAAAAAAAAAAAATCGGTTAGTGCAGTCGGTTACTTGGCACCGACTTGAAATATTTATTTCTTGCTCTTTGAAGTCGGTTCTATTTTTTTGTAAAGATTTTTATTTTACAATTTTAAGTGACAAGTGAATTATTTACCAATATTTATATACTTATATTATATTATTTTGCTGAGTTGTACAGCAAGGTACCTACAGTCTTTCCAGGTACCAACAGGTTCTTTCCTTACATACCTCTCTGGGTTCCTCCGCTATCATAGTTCGTCCCATACACACTCGCCGGTTACGGAGACTCTTGACTTGCCCTTCAGATAAGACACGGTCTATTTGGTCATGGTAAGATAGTCTAGGTCTTTCCCGGTACCTACATCCTTCCACTTTCGCATTGTTTATCTGTTTTAGACCGAAGAGTATAATCGGCCCCTGTGCTTAGCATTCCTGGACTATGAGAAGGCCTTTGACTCGATCGAGACCTGGTCAGTTCTAAAATCCTTGCAACGATGCCAAGTCGACTGGCGATACATCCAAGTGTTAAGAAGTCTCTATAACGCCGCGACCATGACCATCCAGTTACAAAACCAGCAGACCAACCCTATCCTAATGCATCGAGGAGTGAGACAAGGGGTCATTATCTCCCCCAAATTGTTCACAAATGCATTGGAGGATATGTTTAAGACGCTGGACTGGGAAGGACATGGCATAAATATAAATGGCAGTCATATCTCACACTTGAGATTTGCAGACGACATCGTCATTATGGCCGAAACGTTGCAGGATTTACAACAGATGCTGACCAGCTTAGCCGATTCTTCCAAACACATCGGCCTCCGCATGAACTTGGACAAGACCAAGGTAATGTTTAACCGACATGTAGTGCCGGAACCTGTTGCAATACATGGCGCTATTTTCGAGGTTGTTCAAGAATATGTTTACCTAGGGCAAACTCTGCAGTTGGGGAAAAACAACTTCGAGAAAGAGGTCAACAGATAAATACGGCTGGGCTGGGCGGCATTTGGGAAATTACGTCGAGTATTTACATTGCCCATTCCACAAAGCCTAAAGACAAAAGTCTTTAATCAGTGCGTCCTGCCCGTTATGACATATGGAGCCGAGACGTGGACACTCACGGTTGGAATGGTCCATAAATTTAAAGTCACTCAGCGAGCTATGGAAAGGGCTATGCTCGGAGTTTCTCTGAAGGATAGAATCCGGAACGAAGTCATTCGACAGAGAACCAAAGTTATCGGCATAGCCCACCGAATTAGTAAGCTGAAGTGGCAATGGTTCGGTCACATTAGCCGAACAACCGATAACCGCTGGGACAAACGAGTTATTGAGTGGAGACCGCGGACTGGCAAACGTAATGCAGGACGCCCTCAGGCTAGGTGGAGCGATGCCCTTCGTAGGGCGGCTGGCAGAAACTGGATGCGAGTAGCCGAGGATCGTACCCAGTGGCGTGCACTTGGAGAGGCCTATGTCTAGCAGTGGACTGCTATAGGCTGATGATGATGATGATGATCTGTTTTGTCATTCTTTCTTCCGACATTCTTTCTATATGCCCAAACCGGATGTTGGCGCTGGCAAAACCGCGTCATCTGCATACAATAGATGGTTTACCTCTAGATCACCCATTTTTACCCCTTCATTCATCGCATTCAGTCTTTGAAGACTTTTATCCAGATATATTACAAACAGTCTAGCGGACAACACGCAACCCTGCTTGACGCCGATTTTAACGTCAAACCAAGGTGACATGTTACCACCCACCCGTAAGCATGCCTTGCTGTCCACATAGGTGGACTGGACGGCTTGCAACAGAGTGCCGTTTATACCATACTCTGGCAAAATGTCCCAAAGTGTCTTTCGCACGACTCTATCAAACGCTTTCTCCAGATCCACAAAACCGCAGAAAACCTTCCGGCCTACTGCCAGATGCTTCTCTACGATGTTGCGGACGGAGAAAACTTGATCCGAACATCCTCTTCCAGACCTGGAACCTCCCTGTGCCTCGCACAACATTCCATCGGACTTCTCGCGCATTCTCCGTTCAATAATTTTACCGTACACCGTAGCTGCCAGGCTGATTAAACTGATGGCCCTGTAATTGGCGCAGTCATATTGTGAGCCCTTGCCTTTATGTAAGGGTACTATGACTGCGCGGCCAATATGTAGGGACTCTACCGGTCTTCTAGAAAAAAATTGCAAGGACAAAAGCGTCCCAGACGCAAGTTCCACCATATTTAATCATCTCGGCAGATATTATGTCTATTCCCGCAGCTTTGCCATTTTTCATACTTCGTATCGCCCATTCAACTTCTTCCATAGTGATGTCCTCTGTGGATTCTGGTGCTGCAAACTCGCCTCTAGGCTCGTCTGTGGCACCAGCATCCGGGGCAACCTCATACATTTCCCCAAAGTATTCACTCCACCGGTTTAGCACAGCTTGTGTGTCTGCAAGAATGTCCCTACAGGACATTGTGCCTACAGGATTGATATAATAACCATATTAACGGAATCTATACATTCGTGATGTTCGCCGTTCAGGAGTCCCCTTGTGTATCTTCAAAGTCCAAATTTCAATACCGATTTCATTAAAATGGGACCACCTCGAAACTATACTAAACCCAACGCAAAAAGAATTATCATAATCAGTTCATAAATAAAGAAGTTATAAAAAACACAGACGAATTGTCGACCTCCTCCTTTTTTGAAGTTGGTTAATATTCTGATTAGTTCTATGGCAGGGTACCTATAGGATTGACGTAATACCCATAACATCTCAATCTACACATTCGTATTGATTGTCGTTAAGGAGTTCCCTGGTGTATCTTCAAAGTCGAAGGTCCAATGCCGATGAAATTAAAACGGGAACACCTTGGAGCTATACTGAACCCAATGCAAAAAGAATTATCAAAATCGATTCATAATTGGCGGAATGATCGCGTAACATACACATAAAAAAAACACAGTCGAATTGCGAACCTCCTCCTTTTTAGAAGTCGGTTAATAATAAACAGATTTTATTGACAATGGAATAACATTTATTTGAATTATCGAACTATTTCATTGATTCCTATAGTTATTGTCATAATTATTTTAATCTGAAATGACCATACTGCTTTAGTGACACGTCAGGGGATTGTTTTTTGGGCACTTTACAATTATATTTGATACAATAAAGTTTATTTTAATATACGCTGATCAGGGGTAGATTAGGTTATTATCTTTTAATTTTATCTACGAAATAAATATGATCTGTACTTTTTTATGTAATATTGGCCTGAGACAATGAGTTACCCAGTTTACAGTGAAACGCCTATAAATATAAAATTAAGTGGAAGATTTACACCTTTACTTCTATAATAAATATTCTCCTTGTATTAAAAGGTAACTTGGTAGACAAGTTAAATTGAACTAAGTTCACCTTTGTACATCATATCTGTAAATGTACTTACTAATTTATGTTATATTGAATTTATAAGTTATTTCGTACAATAAATAAATCAACATCCATCCTGACAAACTTTCACGTATGAACGTCTTGGTAGGAGTTCAATGTCATCGTGACATCATCAAACTTAGCTGTCATACATAAATTACAAATATCAAGAGAGATGGCTCTGCGATCGCGGGCTTCGCTTCTGGCTCAACGTTTCCCGGAAATGGCGGCAGCGGCCATCTTGTGCGCGGTGCGCGGGCGCGCGGCGTGTGACGCGGCGGACTGCGCCGGCGCACGCCGTGATGTAACGCTGTAATCAATTTAGTTGATACGCGTTGGGGTACCAGAGTTTGTTTTGACTTGTCGTGTTCTATAAAAATTGATGATAATGTATTATATACTGTTTTTGATTTGTTTTACTAACTTATTAGAAAGTCGTACTTTGATGTTGAAGGAAGTTTTATGAAATTTAGTCATCAAGTTGCTTATTCGTTATTTTATAGCGCTTAGGTATCTTCTAATTGCCTGTATGTAGGAAAGTACCACGTAAGATTCGTTTCGTTATATCATTATTCTTAAGTACTTTTTTAACGAAAGGTGCTGAACGAATTTCTTGATTATTATTACGCATATGTAAAATATATATACCCAACTCATCACGCTAGATCCCTTGCAGAGTAGGTAGAGAATACAGAATTTCAATGGGTTCTTTCTCAAACTACATTGCTTATATAATCGAAGTAAAACGTTTCAAGTACAATATAGAATTTTGATGGTGAAATTACTCAAATATCTATCTATCTATATCATCACGCCAGATCCCTTGCGGGGTAGGCAGAGAGTACAGAGTTCCAACAGGTTCTTTCCTTACATACATCTCTGGCTTCCTCCACTCTCATAGTTCGTCTCATACACGCTCGCCGGTTACGGAGACTCTTGACTTTTTCCTTCAGATAAGACTCAGTTTATTTGGTCGTGGTAAGATAGTCTAGGTCTTCCCCGGTACCTGCATCCTTCCACTTTCACATTGTATATCTGTTTTGTCATTTTTTCATCTGGCATTCTTTCTATATGTCCGAACCAACGGAGCATGCCCTTTCTCATCTTTACACCGATACTATCTTTCATACTTACTCGCTTTCTTACTACGCTGTTGC
Organism: Phalera bucephala; assembly: GCA_905147815.2. Classification (NCBI taxonomy): domain Eukaryota; kingdom Metazoa; phylum Arthropoda; class Insecta; order Lepidoptera; family Notodontidae; genus Phalera; species Phalera bucephala. The sequence goes on along the minus strand of LR990620.1, from coordinate 2,885,467 downwards.
TAATGCGGTCGGTCAGCTTCACTTCGCACATCTTCCGCAGAGCTCGCATTTCTACCGCATTTATCCTATTTTCATTCTCCTTCTTACATACCCAGCTCTCGCTACCATATAACAGCGTTGGGACAAGAACTCCGTTATGTATGGCCAGCTGCGCCTTATGGCTTAAGTGCCGGCTCCCAAGTAGCTTTCCCATCGCACTATTTACCCTGTTCCCAGCACTCACTCTCCTCTCTATGTCAGCGGTGTATTTCCCATCCTTACTGAAGGCGCATCCAAGATATACAAACTCATTCACTTGTTCCAGCACATCGTTACCAACCACAATCCTAACATTCGTTCTGGTTTCTTCCCTTTCAAAAACCATACTCAAATATATTATTCATTATCTAAATACATCACAATATATATGATTTTATGTACAAATCTGATAAGATAATAAATATTAACCAATTATGATGGTTCACCCTTTAAATAAATAATTAGTAGGCCCAGTTTATTGAATATCGTAAAGCGGTATTTTAATAAAAATGAACGCTTTCGAAAGTCAAAAAGCGTGTCGCTCTACGTAAATATCCGTGACAGGCGAACCAGGGTATTCTGGGTTCAATTATTGGCTTCAATTATTTTGTGGCTGATTTTTCAATTATGAATAAAACTTATCCAAAAATGAAACAAACTATATATTTTCTATCTATCTATATCATCACGTCAGCTCACTCGCGGGGTAGGCAGAGAGTACAGAGTTCCAACAGGTCCTTTCCTTACATACCTCTCTGGCTTCCTCCACTCTCATAGTTCGTCTCATACACATTCGACGGTTACGGAGACTCTTGACTTGCCCTTCAGATAAGACACGGTCGACTTGGTCATGGTAAGATAGTCTAGGTCTTCCCCGGTACCTACATCCTTCCACTTTCGCATTGTATATCTGTTTTGTCATTCTTTCTTCTGACATTCTTTCTATATGCCCGAACCATCGGAGCATACCCTTTCTCATACTATGTATTTTAATTATCTTTATATATAAAAAACCGGTGTACGTCTCTCCGTAATTCTTCTCCTTCTAAATTTAGTCGTTTTTGATATTTTTTGTTGGTTTGGGTCAAATCTTGCAAGCTGGATTCGAATCACTTCCTCTAATCCTGCGAAGTTGAAGACATGTTGGTTCTGTTCCAATGACAATGCATTTTTGTTGTAAGCATGACCTGATTGTGTACCCAGGATTGGCTCCAGACGAATGAATTCCTCAACGGACAACAGCATAGACAGGATATTACGATATTGCACCATTACCTGGCTTCTTCTTAAAAAGTATATTTATATAATTTTTTGTCCTTTGTAGTGACCCGAATGGTTCTTAGCTATAGTAGGTAGTACTGTGGTCGTCCGGGTGTGAAGCCACGGAAAACTCCTAGTAACATAATAAATCCAGCTGTACTTACGAGGTATTCTTTGAATTTTTTCTATAGAAAAATTTCAGTATCAGTCCGATCCGTTCGGCATTGTGTCCGATATAATGGCAGGCCCACCCCCTATTACATGGACCTAACGTCATCGTCTGTCGAAAAGTGGATGTGCATACAAGCTATACCTATTTATTTATTTATTCTTCATGCACATATGTACACAGGCGGACTTAATGGCTGAGGCAATTTCTGTTATTCTACCTTAGGGTGGTGTAGACACAAGAGTGCTAGATGCGAAATTACACAATAATATTAGCCCTGTCAGTCCCAACTGTCCCACCGTTGGGCACGGACCTCCTCTCAAACTGAGAAGGTTTAGGCCATAGTCTACCACGCTGGCCCAGTGCGGGTTGGAGGACTTCGCACACCTTCGAGAAACTCCTAGGCATGCTGGTTTCCTAACGACGTTTGCCTTAACCGTTAAAACAAGTGATAGTTCATTTTAATAGGCACATGCTTTCGAAAAGACAGAGGTACGTGCCTGGGTTTGAACCCGAGACCTTTGACTTTGCAGTCCAACGGCCTAACCACTATCACTGCTCTATGACCTTACCCAAGTTTAATGAAAAAGTTGATGTAGTCTATTTCTGTAAAATTTCATCAAAATCCATATATGCGATGAAGAGTAACAAACATACATCCATCCACACAAACTTTCGCGTATATAATATTTGTGAGATATAGAATCCATTGTACATTTTTAGTCCAAAAAAGCCTACAAAATGTACAATCTAAAACAAGACCTCAAAACCATCGTTTGTTTATTTATAACCGCAATAGATGTCGATTCGTTTGTTTACGACTCGAACAATGGCCGTTCGGTCATTAACTTGGTTTCGCCGCGATATCGAAACAACGACTCTTGTGTCCAACCTCATTTAACATAATTATTTTATAAGTCTCTTTCTTTTAAAAACTCTGTCCGACTATAAATGAGGAGCGACTTATCGAGAAGGCTTTTCTTTCTCAAAAAATGCAAAAAACTATAGTGGTAAACGTATTTTTTATGGGGTTGTAAATATATTTTTTAAGAACGTAGCCTCACACTAGAATGTATTCCTGGGTTGTGGGTGCATTTACATACAGGAACATTCACATACATAAATACCCAGACAAACAAATAATTGATTGAAATAAGTGATATACATCTTATTTTGGTTGGCATGCTAATGGGCTGAGTTGCCTCAAACGCACTTCGACCTAATGGGATCTTTTGTACTGCCCTTTGCCCTGGCGCTATTACGTACTTGGTGTCCCGAATACTCCCTGTAATAGATTGTGGATTCAGCCAGGAGGAAGAGCTTGTATTCCTCTATTGATGGATATGCCACCCCCAATAGATTTATTCGCCGCGCCACCAAAGCATCGCATTGCAAAGAACATGCTTCATGGTGTCAGTTTCTGTGCCACAGCTCTTGCACGCCACGTCGCTGGATAGATTTATCTTGTTTACAGGTTGTAACATTATTAACGCAAAATCTGAAAGCAGTTTGGTCTTAATCGGTAAATTAATTGATTTCGTATTTTTTTTATCTCTATCTCTATCTATCTCTATATCATCACGCCAGCTCCCTCGCGGGGTAGGCAGAGAGTACAGAGTTCCAACAGGTTCTTTCCTTACATACCTCTCTGGCTTCCTCCACTCTCATAGTTCGTCTCATACACACTCGCCGGTTACGGAGACTCTTGACTTGCCCTTCAGCTAAGACACGGTCTATTTGGTCATGGTAAGATAGTCTAGGTCTTCCCCGGCACCTACATCCTTCCACTTTCGCATTGTATATCTGTTTTGTCATTCTTTCTTCTGGCATCCTTTCTATATGCCCGAACCAACGGAGCATACCCTTTCTCATCTTTACACCGATACTATCTTTCATACCTACTCGCTTTCTTACTACGCTGTTGCGAATACGGTCGGTCAGCGTGACTCCGCACATCTTCCGCAGAGATCGCATTTCGACCGCATTTATCCTGCTTTCGTTCTCCTTCTTACATACCCAACTCTCACTGCCATATAACAGCGTTGGGACAAGCACTCCGTTATGCCGTATTTTTTTTATATTTATTAATATGCTGTTACTCCTTCAGTGCGCCATAACAAACTTAATTTATTCTTGATTCAAAGCAATACGGAGATTTCAAATGCATCTCTAAAACGTATTTCCCAATACGCACGCACACATACATGTACAAGTTTAATTAACAATTGGGGTATAAAGTGCTTGAAAAAGGGTGAAAAACTTTAATTTTATTATTTGTATTGATTTCGATCGAAGTGTCTGAGGTCTCGCGTTATTTACGATATACCTTGTAGATGTTCTTTGTACCATATGGCCTGTGTATGCTCCAATAAGTTGCCTTTAGAGTAGATATACATGAAATGTAAAACACTTCTTGATATCGATTTTCAGTGAAAATTTACAGAACAAAACATACCATCACGTCTCGAAATGTACTAAAGTTAATTGATTAATTCTGCTATATTTTTTTGTTAAACGACGCCCTTCCTATATAGGATTAAACCTCTTAAACTAACGAATCGATTGGCGGGACACACGTAACGTTTCTGTTCAGTATGTTTTTGTGCCTTTGTTTAATACCTAGTTTTTGTCTTCTTATTCGCTTCACTCTTGACAGAGTGGTCGCGGTGGGTTTAATCGTTGGAGGCTGTTGTAGCTCTCCTTACGATATCTTATCTTATTACTTACGTATAATAAGTTTGGGATCAAAATGTCATTATGATAAAAATGTCAATTCGTTTATTATATCAACTAATTAATTGTACGTAAAAAACAAATAAATATTTCATTTCATATCTCTTCATTTAGTTCGATCATTTGAGATCCTGGTGCACTCGATGAAAAGATCTCCCATTCCCACTTTTTTGAAGTTTCTGTGAATTTTGGAAGGTTTTCATCGAATATTGATGATGTTATCAAATTGACTTATAGACTGTTTAGATATACGCCAATATCACACATGACATAAAATTGTATATCGTATGCCTCGTTGGTCTAGTGGCAAAGCGCATCGCTTCGTGATCACGAGGCCCTGGGTTCAAATCCTAGGTTTGCCAAATATAGTTTTTCTGACGGAAAATTCCCAGTGTGAGTCCGGAGTCTGAAATTGTGCCCGGTATATGGCAATAGGCTCGCCCCCTATTCCATAGGACCTAACATCGTCCATCGTCGGCTAAAAGTGGGTGTTCTCAGTAAAACCCTGCCAGCCCCGCTTGGGGAATATAGGCGTGACGGTGTGAAATAAAATTTTAACTAAATGTGTTCTATCTATGTATATGTGTTCTATGTCTATCTATCATCACATCAGATCCCTTACGGGGTAGGCTGAGAGTACAGAGTTCCAACAGGTTCTTTCCTTACACACTTCTCTGGCTTCCTCCACTCTCATAGTTCGTCTCATACACGCTCGCCGGTTACGGAGACTCTGACTATGTGTTATTCTAAGTATAGGCTTTTCCTTGCAAAATTTCATTCTGGTACATTTTTACGTGTTCCATTAGCGTTATCGACTGGAAAGTCCTCCTGGCTACAGGCCTTGATAAGTAAACATGACATTCGTCCCCAAACAACGCAACATTCCCATTATCAAAATGTACACGCACCAACAATTGGACTCATGCCCTAAAAATAAACCGTATAAAAAATGGTGTTGTATGGAGCGGCTCATCTCCGGGGCGAAACTCAGGTAGCGAGAGATGAATGGCGGAGCTAATAATAGCGCTGCAGCTGTCTTGTAGGGGAAGCACTTTGTACGCCTCACACCTCGTTGTAATACGTAGGATGGTTGAAATAATTGCAAAAGATTTTGAGGAGAAAATATTTGGTATTCTTGCAGATCGCAAATCGCTTTGATCTTAGTTATGTTAATTTTTTATATGCCGGCTAGGTTGGGCTTAAATCAGTGACGGTCGAAGTCATAATTATTTAGCTGTTTAGGCTAATACAAAAACACTTACAAACTTCAAAATTATTACATTTTTTACAACGCCGCCTCCACTGAGAAGATCCGGCGAAAAACTCAGCGGGCTAGTCTTTTAATTTAATTTGTTTGGCCTTTCTGATAACCATTTCTTTTTCAAGTTTGTAATTCTTACACAGTCTAGTTTTGATGGCCTTTTAAAACTTATTGATAGCCATGTTTTGTATATCTATGGGTAATTTATTGTAGAAGCGTATACATTGTCCTATGAAAGAATTACTAATTCTGTGGAGACGAGTAAGTAACCGTTTGTGATAATTCCGTTTTCTACCGTTTCAGTAATTCGGAAGGCACCTCAAATCTTGATTTCAGGCTGTATAATATGTTAATCACTAAGTCGAGTTTGAAGGATTCTAGACGGCTTATTCCAGCAACCGGTCCATCCAGACCGGGTCTGCGTGTTGAAGTATGACCTAATCGCTGTCTCCTCGATTTGTGAGAAAAGGCCTTTGCCCAGCGGTGGGCAGCATATGCTGATATTATTATTATATTATTAACGGACCATTTAGCGCTGCGGTTAGGAGCTTAAGCCGCTCCGCCCACTGTGTCTAATAGTCGCGGGTTCGATTCCCGCACGGCATCCTTGTGTGATCCACAATTATTTGTTCCGGTCTGAGTATTTGTGTATGTGAGTTTTCATATTTGTAAACGCACCCCCGATACAGGAATAAATACTAGTGTGGGGCTAGGTTTGAAAAAAATACATTAGCACAAACATCCAGCCCGGAACAAACATTGGCGGGTCATACAAAGATTTGTTCCGAACAACCTGCGATGCTCGACATAATGGGCGGAGGAGCGGCTTAAGCTCAATTCAATTGTTATGACTTTAAAGAATACTCCGTACGATGGCGCATTTCTTTTAAGTAGAATCTTCATTCTTTTTAACAAACCTATCGGGTCCCACTGATGAGAAAAGGTCTCCACCTCTCGCCATAAATGTCTATTATTAGGAAGCAATAACCAGAACAGACTGCCTCGTTGGTCTAGTGGCAAAGCGCATCGCTTTGTGACCACGAGGTCCTGGGTTCAAATCCTAGGTCGGACAAATGTAGTTTTTCTAACGAAAAATTCCCTTTATGAGTCCGGAGTCTGGAATTATGCCCGGTATATGGCAATAGGCTCGCCCCCTATTACGTAACATGGTCGGCGAAATGTGGGTGTACTCAGTACACCTCTGCCACCCCCACTTGGCAAATATAGGCGTGACAGTGATAACCATTCAGCCCGATATAAAAAAAAAGGAAGAAAGATAGGCTCGAGGTCATCGTTTCACCGCTTTTTAGGGCTTCCACGAAGACGATATCTGGTGTTCTGGGATCCATTCAGTCTTTCTTCATCCTTATCCATGAAAAAATGACTCCACATTGGTGCTGTCAGAATACCAGCCCTGCACCATGATCCATCGTTATGGTGTAGCAATATGCTGAGGCAATATCCTTTTCAACCCCAAACAACCTTTAGGGTCTGTAAATGCATTGGCTAGCGTATTTTTTTTCTGTTTGTTATTATTTTAAGTTATTATTTTCGTTATTAATTTTAGTATCTCATATAACTATGTGAGTGTGGTTAAATAAATGTCTTTCCTTTCTTTCTTCTTCTTTCTTATATTGTAAGACATCATTTTCTACTTCGGTGGATAATGTTCTGTTGAAACAGTTTCAAGTATTTTACACCGTTTTTTTTTTCTAATATAACGGAATTTTGGCGTAAAATGCGTTGATAGCTTTTCGATTTTTCTTACAGAAATGGATAGACTGATTTTCGAGTTTAGGTATAAAAAGTTATGAATATTTTGTGGTAATTGGCCGAACTATAATGATATAGAGCTGTGCAACTCGAGCAAAGCCGGCACAGGTAGTATATAATAAAAATGTTGCCATGTGTTTAGTTAATTCTCGTTAGTTGATCCTAAAATTCAATTTGACCTAACATTATTAGATAAATAACAATCGACATACATCACAAACATGGAGAATTATGAATTATGGACGAAACTACTTTTTTTTTTTAAATTAGCGCTATACTATGACTGTGACGTGGGTGCGTTTACAAACATGAAAATTCATATACCTCGATTTGTGGGTCACACAAAAATTTGTCGCGTGCGGGAATCGACCCCGCAACTATGCGACCCAGTGGGCGGATCGTTTTAAGCTCTTAACCACAGCGCTAAATCGTCCGTCAAGTTTCGAACTTCAATTACCACAGTGGCAAAAATACTCATTATTGTCAACTCGGTAAAGGGGAAGGAAAATATTCTCTTTGATCGCAACTAGTTGCCAAGTCAGAATAAAAAATCCTCTTTTATAAACGTTTGCAAAGCTCAGTTGCCATGACCGCCCAAAATGGCGAACTTCGTAATTTAAAATTCTCTCTAAAGGCCTCTACTTGTTGGAGCCGTGGCCCCGCGCAATCTTTCCAAAGGTCCTTGTTTGCACTATAATATTTTTCACATAAGATAAGTGACAGTTCTAGGTGCCAAACGAAATTAATATTTAATTCAATGGTCTTAAGGCTATAAAAACATGTCATGCCTCTTATTGCCATGGAATAATGTATACTTTTCTTTGACACTTACAACTGTCACACAGTACCCTTCCTTCATGGAAAATACTATAAGTGTATGTATACGCCAGAAGTTTTCTGCGGCTTCACACCCGGCATATAGCTTCTGGATAAAGTAGCTTTTTAATCATCGATATATCCTAACAAGATACACAGTCCTGTTAAGAAGTGACACATAAAAACGTCCCCAAATCCAAGTTAGTAGTTATAGTTATGATATAAACATAAATTAGAGCATATTGTACTCGTATCATTTAAAGTTGTATTTGCAAAAAAACGGAAGCCTGTTAATTTTTTAGTACCGTCAACTTTTGCATCCTTTTGGTGGTGCCATTTTTGTGCGGCGAGCGTGTATCTACCTATATTAGATCTATGTTTTTAATGGTTCAAGAATTATTGAAATCGGTTCAATAGTTTCAGAGTTTATAGATAACAGCCAAACAAATATTTCCCTTTATAATATTATTTATTAATATGAGTATAGTTAAGTGTACATCATGCTATATCATGGAGAAGGTATGCAATCGAATAGGTAGTCTGTTCCACGTACCACTACCCTTCGGCGTTAGGTTAGGTTAGGTGTGTATTGTTTCCCCGGAAGACACGGCGGCGCACACTTTGCTGGTGTGCTCGGCATGGGATGACGAGCGGCGCCGGCTCGCCGGAGCGCTCGGTGCAGGGGGACAGGCGCTATCGCTCCCGACCGTGATATCATCCATGGTTGGGAGCGCGAGCGCCTTGGCGGCAATGGCGGCCTTTTGCGAGGCCGTCATGTCCGCAAAGGAGGAGGCAGAGCGGGTGAGGGAGGAGACGTCCTCCAATCCCGCTCGCAGACGGCGCGTTGGGCGAAGGCGCAGGGACTACGCCCGAAAGGACCTTCGCCCACCGTAATCTTGGCTTGTAGGCGTCGGGGAGGGCACCCCGGCGCCCTAGCACTTAGCAGGCACGCGCCGGAATCGCGCTGCATCCACGCAGCCTCCAAAAGGTGATAGGGGGAGACCGTACTCCCGAAAGTGCGGACCGAGCCCGCCGGTGCCACAGAGGTCATGCTAATGACGATTCCTGTGGCCCGGCAAAAGAGCAGTGGGACGCCGAGGGGTTTTAATGAGTGCAAGCCCCACATAACCACCCGGGCCGTGCCCTCGGCACGGGGCACGCGTTAGGCATTTCCCCTCGTAAAAAAAAACGTTTCTCAGTTTAGGCAGCTAATGTCAGTGCCTTTGTTTATTTAAAAGAAATTTTAATCAACAGAAACCCTATTTCACAAAAAAAAAATGTCCCAGGCTTCGTAAGTGCCAGTGAGGTGTATTAAACCAAAATAAAATTGTTTGTTGTTGAACTCATATTTAAAAATGGTCTTGCTGGTATTGAGGGCGTATGTATGTGCGTGTATGTGTTCTTAAATTGCTTTCGTTATTTTTCTTTTACTTTTAGTGCTTTCAGTACTTTCAGTGCTACGTTTTGTTCGTCGTGTGTGATTTACTGAAAACATTGTGACACTGAGAAAATAAAATTTCGTATATCATACAAGATATTGTAGAATCACATACATTATATAAAGTGTTGTTTTAATTACATAATCATATTTTTTAAATTTGCTACCATTACTTTTATATAATCTGTTATTTTCAAATAAAAATTGTGGACATCAATTGGACTATTTATTTCTTTGAATTTTTGTTTAAGATAAGCTCGCGCTCGTAGCGCTGTGCGACCGCGGTGTTCTTACCGATCACCAACGTTAAGCAGCGTTCGACTCGGTCGGCCTGAGATGTGTGACCGTTTGTGGCATTTTCATATTCGAGCGTCTCCGTGCTTCGGAAGGCACGTTAAGCCGTTGGCCGTTGGCGGCTTGATAAGTTCCAACAGCAGCTGACCACAAACCTGCCTCCACCAATCCGCACTGGGTCCGCGTTGTGGAGTATGTGGAGTATGTGTACGATTTGTGAGAGAAGGCCTTTGCCCAGCAGTGGGCAGTATACGCACGCACGCACGCACGCACTCACTCACTCACTCACTCACACACACACACAGACACACACACACACACACACACCACACACACATCCTGCGGAATATCAACAAAGGATTAACCGATACCTATGAAAATAACAGAAATAAACAAATCTTGTTGTTTTCATATCAGTGAATGATCAAATTTTATTACCGCTTATGCCATTGAGCTTCACCTAACAAACAATTGTTTAATAGGATGATCCCAGCGTAATCGGCATATCGCGCTAGTAGTTCGTACATCAATAATTACACAAATTCGTCCATATATATAGCCACAGGATTTAATTTAATGCCAAAATTATTTTTGGTTCGGTACATGAAAGTATAAACCCATTGAGTGAAACAACTAGTATATTATAAGATACATCAATCAATGAATCAATCAATCAGCCTATCGCAGTCCACTGCTGGACATAGGCCTCTCCTAACACGCGCCATTGCACACGGTCCTCCGCCTTCCGCATCCAGTCTGTCCCAGCAACCTTTTTGAGGTCGTCGGTCCATCTAGCTGGGGGCCGTCCTACCTTACGCTTACCAAGTCGCGGTCTCCACTCTAGGACACGCTTGCTCCATCGGCCGTCGGTCCTTCTGCAGATGTGACCAGCCCATTGCCACTTTAGCTTACTGAGTCTGCGAGCTATGTCGGTAACTTTGGTTCTTTGTCGGATTACCTCGTTACGAATTTTATCCTTCAAAGAGACGCCGAGCATAGCTCGCTCCATAGCCCGCTGTGCGACTTTGACTAGTCCCACTGTGAGTGGCCACGTCTCAGCCCCTTAAGTCATAACAGGTAGGAAGATACATAAGAAAATGAATAACTTACTGAAAGTTTTTGAAAAAATAGGTACTGTGGGAGTGCTGCATCCTGAAGCTGTTGTCCTCAATATATTTACGAGTAGCTTGAAAATGGGAAGCTAACCCACAGCATGTAACCCTACAATATTTCTTTCAGCCATAAAATCCATTGCCTGAAATCTAATAATTTAAGACTATTATAGTAATGAGGGTAAAAAGTAGGATAAATGCGGTGGAAATGCGAGCTCTGCGGAAGATGTGCGGAGTGAAGCTGACCGACCGTATTCGTAACAGCGTAGTAAGAAAGCGATTAGTTATGAAAGATAGTATCGGTGTAAAGACGAGAAAGGATTTGCTCCGTTGGTTCGGGCATATAGAAAGAATGTCAGAAGAAAGAATGACAAAACAGATATACAATGCTAAAGTGGAAGGATGTAGGTACCGGGGAACACCTAGACTATCTTACCATGACCAAATAGATCGAGTCTTATCTGAAGGACAAATCCAGAGTCTCCGTAACCAGCGAACGTTTATGAGACGAATACGATAGTATTAAACATTATTAAATTGTTATTTCATTTTAGAAATCATTGGTTTACTTTTTGACTTTCTATACGGTTACCTAAGAGAATTATTTAGTCGCTGCCTTTTTTGTCTTCACTTAACACAAATAATTCAACTGTAAACTGACTGACTAGTTAGTCTAGTGGCAAAGCGCATCGCTTTGTGATCACGAGGTCCTGGGTTCAAATCCTAGGTCGGAGAAATGTAGTTATTCTGAAGAAAAATTTCCAATATGAGTCTGGTGTCTGGAATTGTGCCCGGTATATGGCAATACGCTCGCCCCCTATTACATGGAATCTACCATCGTCGGCGAAAAGTGGGTGTACTCAATATACCTCTGCGACCCCCGCTTGGGGAATAAAGGCGTAACGGTGTTTATTAAGTAGGTAATAGAAAAGGGCAGTATCGATCTGCCTGTCTCGCCTAAAACTCGAGACTATTCGTGCCTCGTTTCGGGATCTCTAACTGCTATATATCGGCGCTTATCTTCGTTTTCATAGTCGTCCGCATGATGGCCGAACATGGAAATCTTGAAATAACACTAGGTTCTGGTCCGGTGCACTGATCTTCCTTGATATCCAGAATTTGTTTGCAAAATATCAGAAGATGCTCGCAATAATTAAGGATTATGGAATGCAGTGAGGTTAGCTGCTCCGCGATACGTCCGACCGCTCGCCCCTTTGCCAATAAAATCACACAGTAGGGCCATCCGCCGGCTAACATGGACTATCTGTTATAGGTCGGTCGTCATCTGATATCTGTCATCGCATCACAACTTAACACTCTCGGGCAATTATTAAAGGATTAGAGTTTGTCTATAGACAAGATTAAAAGTTAATAAAATAACAATGACTGCCTGACATTCCATTAATTGTGATCCTCAAATATTGATTTAATTATACGCCCCGACATATATATTATGTACTTTATAAACTCACGCCGTTTTAACTGAAGGGGTGGGCAGAGGTCAGCTGCAATAATATGTATATACTATTCAAATTTCAATAAAGTAAAATACTGTCACGCCTATATCCAGTGAGTTTAATTTAATTCAATGTCGAAGGAGCCTTCTTTTATCTTTAGAGTACATACATCGTTTGTGAAGAATATTTACAGAATTTATGGTCAATCACTATTTACCTTAACAATCACATTTGAACTCAATTTGCTTACCGCGATTGACTATTTATCTACCAGGAGAGAGACAGTGATGTAATTACTTTACAAATAAATAAGAAGGGACATATATATTGCACGCGCGCTCGCAAATAAACGATATACTCGTACAGTACAACGTCGATATAACGAAACTGAAGGGAATTAAAAAATATTCGTTATACCAAGTAATTTTTTACAATGAGGTTTGTTATATAGAGGTTAGGTTGGACTATGATTCGTTTTAACAAGGTAAGAAAACTTGTTTATTAACCTCAAAATTACGTAGATACTCATCTGCTTACCTTGGTAAAGCGAACGATGCTAACTAATAAATGAGAACAACCAGTAGTGTTTACATTACTTAGCATCAAACAACAATGACTGTTTAACGAAGAATTCAACGTGTCTGAACCTGTCAAGACATGAATTATTGTGGAATCAAGTAAGAATAATTAATAGGATACGTTATGTAAAGGTTTTAAGTGGAAAAAATTCGTTAAATAGAGGTAAATAATACTGTTTATATATATTCTGCAATTCCCTCTTTTCCCTCTAATATGGTTAAGGAGAGTGATGGCTGCTTCTCAAGTCATGCTCGTGAACGGATGCTGCTGATGGGGACTGGTCCGTCCTCTATCCTTTAACTGAATAAACATGTACCGTAGTATTGTTGAATTTTGTCTCGTTCGGCATCACACTGGAGCTATAACCAATTATTTTGTACGCACTCTTTACATATTTTATAGCAACTTTTTTTTCTCTTATTATACTTTTATTATATACCTTTACAAAATCTTTATTTTGTAAATGAGAGGACTATGTAGACACTGACCGATACCATGAATTTAAGTACATTTATGATTCATCTAAACTTAAGCACATCTATTTAGCTCGTTCTGCATTGTTCTCCCATACCCCATGAATACAAGGTATAGAAAAATAAATGTAAAACTCTTATTTTTAAAAAGAGTAACCGTGGAGTTTCTTGCCCTTCTTCTCCACAGGAATGACTTTCCGAACGGGTGGTAGAGTCTTAAGTAATCAATAATTTACTCTTTTTGACTATTCATTAGTGCCTTTTGGTCTACATAAATAAAAAACTTTAGATTTTGATAAAAAGTTCTTTATAAAGAGGTGTTTGATAAATGTATTCGTAATGTAAAGGTTTATATTGCATTAGATCTTACGGGTTCTATGGGATTTCTAAAAATTTTTTAAATCGATGAATTCGTTATATTGAGGCTCGTTATATCAAGGTTACCCTGTATGTTCAAAAATATATTTCATTATTTTCTAAAAAACTACACTATGAAATAAAAGACTGCTTCACAAGACCTTTGCTACAATTATTCTCTATGTTTTTAAGTAAATTATATTGACTTGTTCTTAAACAATTCGCGTTAGAATCAAAAAATATAAAATAATAGAGTTAATATACTTTTTCAGGATTGACGCAACTGACCTTTACACCTTGTATAGAGCCTCCACGTGAGAAATATGTCACATGTCTTTTTATTCGATTAGATCTAAAGCCCTGGGAGGGGCCTTTGTCCGTCAGTGAATGGCTTTCGGCAAATAAAAATGATGAAGGGCGTAATACAGGTGGTGTACACGTATCATAAAAGTCCCAAATCTGAGCCTGTATATAAATTGTTTTTTTACAGTTGTTAACTCTTAAAGAAAACGGAAAAATGAACGGGATTCATTACTTCACCTTGTTGAAAATATAATTCCCGTATACTTTTCTGTTTTCTAGCGTTTACGATTGCCGAAATTTACCGTGTGTGTGAATGATCTACGCTGTTGGCCGCGGGGCCTTTACAACTTCACCGGACAACGGGGCGAGCGTGCAACCACTACGCTTGAGCCAGAAGGGCAAGGGGGCAACTAGCTCAAGGGCGCCTCAAGGAGGAACGGCCTCGGTTTGGGCAGTCGTTATGGGGGAGACCGTATACTAGGTGTCTCGCCGTGGTGCTCTGCGCCGGCCCGCGGGCAAGGGATTCTTCGACCTCGCCGGCGAGGTCGCTGTCTAATCCTTTGTGCGGTATCTGTATCCGAAAGAAGGGATGTAAGGGCATCGGGAGGGTCGGTGAGAGCATGCCGCGGACGGCGGTAGCGGTTGATAGGAGGGGAGTTGGGTTCGTAGTCGGCGGTGGCCGATATTTTGCAAACGCGTCCGATCATAGTAATCCGCCGATTACTATGATCGAACGCGTTTGCAAAATATCGGTTTGTCGCCTTTTTGATAAAGGCGCGAATAGTTTTGAGATCGAGATCGATATGGACCGAAATTTAATTTGTAATAGGTATAACAATTGTAAACGCTAGAAAACAGAAAAGTGTACGGAAATCATATTTATTGGTAGGTACTAATAAACTCTGAAATAAACCGTATTTGATTTTAGCTTTTGTTTTTTTTTCTATTTAATATTTTAGAGAAGGTATTTGCCGAGCAGTACAGTATACGTTGAATATATATTTGGTTGTTCGCTTCTAGTAATTTTAGGAATTCAATTTATTTATCTATATTATCACGCCAGATTCCTTGCGGGTTAGGCAGAGAGTACAGAGTTCCAACAGGTTCTTTCCTTACCTCTCTCGCTTTCTCCACTCTCATAGTTCGTCTCATACACGCTCGCCGGTTACGTAGATTTTTGACTTGTCCTTCACATAAGACTCGGTCTATTTAATTGTGGTAAGATAGTCTAGGTCTTCCCCGGTACCTACCTACATCCTTTCACTTTCGTATTGTATATCTGTTTTGTCATTCCTTTTTCTGTCATTTTTTCTAAATGCCCGAACCAACGGAGCATACCCTTTCTCATCTTTACACCGGTACTATCTTTTATACCTACTGGCTTTCTTACTACACTGTTGCGAATGCGGTCGGTCAGCTTCACTCCGCACATCTTCCGCAGAGCTCGCATTTCCACCGCATTTATCCTACTTTCATTCTTGTTCTTACATACCCAGCTCTAGCTGCCATATAACAGTATTTGCCATTAGCAGCAGCACGGGGACAAGAACTCCGTTATGCGCCTTTTGGTTTAAGTAAGGAATTCAACTGGTAATAAAAAAGCGAAGAATTAGACTAGTTTAGGCTAACAAATTCTACTAATCTTAGCGGCTGAGATTACACATTTTAGAACCTCACATCGCGCCTGATCTCACACGGTCTACGCCCATTTAGAATCACCAACCTCCTATGTTTACACTCCGCAGGTCAAGCACAACATACGCCACACTATATGTATGCGTTACCCCGTTCAACGATCTGTCTGTGTTTCTCTTGATTTGTGAGTGCTGTACATGCCTGTTACAGGTATACCTATAAGATCTGAACTAATATGTTATATCTACCACATACAATGTTGAATATGTATAATGTTGGCTCTGAATAAATAAATAAATAAACTAGCATTTGGCGGCGCAGAAATGTTATCCAAATCTGCTTAGCCGCCACCACCGCGCATCGCTATACACAAAGCGACGTCCACTATACTAAAGTATTTTTCACATAGGAAATAGTATACGAACAGTTCTAATTGCCAAACGAAATTAATATTTAATTCAATGGTGTTGAGGCATAAAACCATAAGTATAGAAACGGGTCATGCCTCTTATTGCCATTTAATAAAGTATAATTTCATTTGGCAATTAGAACTGTCACTGCCCATCCTATGTTAAAAATACTATATGGTAACTATCTGTACTATCTTAAGTACGTACAGACTGTTGTTCGATATTTTCAGGATTTTTACATAATAAGTAGTCAATATATTTTATTATAAAACCATCTAGCGTTTAGTAAACTCGCGTTTGCGGGTTTCATGGCTTTCTGCATTCGATCGAGCGTCTTGACTGCATCGGTGCAATGTCGCGTTTTGGACCCACTAACTGCGTGCGTTCGAGGTATCTAAAAAGCGACGTGATCTCCACGACGAGGGGTTTTATGTGTGTCAGAAACAAAGAAACACAGGAATGACATTCCTAAGTGGTGGAGTCTTAGTTACTTTTCTGACGATTCATAAATAATGTAATGGTTTATATGAATAAAAAATATTCTGATTCTAAAAAATATATTTACGTTGAAAACCCAGAGCCACACATAACTTAAATATTAATAATAATAATATAATATTGGCTGACCCTCGCCAGGGAAACCACTGCATAGACTTTCCGAAAATCAACTAAATTTATAGATGAGAGATCCAAACCGATTTCAGCCACTTCGACTGAATCAACTCCGTTATCGTTGCTTGTTCTGTTTTTTTTTTTTTTGTTTTTTTAAAAAACGTTGCCCCACACTAGGATTAATTCCTGTGTCGTGGGTGCGTTTACAAACATGAAAATTCACATACACAAATACCCAGACCGGAACAATTAATTGTGGATCACACAAAGATTTGTCCCGTGCGGGAATCGAACCCGCGACTATTAGACACAATGGGCGGGGCGGACTAAGCCCTTAACAACTGCGCTAAATCGTCCGTCCGTGTTGACGATCGTGCGTTCGCTTGTGGCTTATATGGACAATCTTCATGGTAAAGATCCTCGCACATTGCGGGCATGTGAGCACACGTTTAACTAAATTACCTATTCTATAAGTAGCAGCTCTGCTTTTGCTCTTAAGTAATGTAGAATATTAAATATGTAGATATGTATAGTAGTGTATAAATATTTAACTTATTTGTTACTTGTGTTTATCTATCTATATAATCACGCCAGATCCCTTGTGGGGTATGCAAAGAGTACAGAGCCCCAACAGGTTCTATCCTTACATACCTCTCTGACTCACCTCACTCTCATAGTTCGTCTCATACACGCTCGCCGGTTACGGAGGCTCTAGACTTGTCCTTCAAGTAAGACTCGATCTACTTGGTCATGGTAAGATAGACTAGGTCTTCCCCGGTACCTACATCCTTCCACTTTCGCATTGTGTATCTGTATTTATTATAATAATATATAATATTAACCCTGTTAAGGAACTGTCCCACCATTAGGCACGGGCCTCCTCTCATACTGAGAGGGTTTAGGCCATAGTCCACCACGCTGGCCCAGTGCGGGTTGGCGAACTTCACACACCTTCGAGAAACTCTTAGGAATGTTTCCTCACGATGTTTTCCTTCACCGTTAAAGCAAGTGAGAATTATTTTTTTAATACCCACATGCTTTTTATAAGATAGAGGTGCGTGCCTGGGTATGAACCCGAGACATCTGACTTTGCAGTCCAACGGTCGAACCACTAGGCTATCACTGCTCTGTATTTATTATCTTTCCTTTTTATTACGCATATGTAATTTTGATCCTACCCCATTTCTCTCTCTTCACACCACCCTAAAATGACTCAGGCATTAAATTCGCCTATATACATGAGTGCATAAAGAATACATAAATAAATATTACGAGGCATGCCTTTTAAGTTTTGTCATTTGAAGAAAAAAACACAACTAGAACCTTATAGTACTTTTTATTGTTTTTCAAAGTATTCACCACGTAACTTAATACACTTTTCCATTCGCTCAAACCAGTTATTACAACATTTATTCCACTCTAAAGTGGGGGTGTTCAAAATGGCTGATTTGAAAGCGTCGACTGCTTCTTCACAGGACTGGAACCTTTGACCACGAAGACTTTTCTTAATTTTAGGAAATGTAAAGAAATCGTTAGGGCATAGGTCAGGACTGTATGGAGGATGGTCAAGAATTTCTACTTTTTCCTGCTTCAAATACTCAATCGTTTGACAAGCGCTGTGTGAGCTTACGTTGTCGTGGTGCAGGATGATGCGTCGCTTTGAGTTAGATTTTGCGATGACTTGTGGTAAACAAACCGTGGTATACCACTCTGCGTTAACCGTTCCACGATCTTCAAGTGCAATAGTCGCAACATGGCCGGTTTGTCCAACGAACGTGGCCACCATCTTCTTTGAAGTGCTTCGAGAACGAACAACTTTAGTCGGCTTTGGCTCGTCTTGAAAGACCCAGATTGTAGATTGTTGTTTGGAATCAGGATCGTAGGCATAGATCCAAGATTCGTCACCACTGATGATGTCGTAGACGTGATTTGACTCTCCTCGGTTGAACCTTTGCATAGTTTTCTTACACCATCTGACGCGGGCCGCCTTGTGATCGTCGGAGAGCAGATGCGGTATCCAACGGCAAACTAGCTTTCTCACACCAAGCGCTTCATGCAAGATCTTCTGAATAGTTGCCCCTGAGATGC
Organism: Phalera bucephala; assembly: GCA_905147815.2. Taxonomy (NCBI): domain Eukaryota; kingdom Metazoa; phylum Arthropoda; class Insecta; order Lepidoptera; family Notodontidae; genus Phalera; species Phalera bucephala. The sequence goes on along the minus strand of LR990620.1, from coordinate 2,866,679 downwards.
CTAATAGAGCCTCCATCTCTCGATACGTCACATGACGATCTTCGAGAATTAGTTGTCTCACAGCAATGATGTTATCTTCAGTGAAGGCGGATTTTGGGCGTCCTTCGCGAGATTTGTCACTAACACTAGTATGTCCACGCTGGAATTCTAAATACCACCGTTCGACAGTCCGCAGACATGGGGCTTCATCACTGAACACAGATGTTAGCTCTTCAAAACACTGAAGCCGTGGCAGGCCTCTTCTAAAGTTGTAGAAAATTATTGCACGAACATTTTCCTTAGGAAGATTCATTTTCGTACGTAAGCTGACAGATTCCAATCGACGCTGTGACTAAACAATAGCATTAATCCTAATACTTTCAACTGTTTTGAGATTCAAAATTTAAACACATTCGAATATAGAACAGTTCCAAATTCAAAATTGCCGGGAAATATGGAAACGACAGAACTTAAAAGGCATGCCTAGTAAGTACCTCATATTTTACGTATTCCAAAAATTCCGAAAGGATACAACACAGCAGTCCGTACAAAACCCGGTGACGGGCGAAGGGCAATTTTCGACAAAACCGGTTTCTCTCTGACGCGCTCGTGAATTTACCTGCACGGCTTATTGAAAAAAAGTCCACCTCGGCCGTCCTGGCGAGCCATCATTTGGCTTTGAATACGTATGCTGCGAATTTCGAACGAACGGGCCATGTAGATACTTTGGGTATGACGTAATTTCTGTCTTTACACGATTCTTGTATATCACCATCATCTGGAAGATGTCCGCTATAGGATAAAGGCCTTTCTTATAATCGCCTCGATGATCCGCATTGTGCTTTACGCATCCAACTCTCACCCGTAATTTTTAATGTATATTAGGGATGTTACGGATCTTCGACTTCTTCCGAAAGGTCGGATCTTCCAATTATTTTTATACCTCGGACTCCGACTTCGGCTCGGATAATTTTAAGTCAGAGTTATGATGAAGGTCAAATTGTATAGGCATACAATATTTGACGTGTCGCGCTGCTCGACCACGCGCGGAATTATTCCTCTCCGAGCGGGACGCTAAGGCGGTAACCAACTCGCGTCTTCTATTCAGTTGTTCATTATGTTTTTTCTTATGTGTATTGTTGTATTAGTCTACGCGCGTTGTTATGTGCTTCCCACTCTGACTCCGGTTTCGGCTCCGAGTCCGGCTCCGATTTAGACTTCGAAAAATCAAATTTTAAATCTTCAATTCTGACTCCTGTTCCTGTAAACTTACCTCCGTAACATCCCTTTTGTATATTATCATTAGCCGAAATACGTTCGCTGCAGAACAAGGGCTTTCTCATAAATTGCCTCTATGTTCGACCTTGTATTGTACGTATGTAGTATCCACCGAGTAATACCATACTATACTATCACGCCAAATCCCTTGCAAGCTAGGCATAAGGTTCGGAGTACCAACGTGTTATTTCCTTACAGACCTAGAACCTATTTTTGCTAAGAATCCCACACACTTGAAAACATTATATAACTTACGATCCGAACAGAGAAACACCGTGTATTTCCATCGATTATGTATGTATCTACATATGTATATATAAAGTGATTTTAAATGGATTACACATAATTAGACTCTATAGCAAACTGTTTTAAACAAAAACGTTTTATGTTTTTAGTCCAAATATAAGTATTTAAGATTCAAATAAGCGCCTTTTTGTAAGGAAAATAAAGTATATCGCAATTTAACTCAAATACTTATTTGCCATAAGCAACTTTCAAAAGAAGCTCGTGGAACTTATTCTAATTACATGTCTGTTATACTAAACTTGAAAACTAAAAAGTATGACTTAATATTATGTACTGGCACCTGCGCTGACGTTAATTTTGTAATATCCGTATAATAAGCCTAGGTGTTATTCTGATGTATAAGCTTATACTACTGTTAAGTCTCTACAAAATCCGTTCAATATTTTTTGCGAGAAAAAGTAACAAACATCAATGTCAAATCATGACGGACGATTTAGCGCAGTGGTTAAAGGCTTAGCCCGCCCCGCCCACTGTGTCTAATAGTCGCGGGTTCGATTCCCGCACGGGACAAATCTTTGTGTGATCCACAATTATTTGTTCCGGTCTGGGTATTTGTGTATGTGAATTTTCATGTTTGTAAACGCACCCACGACACAGGAATTAATCCTAGTGTGGGGCAAAGTTTAAAAAAAAAAAAAAAAAATGCATCCGCACAAACATTCGCGTTTCCAATGTTTTTAGGATTTTGATGTAATCTTACTTACGTCATACACTCTCCCCGCAAGGAACTGGTTTTATAATATGTATCCCTTACGGGTCCCAAGCCAGATCCTCTGCGAGGCAAGCAGAGAATACAGAGTTCCAACACCGATTAGAACTCACTTTGACTGGATATGAAATGGAGAGAAGGTTCTTTCCACGCTTCTCTCTCTTTTCCATTATCAAACATTTTTAAAACCCACTAAACGCAATCTCTTTTGTCCACAGAGCGAAAAATGGCTATCCTACGAGAGTTTAAAAGAGGAGATCCTCGAAAAAATCCGGAAACTCGAGGAGGAACGGCACACCGTGGATCTCTGGTCATGCGGCCCCGAGTGGGGGAGGAAGCGGCGAAAGAGACAGATCACCGTGTCTCCTCCCTACGTGGTTTATATGCTGCCCGACGCAGACATTATGGAGGATTGGAGACTCGTCAGAAAGCTGTTGGAGAGAACGGATTAAAATAAGGGTAATGGATGTAAAGTCTAAACACTGTAGTGATGCTGTTAGTACGTTAATAGCTTACTTATGTATCTTATTAGTGACTATAGTCTTTTTTATGAGACATGGTGACGGTTGATCAAATTTCATTTCACGCATACTGTATTCAAATTTATTTTTTTTCTTTTTTTAAAAACGTAGCCCCACACTAGGATTTATTCCTGTGTCGTGGGTGCGTTTACAAACATGAAAATTCGCATACACAAATACCCAGACCGAATCAAATAATTGTGGATCACACAAAGATTTGTCCCGTGCGGGACTCGAACCCGCGACTATTAGACGCAGTGGGCAGAGCGGCTTAAGCTCTTAACCACTGCGCTAAATCGTCCGTAAATAAGGTATCCAGAAAAATAAAAAGGATACTAAGATAAACGAAAAGTATATTTTAATTTACGTTTAAATCATATACAGTTTATAAAACATTTTAAAAACTTAAAATTTTATTACTCAATTATGTAAATTGGAACGGTTTGCGATTTAGGCAGTCCCTAAATCGCAAACCGTTCCAATGTACATAATTGAGTAATAAAACTATCACAATAAAATCGTTATAATCGATAAATTGTTTTTTAAAATGTACAAAATCGATTGCCGATTCCTTTACGAATATTATTGTATATATCCGACTGAAAGCCATGGTATGCTCATAGTCAAGAAATTAATAAAAAAACTCACGATTTTTTATCTTGCGCCATCATGTCATATTAAAATTGATATTTTCATAGACTTTTAAATAATAATTTACGTGAGCGACGAATGAAGCGATTGGTCAGAAAAATCTTCTGACAAATCGCTTTATTTGTAAACAAATAATGAGATTATTGAATTTTGTTTTCTTTTTGTTCCTTGATTATTGTTATTAAAATCGATTCATTCTTCGTTATAAATTATCTCGATACGATATTCAATCGATTCTATTTCAATCAATTAACTCATGGCCACATTTCTAGAAATGCCAAAACCCAAACGTCGCTGTACCCATGGGTCGTGAGAAAGACTATAGTGTTAGGAAGCGATAGTAAATTTTGTAAGAGTTACCCATGTAGTTTTGCTAGCAAAATGTACAAATACCTTCTTACGACAAAATACGTCTAATGACGGACGATTTTCCGCAGCGGTTAAGAGCTCAAACCACTCCGCCCACTGGATTGATTAATCGTATTCGATTCCGGCACGGGACAAACCTTTGTGTGATCCACAATTATATGTTTCGGTCTGGGTATTTGTTTATGTGAATCTTCATGTTAGTAAACGGACCCTTGACACAGGAATAGACCCTAGTGTGGGGGTACGATTTAAAAAAAAATCAGGGCATATACCTACCCCAAAGATCACTACTACGACTGTCTTTGTTCTGTACGGTCCAGCCACTAGGTCATCAGTCCATCTTCCCTGTCCTCGTTACTTCTTTTCGTATGATTTGAATTCGCACTAGTTTACCTAACGTTTTACTGACTCTTGGTCACTTCTGAGATACATAATAACTGGGTTCTATATCTTTTCTTGTTTTTTTTTGTATTTATATGTTTTTAAACTGAATTAGTATTGTGCTAGTGTAAGCGCGCATGCAAGGTGTCGAAGATTCCCTTGCCGTACCACTAGTGGAATCTAAAACGGCTTAACTTGCGGAATCCATAGCACTCACGATACCTTTAGCATCAGCGATCGGCGATTTTGCGACTGTTTTGTTTCTGTATCGCGTTTTAGCGACATGCTGCATTCGATCGCTGTATTAAAATAGCGCTTTTTAGCGATATCGATGCTGTACCACGTTTTTACGACAATCGCAGTATCAAAATCAGAGTAGCATAGCTTTGAGTCGCTGCATCGATCGTCCAAAGGGACACGATAGCCGTGTCTGGAGTTTGTAAATGAGAGGATGGAAGCATTCAGACCTGGCAGCGGGCTTCCGTACACAATGGAGAGTTTGGTCCAATAGCTAATAACTTAAGCCGCTCTGCTCACTGGATCGAATGTTCGCAAGTTCGAGCCCGATACGGGACAAATCTTTGTGTGAGCCACAAGTATTTGTTTCTATCTGGGTGTATGTACACGAAAATTTCATTTTGAAAAGTCAGCCACGACACAGGAATAATTCCTAGTGTGGGGCTACGTTAAAAAAAGGAAAAGATAATTAAATCGCCGGTTGTTGATGCTAAAAATAGCAAGTCTACTTTGTCTCATAAAGGCAACACTCAGTTTTGGATATAGAACCCAGGTATATAGTGTGTAATCTACGTGTGTTTTAGAGAAATAAAATCATGTGAACGTAATATTAAGAGCGGCTATAAAATAAACATATATTTTTATGTTAAACAAGAGTTTCTAGTAAAATACTTTGTATGTTACGGTCCTACACTACTTTCCTTATAGGTAGTTATGAAACTGAATATCCTACTTCCTACTAATATTATAAATATGTTTAGATGTTTGAATGTTTGTTACTCAATCACGCAAAAACAGCTGAACGGATTTGGATAAAATTTGGCACACAGATAGTTTATTACTAGGAGTAACACATAGGATACTTTTTATCCCGGAAAAATGTAAGGTTCCTGTCTAAAGTCAACGCGGACGAAGTGGCGGGTAGAAACTGGTTCCGTATATTTCCTAAAATATGTTTTCAGAGAAAAATAAAAGAGACTATTGATATCTATCGTCGTGGAATTTTTAAAAAGTAACTGCAATTGTGATCAGCATCATCATTATCAGCCGAATGACGTCTACTTCAGAACCAATGCCCCAACTAGCGGCTTCGTGTTGTACGCATCCAGCTTTCTCCTGCGACCTTCATCAGATCATCAGCCCACCTTGTGGGAGGCCTGCTTACTCCTCTTATCATCATGAATCAGACACCGACCTCACCGGCGAGGTCGAAGCATATCTTGCCCGCCGGCCAGTGCAGAGCACCACGGCGAGACACTTAGTATACGCACTCCCCCATGGCGACTGCCCAAGCCGAGGCCGTTCTTCCTTGAGGCGCCCTTGAGCTAGTCGCCCCCTTGCCCTTCTAACTCAAACGTAGTGGTTACACGCTCGCTCTCTTATCCGGTAAAGCTATAAAGGCCCCGCGGCCAACAATGTAGGTCATTCACACATCACACAAACTCCTCTTATCATCATTATCTACCTGTCCTCTGCTAAACATAGACTTCCCCTATCGCTTTCAAACGTAACCGGTCCGAAGCCACCTACATCCAACGACTTGCTGCGATCTTCACAAGATCGTCGGTTCATCTGGCAGGCGACCGTTCCACACTGCGCTTGCCAATACGTGGTCTCCACTCTAAAATCTTTCTGCCCCAACGACCGCCCAATCTTTACGTTAATCATCGTCATCTTCATCTCAGCCTATACTTGTCTACTGCTGAACATAGGCCTCTCCAATCGCTTTTCAATGTAACCGGTCCGATGCCACCTGTATCCAACGACTTCCTGCGATTATCACAAGATCGTCGGTCCATCTGGCAGGCGGCCGTCCTACGCTACGCTTGCCAACACGTGGTCTCCACTCAAGAATCTTTCTGCCCCAACGCCCGTCCAATCTTCGCGCTATGTGGCCCGCCCATTGCCACTTCAGCTTACTAATTCTGAGGGCTATGTCGGTGTCTTTGGTTCTTCTACGTATTTCCTCATTACTGATTCGGTCATGTAGAGAAACGCCGAGCATAGCTCGGTGAGCGAGACTCTTGAGTTTTTTTATATCTTGAGTATTTTCGTTAATACTGAACATAAATTCATAAAAACCAAAATCCACACATTCATGCGAGAATCAACAGGTTGTATTTATGAGTAAAAAAAACAACAACCACTTAACGATTGATTTTTAATTTATTTCAAACTAGTGAATCATAATATGATACTTTTAGAAATTGTGACTTTATCGTAAATCTTTTTTTTTAGCTTCATTAAATATTAGAAAATTTTGTCTGTTTTTCATATCTTTTATGGCATGTTTCCTAAAAAGCTATAATGCGACAAGGATCTTTTGGCACATAGATGTCATTGACAGGATGGCGTTGGTGAGAAATTGGTGTTAACTTTAAGTAATATCTTCCTACTTCCAAGGAGATATTTTAACAGGGACCCCCACATGTGGCACGGTTACTAATTAAAAAAATACTTAGATTTCATAGCAAACGACAACTGCGCAAGCGACTGACATGAAGTGGCATTAGATCCTTGTACAACTGTAACACACATAAGGAATTTATTATGTAGAGCCCTATACATATATTTATCTACTTAGCAACGAGGCAAGCATAAGTAAGTAAATACAATGATAAATAGATGCTAAGTATGAACAATATACATTATGTTTTATCACCGCATACCAGTGTTGGGCACTAATTGTTTAATTGTTCAATTGTAGGACCAAACAATTGAAATTTCAATCGCAGAAAAAATCAATTGCAATTGACGATTGAAAAATTAATTGTTAATTGTAGGGTTCACAATTAACAATTGATCAATGGTAATTGTAAAACGTTGCAATTACCATTGATCAATTGTTAATCGTTTTTTGCATGTTTACGATTAAACAATTAACAATTAAACACAGGACAATATATTTTAAACACATCCAAGATGGCGGACGTGACTTTTGAAGTAAAATGGGTGTCATTTTTGGGGTTTCAGGGAATATTGATTGCAAATATAGCGTGAATTTTTGGATCTAAGTAAAATACGACGATAAGACTTTTGAAGTAAAATCCATATGGGAGTCACATTTTTGATATTAGGGGATGCTGATTACGAATATGACGTTAATTTCTGGAACTAAGATGGTGGACGTGACTTTTGTAACAAAATCAATATGCATGTCACTTTTATGGTTTTGAAAGAAGTTGATAACGAATATAATGTTAATTTTAAAATCCAAGATGGCAGACGCCACTTTTTATGAAAATCGAGATGGGTATTGATTTCGGGGTTTTATGAGATGCTGATTACGAATATGACGTTAGTTTCTGGATCCAAGATGGCGGACGCGACTTTTTATGAAAATCGATACGGGTATCGATTTCAAGGCTTAGGGAATGTTGATAACAAATATAACGTTAATTATAAAATTCAGGATGGCGGACGCGTCTTTTTATGAAAATCGATATGGGTAACGATTTCAGGGTATTAGGGGATGCTGATTACGAATATGGCGTTAGTTTCTGGATCCAAGATGGCGGACATGACTTTTGAAGTAAACTCAATATAGGTGTCACTTTTAGGGTTTAAGGGATGCTGAGTAAAAATATAACGTTAATTTAAAGATCCAAGATGGCGGACGCGACTTTTGAAGTAAAATCGATATGGGTTTTACTTTTGGGGTTTTAGGGGATGCTGATAACAAATACAACGTTATGAGATGCTGATTACGAATATGGCGTTAGTTTTTGGATCCAAGATGGCGGAAGCGACTTTTGATGAAAATCGATATGGGTATCGATTTCAAGGTTTAGGGAATGTTGATAACAAATATAATGTTAATTTTAAAATCCAAGATGGCAGACGCCACTTTTTATGAAAATCGAGATGGGTATTGATTTCGGGGTTTTATGAGATGCTGATTACGAATATGACGTTAGTTTCTGGATCCAAGATAGCGGACGCGACTTTTTATGAAAATCGATAGGGGTATCGATTTCAAGGCTTAGGGAATGTTGATAACAAATATAACGTTAATTTTAAAATCCAGCATGGCGGACACGACTTTTTATGAAAATCGATATGGGTAACGATTTCAGGGTATTAGGGGATGCTGATTACGAATATGGCGTTAGTTTCTGAATCCAAGATGGAGGACATGACTTTTGAAGTAAAATCAATATAGGTGTCACTTTTAGGGTTTTAAGGGATGCAGAGTAAAAATATAACGTTAATTTAAAGATCCAAGATGGCGGACGCGACTTTTGAAGTAAAATCGATATGGGTTTTATTTTTGGGGTTTTAGGGGATGCTGATAACATTAAAACGTTAATTTTGAAATCAAGAAGGTGGGCGCAACTTTATATTAAAATCAATATGGGTATAGATTTCGGGATTTCAGGCGATGCTGATTACGAATATGGCGTTAGTTTCTGGAAACAAGATGGCGGACGCGACTTTTGATGTAAAATTAATATGGGTGCCACTTTTAGGGTTTTAAGGAATGCTGAGTACAAATATAAAGTTAATTTAAAGATCCAAGATGGCGGACGCAACTTTTGAAGTAAAATCAATATGGTTTTTATTTTTGGGGTTTTAGGGGATGCTGATAACAAATATAACGTTAATTTTGAAATCAAGATGGTGGGCGCAACTTTTTATTAAAATCAATATGGGTATAGATTTCGGGATTTCAGGCGACGCTGATTACGAATATGGCGTTAGTTTCTGGATCCAAGATGGCGGACATGACTTTTGAAGTAAACTCAATATAGGTGTCACTTTTAGGGTTTAAGGGATGCTGAGTAAAAATATAACGTTAATTTAAAGATCCAAGATGGCGGACGCGACTTTTGAAGTAAAATCGATATGGGTTTTACTTTTGGGGTTTTAGGGGATGCTGATAACAAATATAACGTTAATTTTGAAATCCAAGATGACGGGCGCGACTTTTTATGAAAATCGATATGGGTATCGATATCGGGGGTTTAGGGCATGCTGATTACGAATATGGCGTTAGTTTCTGGATCCAAGATGGCGGTCGTGACCTTTTTTGTAAAATTCGATATAAGTTTCATTTTTGGGGTTTTAGGAGATTCTGATAACGAATATAACATTCATATTGGAATCCAAAATGGCGAACGCGACTTTTGAAGTAAAATCAGTATGTCATTTTTGGGGTTTGGGGGAAGCTGATAAAGAATATTCAGTGTAAATCATATTAGGTTATAGCTTATATTTGTTTTCATATTATGCTTCATAAGCGTTTCTTTCATCCTCTTTTTTTTTACTTTTACTTATTTTGACTTTGCCGCAATTCATTAAAAAAAAACAGTTTTTCGTACCTACTTTACCAAGTTTTCTTTATTGCCCGAGTTAATTTGATGTTCTGGTGTTTTATCGTTAAGTTTACCGCTCATACATACTTAAACCGATTGTTCGTCATTTTTTTTTTTTTTAAACTTGGCAAACTTGACATTGGCAGAATCATCGGTTAACGATGGAGCCATAGATTAAAATTGGATTGGATTGGATAAAGAATATAGCGTTAATTTTGAAATCCAAGATGGCGGATGCGACTTTTGAAGTAACATCAATGTGGGTATCATTTCGGGGGTTATGTCCAAGAGCGTGCTCGTTGCGACCCCTGCCAGCCATCTAGGCTGGGTCGTCTCCCCGAGGCGACGCGTGTAGTCTAGGGTACCACTGAGTGATCGTGTCAGCAAGGGGGTGGGTATCTTGTTGTCCCATCGCCTGGCTTCTGGAGTGAGAGACTATGGCCTGTACGATGCAAGATTCTCTGAGTCCGTTTAAATCCTAAGTCTCACTAGGGTATTTTTGGATGCAGCTTACGCTTCCGTAAGCTTGTCGACACACCAGGAGCTTGAAAAGTTTTGGGATAATGTCAGGGAACTTTTGAATCTAACTGATGTGCAAATGAAAAGGTGATTTTGTGCGACGACCTGAATAAATGGGTGGGAACCAGGTGGCAATCTTACGACGTTGCTCTAGGTCCTTATGGTGATAAGAGAGTAAATGATGCGGGTAAGCTCATTGTAGATGCATGTTTGGAAAGAGGCCTTCTTGTGTCAAATACGATATTCCAACATAAAGCGATTTATATTACGTGGAGAAGAAATGAACAGAAAAGCATGATAGATTTGATCCTAGTAGATAACCGTCTCCAGAGCAAACTTTAAGATATCCGTGCATATAGAGGTCCCACTCTTGAATCGGAACACTATCTCATAGTTACGTGGTTTGTTTAGAAGAAGAGGTAATGGCGAGAGCATATACCCTTCCGAGGCCATAAAAGAATTATAATTGAAAAGTTGCAAGAGTGAGAAGAATGTATAAAGATCTGTTCATACAGACTCTGGTTCGGGAGAAGCTTTTGACAGCAGGTACTTCGGACTCGAATATAAATGTATGCTGAAATAGCCTAAAAGAGAGTTTGTTAGAATCCGCGAAAGAAATATGTGGTTGCTCAAAAAAGCAAAGCACAGCGGAAGTTGGGACGGAGAGTTACAAAGCTTCGTACAAAGTAAGAAGAAAACGTGACAGGACTGTGTTTCTTCTTTGAATGTAAATGACAGTATGACAGAGCTGAAGAAATAAATATACGGCAATGCAAGAGTGCCACCAAACTTTAGTGAAAGAAATGTTTGAAAGAACTAGTGCGATTGGAGAAGAAAGGCTCGAGGTGATTCGTCAGGCTTAAGCCAAAAGAATAGCAAGCCATGCATTAGGGAGTGCTTGTCCTAACGCTGTTATATGGCAGTAAGGGTTGGGTATATAAGAAGAAGAATGAAAGCAGGATAAATGCGGTCGAAATTCGAGCACTGCGGAAGATGTGCCGTGATTGACCGTATTCGCAATAACATAGAAAGCTTGTAGGTATGAATGATAATATTAGTGTAAAGATGCAAAAGGGTATGCTCCGTTGGTTCGGGTATAAAGAATGTCGGAAGAAAGAATGACAAAACAGATATCAAATGCGAAAATGGAAGGATGTAGGTACCGGGAAATATCTAGACCATCTTACCCCGTTTGATTGGTTATGACGAGTACTATAGACCCTAGGAGTTCCGTCGGCCACCTTCCGGATCCATCATCAGGACGTGGCCGCCATCTGAGTTTAAAGTACTGGTCAAGACAAATCTAACGATCTAAAACACGACGGAGTTTCTAAATCTCGAACCGACCGAGACATGTTGGTCTAGTTTTTTCGACCCGCAAAGTCAATTTGTCTTCTTATGACAAATTGAACTTGTCATAAGAATTCAAGATTAACAATAGCAAACAAGGAGCAACAATAGTGTTAAATAAATATACAACGAGAAATATTATAAATCAATTTTTATTTAAATCAATGTTCCGATTTAATGACACATAATTAACATGTTTTCTGTATATTCTTTGAATAGGTTAAGTTGCACTTCAACACGACTCTCTTTTGAAACATTTGATCTGATAATCTATGACTTTTTGGTGAATTGGTCATCGTAGCAAAAGAAAACAATCTTTCAACTGCTGCGGAAGCTGGTAATGGCGTATTAAATTTTATAAAGACTTTTTATTTCTGGGTATTTGTTCAGCAGACTTAGTTCTTCACTTTCTTCAGCAAAAAAGTGTAGCATTAATAGCTCAGCCTTTGTTATAGGCATGTTAGTGCTGGCAGCCGCTGTAGGTGACACATGAATATTACTATCTGAGTCAGAATCAGATTCAAAAAAATTTTCATTACGACTTTTAGTTGCTATAATTTGTTGAGGCTCTTCATTGAGTTCTTTTGAAATAAGGGTTTTAAAAAGATTCTGTACCCTAGTTTGGTCTTGATTATCTAAGCGAGAAAGCCACTTATTTTTAAAACGGGGATAAGATACAGCAGCTATTGCTGCATGTTCTGCCTCAGCAGTGTTAAGGTTAAAAACTGTTTAAATCTCGTTTCAACGTTTATTCTGTACGCCTCGATTAAAGGTGCACAGTACATCAAATTGCCTCTCCTTTCAATTTTTTGTATTTTTCTTATCAATGCAAACAGACATGGCAATAAAATGCCATAATAGGCATTGGTTTTACTTTGCATACATATCTAGTGCTTCTTCTACTGGTGCAGCACATGTCAAATATTCTTTTAAGTAATCAAATTCAACATCTTTAATGGGATTACTAATATTTAAAGCTCTATGAAGCTGAATTTTTTTTTCTTGAATTGATAAAATTTGTTGAAGTGAATCATATAGGCTATTCCATCTGGTTTCACCCGGTCGACTTAATGTGTGTTGTAATATATCTTGTATAATTTCAGCTGTTTTTGGACGACCAGCTGCATTCCATAAAGAGTTGCATTTTTTTAATGTGGTGGTATGTATATGAGATAATGGAGTACCTATGTCATTTAAAACTTTATTGGCATCAACGGTAGCACATAAGCTTAATGTATGCGCACAGCATCTTAGATGGGCACGCAAATAAAATCTTCGGATTCTTCTTCGTCCAGATTTGAGTCAGATTCCACATCTATTTCTTCAAACAAAGAATCTTCTGGCTGACTGGTTTTGTCACAATTGATGTTTGTAAGTTCCACGCCAAAAGCGCGAAATGCTTTTATATAATTACTGCCGTTGTCAATAATGGTTGCGACTACCTTATTACCGTTTAAGCCAAATTCTGTATAAATTTGTTTAATTAAATTAGTAATACGATCGTAACTATGAATGCTTTTGAACCGCTGACATGCTAATGCTACTGAAACACGTTTCAAATCTTTTGTGATCCAATGTGCAGTCATACCTAAGAAGCTTCTATTCTTTGCCGACCAGATATCAGTTGTAGTGCACACGAAATCAACAGCCTTTAGTTCAGATTTTATGGCAGACATTTTTTCTTCATAATATATATTTATACGGCGGCTCAAACTTCGACGGTTACAACTTTCAAATTCTTATCGGATATCTTCAAGTTGCTAAACATCTCTAAAAAATATAGGTTTTCTATAGCCCCCAATGCGATCATAGAATCAATAAAGAAGTTTATCATATTTTGTGCAAATTTTTCTGGTGTATATGGCTGGACCTCTTCAACTTTTCTTAAGCCCCTAGTCGGTATTTTTTTTTGAAATGTTTGCACCTTTTTTATAATTTTTCTTTGTTTTTATGTATCTTTTATATTCATTTACACAATCTTGTCCATGTTTCCGTTTAAGGTGACTCAGAAATTCGATGTACAGTTGTCGAATCCTCTGATTTTAGTAGTGACAGGCGAGCATTTAGTACACAGAGCTGTGATTATATGTGCTGTTGATTCTTCTGGTAAATATTTGTAAAATGTACCGTCAAGTAGTGCAAGACGCGGGGGTGAAGATATCGACGTGATTGAGCTCGGCCCTGAAGACTGCCCATCTCGATCTAACTGTTCATTGATGTCCGAGTCCAACGTGTTAACTGACATATAACTATATTCCTCTTCATCCATAATGACTATAATGTCCAACAAGTGTGGAATTATTCGTTGAAATATGCGAATATACTTAATAGAAATGAATTTAAGCTCCTACAATATTCCTGTGTGCGCACGATTCACACTCACTTTCTCTATGTTTGTGGAAATTAGTTTAGTTTATACAACTGCTACTAAAAGTACACACACAAAAGTACTCTGAAGTGAGATCGTGTCGAAATATACGCGATACTTTGTGCTCCGCAAAAAAGTTATGACAATATTTTCGTCCTAAATCCTCAGGCCGAATGAACAGAGACACGCGGGATCTCAGTGCGCGGGGCAGTGGTTAAGAGCTTAAGCCGCTCCGCCCACTGTGTCTAATAGTTGCGGGTTCGATTCCCGCACGGGACAAATCTTTGTGTGATCCACAATTATTTGTTCCGGTCTGGGTATTTGTGTGTGTAAATATTCATGTTTGTAAACGCACCCACGACAAAGGAATAAATCCTAGTGTGGGGATTCGTTTAAAACAAAAAAAATATTGCAATAAAGGTAAATAATATTTAAGCATAAACATTAAAATTATAAACGTTTTCATTGTGCTGTTATTACACAGTCCCTATGGTAAATTGTATTACGCTGCACTCATACGAAAAAATACAGGCTTATAACCACTGCAGTAAATAAGTTTTAATAAATGAAAAAAAAAGGTGCTAACAACGTTCTGACGGGGAGTGTTGGTAATTATACCACTAAAACGGCTTAGATGAGTTACTGGATAGATAGATACTGTGGCATTACCGACCGACTCTAGTTACCTACGCACGTGCCCTTTGTCGGCTCGTGCCGGTGCCGAAAGGCGACGAGTAACTAGGGTTGCTACCCGTAGTTTATTATATAGTACGTATCGTGCGTTATTTAGGGTAAGTATATCTTGTACTTTATGAGAACTGTAAAGTACTTTTAAGATTCATTATACATAAATCATTAAAAAGAAAAAAAAATGATCGCAATTAAAAGCAAAGTAGATGATGTCTGGTGTTAAAATCCGAATCTATGGTACTAGATTTAAGAAAAAAACATTATTACATCTAACTTAAAGAAAATAGTAAAAACTATAAGCACTTCTTAATTCATACTAATCTATTCAAGTTATTATTGACTGTCAACATGCTGTGAAGGTGTTTAGCAATGATAACAGTGACTGAAAAGTTCTAAAAGTAATAATAAATATGTTTTGAAACAAAATAATAAAGAGAAATAAATAATACTTTATTTTGATACAATGTACTTTTTTTGCCCACCTTTAAAAACCAATGTACTTAATTTGCTCAAATAAAAGGTGGCAACCCTACTAGTGACGCGCGCGCACTTGTCGGCTCGTGACACTGCCGAAAGGCGAAGTGCGCGCCCGCTTCTTTAAAGTTTAGGTACCTTTTTATAAACAAACATTTGGTTACCACGGGGGGTTGGCAGAGGGGTGCAGTGTATTGGCCGAATTTCGAATGCTTTATGGAACTGGAACTGGAACTATGGCAAAGCGCATCGCTTTGTGATCACGAGGTCCTGGGTTCAAATCGTAGGTTAGACAAATGTAGTTTTTCTAACGAAAAATTCCCAGTAGCAGTCCGGAGTCTGGAATTGTGCCCGGTATATGGCAATAGGCTCGCCCCCTATTACATGGGACCTAACATCGTCGGCGAAACGTGGGTGTACTCAGTACACCTCTGCCAATCCCTCTGGGGAATATAGGCGTGACGGTGTTACGGTGTTACTTTTATTTAACTTGCACTGTTCATATGTCTGTCTGTCTTTCCGGTTCAACTCTTCTGATCCTTTTCTCAAGCACTTACGGTATCCGATTCAGCTGAAATTGGCATACGTATGTAAGTTCGGTGACAATACGATAATATGGTACCATGGGGATGGTCTGATGATGAAGTTGGAAGGTGGCCATAGAAACATGTGAACTGGACAACATAATCCCCTTGTGTTTAGGTTGGTTAGTTTGATATTCACAAGTACAAGTAGATTGATATTGGTGTTAAATTAATATGGATATCATTTTTGGGGTTTTAGCGAATGCCGATAAAGAACATAGTGTTTAATTTGCGCGATATTCGTAATCAGCGTACCCTTAAAACCCAAAAACGATGCCCATATTGATTATTCATAAGAAGTCGCGACGCCATCTTTGATCCAAAAATAAACGCCATTTTAGTTATCAGCATCTCCTAAAATCTCATAGATGATTATGTCTTCTTTTGTCTTAAGTCTTTTTAAAAGGCAATCATTCACTCAAGCTTCGTACTCCCGATTCAAGCCTTACATCACCAGACAGAAGTGTACATTGTACACTCCCACATTGCGCCAACGTTAGGTGTGCTTTTTTTTGATGATTAATTGTTAATTGTTTAATCGTAAATGTGCATAAAACGATTAACAATTGATCAATTGTAATTGCGTTGTTTTGCAATTACAATTGATCAATTATTAATTGCAAAACATTGCAATTACAATTGATCAATTGTTAATTGCATAACACTGCAATTACAGTTGATCAATTGTTAATTGTCAATTGTTTAATCAATTAATTTTTGCCCAACACTGCCGCATACGCACGTAACTAACGGGGTCAAATGTTAATAAGTATATAGCAAGTAATTCTCTGTAAGCTATCAAATTGGTTGATTAGGTTTTATTAGTAGAACTATGACAGCTAATAACGATATGCAGGACGGATGAATGTTGAAAGATTGTATACTCTATTCGATTCTCAAAACTAATTATATATATAATTATATAACCACACCGTCACGCCTATATTCCCCAAGTGGGGGTGGCAGAGGTGTACTAGTACACCCACATTTCGCCGACGATGTTAGGTCTCCTGTAATAGAGGGCGAGCCTATTGCCATATACCGGGCACAATTCCAGACTCCGGACTCGTACTGGGAAGTTTTCGTTAGAAAAACTATACTTGTCCGACCTAGGATTTGAACCCAGGACCTCGTGATCACAGTATGTGTTCGGAGTCTGGAATTGTGCCCGGTACATGGCAATAGGCTCGCCCCCTAATACATGGGACCTAACATCGTCGGCGAAAAGTGGGTGTATTTAGTATACCTCTGCCGCCCCCGCTTGGGGAATATAGGCGTGACGGTGTAGTTAAATATGTAAAATTAAGATCATACTAAAATGTTTGATGTAAGGAGTGGCAGAAATTTGCCGAATAAGGGGACACAAAAGGTTAGTAAAAAAACTTAGTACAATTTACACAGACTGTTCAAACAGTATGTATGCATTGTCTATATATTTTCATAGCATATCTTCTTCTTAGCGTTTCGACGTCAAACATGATACAATAATATGGATGCGGCCCAGAAAGCGGCCACACTAACTGCATTTTCGGAAGCAGACATCAAGTCTTCCTGCGTGCAGAAGTTAGGGCACGCAGGACACGATACAAGATGAGACATCGTTTGGTTTGCACCACACAAACACCCCAGATTCGTGCTGTTAGCGAGTTTCCACCTTAGCATGTTTTCCTTGCTCCGACCGACCTGGGTCCGAAGTCTTTTTAAATACTTCCACGTTGTTGTTCATAGCATATGAGAAGATACGACGAGTACAGATAAAAATAAATAACTTCAAAAAAGGTATACCCACTTTAAGCGCAAAAGTAAAGATACCTACTTGCTTGGCACCGACTTTAAATCTTCAAGACTTCGGTTCAAATCTTGTGATCCATTTTTCAAACACTTGCGGGTGTGCGATTGCGCTGAAATTTGGTGTACATATGTAAGTTCGATGACAATGCAATAATATGGTACCATAGAGCTGGTCCGATGAAGGTGGCCATAGGAACTTGTGAACTATACAACGTAACCCCATCATATTTAAGCTTGTAAGATTGGTATTGTCTAGCTATACATCAGATAGTGTTCAGGGTCAGATGAAGCCGAAAGATGGCCAATGAAACTACCTAACTACTTAATATAACCTCGCCGTGTTTAAGATCGTTGGATTTGCCTTGACGAGTGCTTAAGCCGAGATGGTGTCCAGGGTCTGATGATGAAGCCAAAAGGAAGCCAAAGAAACTCCTTAACCAAGGTCTTTAATTAAAATTTTAGCTTTTTAGTTAACTTAGGTATCTTACTTTTGCGCTTATTAAAGCCGGTTTCCCTTTTTTTGAAGTCATTTGTTTTAAAATGTTATTTGTACAGTAAATTAATTATGAATATTTCTACGGGTGCAAAAACATAATGTTACTAACTAGTAACTTTTTAGTAGAGAGCTCACTAAGAAAATAAGTTACCAATTTTAATCTACTTCAAAACGGAGGAAGTTCCATGTTCGTCGTAAAAAATAGCATACTGCTATGCTTTTTTATGTATGTTCGCCGATATTTCCGTCAATTCTTGACCGATTTTGATATTTATTTTTGGATTGTTGAAACAGTTGTCTGAAACAGTCTTGAAAACGATATGGTTTATTTGGATAAAGATACAAAGGTATTGATAACATGGTCTAATTTTGGTCGGCATTTCTATCAACTTTTAAAATGTAAAAAAGTAGTTATAGTGACGTAACTTCAATAGTTGGACATATGGTATGGTAAGTTTTTTTATAGATATAGATATGTTCTTTAATACTGTAGAACATTTTTTTGTTCTATCATCAATAGTTTCTGCAGCGCATGCGAAGGAAGACATTTTATGGCTATTTTTTTACACCTTGGGTTACATTATTGAAGTACTAGTAGGGATCCCTAATTTTTTCTAGTATTAAATATAGCCTATGTTACTCAGGCATGATAGAATTTATTCATTATATACATACCAAAATACAAATCTTTTCTCTTTATAATATTAGTATAGATTTCATCTGTATTGGACCTTGGACTTTGAAGATACATCAGGGAACTCCTCTACGACAAATAATACGAATTTGTCGATTGAGCATTTATAAGTATTGTGTTAATTCTAAAAGTAGCCTACCATGGAACTCATCAGAATATTAACCGACGTCAAAATAGGAGGAGGGTTACAATTCGTGTATGTTTTTTTTTACAATGTCTTTATTTATGAACAGATTTTGATGATACTTTTAGCTTTGGGTTTAATAGAGTTTCGAGGTGGTCCTATTTTAATGAAATTGGTATTGAACCTTAGACTTTTAAGATACACCAGGGTACTCCTTAACTGCAAACAGCACGAATGTATGTATTAGGTATTATATCCTGTAGGTACCTTACCGTGGAACTAAGCAAAATAATATATGTACATAAATATTAATAATTAATTCACTCATCACTTAAAATTGTAAAATAAAAAACTTTTCATAAGAAGAGAAACCGACATTAAACAGCAAAAAAATAAATATTTGAAGTAGGTGTCAAGTAACCGACTGCACTAACTAAGTTCATGATATAGAGATAAAGTTCATTGTAAAATAGGATAAACAAGTAAAAATTCGTATTTTGTAGATGACTTTTTGTGATTTGCACCCGTCGATTAGTATACTTATATTATACTATTCTATTTGCTTCCAGAATGAGGCACCTACCATAATACCCATAATAACCCAATCTACACATTCGTATTGTTTGTCGTTAAGGAGTTCCTTTGTGTAAGTCCAAGGTCAAATACTAAAAAAATTTAAGTGGAACCATTTCGAAGCTACACTGAACACAGCGCAAAAAGAACCATCAAAATCGGTTCATAAACAAAGAAGTTATAAAAAAATACAGTCGAAATGTAAACCCCCCTCCTTGTTTGAAGTCTGTTTGATATTCTGCTTAGGTCTATGGTAAAGTACCTATAGGATTGACATAATATCCGTAATAACTCAATCTACGCGTTCGTGTTGTTTGTCGTTAAGGGGTTCCTTTGTGTATTTCTAAAACCCAAGGTTCAATATTATTGAATTTAAAATACCACCAATCAACTAACTAAACCCGAATCATCAAAATTGGTCCACAATTTACGAATATATCGGTGAGCATGCATAAAAAATACATATAGACGAACATAGAACCCCCTCCTATATAGTCGGTTAAAAAAACATAACCGCCACTGAGTCTTATTCAGAAATTGTATAAAATGTATTATCCTAGCGTGGTAATGAGACTAAGAGGGAAGACTAGGAGAAAGCCAGAGAGATCTGTAAGGAAGGAACCTATTGAAACTCTACTCTACCTACCTCACATCCCCATTTGGCGTATGTATAGATAGATGGTCATGGTAATAAGTAAACAATTTTCAGGCGTATAATTTAATTTCGTTTAGCATCCATCGGCATGTTTTAATTTTGTTCAAATTTCCCAGAAATTCAGTCTGACGCAATTCGTAGCGCAGTTGTGGGAAACTCTAGAAAGGGCATTGTTCTATGCCTATACATGATTTGCCCCAGAACCAACAGCAATGACAAAAGACTTGTATGATTTGAAATCACCCATAGAATTTATGGGCATTTATTATTAAACGGATAAGCGGAGGAATCGCAATATTGCACAAAAAGTATTAGATTTTGAGATTATAATTCAGTAGTCATTAATACATATGAGGTTATATTGTGTGTTGACATTCAGTAAAGATGTCGGCGACTTCGATATAAGTACTTACAATACTTTGAAATATTCGTTTTAGATTGTAAATTGTCCGTTAGATACGGATATTTGCCATTATTTTAATAAAATAGATAAATAATGATGGCATGGGTCAAAGTTTTGTTGGTTCTGGGGCAATTTTCGACAATAACATTTGCGCGGTAAAATGTTTGCTGTTGATTTAAAGAGGTCATAATTCAGTTGTTAATTTAAAGAGGTTAGAATGCCTCTTTGTCCTAGTGCCGAATAATGTGCTTTGCGATCACGAGGTCCTGGGTTCAAATCTTAGGTCAGAAAAATGTAGTTTTTCTATACAAGCATTCTCAGTATCAATCCGGTGTCTGGAATTGTATGCGGTATATGGTGTATAAATTTCCCAGAAATTCTGTCTGACGCAATTCATACCGCAGTTGTGGGAAACTCGATAAGCGCCTTATTTCGTGAATCCATAGAAAGTTTTCACAGTGACTTGTGTGTTTAAACAGATATTCTTTTTTCTTTTATTCTTTTTTAAATATACGTAGCCCCACACTAGGATTTATTCCTGTATTGTTGGTGCGTTTACTAACATGAAAATTCACATACACACCCAGACCGAAAGAAATAATTGTGGGTTACACAAAGATTTGTCCCGTGCGGGAATCGAACCCGTGACTATTAGACACAGTTGGCGGAGCGACTTAAGCTCTTAACCACTGCAATAAATCGTAAAGTGTACTTAAATCTGGCTAGGTTTGTTTATAATCCATATTTTTATCACTTATTTGACAGATAATCAGAATAACTTTAGCTGTAGTGATAAATGTGAGAAAACCCCTACCACGCGTAGCTATTTAGATCGTATTGTATGCTATCCTCGGTCCAACCGCGTGGGCTGGGTTACCACATACTGGCACAGGACAAGATTTAAAAATCATAAAGTGAAAACCTATTTTCTTTTAATTTCTCGTTTTTGTATAAATTTATACAAACATATACAAAACAATAACGGGCGATTTAGCGCAGTGGTTAAGAGCTTGAGCCGCTCTGCTAATAATCTAATCTTTGTGGGACCCACAATTATTTGTGTCGGTCTGGGTATTTGTGTACATGAATTTTAATTTTTGTAAACACTCCCACGACACAGGAATAAATCGTAGTGTGGGGAAATGTTTTTAAAAAACAGGACGTATAATGCAGAACATAGCTCTTAGAATTGACGGCAGTTGAGGTGGAAAATTTGTCGAGTAGTGACCACGTACGAGAAGGTGTGATGGAGGCAGGCCCTGGTGGGGCCTGGTGATGGTGGCACGGGTAAAACCTAGGTGCACACAACATAAAGCTGATCGTTGTAGGGATCTTAATGGTAACTGTCGTGTTGTGAAGGTCTTTCGGCTGATCTATCTATCAATGTATAGTATATATATCATCACGGCAAGTCCCTGCCAGGGTAGGCAGAGAGTACAGAATACCTGTTGGAAACAAGTTCTTTTCTTACATGCCACTCTGGCTCCCTCCACTGTCATAATTCGTCTCATACAAGCTCGCTGGTTACGGAGACTCTTGACTTGCCCTGCAGATAAGACATGGTCTATTTGGTCATGGTAAGATAGACTAGGTCTTCCCCAGTACCTACCCATATCCTTCCACTTTCACATTGCCATTCTTTCTTCTGACATTATTTCTGTATGCCCGAACCAATGGAGTATACCCTTTCTCATCTTTACACCGATTCTATCTTTCAGACCTGCTCTCTTTCTTACTACGTTGTTTCG
Source organism: Phalera bucephala (assembly GCA_905147815.2). Lineage (NCBI taxonomy): Eukaryota > Metazoa > Arthropoda > Insecta > Lepidoptera > Notodontidae > Phalera > Phalera bucephala. The sequence continues at coordinate 2,844,464 of LR990620.1, read as the reverse complement.
AATTCGATGACCGACCGCTGTTGCGAATACGATGACATCCAACTTTCGGCCAATGAGGAAATAAAACCAATATGACATGCTTAGTTTCCATTTAACTTTGAGGATTTACATTACTTTCTTACCATTGGCTTACATTCATCCTTATCACAAGCCAATAGAGAAATGGTCATGAAATTGGCCCGCGCTAAAATGTAACCCGCGGCATAGAGCAAGGAAATAGATTTGAAATGATCTGCGCAGGCATGGAAAGTTTACGTCTGTCTATCCATATCAACTTCTCTGCAGACTGCAGCACGAATGAGTTGAATGCAAAGCTAGGGGTTTGATCACATACGAGTAAACTGACCGCTCAAGAAGTTTACGAAAAACATTAAGATCTTTTTTATTGGTAATAAAGCGTAAACGCAAGCATTCCTTCAGAATGCAACCAGGTTCTTACGATATCCTTCTAAGAAAAATTGTCCAAACCTGTTAGAAAACATCGTAAGCGCCAAAATAAAACTTTTTTTGCAAGAATGTAACATTTTCAGATACGAAAAGTATCTGTAAAAATATATTTTAGTACGCTTACGATTGTATAAATTTGAGGAACATTATATTTCTTACAGAAGCCTGTTTTAGGCGTAAAATTAAGTTAAGTTTTAAGCGTTTATTTATTAGGCATAAATAAAATTGATAAAAATGTATAGAAGCTTTGACTGCCATGCAGAAACATTTACCCAACATCACTAGCAGAGAGGCAATAATACTGCAAGGTTATTAGTTTGTATACCATTTTGAGTAATCTTCTTATGGCCGGTTCTTATAGTTACGTACAATTTTTACATTACTTACTTATATACTTTTTATACTAAAAGATAGATTTGGTTTTCAATTCTTCAAAATTCACTTGTCAAAATTCTACTGGTAGTAGGCAAAAATATTATTGAGATAAATATAGGAACCGACATTAATATTTTTACATTGAGTAGCCGACATGGCTTACTTATACTGTAAGCAAATATTATGAGTTAACTGACTATTAAGAATCGACACTTACTAAATAAGGCATATTATGCAAAATATAAAAACTTTGTCGCTCACCATATTCTTTCCAAAAAGGCTTAGGGCCTCTTCCACCACCCTCGAGAAAAGTCTAAAATAGACTAACAATTAAAGTTGCAAGTAATTCTATGTAGGAATTTAACTATCTCTGAGTAGCCCTTTCCGACGGTTAAACTAACCAGTTGTAATTGCCGAGTAACGCTAATCGAAAAGGAACTAACCAGCACTTTACTCGAGGGTGGTGAAAGAGGCCCTTAATGTTTTTTAATGAGAACATAATCGGGTCAACCGGCTTGTAGATATAACTTCTGTGTTCTTATCCTTTGTCGTCCTAAGTTGTATCCTTATTATATAATATCCGGTTTCAGTGTTTAACTAATAAAGAGGTTTGCTTTCTCTCAGTAGTATTTTGTCAGATTTTACATGTTTTATTTTTTCCTACTCCTTGCTTGCTCTTTTCTTGCTAATAAATTGTGTTGCGGGTTCCAAAAATATTAAAGCTCTTCCCGGCACACCCCAAGGTATAAACCTTGGTGTCATCCAAAAAGACTGTCTGATGGTTCGGGGCGTACAGGAGTCACAACGGGGGGAATGTGTGGCGGGCTAAGCCCCAAAAAATCCATGTAAAATATATCAAAATACTACTGAAACCGGCCACTAGAAAAGCTACAAAGTTCAGAATTAGAATATAATAAATAATTATATTTAAGGTAAGTTAATTTGTAAAGGTAAGGTTTTGCAACCGATTGGAAATAAATAAATTAAAAAACCGATCTTGTAATATTTTATTTTTAGAATTTAGAAACATCCCTGACTGAATGAATTAGCGACACAATTAAAATAGCAAGGACAATAGAAATTAAATTTTATAGGATTGAAACTATATTTTTGAGATGTGCTCCTTGTTGTTCTCAAAGTTCAACGACGACTTGGTCAATTGGTCTGTCTGTAGTACGCCCAATTCATTGGATCAAGTAGTCACGCATTTGATTCCCGCCAGGGACAAATCTGTGTGCAAACAAATATTTGCGTCGGCCTGGGTATTTGTGCATATAAACATTGTATGAGTAAACGCACATAAACACAATAATTCTAGTGCGGAGCAATGTTTGACAAATGCTTAAAGTGTGATTACTTTCCAAAATAATGTTATAGCTGTAATTAAAGCAACCGGTAATATATGCAGAGACCAATTATATGATGCCACAGATTTGCACATTTAGGTGATTAATTATAGTCATAGCTTAGAATAAATATTTTTATTCTAAGAGATAATTTAAATCAAAGTCAGATTGGTAGATACAGGGTACAATTTGACCTCTCTGTAGTATGCCGGTGGATATTGAAGAGGAGTCAGGTATCTGGGTTTGATCTAGATTGGAAATCAAATTATGTTTTAAAATGCAATAGATGTACACGTACACTCAAAAAAACAAATAAAAGGTACTTACTCCGGAATAACAAGTACGTTCATGATCTCAGTTCTATTTTTCAATACCCTCTAAATGATTTATTACACTTTCCGGTGCATTATTATTGGAGTGAGCTGGATTTACACTTATATGCAGTGAATCGGCCCAAGGGTTTACATAATTGCGAATAGAGAAATTTATCGATTTGTTTTAGCAGTGTTAAGAGTAAGTAAGTTACTATGAAGACAATTCCTAACAGTGTCGTAACCAGTTTGAGCAAAGCGATAAGCATCTGACCATTATTTTACGGTAAAAGCGAGTGCTGAATCGTCGGCATAAGAGAAAATTGATCTATTCTCCAGTTTAAGATCGCATAGATCGTTGATATAAACTAAAATGCACACTTGAGGCACACCATGGCCAATCGGGATTTCAGAACTAGAATAAGACCCTATTTTTACACGTTGGGCTCTGCTAGTTAGTTAACTCTGGAATAAGGATAATTGAATTCCTCTAATTCCCAACGATTCTAGTTTGGATATAAGAATGGGAATCGAAACCGTGTCAAATGCTTTAGCAAGGTCTAGAAACAGTGCGACACATCTGTGACCTTTATCCATTCTCCTTACAATATGATCAGCTAGGTTATGGACAACATCAGCCGTAGACAAATTCTTGCGAAATCCGAATTGATTTGCAGATATCATATCGCTTATCAATAGTTGTAACAATACCTTTTGCACGTCAAATACCTCAGTCCGTCCCGTGATCATGGGTGCTGAAAAGCACTTGAAACGACGGGAACCTAAAAGCAAAAATAAACTGCGATATATCGGAAAATATGTTTTATTTAATCTCTATACAAGGTGTATTGTAAATAACGCAAGACCTCAGACACCCCGATTAGATAATTGCGTAACAATTCGATACAAAAACCAATTTACCAAATTAAAATTTTTGCTCCTTTTTGAGGCATTTTTATACCCCAATTAACAATGAAACTTGTACGTGTATGTGTGCTTGTTGCGAAATACGTTTTACAAATCGATTTGACGTACACTATAGGAGTACCAGGTTTTTTTTGCTAATTAAAATAATTTGATAAACATTAAAAATTGTTGGAATCAATTCAGTTATCGATTCAGTACAAACTACTTTCAGGTCTTGCGTTTTTTATGTTACACCTTGTATAATTTTAAGAATAACACATTTTTTATTCTGTCCTACCTAAAGGCCTACAAATCGACCTAAGAGTGATTAGGTTATATTTTACCACTAAGGCCCAGTGCGGATTAGTAGAGACAGATTTATAGTCAGCTGTTGTTGAAACTTATCAAGCCTATAAGGTTGTCTGCTTGACTTACCAAGGCCATGACTCCCGCATTAAGTGATAACCGGTACCAACAGCTTACACTCGCTTGATTTTAAAATTTTATTTTTAATAAAAACGTAGCCCCGCACTAGGATTTATTCCAGTCTCGTGGGTGCGTTTTCAAACATAAAAATTCACATACACAAATACCCAGACCGGAACAAATAATTGTGGATCAGACAAAGATTTGTCTCGTGCGGGAATCGAACCTGCAACTATTAGACACAATGGGCGGAGCGGCTTAAGCTCTTAACCACTGCGCTAAATTGCTTCGTTTGAGCAACCGAAGGGCTTAGCGTAAACAGATTGACGTTATCGTGACGCTATCGAGTTGATATGCCATCCTTCTCACCCTATTAGCTTACTAAATAAAGATGAACGTGACAGGACCTTTTCTCGTCAACGTTCCAATAGCGTGAAATGAGAGCTGTCTATTTCGCTTCCAACTTGATCGAACGACTTCTACATAAAATGGTAAACGAGACTTACTGATTAACGTGTCTTTAGAAGCATGAAGACGCTAGAAAAAGGAAATGCCACAAACGGTCACCCGTCTCAGACAGACCGAGATAAACGCTGCTTAACCTATTTGTACAAAAGTGAGGCGTAGGTACAATAATTTATCAGTATTGAAATGGCGCTGGTAGTCTTGTAAAAACCCTCGAGTCGCCGCTCATGTCCAGTGCTCGTCAATATAAACCACGGCAGGGTTATATAGAGTGGTCCCATTGTAAAAGACAGACATACGCTCGAATTTTCAATGTGCTTTAACGTTCGTAAGCGTCGAATCAGCGCTAAACGCTCGACATTCAGTGCTCATTTTTACAACTCTGGCCGCTAGATCGACGATCTCCAAGTCTCCGTGACGCCTTAGCGCTTTAAGCGCTTCTTACAAAATTTCCTCTCAAATGCTAGCCAAAATTAATTTAATGAGTATATGTAGATATAAGGTAGGTAGGTAGTAGACTGCCTCTTTGGTTTAGTGTCGAATAATGCACGTAGCGATCACGAGATCCTGGGTTTAATCCTAGGTCGGATAAAAATGTGCCATTTCGATAGGTAATCCAGGATCGGTCCGGAGACTGATATTGTGCCCCGTACATGGCAATAGGCTTGCCCCCTATTACATGGAACCTAACATTGTCGGCAAAAAGTGGGTGTACACAGTACACCTCTGCCACCCCTTTGGGAAATATAGGCGTGACTGTGTTTATTTGTTTTAAGTAAGCTGGCTTGGTCTAATGATTAGAGCGTAGGTAGCTCCGCTTACTAGATCTATTAGTCGACTTAGTTCAAAATGGAGACTTCTTAAAAAGAGGTTTTCTAAAGGTTTAACACCCGTATGTATCTAAAGATACTTGATTACTTAGTCTTAATAATCTACTTAGCCGAGTAATGTCATGTATTTAAAATTTATGTACTTGGCTATGAAAACTAACTATTGACATTTCTTACTTTTGACAGTTTCTCAACTATAGAACAAAAATGAAATAGACATGTTTATAGACACGTGTGTATGTGTAAATATCATATTTGTAAACGCACTCATGGCACAGCAATTATTCCTAATGTCCCACATTTTTAAAAAGAGAAACTTGATATTTCTCCTTAAAATCGTACAGGAGCTCACACACACGTTAAACTATACATCCTGGATTGCAACATACCTTTTTTGTGTGTGTGTGTGTGTGTGTGTGAGTGTGTGAATGATCTATGCTGGTGGCCGCGGGGCCTTTACAGCTTCACCGGACAAGAGGGCGAGCGTGCAACCACCACGCTCGAGCCAGAAGGGCAAGGGGGCAACTAGCTCAAGGGCGACTCAAGGAGGAACGGCCTCGGCTTGGGCAGTCGCTATGGGGGAGGGCGTATACTAGGTGTCTCGCCGTGGTGCTCTGCACCGGCCGGCGGGCAAGGGATTCTTCGACCTCGCCGGCGAGGTCGGTGTCTGATCTGCAACATACCTTAACATAGATCACCACTATTATATTCGGATCCATCTATCAAATACAGGTAGATACACGCTCGCCGCACAAAAAATAGCACCACCAAAAGGATGCAAAAGTGGACGGTTCTAAAAAATTAACAGGTTTCCGCTTTTTGCAAATACAACTTTAAATAACACGAGTAAGGTACAATATGCCCTAATTTATGGTTATATCGTAACTATACTTACGTGGATTTGGGGACGTTTTTAATGTAACTTTTGAACGGTACTCAGTGTCTTATTACGATATATCGATGTTCGGACCCAATATCGCCGGCGAAATATTATGGTACGCTGTACATCTCTGTGACCCCCGCTTGGAGTATAGGAAAATACTTTTTTATTTTTTATTTTTATTTGGTTAACAAAACAGATTACAATCAAAGACCTAAGTAAGTAACCCTAAGATTGGTTTTTGGCGGGAAATCGTAGAGTGATGTCGTCAATTTGTTTTAATTTCCAAAACTTGTGTTATTTCGAATTATAGTATGTAATGTTGGTGGAATATTAACCATTATGTATTCTTATAATGTGTAATGTTGGTGGAATATTAACCATTATGTATTCTTATATGTGCACGAGTGAAGGTAATTGTAACAAAGTGATAAAACGTGCCTTTTCGACTTCCCTCAAAACGGCCGTCGCAATTGGTATGTAAAGTATCTACCGCTTTACTATCCAGGTTGGGGTACTTCATTAATTTCATTATCATCGCTGTCATCAAATTCATCGGGGAGTCGAATTAATTTAAACAAGCACGATTATATATCAAGAAGAAGAAGAAGAAGAGCTAGAAAAAAAAGTAAAAATAATAAAAGAAAAAATCATTAAATTCAGTACTAAGAAGTGACGTCGGCGTGATGAACGATCTGTCTGGCAGTATTTCTAAAAGAAGTTCGTCTGCTGTAAAGACATCGAAGTGGTTAGATTTCATGGATAAGTGGTTGTAAAGGCGACACATTCTTTTAATTGAATTATAGAAAGAGGTATTATTTTTGCATACATGGAGATTAAATATACTGAGTTAATGTTCTACTAGGTTTGAATATCCAGACCATTACTCCAACAGACCACACAAAAAAACTGCAATAAAAGAAAAAAATATGTTTGAAACGCATTTCATATTTTATGATCGCGTTCACCATGTCTACATTTTTAACTTACGCGGCAGTTAAGCGGTTATTGACATCGTACTTTTTTAAAATGGCCGCCAAAGTCTGACCGGACGGTACCGTGGGATTGCCGAAGATATTAACTAGAGCTTTATAAAGCTTTTCCATCGTATAAAGAAATATACTTAAAGAAACACTGTCACATGTATATTCCTTCCTCTCATCGCCGATGATGTTAGATCCCAATGCAAGAGAGTGAGACTATTAAAAATCAAAAACTACTTTATTCATTAGACCTTAAAGTACTTATGAATAGTGGAGAAAGAAAAAAATATAGATAACATTTGATCGGAATGTCATTCCTGTGGAGAAGAAGTGCAAGACACTCCACGGTTATTCTTTCAAAAATGAGGGTTTTATAATTCCTTTTGTACACATTGCGTTCATGGGCTATAGGAGAACAATGCAGAACGAGTTAAATAGATAAGCTATAGTATAGATTAAACGTAAATGATCCCACACTCATGGAATCAATCAGAGTCGACTCAGGCGTATTATTTACAAAATAAAGATTATGTTAAAGTATATAATTAAAACCGACCGACCGACAATAGACCGAGTCTTATCTGAAGGACAAGGCATGAGTCTCCGTGACCGGCGAGCGTGTTTCATACGAACTATGAGAACGGAGGAAGCCAGAGAGGTGTGTAATGGAAAGAACCTGTTGGAACTCTGTACTCTCTGCCTACCCCGCAAGGGATCTGACCTGAAGATATAGATAGATATGATTAAAACTAATTTTATTAATGAAAAGTGGGTATACACAGTACACCTCTACCGCCCCCGCTTGGGGAATATACGCGTGACGGTGTTTATTTAAAAACATATACACATCAGAAATTGAACTAATAAACCACGGAACATTATATAACTAATAATAAAATAAATTTATAGATTACTGAGCCATTAGTTATATTTTTTATAACCAATCGCTCAGTTATCTAAAATCTGTTTCATTTGACTCTAGCGAATCTTGGGTGTAATATAAAAACCCCCTACCTCATTGGGAAATAAACCTCTGCATTGAAAATGTTACCAAAAAAAACCATTTATCGGGTCATTCCGGAACCAAGCGGATAAAAATCCAACGATAAGATAACGCAAATCGTGAAGATATCTTTAATATGCGGCCCACATCGAAGGCTTAAAAGTTACATGATTCTAAAAGAAGATATTTTTTTATTTATTTTGTAACACTTGGAATTATTCCTAAGTGCGTTTACAAACAAGATATCTACATACCAGAGATGGGCAAAATGTAATCAGATTAATGATTAACCACCCCGCTTGGGGAATATAGGCGTGATGGTGTATTAATGATTAACGATTACAATTACATTTTGTAATCTTCAACGATTGCGATTACACTTGTAATCTTGAATCAAGATTGAATATTACAAAATGCAATTGTAATCAGTAATCTGATTACATTTTGCCTATCTCTGCCACATACACAGACACTCAGACTGGTACAGATATTTGTAGCTCACACAAAGATATGTCATTCGCGATCAAACCTGGTACTACTTGATTCTGTGGACGGAGCTACCAAAGCTCTAACCAACAGACCGTGCTGTCATGGTATAGAAATATAAAAGGCAATAATGAAATTGACGATTTATGATGTTGTTAAGGACACCCTAGCAGGGTCATGTACACATAAATTATAACTAAGTCTGTAACTTCATGTGCATTGGGCAACAAAAATAGCCCTGTTAAGAAATTGTTCCACCGTGGGGCACGGGCACCGCGCGATCCCGTTTCCTCCGCAAAGAATATCGATCTCCATTCCAATCTCGGTATCGAACCTATTCGCGTCTTTATTAAGAAGGCGACAACCCGATATTTCGCGAATGCGTCCAATCATAGAATCCGCTTATCGTAGCCGCCGCCGACTACGAACCTAACTTTTCTCCTGTCAGCCGCTACCGCCGTCCGCGGCATGTTCTCACCGACCCTCCCGATGCCCTTACATCCCTTCTTTCAGATACAGATACCGCACACAGGATCAGACACCGACCTCGCCGGCGAGCTCGAAGAATCCCTTGCCGGCCGGCCGGTGCAGAGCACCACGGCGAGACACCTAGTATACGCCCTCCCCCATAGCGACTGCCGAGGCCGTTCCTCCTTGAGGCGCCCTTAAGCTAGTTGCTCCCTTGCCTTTCTGGCTCGAGCGTAGTGGTTGCACGCTCGCCCTCTTGTCCGGTGAAGCTGTAAAGGCCCCGCGGCAAACAGCGTAGATCATTCACACACACACACACACATACCGTGGGGTACGGGCCTCCTCTCTAACTGAGAGGATTTAGGCCATAGTCCACCACACTGGCCCAGTGCGGGTTGGCGAACTTCACACACCTTCGAGGAACTCTGATGCATGCAGGTTTCCTCACGATGTTTTCCTTCACCGTAAAAGCAAGTGATAGTTATCACACCGTCACGCCTATATTCCCCAAGCGTGGGTGGCAGGGGTGTACTGAGTACACCCCCACTTTTCGCCGACAATATTAGGTCCCAAGTAGGGGGCGAGCCTATTACCATATACGGGACACAATTCCTGACTCCGGACTCATACTGGGAAGTTTTCGTTAGAAAACCTACCATTGTATTGTCCTACCAAGGATTCGAACCCGTAATCACGGAGCGATGCGCTTTGCCACTAGACCAACGAGGCAAGTGATTTAATTTTTAATACGCACATGCTTTCGAAAAGACGTGCGTGCCTGGATTTGAACCCGAGACCTTTGACTTTGCAGTCCAACGGTTAGACCACTAGACTATCACTGCTTTTTGTGCAAAAAATAAATTAAATACATTTATTTTATGATATCAGTATCATTACAGCTTCAATTCCTGCATATATGAATACTATATCATTAACCTATATAAATAAAAGAATGAATCTGGTATATTATTTTCAAATAGCCTAGATGTGGAACGCACCCCTTATCATCACAAGGTCCAAGGTTCGAAACCCGAAACACAATTTTTGGTTTTTAAAAAGTCATGCGACTGGTCTTGATATGAAGTCAGCAATGGTTCATTGTACACCTACATTTCTCTGAATTATTTTGCTCCCAATAGGACAAGGGGGCGAGACTTAAAAGGAAGAAAGAAAAGACATTTATTTGAGATTCGGTCAAATAGCCGACCGAGCGCAACGGGAGCGTGACGGAAGCGCTCGGCTACGTTCGGTTGAGACGTTTGTCGTCGCGCCGAGCGAGGCTGCGCTGTGTGTTGCGTTCCGTACATTTCAGTACATTACAACTCCCGCGCCGCGCTCCCGTCGCGCTTGCGTCGGCTATGTAGCGAGACCTGTAACCACACACGAAGAACACACGCTTCTGTACCAAGGTAAATGTGCATTTTAAAACGGCCAATCAAAATTGAATGTGTATACAAAATTTTGTGTCATTTCTTCGTCTGGAGCCAATCCTGTTTGCAGAATCAGGTCATGCTTACCATTAAAATGCGTTCTTATCGGGACTGAACCAACATGTCAAATGTTAATCCCGAAAAGTAAGAGGTAGTGCTTCTAATTCAGCTTGCTAGATGGATCTAAACACACAAACTTGGAAAAAATAACGAAATACACGTTTACAAGGACCAGAGGTTGCGTGGGGTTGAACAGGATACTGCGGACGCAAGGGGTGGGGGCCTCGAGCGTCCTTCACGAGCGACCCCGAGGAGGAAGGTGGTGTGGTGTGGCCCACGTCGCCGTGAGCGTCGTCGTCGTTCGTCGCGGGGGAGCGTGTCATAAAGTCTCCCTCCGATGGCGAGCTCTTCGGAGCGTGGCACAAAAGGGGCACCGGTGCGTTCCATACGGAGATCCGGGAGCCCCTCCAAAGTGCTGATGTCGGCCACCCTAGGGTTTTTAGTTGGTAGGAATCCGACACGCCCCGCGAGCTTCACCCGAAGCTCGTGGAAGTCCTATGCAGCATTTTCCCCAGGTAAAAAAAAGGATACTGCCTCAGCATATGTTGTGTTAAGTGTCACCCAGTGGCGGATTTACTCATTTGTTGCCAGTAGGCCATTCAATTTTTTCTGTCCCTACTAACTTCTACAATTCAATACCCTAGTTCACAATCCTATAAATTACATTATCTTTGCCAATGAAATTGCAATTGTATGATTTGTGCTCTATCGTCATCATTACATCAGCTTTTTCCATTTATTAGTATGATTGTGATCCTTGTGTCAGTTTCTAGATTACAACTATTCTTACAACTCACGATTTAGTGAAGTTTACACAAGATATAGTCTTTGAGTATATTCTTCTTAGCGCTTCGACGGCAAACGTGATACAAATTATATGGATGCAGCCCAGAAAGCGGCCACACTAACTGCATTTTTGGAAGCAGTCACAGCAGCACTTGATAGTCTTCTTGCGTGCAGGAGTTAGGGCAGGAAGGACATGATACAAGGTGAGACATCGTTTGGGTTGCACCACACAAACACTCCAGATTCGTGCTGTTAGTGAGTTTCCACCTTAGCATGTTTTCCGTGCTCCGACCGAACTGGGTTCGAAGTCTATTTAAAGACTTCCAGACCGACCATGGTAATTGAGGATATTATAGAGCTAATAAAAAAAATAAAAAAAAAGATAGAAAAAAATTGAGCCAAATTTACCGCCCCCCTAAAATTTGCCTACCCAGCCTACTCAGCCTGCTGGTAAATGCGCCACTGGTGTCACCAAGACTAGCAAACCTTAGACCTAACAAGACCCTATCCATCCCTCTAGGTAGGACCCTTTGCTTTCTATAAATAATAGATCAGCCCATATGTCCCACTTCTGGGCAAAGGCCTTCTCTCACAAATCGAGGTGAGAGAGATTAGGTCATACTCCACCACGCGGACCCAGTGCTGATTGGCGGAGGCAGGTTTGTGGCCACCTGCTGTTGGAAATTATCAAGCCGCCTTTAAGGCTTCCAACTCGGCTTAACGACTATCACATTAAGTGGTAACCGGGACCAACGGCTTAACGTGTCATCCAAAGCGCGGGAACGCTCGAATATGAAAATTCCACAAACAGTCACCCATCTCAGGCCGAACGAGTCGAACGCTCCTTAACCTTGGTATTAATCAAATCAAATCATTAATTAGTGTGATTTTTGGTGATACAATAGTTCTTAAAGATTTTAGACAATACAGAATCTCAAAAATCTGCCCAAGGGACATAAACTAGTTTAGAAAAACAAAAAAAAACATCATTACAATAATTATTATATACATTTAATTGTGAGGGAAAGCTCCCGCCGAGCAACGAGTCGGTACAGGCAAATTCATTTAAGCAAATATATACAGACATTGAGATAAATAATTCACATTAGTTTGTCAAGAAGGAATTCGTCAAATGTGTAGTGACCTTTGTCTATAAATAATTAAGTTAAATTTCTTTTGAATTGTATTATGATTTGATTTTTGATGCCATTTGGTAGTTTATTGAATATTTTTGGAGCCATACATGCTCTTATGCATGAGAGCAGTCTTTGAGTACTTTAAGCACATTTCATGTCGGTATTTTTGTCTTTATAGATTATGTCGTTGTTCCGAAGTCAGACATGGCACTGGGACAAGAAACGGACGCCGGGGGGTTTTAGGGTGTGCGAGCCCCACATAACTGCCACATCACCAAATCCCGTGATGTGGCAGTATGCGCTAGGCATTTCCATCCGTTAAAAAAAGGTCTAGACGAAGTTACACTATGGTTTATGATATTATATCCACATCTTAAACGATTATGTCGTTGTTCAGTAGTCTTTTTAAAAAGTTCATTATTTTTCTTTACTACAGTGCGGTCTCATATATATAAAGACAAGGCAATTTATATTTCATAGTATTCATTCATAGTATTTAAAATATTTTAAAATATAATTTACAGCTGGCAATTATTTTAATTTTGGCAATGGACCTGATACACCGTTTCTGTGATTTAAAGATGGAATCTATCTCAAAAGAGTTTCTTCAATGAACCCCAGCCTTTACTACCGAACTAACTTACTACCGATAAAGCTAAATAGATCTAACATAGCCTGAACTATCGAAGAGATCGAAAGAAAATAAGCCATACTCCACCACACGGACCCAGTCCGGATTGATAGAGGCGGATTGTAGCCACCTGCTGTTGGAACTTATCAAGACTACCAACTACGTTTTCCGCCTTCGTTAACCAGGACCAACTACCGTGCCTTCTGAAGGATGTACGGAGATACTCGAAAATAAAAATTGCACAAACGGTCACCTATCTCTGTCTGACCGAGCCTAACGCTGCTTAACTTTGGTATCGTTAAAAAACCCCTGGGTATTATAGCTTTGTTAGCACTTTACAAGGGAGGTATTATACCAATTAAGCTAATACAGTTCAAATACTCATGGAGTTGCTTGCCCTTCTTCTCCACAGGAATTACATTCGTAACGGTAATCTTAAGGAGGTCTAAAGGAGGGGAGAGAGGGAAGGGGAGTTATCAGGAGGACGTCGTAACAACTTTGCATAAATTCAAAGTATTAAAATTCATCTTTTCTAGAGAAACAATTTAAAATATTGCCAACTGTATCAATATTGTTGAGGTTTAAAGTTCTGTTCTAATTTAATAGCTAATTTCTAAATTGAACATTGCAAAATATGTGTCGCCACGCTAGCGGGAGAGGGTTACACAGATGTGACCACTTGTGACAAGGTCGGAAGGTCTCATAAAAATTATCAAATTCCTGTGACGTTATTTAAAATTCAAATTATTTCCTTAATATAATAGAAACTTTACATATTTACACGGTTAAAGTAAAAAAAAAAACAATATACACAATATACCTGCAATTAATATTTACAAAAAATATATTTGTGTTAAATCGCTGCCGCTTGGCAGTGTGCCAAGAAGGCTGGCAGCATTGCCACGTTGTATGGCAATGCTTATCCTCTGTGCGTGGTAAGAATCAGCCCTCTGGACATTAGTGACATCGATCAGCAATTTAGAAATATCGCCGAAAATGTGATGTGCGTCAAGACCCCACGGACCAAGCGTCTCTTCCCCAAACGGCTCAAACATATAACTCCTGTCAAGGTTGCTACATTTGCGCCGTTTGAGGGATTCAGCGGCCGCAGCGGCACCCCAACAATGGACTCTGGAAGGTAGGACGGTGCCAGGGTATTGGCTTAATTGAAATTTGCTTCCATCATCCAAGGAAGCAAATTTATTTCTTATGCATTCAGAAGTAGCTTTTAGTCTACACGAAAACAACTCAGTTAAAAAATCTTTTTGTCTGTGAAGGCCTCTTTCACCACCGTCGAGTAATATCTGAAGTAGACTAATCGACAATTATCGTCGCAAGTAAGTCTGTGCACGAATTTCACCATCTCTGAGTAACCCTATCCGACGGTTAAACTAGCTAGTTTTAATTATCGAATAACGCTAATGGATAAGTAACTAGCCACCACTTTACTCAAGCTTAAAATTAAAATAATTGTAATTATTCAGAGGTATAATATATAACTCATATTTTGGATTTTTGTATTTTGCATCAACAAAATCGTAGAGACCATTTCTATATTCTGGTATAGAGTATTAAAGCTACGATAGGTCTAGACAGAGATCAGAGGGCCTAGACAAGTTGCAAGCGTTATGTTTCTATTCTCTTGTCGCAATCGATAGCGTATTGTTTTGACGACGTGACTTTTCGTTGCAAAATGTCATTCCCATACATTTTCCCGCTTTCTATTAGCGGTAACGACTGTAGATTGTCAACTTGGCTATCGGTGCAAGCCCGCCCGCGCCACAGATGTTATGCCACTGGCGATTCCTGCGGCCGGGTACTCGGACAAGAGACGAACGCCGGGGGATTTTAGGGGGTGCAAGCCCTACACAACTGCCACATCGCCAAAGCCCGCGATGTGGCAGTATGCGCTAGGCATTTCTATCTATCTATCTATATCATTCGCCAGTTCCCTTGCGGGGTAGGCAGACGGTACAGAGTTCTAACAAGTTCTTTCCTTACATACCTCGCTGGCTGGCATGTCCACCCATTAAAAAAACAACTCTAGGCGGAGTTACCCAATGGTTTATGATATTATATCTACAAAATATTGGATGGTATAGAATTCAAAGAAACATGTGTGTTTTATATCTCTATAAATAAGTATTAATACATTTTATTACGTCCCAATAAGTTTAAAAAACATTTAAATCAAATATCGCAATCAAAGTTTCACTGCGCGCATTTTTCCTTCTCCTGTAAAAATTGTGGTTTGGCATTTAATATTGTATGCCCCTGTAGTACAGAGTTTTGATTTATAATTACCCTTTCCCCTATTACCTACGAGTACGTATATATAATTATCTTTATGCTACTAGTGTCCTAATTTGACCTCCATCGGCGAGGTCACGTGACGACCTCAAACGCTGTAACCTCAATACATGACCTGAAAACCTATAAAAATGAGTGCCTGCTTCTACACGATAAGATCAGCAACTAAAGTACATCAACAAAATCAAATTTACAGAGCAATGGAGCATTTAAACTGATTAGTAGTCAAGAGTCTCCGTAACCGGCGAGCGTGTATGAGATGAACTATTAGAGTGGCGGAACCAGAGGTCTGTAAGGAGAGAACCTTTTGGAACTCTGTACTCTCTGCCTACCCCGCAAGGGCTTAATGCTATAGATAGATAGGTAGATAGAAGACACAGCGTAGAGTCTCAAAAGCATAAGTTAATTATATGAATAATAAAAAAGAAATTTTGATATGCGATTTTAATTTATTTTTAAAAATGGGTACCGTCTGTTAGGTATGCAAATATAATAAGGACTGATCCAACAATCTGTACCATTCTAGATAACAGGATCAATCGAACAATCCCTGATTAATATAATGGTGGCAAGTAGCGTTTCGAAAGCATCGTATTAATGTGGTGCAAGAACACAGAATTTTAATTAGAAGAAGCAGATTCCACCTGCTTCTTCTAATTAAAATTCTAACATTTACTGGCAGACAACGCATAGCTTAAAGTAAGCATTAAATATTATATATAATAAGGACCAATCCAACAATCTGTTACATTCTAGAAAATGGAGGGATAGGATCAATCTAACAACCTCTGATTAATATCACTATCTCTGCATAAAACATAATCCCCCCGCATCCTCTGGTTAAAACATAATCCCCCGCTGAATCGGTCTGTCTGTCTGAACGCGATAAACCCGCGGACGGATTTTCATACCATTTTCACCAACAAGTGAAGCTGTAAAGGCCCTCGGTTTTCACCGGCACTCGGTTTTGACATAGTGATTCAAGAGGAAAGTTTATATGTATAATTCACCCGTGCGAAGCCGGGACCGGTGGCTAGTTCTAGATAGTATTATTTTGGATTAATAAGCATTTTTATATTATTAGGAACATATTTATAAGGCGAATAAAGATAGAACAACAATTTCCATAAGTAAATACTGTCGCACTGTTGGTTAAAGACCTATTACAAATCGTTCATAAATACATCAACAAAGATAAAAATCCAACTAGAGTTTAGGCGGGAAATCGAAGCTCGATGTCGTGAAGTTGTTTTTATTTCCAAAACTTGTGTTATTTCGAATAATAATGTGTAATGTTGGTGGAATATTAACCATTATGTATTCTTATATGTACACGAGTGAAGGTAATTGTAACAAAGTGATAAAGCGTGCCTTTCCGATTTCCCTAAAAACGGCCGTAGCAATTGGTATGTAAAGTATCCATCGCCTTACTATCCAGAGTTCTTCAGACTATCCAGACTTCATCATTTCCTAATCATCTTTGTCATCAAGTTAATCGGAGAGCTGAATTAATTTAGAAATGAATATTCTTCTTCTTCTGCTTCAAGTTATGGCTTCACACTAATTATAAGTGTATTTTGCCAGTGACCAGTGAGATATATAATCGTGTTTGTTTAAATTAATTTGACTCCTCAATTAATTTGATGACAACGATGATAATGAAATTAATGAAGTACCCCACCCTGGATAGTAAAGCGGTGGATACTTTACATACTAATTGCAACGGCCGTTTTGAGGGAAGTCGAAAAGGCACGTGTTATCACTTTGTTACAATTACCTTCACTCATGCACATATAAGAACACATAATGGTTAATATTCCACCAACATTAGACATTATAATTCGAAATAACACAAGTTTTGGAAATTAAAACAAATTGACAACATCACTCTTCGACTTCCGGCCAAAACTCCCAAATGAATATTCGTTATACTTGATATTGGCAAAATACGCGTCGTCGTGATTCCATAAACATGAAAAAAAACAATATCCAACAATGCTCTTGATGACATTTATAAGTACTTGCTTAGCATTTTTTTAATGTTTTATTACACACTAGCTGTAGCCATTACTTCGTTCATATTACTTCCACGCGTGTATTTCACACTCTCAAGTTTTTTGAGACAAAAGTGAGCCTATGACCTTCTTCTGTATAAAATCTATTTCCTTGCCGAATTTTAATAAAATCCGTTCACCGGTTTAGGCGTGAAAAGTTACAAACAAGCTGACAGAGCTATATTTTAGTATGCATTAATCTTGGAAGCTAATTTCACGATTTTTAAAGGACTATTTATATCTTTCTGGTGTATTTGTTTAGAATCGTTTTTTAAAGTTTGATATTTTAGATTTATGCGAGGTCTGTATGGAAACGACCTGTTGGAACTTCGCACTCGCTGCCTACCCCCCAAGAGATTTGGCGCGATGATATAGAAAGATTTATATATGTGTCATTATGAAGGTTTCTTGACTCCCTACCGCTAAACATAATTAATTAATCTATCTATCTATATCTTCACGCGAGATGCCTTGCGGGGTAGACCGAGAGTACAGAGTCCCAACAGGTTCTTTCCTTACATACCTCTCTGGCTTCCTTCCTCATAATTAATTAATGGCATCGAAATACTGTTCAGGCACATTTATACTTTGGCTTCTGTTGCTTATGTTTTGAACTTATGTTTTGAAAAGGCTTACACTTCTTTTTAAGTGCGGTGTAGTATTTTTTAGTAAATTTAAAAAGAAACCATATAAACTAGGAAGCCAGAGAGGTATATAAGGAAAAAACCTGATGGAACTCTGGACTCTCTGCCTACCCCGCGAGGGAGCTGGCGTGATGATATAGATAGATAGAAACCATATAAAATAAAAATACCAATACAATTAGAAAGAATTTTGTTCTAGGCTACTGACTGCCTCGTTGGTCTAGTCGAAAAGCGCATCGCTTTGTGGACACGAGATCCTGGGTTTAAATCATAGGTCGGACAAATGTAATTTTTATAACAAAAATTTCCAGTATTAGTCCGGAGTCTGGAATTGTGCCTGGTTTATTGCAATAGGCTCGGCCCCTATTACATGGGACCTAACATCGTCGCCGAAATGTGGGTATATTCAGTAGACCCCTGCCACCCCCGCTTCGGGAATATAGGCTTGACGGTGTTTGTATGTTATTAGCGCATAGTTTGGCTGGCGAACGCGAGGTCCTGTGTTCGACTCTCGGTTAAACAAATTGTGATTTATTTATCGATAAATTCTCAATAGCAGCTCGGTTAAATTCTGAAATTGTGCCTGAGATTCACCCTCTGTTACTATGAACCCTAACACCGTCAACGATCTGCCCATGCCCGCTTGGAAATAAAGGCGTAAACGTTTTTATTTAAGAAATAAAATAAATAAAGACATATGTAATTAAATAGTTAATAACCCCAGCAAGTTCTGGGGTTATTTATCTATTTACTTATTTTTTATATGTATGATTAAAACCCTAGACCTCATTATTACAAGGCCTACCTTCAACCACGGTACTTCTTCCTTCAAAATATTCGAATATTTAAGATAATAAGGGTTGAATCTCCAATGTCAGCCGGCTTACTCGAATTTACGGAGGAAACACGACAGGAATTTTAAATTTCACGTAAATATTATTTTAAAAGACAACATTATATTAGAATAAAGAACCTGTTGGAACTCTGTACTCTCTGCCTACCCCGCAAGGGATCTGGCGTGATGATATATACAAGCTGTAACATAATAAACGCAAGACCTGAAAGTAGTTTGTTCTAAATCTGTAACAGAATCGATTCCAACTATTTTTTTAAATAGTTTTACTTTTGTTAATTTTCAAATAATGCTGTTCCTCGTTCTGTTTGCTGTATTAAACAAAATTTAAAAATTTTTCAAAGCATTACGGCTATTTTAAATGTATTTCTATTACATATACCTCAATACGCATACAAAAGTTATATATTTATTGAATTTTATGGTTAATTTTGGTACCAAAGGGCTTAAAAACATGGTAGAAAACGTCTTAAAATTGGAAGTTGGACTTTTGTATTGAATTCGTAAAGCATTAATCTAATCGGGGTCAGGTCTTGCGTTATTTTGTTACACCTTGTATATGATATATTATTTGAAAATAGTATACTTATATCCATATTAAATGGCAATTACGAGGTCCTGAGTTTAAATCCTAGGTCGGACAAAGTGAGACATATAAGAACAAATCCCCAGATTCTAGAAATGTATTTGGTATAATACCAAAAGTCCTCTATTATAGTGGCACATCGATATCGTCGACGATGATTGAGTGTGCACAGTACACTCCTGCCATGGGGGTATGGCATAATATAAGTGTGACAGTAGACCGACAAGCTTTTTTTCTGAAGTACTAAGCCCACCATACATTCCCACCACTGTGATTCCTGTAAGCTAGGATCTACACTGGCCTTCCATAGATAACACCAAGATTTGAATCTCGGAGTGTCCCGGGGAACGGTTCAATTGTTGGAACCCGCAATAAAATAAGCACACTGGAGGCATAGGGCAAAAATAATAAAAATTGGCAGATTAACCGTAAAAAAGGAGACTTCAACTGAGACAAGCCCAGGCGCTCAACGTAAAAGCTCCACAGGCCTATTCTTAAGCCTAATGAATCAGAATATTTTGTATTCATGTAAACCATTACAGTATTTATGAATCGTCAAAATAGTAACAAAGACTCTACCACCACTTCGGAATGTCATTCCTGTGGAGAAGAAGGGCAAGAAACTCTACGGTTACTCATATAAAATAATATTTTCACAATTTTTCCATCTACATTTTGTTGTGGGGTATGGGAGAACAATGTAGTATCAGGTGAGTCTAAATTAAATTAACCAAGTTAAACTATTCATGTGAATGGCTACATGGTTCTCTCATTTACATATAAAGAAATGTTGCTTCCAGTAATAGGTATGGCAAAACGCTTCACCGGTGGAAGGCTACGACCGTGGCTGGTCACCACCCTCCCAGTAAAGTCATGCCGCTAAGCGATCCAGTTGTGTTACAACGTGTTGTGCGAAGTCCTTACTAGGAGGCGGGTATAGCCCGATCATATAAATTCGGAACTTGGTCTAATTTCCGTCTCCTTAGCCTATTTTATAGTGAATAGGCTATTACTGAGTCAGCGAATCACATCTTCTGCACCATCGTCACTTTCCATCTAACTAATATTAAAAATTAAAAGTTTGTATGTTTGTAACTCAATCACGCAAACACGGGTGAACAAATTTGGCCGAAATTTGGCACACAGATACTTTTTAATCCGGAAAAATGTAAGCTTCCTGTCTAAGTTCAACATGGACGAAGTTGCGGGCAGAAACTAGTTCTTAATAAAAAGAATGGCCCGAAATTTTTCCTAAGTTTCTACAAAGTCGAAATAGTAATCCACCCCAGACGCGTTTCGCAAACTGTTTAACAGACACGCACGCACTTCCCCCGAGACAATCTTATGATAATTTATTTATTATTGGAAATGAAACAGCTAATAATTACTTAAAAAAAATATTCATATTAAAAGCCAATTCGAGTCCGCAATAACGCCAAAATCAAGGAACTCATGGCTGGTCCTAATATCATAGGAGAGACCAAAGCGTACAGACTCCGACGGCTTGGCCACATTCAAAGAATGGAAGAAGATCCTAGAATAAAGAAGGTCTATCTGGGCTGACCAATCGGCCGCAGACCGGTTGGTCGTCGTCGTGTTTAGGCTTGTTGGATTGGAATAGAATTAACAAGCACTATACAACTAAATGTTATTTATAAGCTAGTGTTCAGAGTCTGATGATGGAGTCGAAAGGTGGCCAATGGAGTCACCCAACTACTCGATATAGCCCCGCGTGTTTGAACTCGTTGGATTTGTCTTGAACTGGAAGGGGACCATAGAAAATTCCGAACTAAGCAATACAGATGTATTGTGTGCTATTGAAGCTTGTTTTTAAAAATTAAAATTATTTTAATTAAAGTTATTAATTCCCAAGGGGTTAAGTCCATGTACAGAAAGTTGTGATAGGATATCGGGATAATGATTCTTTGGTATCGTAAAACTGGCAAGTAGTTGGCAAACATGACGGCCACTCGAGTTATTAATACATGATGATATTAAGCCGTGCGCGCGCGCTGCATTTGATTCGCGCTGCATGAGACAATGCCGGATATTTTTAGATAGGAAATTAAATTTATATAGTCCTAAAAACCTTTGAAAAGAGAGAAAACGAGAGAAGTATCTAATGAAGTTGCAAGCATTTAGTATCTCTTCTCCTGCAATCGATAGCACTGTTCTAGGCAAAATAGTACTTATTGCAATTTTTAAGGGTAATAAAATACGGGATAATTTAAAGGAACGACATTTGACAACGATAAATCTCATGATTAGAACAATTGCGAAAATAGGGCAGAAATGAACTCTTGCAACTTATCGAGGCCCCTTGATCACGTTTTGTTAGTTACAAAATATTATTCACTCTTATATTTACATTTTGAATTAGCATAAAAACTTTAGAAAATCCACTTGTTAAAGTAGCAGTAGAAAGTAAAACCCATTAGAACTCTCTTTGAATCTATTTATATCATCATAAATGTATAGAAAACCTTTAGGAATAGTAATTTTTTTCTTAAGAGACTACCTAGGTTCGTATCCCAATAGAAATCTCACATACAAACTCTCAAATAAAATCAAATCAGAAAATAAATATCTTTACACAATCACATGGTTCAGCACGACGAGCGGCCTACGTTCAAACCACGAGACTAAGCGGACGAAAAGGACTATAAATAAAGATTGTGACATACGAGGAGGGATCAAAAAGTAGTGAGAACGACATACTCCTTGGTAAAAAAAAAATACTGGCAGGCATAGCTCAGATACATATTTGTAATAATAATCTTCGATTCTCTTGTGTTTTTTTCTGAATGTAGTCATTTGTTTGCTTCGTGTCGGAACGTGTTCTCGAAAATGGAGAAAAACGAAGTGCGAGCCGTTATTAAATACCTCTGTTTAAAAAAGTTAACGACGCAAGAGATTCATTGCGATTTGGAGGCAACATTAGGAGAGTCTGCTCCACCGTATTCCACTGTCGCAAGGTGGGCTTCTCAATTTTGAGTAGGGAGACGAACATCGTTGCGGCCGTCCATCGACGTCAGTCACCCAAGAAAATGTTGCGAAAGTCGAGAAAATTGTATTGAGCGATCGAAGAGTTACCATCCGATACTTAATTCAAGAAACGGGCATTTCATATGGAAGTATGCAATCCATATTGAAACAATCTTTGAATATGAGAAAAGTCTCCGCAAGATGGGTGCCGAGAATGTTAACCGACAGTCAGAAATAAAATCGACTTGTCATTTCGAAGATATTGTTGGACTGATCAATGACAAAAGTTTTCAGAATCTTCTTGTCGGACTGACAAGAAGATTCTGAAAACTTTTTGTCTCGTTTCGTAACAATGGACGAAACATGGGTCCATCATTTTGATCCCGAGACAAAACAGCAATATTCGCAATGGAAACGGCCATCATCACCGACCCCGAAGAAGTTTTGTGTCGTGGCATCGGCTGGCAAGGTTATGGCCTCAATATTTTGGGACTCAGAAGGAATATTGTTGATTGATTACCTGGAGCGTGGATCCACTATTACACGCTAATATTATGCAACTTTCGTTCCCAAGTTGAGGAATGCCATCAAAGAGAAAAGGACAGGGCAACTTCGAAGGGGCGTGCTGTTTCATCACGACAACGCACCCGCGCACAGGTCGGCAGTTGCGATGGCTGCCATTCAGCAAGCTGGCTTCGAATTGGTTGACCACCCCCCTTATTCACCAGATCTGGCGGCTAGCGATTTTTATGTTTCCCAAATTAAAAAAAGACTTAAGGGGAAACAGGTACGAAGACGATAACGAGTTGATGGATGCCGTGTAGAGCTTTTTGCAGGACCAAGACAAAACTTTTTTTGTTAAAGGGATTGAAGCCTTGGAAAAGCGCTGGACTCGGTGTGTAGAAAGACTCGGAAACTATGTAGAAAAATTAATTATTAAGTTATCAATAGTCATTATATTCTATCTCATTCTCACTACTTTTTGATCCCTCCTCGTACATATAATCACGAACATTATACTAAGGTACCATGAACAAAAAACCGTGTCTTATCTAAAGGGCAAGTCAAAAGTCTCCGTAACCGACGAGCGTGTATGGATGAACTATGAGAGTGAAGGAAGTCAGAGAGGTATGTAAGAAAAGAACCTCTTGTAACTCTGTTGTACTTTCTGCCTAGCCCGCAAGGGATCTGGCGTGATAAAGATAGATGGATTATACTAAGGGTGGCAAGTGGCGTTTCGAAAGCATCGTATTATATAGGTGCAAGTATGTTGGTGTAATCTTTTTCTTCTAATTAAAAATCTGACAGTGGCAGACAACGCATAGCTTAAAACATGCATTAAATATTGCACAGCAGTATAGACATGTGTCGATCTTTACTAATATGAGACAGTGATATGGAACATTAACGAGAACTACAAGATTCGAAACAGTTGTACAGAAAAAATGTCTCATTTGTATCTGAATCTCGCTCTTACATTCACCAGTCAGTAGGTGTACAACGGCACTTATCGTAAACAACAAACAAAATGCTTCATAGTTCATTCCAGTCTGATACTGAATCTCGATCTCACATTCAAAACTTGCCGAACAGAACGAACGAATACGCGACGCGATATCGGTCGGTGTGCCGACTGTGCTTGAATTAAGCTGATTCAAATGTTCCCAATGAGATATATCGGGATTTGAATCTTTGCAAAGTTCAGATTCAAATGATCGAATCTGAACAGTGAGACACTTTTGCCATATCTACAGCAGTACTATAATCTAGCAGATTCTTGAATATTCATTAAGTAATGAATCCCTTTAGGTAATTCGCTTTAAAGTTTTATTTAAATTTAAAATAATGTTTGAAAAATATATCTACACTTAATTTTGAAAATCATAATTTTTAATTCATTGAATTAAATTAAATAAAAAACACACACACACACACCGTCACGCCTATATTCCCCAAGCGGGGGTGGCAGAAGTGTACTAAGTACACCTTCGTTTCGCCGACGATGGTAGGTCCCATGTAATAGGGGGTGAGCCTATTGATGGCAATATGGATACCGGGCACAATTCCAGACTCCGGACTCGTACTAGGAAGTTTTCGCTAGAAAAACTACACTTGTCCGACCTGGGATTTGAACCCACGACCTCGTCATCACAAAGCGATGCGCTTTGCCACTAGACCAACGAGGCAGTTAAATCTAAATAAAAAAGCAGCACGAAACACTAACACCAATCTTAAATCTAAATCTTGTCCGCATGGTATGGTGGCAAGAGCGCTGGCTGCATTGCTGCATTTTCTGCATGAGGAGTCCGGCCCTCTTGTTACCAGTAGAGCCAACCAATCTGGGTGTTATAGTTTTTATAAAACTTTTTGCGCAGTTACTCCTTGGGCCTAGCGTTTCCACCGCAGACGGCACAAAAATGTACTCTCTACTAATAGACACATACTTGTATCGTTTGCTCAGATTTAATTGAAAATATTTTAATCCTAGGTAGGACAGTATGATCAGTCTAAAAATTTTCAATTGCAAACCGTCTAGAATTATGCCCGGTATAATGTGAATAGACTCGCCTTCTAATAAAAACAAGTGGGTATACACACCTCTGCCACCCTCGCTTAGGGAATGTAGGCGTAACGGTGTATATTTATTGCCGTCACAGGCTTACTCGATCGACAGTAAATATGTTATCGGTTCTTTAAAAACCGGAGAATCACCGGTTAACGCATGATATTTCACGTTTTTTTTCTGTAATTACTAAAAAAATACCGGAGTTTTAACCGTATCCATAGTACATAAGAACCTAATGGCTAATGAATGATTTATTTTTAACTATCTAAGAACCTAATGAAGGTTTTATTTTTACTATAGTCGCCTTTTTTCACTGAGCACGCCTACATTCCCCAAGCGAAGGCGGTAGAAATATACTGTACAATTAAGCGACGATTTTAAGACTATGTAATGCAGGGCGAGCCTTTTGGCCTTACACCGGGCACAATTCCAGACACTTATCTGGTATTCTTAAAATTTCAAAGTTGAGGAAGCCAGAGAAGTCAGTAAGGAAAGAACCTGTTGGAACTCTGTGCTCTCTGCTAACCTCGCAAGGAATAAGGTGTAATGATATAGGTAAAGGTACGTTATTTAATCCCTGGGACAGGTTTAGTATGATGATAAATAATTTGTCCGAAATCTACAAAATATAACACCGTGTTGAGAATCGTGCGCAAGTTGTGACGGATATAGCTCCGATCATTTTTTTACTCGTCCGCCCCCATCCTATGCCATTTCCGGTGTCATAATACTTTTACCATTTTGTAATATTGTGACTGTAGATAGTCACATTTGAGTGACACATTACGCCAGATTCCTTATGGGATCGGCAGAGTATAGATAATAGAGTACCATGAAATTATACATTTACAGATCTCTGGGAAATCGTTCGACCAAAATACCACCCACGGCAATGATCTAACCATCCAACACAAAGCTTCGACATGACTAGTGGAATAGTTAAAACAGCAATAACACAACATTCCCCCTCTTCCAGCAGTAGCTGTTAATAAAAAAAAATTAGAACAACATTTTAAAGAAGTCACAACCAAAATGTACGTCTCCTACTTATTCATCTAGCGGGCAGGGGTGAATACCATCCACGTATCGCTGACTATATTAGGTCCCAATAAAGTAGGAGAAAGCCCTTGGCTATTACAGGGCCCCTTTCCAGACTCCGGACCGGTACTAAGAAAATTTCTATAGAAAAACCACAATTAGTCTGACATAGAATCGTCACCGGCAATCACCATGCGCCACTAGACGAACGAGGCAAATACGAGATGTAACATTACTTGAGACAGTAATGATCTCAGAAACCACAATTACACTTTGTTCGCTAAAGCGCTTTTTCTGTTACTCAGGCGCTGGAATGAAACAACCTGCTAACGGTACATCTTTTTAAATCGCTTACAGTGCCTTGGCGCTATGCCTTGAGAAAGCGCCCGTGTGGACGAGGGGTTAAAATATTTTACTAGTTCAATGCCTAAATCAAACTTATTTGTAATTTTTTAAGCACTTTGATATCCAAATTAACTACGAAACCTATGCCAGGTCCTGTTGGCAAAATTTTAGGAAGTGCAATTAAAATGCTGTTTAATCATAACAACGTTCTTCTTCTTCTTCTTTAAGTTATGGCTTCACACTAATTTTAAGTGTATTTTGCCAGTGTCCAGTGAGATATATAATCGTATTTGTTTAAATTAATTCAACTCCCCGATGAACTTGATGATAATGAAATTAATGAAGTACCCCACCTTGGATAGTAAAGCGGTGGATACTTTACATACCAATTGCGATGGCCGTTTTGAGGGAAGCCAAAAAGGCACGTTTTATCACTTTGTTACAATTACCTTTACTCATGCACATATTCAACATTACACATTATTAGTCGAAATAACACAAGTTTTAGAAATTAAAACAAATTGACAACATCACTCTTCAACTTCCCGCCAAAAAACCTCCATAACAACGTTTTAAATACAGCAGACTGAATAAGGATTGTAGGT
This sequence comes from Phalera bucephala, assembly GCA_905147815.2. Lineage (NCBI taxonomy): Eukaryota > Metazoa > Arthropoda > Insecta > Lepidoptera > Notodontidae > Phalera > Phalera bucephala. The sequence continues at coordinate 2,817,509 of LR990620.1, read as the reverse complement.
AATTGGTTAAAGAAGGTTTAAGTGATCTAAATAAAAAAAATGTAACATATTCGTATATTAAAAATATTTGGAACTGAAAACACTTTGAGGTGTTGCGTTATTCATGTTAAACGTACATTAACAGGAAAAAACCGGCAATATTATTATTTTTGTATACCTGTGACAATACACGATCACAATATAGTTTTACGATAATTTTACCATAGATATAGTATGGTTTTAATAACATTTACAACAATAAATTCGCATTAGTTTTTTTTTTTTTTGGCGGGAAGTCGAAGAGTGCTGTCTTCAATTTGTTTTAAAATCCAAAACTTGTGTTCGGTGAATAATTATGTGTAATGTTGGTGGAATATTAACCATTATGTATTCTTTTGTGTGCATGAGTGAAGGTTATTGTAACAAAGTGATAAAACGTGCATTTTCGATTTCCCTCCAAACAGCCGTCGCAATTGGTATGTAAAGTATTCATCGCTTTACTATCCAGGGTAGGGTACTTCATCAATTCCATTATCACCGTTCTTATCAAGTTCATCGAGGAGCTGGATTAATTTAGAAAAATGCGATTATGCATCTCACTGGACATTGGCAAAATACACTTAAATTAGTGTGAAGCCATAACTTGAAGTAGACGAAGAAGAACTTTTACGTCACAAGGAAATTCTTTTTTTTTTTTGCACAGTAACTGTATAATTTATTTAGTTACACCACCGTCACGCCTATATTCCCCAGAGGGGGTGGCAGAGGTGTACTGAGTACACCCACGTTTCGCCGACGATGTTAGGTCCCATGTAATAGGGGGCGAGCCTATTGCCATATATCGGGTACAATTCCAGCCTTTATTTAGTTACGAGAATAATTATATTAATAACACATTAATATCTATCTATCTATCTATAACCTCACGCCAGATCCCTTGCGGGGTAGGCAGAGAGTACAGAGTTCCAACAGGTTCTTTCCTTACATACCTCTCTGGCTTCCTCGACTCTCATAGTTGGTCTCATACACGCTCGCCGGTTACGGAGACTCTTGACTTTTCCATCAGATAAGACTCGGTTTAATACCTATGTAATAATAATATTAGCCCTGTTAATAAACTCTCCCACCGTTGGGCACGGGCCTGCTCTCAAACTGAGAGGGTTTAGGCCATAGTCCACTACGCTGGTCCAGTACGGGTTGGCGAACTTCACACACCTTCGAGAAACTCTTAGGCATGCAGGTTTCCTCAGGATGTTTTCGTAGGTATGAAAGATAGTATCGGTGTAAAGATGAGAAAGGGCATGCTCCGTTGGTTCGGACATATAGAAAGAATGCCAGAGGAAAGAATGACAAAACAGATATACAATGTGAAAGTGGAAGGATGCAGGTACCGCGGAAGACCTAGACTATCTTACCACGACCAAATAAACCGAGTCTTATCTGATGGAAAAGTCAAGAGTCTCCGTAACCGGCGAGCGTGTATGAGACGAACTATGAGAGTCGAGGAAGCCAGAGAGGTATGTAAGGAAAGAACCTGTTGGAACTCTGTACTCTCTGCCTACCCCGCAAGAGATCTGGCGTGAGGTTATAGATAGATAGCTAGATAGACTGTCACTGCTTTTTTTATATTATTGATACCTAACGAACAAAAAAAACGAATAACGAGTAGGTTCCTAATATGAGCGTAAAACTAACTCTTTCTGTTACATATGCACGCCTAAACCGCAGAACAGATTTTGACAAAATTTGTAAGTTCTCTAGCTTATATGAATATTCATATTAAGGCCTTTGGTATGGTAATATTATTATTATATGTATCTCGCTGAGATTCACGGGCTTTACCCGGACCTGTGAAAGGCTTGCATGGGGACATGGGTCCAACACGTAGAGGCCCTTTGCGAGAAGTTAATGTTATGTAAGTCACCTGCTGAGATCACTTGCTGAAAATGAAGAAACATAACCAGCGAACTGACCCCGGCAGGTGCAAGGACTATTGTAAATTATGGAAAGAAAACAAGGGCTATGTAAATGAGGTTTGATGGACAAAAACTGGACTATTTCAAAGGGGAGGGACACCGGCCATAATTAGTGATACCTAATTACCCGTGGCAGGCGGTGACTCGCCGCTTACTAGATGGGCCCTCAAACGGTCGTCCTAGGACAACTGAAGGCAACACCGGTGTGAGCGGCTCAGGGATGTAGAGAGGCGTGCTGCGCTTTCTCCGAAGTTACTCGCGGCGTTATGCCCTTTAACACTTCCACCCCTGGAGTACATCGACGTAGGAACGCATTATCTTCCTACGTCGATATAGCTCTCACGGCTCCTCTCTGGACGGCCAATTAAGGCTAGCCAGAGCCGAGAATCCTGCGGGCACCCTTCGGTTTCCACTCGACCGACGAAGACACGCCGAGTTGGGGGCCCTGACCGACTCTTTGAATCACTCGGGTCCGTGGTGTCGTTACTCACCAACAGCTCGCCACAAGCTGCCCTGCGGGCATATTTTTTAATATTATTCTTTATTATTATCGAGCCGTTGGTGTCCCACTGCTGGGCTTAACCTACCTCCACACTTTCCACTCCAGTCTGTTTAAAGAAATCGAGGGCCAATCACTCATAAGGACGTCCAGTTCGTCTCGTCATCTCAAAAAGCAAGATGGTTAATTTGGTATGATAAGAATTACAAATTTTGTGGTTTAGCTTTGGTACTTTAGGTCGTCGTCAACAAAATACTAGCGTGAAAATCAAGCGAACGAGAGTGATCTCTTCGTAGTTTTCTAGCTGTACCCGTGAGGGTGCTGGATACCGCTTTAATTATTATAATGAGTCAGCCCACAGCTGGGCTAATGCCTCCGTCCAATTTTTCCACTCCTCGCTGTTCGTTGCTGTCAGGCCAGTCTTTCAAAAAAGTGTCCAGATCGTCCCGCCATATCCGCCTGGGTCAATAGCGTTGACTTTTTGTATTTAAAAAAAATAATCATCCCTGTCACGCCTATATTTACCAAGCGGGGGTGGCAGAGGAGTATTGCGTACACCCAATTTTCGTCGACGTTCTTAGGTCCCAATAATAGAAGGCAAGACAATTATTACTATTATACATTATACTGAGTATAATTTCTGAGTCCAAAATGATACTGGAAATTACTATCTTCACTTTACTATCTCTCTATATCGTCACGCCAAATCCCTTGCGGGGTAGGCAGAGAGTACAGAGTTCCAACAAGTATTTTCCTTATATACCTCTCTGGCTTCCTCCACTCTCATAGTTCGTCTCATACGCGCTCGGCGGTTACGGAGACTCTTGACTTGTCCTTCAGATAAGACTTGGTCTATTTGATCGTGGTAAGATAAGCTAGGTACCTATACCATCACTTTACTCTCACTACATATTATACAACAAAGTCCCCCCGCCGCGTCTGTCTGTGTGTCTGAGCACGGTAAACTCAATAACTACCGAACGGATTCCCATACGGTTTTCACCAATGTACGGAATGTTTCAAGAGGAAGATGTATGTGTATTATTCACCCGTGCGAAGCCGGGGCGGGTCGTTAGTAATTATTGAAGTCCAGAGTCTCCGTAACCGGCGAGCGTGTATAAGACGAACTATGAGAGTGGAGGAAGCCAAAGAGGTATGTAAGGAAAGAACCTGTAGGAACTCTGTACTCTTAGCCTACCCGTTAGGGATCTGGTGTGATGATATGGATAGATAGATTAAAGAACCTCGTGATCGCTACTCGAATTATTCGCCATTAGACCCACGCAGCAGTACCTATCTGTCTATCTTATCTATAGCATCACGACAGATAACTTGCGGGAAATTGAATTATTACGTACTAGTTTCTGCCCGCGACTTCATCTGCGTTTACTTTAATCAGTAACCTTACATTTTTCCAGGATGAAAAGTATCCTATGTGTTAATCCAGACAATAAACTATATATGCGCCAAATTTTACTCAAATCTGTTTAGCCGTTTTTGCGTGATTGAGTAATTAACATCCAAACAGACAAACTTTCACATTTATAATATTAGTCGGACTAGCTGTATAGCTAGTCCGACTAATATTATAAATATTATAAACGAAGTTGCGAGTACTCGCGACTTCGTTCGCATAATTTCAGGCATTTTGTAGATGATATCACTTTTCGTGCAAAAAACAAGCAGAATAAATGCAAGTTCTGCAGAACATGTGCGGACCTTTTGATTTTCCCGGATAAACATTATACCTATAATATGGGGTATCCACATGGAAAGTTTCATCAAAATCCGCTTGGTAGTTTTTGCGTGATGATGGTTCATACCGACAGACAAATAGACACAAAAGCAAATAAAAATATAACCGTCTTCAAAAAACAAAAAAATAAATATTTGAAGTCGGTGCCAAGTAACCGACTGAACTAACCGGTACCGACTTCAAATATTTCTTTTTTGCTTTTAAAAGTCGGTTTTTTTTTGAAGATTTTTTTTTCACAATTTTATGTGACGAGTGATTTATTTACTAATATTTTACACCTATATTATATTATTTGCTGAGTTGTGTGTAAGATTGATATAATAACCATAATAACGGAATCTAAACATGCGTGCCGCGGTTAAGGAGTCCCCCAGTGTATCTTCCAAGTCCAAAGTTCAACACCGATTTCATTAAAATGGGACCACCTCGAAACTATACTAAACCCAACGCAAAAAGAATCATCAAAATCAGTCCATAGATAAAGAGTTAATAAAAAACACAGACGAATTGTCAACCTCTCCTTTTTTGAAGTCGGTTAATATTCTGATTAGTTCTATGGCAGGGTACCTATAGGATTGACGTAATACCCATAATATCTCAATCTACGCATTCGTATTGTTTGTCGTTAAGGAGTTCCCTGGTGTATCTTCCAATTCCAAGGTCCAATACCGATGAAATTAAAATGGGACCATCTTGGAGCTATACTGAACCCAATGCCAGTCTCACAAATGGTGCACTACAAAAGTACTGTATTTAGTCCCTATTAGAATGTAAGTACCTTTGTATAGAGAAAATAAATATTATTATTATTATATATAATAAAAATATAATGCAAAAAAAATCATTAATATCGATCCATAATTGGCGGAATGATTGCGCAACATACATACAAAAAAAAAACGTACAGTCGAATTGAGAACCTCCTCCTTCTAAGAAGTCGGTTAAAATTATAGAAATGGCTTCTACCTTAGTAGTGTGTTACCCATGGATTTTTTTTGCTTATGGCATCACGTCGACGCGTATTTTTGCCAATTGCCAATGTCAAGTATTACAACAATAACAAAGTTAGGGAAACGATAAACCATGATAAATTATTTCTAGCAATATGTCTCAAAATTAGTGAGCAGCGTAAGTAAAATTTACATCACAATATATACAAACAAAATATTACTACTGTGTTGTTATTTCCGAAAAATATTCCATGTACAGACAGGACTTCGTTACAGTTTTATTATATGTATAAACCACATGCTAAAGAAGACACCTGAAGTAATTTTTTGTAGCATACGATTGAGTGCGTACACTCTAGTTCCTTTTTATCCGACTTCCAAAAGGGGAAGTTTCTATGTTCACCAATATTTCCGTCAATTGTGGATTTCGATGTTTTTTGCATTGGGTTCAGCATAGCTCCAAGGTGGTCCCATTTTAATTTCATCGGTATTGGACCTTGGACTTTGAAGATACACCAGGAAACTTCTTAGCGACAAACAATACGAATGCGTAGATTGAGATATTATGAGTATTACGTTAATCCTATAGGTACCATACTATAGAAGTTAGTTAAATATTTACCAACTTCAAAAAAGGAGAAGGTTTATAATTCGTCTGTGTTTTTTTACAACTTGCACGGGACTCCTTGACGGCAAATTCAGTTATTATGAGTATCATATCAATCCGTTAGGTACCTTACTCTAGAACTAAGTAAAATAATATTATATAGGTATATAAATATTAATAATTAATTCACTCATCACTTAAAATGGTAAAATTAAACACTCTTTAAAAAAAAGGAAAACCGACTTCAAGAAGCAAAAAATAAATATTTGAAGTCCGTGCCAAGTAACCTACTGCACCAATCGACAACGACTTCAAATATTTAATTTTTACTTTTTTAAGTCGGTTTTTCTTTTTTAAAAAGGTTTTTTGTTCCAGACTCTCCCGGCAACGTAACACCTTCGAGTGCTTGGCTTTAATTCAAAAATATGTCTTTATGTGCACTGAGATACTATTTAAAACGATCCAGAAACAAAAGAATTTGTTATCTATGGAAACAAAACATTCCGGTTGACCTCGCGGTCAGCAAATTACGCGCCATTTCTTTGTTTGACGTGACATCTCTAGTACAGTCGTACAAGGATCTTTTGGCACGAGGACAAACTATGAACTTACGCTGTCATCAAGTAAAATGCCACTTGATGACAGTCGCAGACTTGCCGTTTGCCATCAAATTTACGAGTTCTTTTTTAATTAGTAAGTGCGCGGACCCATCTGTTGTGTGTTACTTAATGTAAACCCTAAGTTCACACCAATGCCCCCCTGTAATGTCATCCTTGAGCCAAAATACCCTTGTCGCACTATACGTCGTACAATATTTTTATTTTTATCTAATCCCACACTAGGATTTATTTCTGTGTCGTGGGTGCGTTTACAAACATGAAAATACACATACACAAATACCCAGACCGGAACAAATAATTGCGGATCACACAAAGATTTGCCCCGTGCGGGAATCGAGCCGGCGACTATTAGACAGTGGGCGGAGCGGCTTAAGCTCTTAACCATTGCGCTAAATCGTCCGTAAAATGACTCAATGTTGCGGGGTACGCGGAGAGTACAATGTACCTTACTGACCTCGCTGGCTACCTCCACTCTCATAGTCGTATACACGCTCGCCGGTTAAGAAGATTCTTGATTTGCCCTTCAGACAACACACTGTCTATTTGATCATGGAATGATAGTCTAGGTCTTCCCAGGTACCTACAGCCTTCCACTTTCGCATAGTGTATCTCTTTTGTCATTCTTTCTATATACACGAACCACTGAAGCATACATTTCATTTTCGTACCTTTTTTTTAACGTAGCCCCACACTAGTATTTATTCCTGTGTCGTGGGTGCGTTTACAAACATGAAAATTCACAAACACAAATACCCAGACCGAAACAAATAATTGTGGATCACACAAAGATTTGTCCCGTGCGGGAATCGAACCCGCGACTATTAGACACAGTGGGCGGAGCAGCTCAAGCTCTTAACCACTGCGCTAAATCGTCCGTCAAATGACTCAATGTTGCGGGGTACGCGGAGAGTACAATGTACCATACTGACCTCGCTGGCTACCTCCACTCTCGTAGTCTTATACACGCTCGCCGGTTAAGAAGATTCTTGACTTGCACTTCAGATAACACACTGTCTATTTGATCATGGAATAGGTCTAGGTATTCTCAGGTACCTACAGCCTGCCACTTTCGCATAGTGTATCTGTTTTGTCATTCTTTCTACCGACATTCTTTCTATATACCCGAACCACCGAAGCATACATTTTCGTACCTTTACGTACTGATACTATCTTTCATACCTACCAGATATGGGCAGAATGTAATCAAACTAATGATTACAATTGCATTTTGTTATATTCAGTCATAAAACAAGAGTCGTGCCCAGCAGTGGGACAGTTTCTTAACAGGGCTAATATTATATTATATATTTTAAAACAAGATTAAAAGTGTAATCGTAAACGTTAAAGATTACAAAAGTTAATCATTCATACACCATCACGCTTATATTCACCAAGAGGGAATGTTCAATCATTAATCTGATTACATGTTGCCCATCTCTGATACCTACGTTACATGCAAAATATACTAGGTCATCAAAATATTTTAAAAAGCACCAGATCGCTGGCACTCGGCAGTACCTAGGAGGCTGGTAGGCATTCTCTGTACCTATAACATCTAGGTCAATAGCAATATTGACCTGGATATACCTATATTTTTCCGTGAGCTTAATACAGTTCAACACCACTATTTCCATAGGTTAAAGGTCGTTAGATCTTTAACCTATGGAAATTTAGGTGTAAAAATTTGTTCTATAATTTACACATAATATAATTCTAGCTGGCGTACTTGGCACCCTTATACAAGGTGTAACATTTTAAACGCAAGACCTGAAAGTAGTTTATTCCAAATCGAATAAGAAGAAAGAAAGAATAAGTAAGAAAGCGAGTAGGCATGAAAGATAATATTGGAATATAGATGAAAAAGGGTATGCTCCGTTGGTTCGGGCATATAGAAATACTGACAAAACATATACAAAACGAAAGTGGAAGGATGTAGGTACCGGGGAAGTCCTAGAATATCTTACCATGACCAAATAGACCGAGTCTTATCTGAAGGACAAGTCAAGAGTGTCTGTAACCGGCGAGCGTGTATGAGACAAACTATGAGAGTGGAGGAAGCGAGAGAGGTATGTAAGGAAAGAAATTGGTGGAACTCTGTACTCTATGCCTACCCCGCAAGGGATCTGGCGTGATGATATAGATAGATAGAACTGAATTGATTCTAGCAATTTTTAATGTATGTTACATTTCTTTTAAATTTGCAAATAATGCTGTTACTCCTTTAGTACGCTATAATAAACTAAAATGATTCTTGATTCAAAGCAGTACGGAGATTTCAAATGCATTTCTAAAACGTATTTTTCAATACGCACACATACACGTACACGTTTCATAGTTAATTAAGGGTATAAAAGTGCCTAAAAACGGGTTAAAATTTTAAACATGGAAAAATGGTTTTCTTATAGAATTTGTAAAGTAATTATCTAATCGGGGTGTCTGACGTCATGCGTCATTTACGATACACTTTGTATATGCTAGTTTATACTACTATACAATATCACGTGAAAAGTAATAGGTTTTTAATTATAAGTATTTTTTTGAGATCTATTATCAGAATCAGAATATTTTGTAATCATGTAATACATTATAGTATTTATGAAACGTTAGAAAAGTAACAAAGTCTCTTCCACCACTTCGGAGTGTCATTCCTGTAGAGAAAAAGGGCAAAAAACTCCACGGTTACTCTTTTAAAATATAATCTTTACAAATCGTTCATCTACATTTTGTCGTTCTCTCTATTTATATCATCACGCCAAAGCTCTTGAAAATTAAGTCGAGAGCTTTTTTTCATTGTACGAATTATTTGCTTAAATGCAGCTTTTTATTTTACTCGCAATCACGCCACTGGATCGCACCGCAGCCTTCACTGAGATTTGGCGATGGTAATGAGAAAGTGTTCGCAGGGTTCGTACAAAAGAAGGGACTTGATTGATTCGTTAAAATCTAAGCAAAAGACACCGCATAAATTAAGCGGGCAGGGATGCGACATCCAGTGGTCTGTTAAGATAATATTGTATCTTTAAAATGAGAACTTTTACTGTCCATGACGCCACTTGCAAAGATTCTGCTAAAATACCAGCGCTACATTGTTATAACTATAGCACATTAATATGCCGAGGCAGTCCTGTTTGACCCCACAAAACTAGAACAAGTTACCGCTTTATGTACTGGCTTAATTGCTGTTTCTATATCATTTTTTCTTAAGAATACGTAGAAAAGATAGATATGTAGAAATCATAGATGATGATTATTAGAAATGAAAGAAAAGGGTCACCGCGTAATAGAGTTTCTCCTTAATAACGCCATATTTTCTCGAAAAGAGGTGTTTGCATTGTATATCTGTATTGAGCTATTTACAAAATTTAAATTACTTAATATATAGGCTATTAAAGTGTAAACGATGCAATTGAATTCGATCCAAGTTATATTTTAATATAGTAATTTATTGTCAAAAATACTTCTGAAAATGTCATCATCATCATCTCAGCCTATATCCACTACTGAAAAAAGACCTCCCCAATCGCTCTCCAGCGCAACCGGTCCCATGCCAGCTGCATTCAAGGACTTCCTGCGATCTTCACAAGATCGTCGGTCCATCTGGCAGGCAGCCGTCCCACGCTACACTTGCCAATACGCGGTCACCACTCTAGAATCTTTCTGCCGCCAACAGCCGCCCGATCTTCGCGCTATGTGGCCAGCCCATTGCCACTTTAGCTTACTAATCCTATGAGCTATTTCATTTATCTTGGTTCTTTTACGAATCTCCTCATTCCGAATTCGATCACGTAGAGAAACACCGAGCATAGCTCGTTTCATAACTCTCTATGACATGTGAAAATATGTGACTTTAATATTATAAAAATACAAAAACTCATGTTTATGTATTTTTATAATAAAATATAGGTTTATACTTTAAAAGGTATTTGGATTAAACATATTTTTCAACACAAAACCGACCTAATTATAAACGTTTGGTCATTTCACAATTTTAATTTATAAATGAATCTTACCGAATTGTTATGAATTTGACGTGGTAGCTTTTAGAGATCTACAAAAGAAACTGCGAGATGCTTAACCATAAATACTGCTGACGTAACACAGGATTTATCATCTTAGCATTGGCGAGAGGAGTGTAAGAAATAAAAGAGACCTAATGATTGCGTTTGTTCGTTTCAAAACTAGTTGCCAGTGAAAGGTGTGTGGGTCGCATAAAGAAGTGGCCCCGTAAGATCCGGGAGTGGAGAGGAATTGCTAACATGACACAACTCTTCCGCATCGCACAGGACAGTGACGAATTGCCAAAATTGATAGCCAACCATCACTAGTTGGAGAGGCACCGGAAGAGGCCTACATGCGGAAATCTTTGATTGACTATGAGACTGCCAAAGCTTGCTTTTTTGAATCTTAAATTAATTATAATTTATTTCTATATGCGTATAATAATACTTTGCATTTTGAGGCACAAGGGTTATCAAGTGTTGACCTCTTACAGGAAGACGTGAAATAGGTGGGTTCAGAATGTCAACCTATGACCTGGTGAAAGTTGCCCGTAATAACTGTAATCGTCGAGCACAAAGGCGGTCGTTATGGCGATCTCTGGGGGAGGCCTTTGTCCAATTGTGGACATCGTATGTTAATCTTAAGTCTCGTTTGGGGTCAGCTCTTTAATTTCTTTTAATGTAAACTGGTCTACCACCCCTGCTTGGAGAATAGAGGGGTGACGGTATTTATTTTATATTCTCGGCTCAGTGTTGGGCATTTTTCAATTGTAGGATCCTCTTAAGGTACTTCAGAATAACAATAACTTGAACGTCAAACGCCTCCGTTCCTCCTGGACCATGGGTATTGAGCCCTGAAAACGTCGGGAACTTAAAACTAAAAGTAAGCCGCGACGATGTTCGAAATATTTTATATTGCAACTTACGTTTTTCACAATTAATTATTACCCAACTGTGTCTGCCCGCGTGAGTGGGCCAACAAATAAAGAGAACACTGCGCCACTTTAAGGAAAAATTTGATTGATGATGATGCTCTTTTACCTCCAAAACGTAATGGTGCCTTTTAGTTGTAGGTATTTTGTTAGAGGTCGAAAAAATAAACACTATCACTAGTGTCGTAAAACCGCTCGAGTCGGCGCTTAAAACGCTCGCGTCGTCTGCGTGTTTCAACGCTCGTGAGCGTCGGCTCAGCGCTAAACGCTCGACTTCAGCGCTAATTTTTACAACACTAACTCTCACGCCTATATTTCCCAATCGGAGGTAGCAGATGAGTACTGTGTGCCTTCGCCGGTCATGTAGATCAAAATGCAGATAGATAGTTAGATCTTAATGTCTTAGGGGGCGATGTGTCCAGTATAACGCTAATAGGCTTGCCACCTATTACATTGAACGGATGTAAATATCTGCCATCCTCGTTTAGAGATTATAGACTTAACGGTGTTTATTTTTTTCTATCTATCTATCTATCATCACGCCAGAGTACAGAGTTCAAACAGGTTCTTCCTTACATACCTCTCCGACTTCCTCCACTCTCATAGTTCGTCTCATACACGCTCGCCGGTTACAGAGACTCTTGACTTGTCCTTCGGATAAGACTCAAGTCTATTTGGTCGTGGTAAGATAGCCTAATTCTTCCCCGGTACCTGCATCCTTTCACTTTCCTTATTTTAACGTTTAAAATTTATTATAAACGTTAACGTTTTTACATGCCTATATGTTTTTGTTCCTTATAAAATGTATGTAGGTATGTATTTATTTATATAATATTTACTTAAGTAAACGATCGAATAATAGGAAAGACCCGTTTCTACTCGTAGAAACGGGATTATTTACTCCATGTGGCTGGGCTAATGGACTTAAAATGATTAATTCCCACTCTCTACAACGTGGTCCGTTAAGCTCTTTTGCGATAGGAAAGCACTATACATTTCCGATCCGATTCCGAATGTCCTATAACATTCGAAATGGGCTTACACTCATCACAAAAGACGTTTTATTGAATTCCCTACTTACTTCCCTACTTTACTACTACTAACGGGTCATTTGTTCGAAGGGACTTTTCACCGAATAGCCACATGTTCGAACTCTCATGTTATAGTCGAAAGTCAGAGATAATTTAAAATCATCATTTATAATTATGTTTATTGTTCAAAGTTGTATAAAATAATCATCATAACGAAGAGAGTAAAGGCAAAATAATATGTTGTTTGCCGCCACATCAGTAGCTGAAAACCTGCATACCACCTATGATATCCACCAGGATACGAAATAACTATTCAAAATACCAATTTTGAAAAGGGATTTCGTCCATTAATCTTTTAAAGTAAAAATAATAATTATAGTCACTGGCCATTTTTAATGGTTGAATGGTTAAGGACCACTTTCTTTCGTTAAGCACCACTTTTATTCTGTAGTAAGTTTCTTTATTCCTATCTTTATTATATTTGTATATTGTTATGTATCATATATATTTATAAGCATACGAACCTATACCTATTAAAGTAAAACTAAACTAATAAATGTACGCCACCTACTGCCCTCTATTTTTTGTATATCTTTTTTTCTTGTTCTTTCAGTTTTGGTTGTCTGGAAGAGATCGCTATTAGCGATAAGACTGACAATTGTGCCTTTGTTTAATTTTTTTTTCTTTATGTAAATGTATTGGTGTACAATAAAGAGTAATCTATCTATAATAATTATATTAAAAAATCTTTATTGTTAAAATACAGTACAGCCAAACAAACAAATATGTTACCAATATTTAATACAATGGGTGAGCGATCACTTCAATAAAATGTGTGGCTGGTACTTAAAATAGGGAAGCCCTGTGCTATGAGTACCAGCGCTCTTCCAGTGACACAATTTTGTTAATCTTACGGAGATTAAATACATTAGATAATAATATACCCAATACATATCTCTACAAGTCATACCCACATCGTAAATTGTTTTGGTGTGTTGTGATTACCTACCAGTTATATATAACGTTAGCTAGCTGCCTACTGTGATAGTGTAGTAAGGATGTGTGTATGTTTCACTGTATCGTATAAATAAGATTTTCTGATTCATCATACGAGAATATTTTTTGTATAGAAAGCTGCCCAGGAAATAGAAGAATTTACGGCTAAATGAGGTTTTACAGGAGTGAAGCCTAGGTATGTAATGTGTGCGCACAGATCGAGATGAAGCAACAGGTTGAGGCGAGGGGATTTCACGATGTTTGATAAGGATAATTTGTAGCACAAAGTAACGCACTAATCTTTTAAAATACATCTTTTATGAACAAGGATCCCCTAGTCTGTTATGATGTCCCGGTGATTTGACCAAAACTTGTAATGGCATCGAAATATATGAATAATTATGCGTATTGCCTGCATAGTAGGTGGATCTGTGAATCCTGATTGTCAAGCCAATGGTACCATCTTGGTAGGGCTGTGTGGTAAGCATAGGTAAAAAAATCACTGGCGGGATACTAAGTATAAATATAATTTTCTTTGGCTTTTACTGGTAGAGAAATAAGAGTACGTGTGGCGACGCCCTCGGCCCCGCTGGTGGCGGTGCCGCGCGCGCGCACATACCTGCGGCAGCAGGCTCCGCTGACACGCGCACTGCACACTCTCAGCCGGGTCGCCGTCGAAACGGACTCATTTAACTGTGCTCTGAGTGGATTCACAACATATATATTGTGTTACAAATAAATAATGTCAAAATAAGACGTCGACACTACTGTATTAGGGTAATAATATCCTGTAAAAGTAGATGTAAGAATAGAAAAAAATAAATAATAAAATATATAAATTATTTATACTTGGCCCTGCTCGCTGGTGGAGAGAACTACAGCTAGGTATGACTGGCTTTTCTTTAACTTTTGAACATGTGGCATTCGAAGTAATGTAGGTAACATGGGAGTTGGTTAATGTGGCTACTCGGTTACAAGTCCCTTCGAACAAATGACCCATCGGTCAAATAGCTTTTCGATCATCTGGTTGTGTGTACTAAGCCCTTCGGAATAGGTGTACCTAAGTAGGTAAGCAAGTGCTTTTAGAATATATTATACTTAGGACTAATATACTGACCCTAAATCAAGAATGAAAGGAGATGCCCGGTTATTTACGTATGTCCTTAAAAAATATAAACGCCGTCTCGCTTACATTCCTTAAGCAAGGGTGGCCGATGTGCAGGTACCAGGCAGATTTGAGGGCGAGCCTAAACATCGGACAAATTTCCAAACTCCGGAATGTAACTTGATGTGAGACTGTTCAACGTAAGATTCTTTATTAAGTTTTCAGGTATATGTATTATCGTAAGACTCAATTTATTTATTTTGTATAAACACTGCTGGGGTACTTACTAATGGTCATAATACATTTTTTTTAGCTTTCTAATGTACCATCAGATCGGTACTCGGCCTCCACTGAGAATATCCGGCGAAAAACTTTGCGGACTTGTCTTTTTTGTCTATTCATGTTTTTCATCATTTTTTTTATACATACATTTTTATTGTATTATGCAAAATCACTTATTTAAGTCTGCGATCCTGCTCCAGTGTGATACCTTACGACTGAGATATAAGACTAATAATAATATTTTAAAAGAATGATTCTGGGTGGAGCAGTCTCCACAAGCAGCACTCGTTTATAAGTATGACTACTTGAGCAGCTATCACTTCTCTCAACCATATAAAAGGGAAGAAAGTGACCCGCACCAAATAGCCACTGCAAGTATAGATTCTGGTGTTAAGTTTATTCAAATCCAAGACCGGTGGTCATCCGTACCTTTCTTTCATTATTTCTTTACTATGCGCCACTACATTAACGCGGGACGCAATAAAATACAAATAGTCATTTCATCATCATCATCATCATCATCTCAGCCTATACTTGTCCACTGCTGAACATAGGCCTCCCCAATCGCTTTCCAGCGTAACCGGTCCGATGCCACCTGCATCCAACGACTTCCTGCCATTTTCACAAGATCGTCGGTCCATCTGGCAGGCGGTCGTCCCACGCTGCGCTTGCCAATACGTGGTCTCCACTCTAGAATCTTTCTGCCCCAACGCCCGTCCGATCTTCGCGCTATGTGGTCCGCCCATTGCCACTTCAGCTTGCTAATCATAAGGGCTATGTCGGTGACCTTGGTTCTTCTACGAATCTCCTCATTCCTGATTCGATCACGTAGAGAAACGCCAAGCATAGCTCTCTCCATAGCTCGCTGAGCAACTCTGAGCTTTTTTATGAGTCAATAGTCATTTAAGGATACAAAATTTTTTTCGTACAATTATGATCATGGAAATGCGAAAGTGGAAGGATGTAGATACCGGCGAAGACCTAGACTATCTTACCATGACCATAGACCGAGTGGTATCTAAAGGACAAGTCAAGAGTCTCCGTAACCGGCGAGCGTGTATGAGACGAACTATGAGAGTGGACGAAGCCAGAGAGGTATGTAAGGAAAGAACCTGTTGGAATTCTGTACTCTCTGCCTCCCCCGCAAGGGAACTGGCGTGATGATATAGATAGATAGATGATATTAGAAACAGCCAACATAAAACATCGAACCCTTATCTATCTACGCCAGATCCCTTGCGAGATAGGCAGAAAGTACAGAGTTCCAACAGGTTCTTTCCATACACACCCAAATCCTTATTTCGACAGAAAATTAATGTTCCCGTAATTAAAAATCCAAATACGTACTGTGACAGATTTATTTTGTTATAAAATATCAGAATACAAGTACGTAAGTATAGGCAGAAAGAAAAGTAGGCAGAAAGTAGAATTCCAACAGGTCCTCTCCTTACAGACCTCTCTCGCTTCCAGACGTCACCTACTTCCTCCACCCTCATAGTTAGTCTCATACACACCCGCCTGTTACGGAGACTCTTGACCTTTAGACAAACACGGTCTATTTGGTCATAGTAAGAGTCTAGGTCTTCCCTGGTACCTAGCTTACACTTTCGCATTTTTAAATTAATAATGAGACAGTAAATCGTGAACTCGTGATGGCCATTTGCATTATGCACCAGACTACCGTGATAGTTAGGTACATATATCACTATTTGTACATATTATAATGTCACGTGGCTGTCTACATAGAATGACAACAAGAACGTGGATTACGCTTCCCTATTCGATCGCCAAGGAACATATTTAGATAACAAATGAGTCAGCTATACACCAAAAGCAATGTAAGTCTCGATTGTCCTTTAAAACTACCCTAGATCTTTGTAACAGCAACAGAAGTAGCAAATTTCTATAAAAATCCCAACCAACACTGAATTACGCAGCATATTTAATCTAAAAAGTAATCATAAGACTTTTAAATTCATGAAACGTCACAGCAATACAATTAGCATAACTTAAACATCAATATTGCAAAGTTACGTCACTAAGCAAAGTTATTTCACAATAAATACGCTTAATAAACAACCCTCGCGTACATTCAATATTGATTAAATGCATTTATCGTACATAGAACATACACGTGTCATTCTGAAAGCACTCGACCTTGGAATTCATTTATAACTATGTAGCATACATCAGCCTTACGTAATGATACCGTAAATGTATAAAATCGATCCCCGATTACCCAATACATGTCGAAATAACTACTTAAATCAAAGTTTAAATAGATAACAATGCGTAATTACGCGAACTCCTACTAATTAATACTTCTAAATGATGTTCATCGCAATAAAAAGTAACCTATAACTTATTAGTTGGTCGCGAGTGTATTTTTGTCGCGAAAAGCGTCGACGAAACGGTTTTATTCGTGTATAATGTTCAGAAAAGTTGTTTTTAACAAAGAAGAGTGAGTTCGTGTCGAAAATATGTATCGTGGAGAGGCCCGGTGCGATCGGGCGGATGTTATATAGCTACGTAGATAAAACCTTCCGCCGTCAGCAGCGCCCCTGGCGGTGGCCGAACCAAACAAACTTCATGCCGCGTACAGCCCTCGCAACAACTTTCTCTTGCGTGTATTACAATTTAATTGAATTTAATTTTATTTATTTTGTTCGGGTGTTATCTTTTTTTGGAATTTTGAGTTGGGGATGGGGTTATTGATGCCTTGACTTTAGTTTACGGTCAGAAAGATATAGAATTGTTATTAGATATTTTTTATTTATATATTTAGCTAAAAGAAGAGATGAACGATATTATATAAATAAGCTTTAAAATAAAAAGAAAACCTTACAAACATGGCGTGCAAGTCATAAGTATTTTTAATAAATATTAATTCTTACAGACTTATACTTGAAACTAAATCAATAATTATTTTTTTGTCTAACATTGCCTGTCGCTTCATTACTAGCCTTTTTTATATTTATAATAATAGTTGCTTGACAATAAGTATAAATAAATATACTAAAATGGAACTTACAACCGTCCAAAACGCTGGACATTACATTTGACGTTGAAAAAACATGTGTTTGTTCTCTAAGTCTGAAAAAAATGGGAACACAAAACTATGAGATCCTTCATCCTACGTCATTAATCTATCTATTTTATCATGTTAAATCCATTCTATTATATAAAATTTTATTTTAATGGGTTTAATATGTAAATGCATCTAGTGTTTGTTCTTTTATGTGATGTATCTTATATGCGGGTGTGTCTGTTTGTGTATATTTTATATTGATAAGGTGAAATAAAACTTAGCACAACATTGACTAAATCAATTTATTGAAACTGCAACTTTATTTCACTAAAACCCTTTGGCATGTGCCCATTCTTTTAAATCATTAACATAATCGCCTTTGACTTCTATAAATCTACTGAGCTCGTGGACACGAGTTTCTACGTATCTCTTATATTTTTCTTTCAAATAAGTTTTAATTTCATCATTTAACATCCATATATCCCCATCGATTCTCTTGACCTTTGATATTTTACGTAGGCCTCTATAGGTGACGTTTAAGTAGATTGGTAATTCATGGTTTTTTGTCCTGGATAAGAAGAAGGGAAGATCTTTTGCCTCTTCTTTTGGTGGAATCCAGCCAGAAGGATAACTTTCCTTAGGAGTAACGGCTGGAATTGTGTCGAAAGGCAAAAGCCTTTCTACGTAAGTCCATTCAGGCGGCTGTTTTACCACTTCATACTCGTACTGTTCTTTTATTTTTCTGACAAACGGCGAGTGTGAGTAGTTTGAGTACTTTTTTGCAAGTATTACCTGCAACAGATAAAGAAAAATGATAAAACAGGTTAAACAAACGTTATTTATATCATATACAGTTTGTATTATGAACTTAAAACAATCAACTATTACTTAAATAAAACTTGATGATTATCCAATAAAACGATGAAAAACAATTTTTATACATTAAGGTTATCGTATTTACATAAATAATAATCAACAATATAGAATAACAGATTACCCATCATTAGTCAATGTCATTCTGAAAATAAATATTTACGGCAAAAAAATATTTTATACGCGAGAAACTTGTTGGACGGGGTGTACACCCATAGTTCTGTCACATGTCGCGGTCAAAGCGACATTACGGCTCGACGCGAGTGAAAATATAATAAAATAATTACCGATTGTGGTCCCTCGATAAGTTTTGCACCCAAATCAGTCGCGTTGTTCAGGATCTGTCCAGTTTTTCCAGCAAAAAGTCGCGCAAACGCGCACCGTGATCGCAACACCGTCGCCATTTTGAATAGCGAATAGAGAATTGCTACAAGAGCAATAAGAACTATATTATTCGTTTCGAAGGAAACATTATGGCGGACGCCTGCAGTCATTTGGGCTTTTCAAAAATCATTTTCTAAGTTTAATCGCGTGTTTATATTGAACTTTTTCGCATATTATGGTGCGTTGTGTATCTAATTAACTGTTTATTGTGGTTTTTGGAGATTCCATTGGATAAATTGTGAGTATTTTGTGAGGACATTGCAGAGGTGCGCCACGGCTGGGGAAATGATTTGGTGCTTTCGTTCGCTCGACGCACACGCAGTCTCAGCTGTAGGTGGCGTTAGGTGTCAACCGCGACCTCACTACCAAAACATCGGGTTTTTCATGAATTTTCCGGCGCGATTTTCTCAGCAACAGATGATTTTAGTACTTATTTCGTCGAATATTTAACTTAAGCATAGTTTTGTTCGTCAAATTAAATGATTTTGAAAGGCCTTGTTGAATGAAATTAATGTCATAATAGTGCGCGAACTTGTTGATTACCGCGCGTTGGCTTTTGTTTACCACGATTTGTAGATTCGATTTATATGTGAATTGTGCCATAATACACGTTTAATTAACACATTGTACGTTCATTTATTATATTAACTCTAATTTAATTGGAAATAATCAGTGTTAGACTTGCTAGCTTACGAGTTGTTTACGATGTCGTTTTACGAACGTTTTTTAATACCACCATAGTAATTATGAGGTGGTAAGGGTGATTAACGGTCGCTTATCACGTTTCAGATCCAGATGGCACATTCAAAAGGCGTATTATGGCCCAAAGTCGTCCCAACACAAAAGTCAAAGAGTCACTGAGGCAGAGAACTTTAAGTTTCGTGACTAAAGACGACAGTTGTGATACCTCCACAGAAGAGAGCTTCACAGATTCCAATCTACCAGACACTGACACTGAGAGCCAGTCCGGAGACTCCAGCAAGGACAGAGCACAGACCCGGTCCCGTGCCACCTCATCGATCCATCTCAGATCGACCAATAAGAGTAAAGCTGACAATCAGCTCTTACCTGATGTCGGAAGAACGGGATCATCTCCCACCACACATTCCAACATGAAAACTAAACAAACTAAAGAGGAACAAGATAAAAGTATCGATGAAGACTCAATAATAGAACCCAAGACTCGTGCCCGCAAGAAGGCTTCGGACATCAATGATGAGGAGAAGAAATCCACCCAGGATGAGCCTAAGACTTCCAAAGAAACTAAGAAACCAATAAATAAGCCTAAAGCTGTTGTTAAGAAGCGACCTTTGGGTATCAGGAAAACACTTAGAAGCAAAAAAGCTCTTGTTGTTAAGGAAAAAGTTAAGAAAGTTATAAAGCAGTGTGTCAAGCGAGGAAACAGCAGGAAGGCTGCAGTGAAAACTGAACCTGAAAATTCTCAAGAAAAAGAAACCGTCCCATTGATACCGGCTTCAGAAATCAAGAAGGAGCCCATTGACGATACCACACCTAACTCAAGATCTTCAAGTCCTAAGACAGCTGGTCGAAGACAGAGAGTCAGTTCAGACATGGCTATGATGAAGACAATGCTTGGTGACTCACCAAGTAGTCTGGTACTGGGTCCACGCACCAGTCCATATTCAATGCGCTCGGAAAGAAGCAACAGTCCCTCTCTGTTCGAAGGGAAAAATCTTCGAAGCGGAAAACCTCGGAAAGTCAAGAACAACTTACTAAATGAAGTTGTTATGAAAGAACAGAAGAAACGGCGCAGATTATATTCAGATTCAAAGACTTCAGACACAACAGAAGCTCCTGAAGACACCAAGAAGATGAAGAGGGGACGCTCATGCTCACGTGATGGCAGTGAGATCTCTAAATGCTCAGACAACACTGAATCGGACTTGAGTATGAGTGAGACTCTGAATGACACTGACAGCAAGGAGCTAAATAAGAAACTAGATAAATCTAAGACTGACCTAGATATAGATATTGAAAATAATGTACAGATCTCTACTATTGAAAAAGTGCCTTCGCTTAACATTGACTCTAAACTAGCTGAAACCAAACTGGATGTGGAGCCTAGTTGTATTGAAAAGAATAAGAAGAAACTGAGCTTAAAAAGGAGTACTTCATTAGACTCGGACAACAATAATAGTAATAGGATAAAATTAGAGAATATAAATACATCAGAAATAGAAGACAAGTTATTGTTGAAGACTGATAACGATACGCTTTTTGAAGCTCGAAGTAGTATATTGACTAGTATGTCTAAGACTTTCAATTCAAAGGAGGTGTCCAAGAATATGAGGAAAGCGCGCCGAGGAAGGAAGGTAGCGGCTGCAGCCAGAACGGTCCCTAGTCCAGCAACTAAAAACTGCATTACTAGTACAATAACCAATGATACAGATGACAAACCAGAGACAATAGATACCCTATCGAAAGAGATCAGTGATCTTATCAATGATCTAGATCAAAATATAGACCGGGACCATGAAATGGCCTCGGAATCAAACCCTGTAGATAGTACACCTGACCAAATGCAAACAAAGACTGTTACTAAATTCTATGGCCTTGCCAAACCCTTAAATAATGGAGACAATCTGCCTACACCTGAAACTCCTGTAAAAGATAAGGACAAGGATGTTGAGTTAACGATAAGCAGTGAGAACACTCCTTCGAAAAATGAAGAGAGTGAAAATATAAGGCTTCATTATGAAGAAGATTCATTGGAAAAACCTTCAGAAGGATCCAAGATTGAGATCATTTACAAATGCAGTCCTGTAGCAAGCATTGATAAACTAATGGATAGACTGAAGGAATTCGAAGAGTTTGATAAGAGAAGACAGAGACAAGAGTTAGAGTCGAAAGTGAATGATAATAAATCAGTTATGATGACAAATGATGTGGTATTAATACCAAAATCTGGCGACATTAAGCCCCTTAAAGACATACAGTCTGTTAGGTCACCTGAAAAACCACTTGAAAAGGAGAATGTCCTGAGTTGCTTTGAAAATAACTCTGCAATTTCGATAGTTAAGAGAGATCATGTTAGAAAATCTGTGGACGTAGAGCTACCTAATTCAGTAACATTAATAAAAAGGAACAGTTTCAGCGCTAGAAAAGAGTCAACAAGCTCCAATCATTCGAAAGAGTCTGACGCTATCAGCATATTTGAGAAATCTCTAGGCAAGGATGTTACATTAACAGAAATCAGAAAATCTGTTGATAAGTCTGCACCAGCCACACAAGTTGATTTGCATCAATTTGCTACTCTACATCCTAATAATCCTACTCAGAGTCTTGTTGGGGTAGTATTAGATTCCAGCCAGATTTCAATAACACCCCGTGTGGTTACAGACTCAAAAGTAACTAATGACGTCAAGATCATTACTAAGAGGAAATCCAGGGAATCTATTTCCTGTAAATCATCAGAATCTGCAAACGATGGAGAAAATATGGCTACAATAGAGAAGATAAAATCTCCAGCGCATCCAAATATATCACCAGCTGTATCTATAACACCAGCACCAGTTGCTATTAAGTCTCCTGAGACTGTATCTATAACACCAACACCAGTTGCTATCAAATCTCCTGAGACTGTATCTATAACACCAGCACCAGTTGCTATCAAATCTCCTGAGGCTGTACCGGTTGAAACTGAAGCGCTGCCTCCCCCAGTGGAAACCATTAAATCTATTGAAGACATCGCTTCTGAAGTTTCAAAAGTGGAAAGCACTTTACCGGAGCCAGTTCAAGAAGAAACTAAAATAGATACTCCAGTTGCAATAACTGAAACTCTGACTGAAAAAGAACCCACCATTACTGAAACTGAAGAGAAAATTGAGCCTCAGCCAGAAGAATCTAAAGAAGTTACAGAAGAGAAACCAGAAGTAGTCGAAACTAAGCAGCTTGAAGAAGTAAAGGCGCAAGAAAATCCAATTCAAGCAGTGAAAAGTCCAAAACCAAGCAAATCAGCTCGGAATTCAACCGAATCCCAACCAGGACCGAGTAATATGATAATAGAGACTCCAGAAAGTCAGAAAAGGAAGGAAAATGTTCTACGAACACTTGGTCTACTCACACACAAAGCCGCAAAAGAAGCTAAGATTGAGAAACTGAAAGAAAAACAACGGATTTACGGGAATTACAGTGGGATGATGAGTAATAAAAGTAAGGCTGCTAAGTCTGGAGACTACACCGGGACTTTGAAGACTGTGATCAAGTTGAACCGGAGCGTTGGGGAAAGAGATAAGAAGAAGCACAGAAGCTCTTTGAAGATGACGTTTCAGAAGAGCAAATATAGGGGGAAGCCGACGCCGGAGGTGGGAGAGGCGGCCAATGAGGACGATGCCTATTACACCATTGAGAGGCGTGAGGTTAGAAATCCTTTTTAAAAACATTTATTTAACTTGCAATGTTTGTTTAGGTCGAATCTAAATTAGAAGCACTTCCACTTATCCTACGGAGTTGAAATTTGTCATTTTGGTTAAATTCCGATGACAAAACATGATCTGATCACACCCAGGATTGGCCCCAGACGAAGGAACTCAACGCCCAACATCTTAGTCAAGAAATTTTGTATTGACATTTAATTTTGATTGTCGATTTAAAATTGCACCAATACCTACATAATAATATTATATATAATAATAATAGCCCTGTTAAGAAACTGTCCCACCCTTGAGCATGGGCCTCCTCTTACATTGGGAGGATATAGGCCATAGTCCACCACGCTGGCCCGGTGCGGGTTGGTGAACTCCACATACCTTCGAGAAACTCTTAGGCATGCAGGTTTCCTCACGATGTTTTCCTTCACCGTTAAAGCAAGTGATAATTAGTTTTCAATATGTACATGCTTTCGAAAAGACAGAGGTGCGTGCCTGGGTTTGAAGCCATTACAAAAAAAAGCAGTGATACCCTAGACCTCTGACTTTGCAGTCCAACCACTAGGCTATCACTGCTTTTTTTTGTAATAAGTTATTTACTTTTACCGAACTAAGGCCCACTTGCACGAGCCAGGGTAAGCGTTACTAACTTGACGTTATAACGTTAAGTTGGAGGCAATTTTAGTTAGTTAGTCAACGGCTACAACTCACTATTGTAGTCGTTAAATCAAGTTGGAAGCGTTAAAGTCGGCTTGATAAGTTCCAACAGCTGGTATCTATCAACTCACCACCAATCTGCTCTGGGTCCTCGAGGTGGACTAAGACATTATGAGAATATTTGGTTAGTCTAGTGGCATAATGCGCGTAGAGATACGACCTCGTAGGACCAAATCATAGGTCGAACAATGCATTATATTCTATCAAATAATTCTCACTATCAGCCTCGAATCAGGAATTGTGCTTGGTAAAATGACAATAGGCTCGCCGCTCATAACACTGCGACCTAACATCATCGGGGAATATAGGCGTCTATCTGGTCTATTGGCGAATAATGCGCGTTGCGACCACGAGGTCAGGAGAGTCCTGGGTTCAAATCCTAGGTCGGAAAAATGTAGATTTTCCATCGAAAAATTCCGGTACCGATATATAGTAAAGGTTTGCCCCCTATTATCTGGTGCCTAACATCGTCGACGAAAAGTGGATGTATGGAGTACACCTCTGCCTCCCCCGCTTGGAGAATATAGGCGTGACGGTGTGCTCTAATCAAAACCAGTCATATCTAATATCCCCATCTCACGGTTGGGATATAGAGGCGACCTAATATCATTGGCCAAATTTGGATGTACACAGTGTACTTCTGTGTGTGCTTAAACAATATCATGTGTATTAACAACTTGTCTGTTTGTCTGCAGGGCGCGACTGGACCAACTGATGGTGGGCACAGAAAGACACATTACAGTAATCGTCTTAACAACCATGGTGTGTGGACACATTCACCCCGCTACACTGTCGCTACATGCAAACATTACCTCACCTACATTACATTCAGCCCACTTGTATGTCCACTTCCCTGCTTTCTACCACAGTTAACATATGTAAACAGTTAATCATCTGAGTCCTAGTTCTCCAAATAGGAGTCACGCAGACAGACGCGCTTTATGCGGTTTCGTAGCAGCTCTCAGAGGGTACTACCCGTTAAACCCGTCTAAGTAGTGACTTGTACTCAAGTATTTACTTAGTGCATAATTTTTATTCCACAATCATACAAGGATCATTTGGCCCGCGGCCAAAATCGGAACTATCGCTGTCATCAAGTGGAATGTCACTTAATGAGTCACAGAGTTGCCGTTTTATATGAAACTTACCCAATGTCTTTTTAATTAGATAATGTGTCACCACCTGTTGGAATATTTCTCTGGAACTAGGAAAAATTTACTCAATGATAACCTTAATTATAACCAATGATAACCTGTCAATGCCATCCATATCCAATGTCAAAAGTTAGCCAAGTATAGAACTTTAAACACATGACGTTACTTGGCTAAGTAAATTCTTAAGACGAAGTAATGAAATGTCTACCTAAGATACTGGTGTAAGTGTTTATATATCGTCGGTCCAGAGAAAAACTAGCGTAACTATTCAAATGTCGAATTGTTGAGGAGACCGAAATAAAATAAATAATTGGCACTTTCAAGTTTATTAATGAATTATTAATAAATAAAAATCTTTAGAAATATATTATCAGAAACTATTTAAAACGTTAACTATTTAAAATTTTAAATTAGTGAAATTTCAGATTGGTTAGTTTACTGCTGTGTCGAGGATATTATGTTAACTGTGGTTCTACCGCGCAATTGGACTGAATGTAAAGTAGGGATTAAGCTTGGTTTACACTAGACGAGTTTCTCAAAGACATAAAAACGGTAGCGAGAATTGGCAAAAGTTCTCTCTACGCGCAACTTATGTCTGTGCATTTGTTTCGAGAATTCTCTTGACAGGGGATTAGAGATATTGCGGTCGAGAAACTATTCTCATGTGTATAAAGCTTTAGCGTTCACATTTTCGATTTTTTTATATAAATAGTTGTTTGCGCGAGTTTGGAATTTGCCTCTTAGTTTATTGATCGAGCTAGTTAACCAAGTTATTTTGATTGCCTTAACTGAGCAAGAATTCAACAAACTTGAACTTAAGGTACCTATCTGACTATGAATATTACATTGATAACATTAAAAAAAAAAATGGCGAGTGAGTAGGAAAAATTTATATGGATAAATTTTAACATGATCATAGAAGTGTTTCTAAATGAATTTTCCTATGTAATATAATAATACTTTATTCAGGGGTTTAAGTTGAGCTTTGTATTTCCAAGAAAGATATAATTAAATACTTTTTCACTAATTACAGTTTAGTTAAATAACTTAATATTATTTTATCACGCGAAATGACTGCGAAAATGTGGACGAAAAATTTTGAGACTGTTCCATTCATACAAACGCCTTTACAACGTTATATATTTGTGCCACATTGAAGTAATTTTTAGGTCCGTGAAATTCATAAAAATATTACCCAATTTTTTACAAAACATGTTTGCATCTAGTGACATGCATTGCCAGTTTTATCAAAATTTGAGTCAAAATTCCTTTCACATTTTTTAATTTGCCTATTTAAAAAATATTATAATACTATTAAGTATATCCTACTTTAATTTTGATAACTGACAATGCAAAATGAGAATGACTAATGGCTGGTTTCAATATTTTACTCAAGGATAGATTTGCCTACTACGGATAGAATTTTGTCATATTTTGTATGGAAAATCTGTCAAAATTTTACTGCCAGTAAGCAATAGATTTGCTCCATAAGTTAAATATTGACACTGGCCATAAATAATTAATAAAATTAAGCTTTTACTCTGCATGAATTTTCTAATTTTACTTACCTATACTTACCGCCTTACAAAAATAGTGCCTAATCAGAATTGTTCGCATTTCTTTGGATTCTCATTTTTATAATATAATAATATCAGCCTATACTGCCCACTAGGCAAAGGCATCCTCACAAATCGAGGTGAGAGAGATTAGGTCATACTTCTACCACGCGGACCCAGTGCGGATTGGTGGAGGCAGGTTTGTGGCCAACTGCTGTTGGAACTTATCAAGCCGCCTATTAGGCTTCCAACTCGGCTTAACGACTACCACATTAAGTGGTAGCCAACGGCTTAACGTGCCTTCCGAAGCACGGAGACGCTCGAATATGAAAATGCCACGAACGGTCACCCATCTCGGGCACCGAGTCGAACGCTGCTTAACCTTGGTAATCGGTAAGAATACCGCGGTCGCACAGCGCTACGAACGCCTCATTTTTAATTCTGTAAATAGAACTTTTGTAGGACCTGCGTGTTAGGTATGAAATTATGTCCAATTTGGGGGTAATCAAAGGCCTTAGAGCCACTTTCTGACCGAGCCCCTGAAGTTGAATATTTCTTGGCTAGGATCGATAAAGATTTGCTGTATTATAGTTTGGGTATATGTAGAGGGTAATTTCTTTCTATATAAGTCTAAAGACGTTCGCTGCCCTTCCCAAAGATTTTGCTTTTCCATCGTGGTCTTTGCACACACCCGTCATGGGCATGCTTCGGGGCAACGGCTCCCTGGCCAAGGTATCATTCGCCGGCCATTAATATGGCCGGGTCCTTGAGTTGGGATTGTAAGTCCAGTGATGAGGCGGAGACTCGTAGATCCCGCGAGGGGGGGCATCTTTAGAGTGTTCACGCCGCACTCCGCGACCAGCCCTGTCAGGTGGAACCTATGGCGAACTACAGGAAGCTCGACAAAGCGGTCAGAAGGAGGCGGCGACTTCTCGAGGTCCCTCTTCTTTCTTCGCCCGGTAGCGCGATACAGCACCACTAGGAAGACCTAGCGGGCAATCAAACGCCACCGGGATGTTTTTGCTTCTCCCCATCCAGTTTTTGACTTATCAGGTCATCAGTCCATCGCGTCCACTCCACTTCTTCCAGCACATATTCGGCGCTCCAGAACTTTCCTAACGGCCGTCAGTTCTGCGGGCGATGTGCCCCGCCCACTTCCACTTAAGTTTGACAATTTTATGACTTTGGTTCTCCTCACTTCTAATTTGATTTCGCAGGGAATCTCGCAAGTTTTGCTTTCTCTAATGGACTTTGGGCAATAAATTTTGGCTTTGGATAATACGAAAATGTGTTTGTTCTTTGATTTATCGACGGCTCAGTATAGTCGTTTGTGTGTAGGCTAATCATAGTCGCGGGTTCGAACTTATCACGAAAGAATTGTTTCGGTCTGGGTGTTTGTGAAATTCACGCTTCCACGATACGGGAATAATTCCAAGCAAAACATATATTTATGAAACGGAAAATACTTTGTCAATTTTTAAAAGTTTTTTTTTTACATCATTTAACTAACTTAAATGCTCGTTGTTTTTAACAGGTGTCTTCATAATGATTTTTATCGTAAATTTAAGAAAACTACATTTAAATTTTGCACGATTTTTGTAAGACCCATAACAAAAAAAAATGCACATTGCAAACAGGAAGTTCCGTTGATTTTCCGAACGTGATGTCCATTAATATTTATAAGTGGACGGACGCTAATATTTACATGAATATTTATATTGGTCGGTTTGTGCGCCGTATTTTTGCCACATTTAAAGCCTTTATTGGTTTGAAATATTTGATGTTATTTTTAAACCCTTTAACCCAACCACCGCAGTCGGATTTATCCGACAAATCAACGATAAAGTGACAAGATCCCGAGTGCGTGATCTAGGTAGCGCGAAAACGAATTTTATTTTAGATGCATTATAATAATAAAATTGGTTGTTTTAAAAATGTTTTTATACTTGAGGTCTTAATATTTCACCACCAAAATGTTTTCGTGCCCTCACCGCCCCTGTCATATTTATCCGGTGGGTTTTTTTTGGCGTTCGATTATGCCGATGCATTATTACATCGGCAAACCAAGTATTTTGTTTGGCAAAAATAACAGTATCACATGGCTGTTAAAATTCGGGTATTATACAAAACTAAGAGCCTATAAGTATCTCAAATTGAAAAAATAATTGTCTGTGATCTAGATTTTTATAAAGATAAAAGTCTAGATCACTATAAATCATCACGCTAGATCCCTTGCGGGTAGATAGGTCGAAATATACTACACCGTAATCAATTTTGAGATACTTAAACTAGCGGCACCGTGTGATGACACTGACACTTTATAACAGATAATATTTACGGAAAATATTGAGCGTGCAAACATCTAAGGCGTCATTGCCAATGCACAACCACGGATGATGATCGAGTATTAACTTTTGTAAACTGTAAAAAGTGCCATCGTATCATGCCGCTATTTTAATACGTCCATAACTCGTTTCGACCTGCATGCGTTACCTCAGTGCATGGCTTTATAAGATCTCACATTGTATATATTTATGTTCGTTCTATGTTTATATTCTCGACACTAGATTAACGTGTTTCATGGTACCAAGACACATAATTAGTAGTAACTACCGGCACAATATGATGGCACTTTTGACAGTTTACTATAGTCAATATTACGGAAATGTTATGTGCGTATAAGCCTCAAAAGTTCCTCCATTAAAGTTGCGTAAAATTGACTTCAGTGATCCGATATCGGCGAATCAGTCATTGTGTCGGCCAATAACAAAACAGTCTAAGGCTGCCAGTCCACGTCGTTTTACTTCAGAGCGGAATGAATGGGGCGGAGCTAGAAAATTATTCATCCACCACCGAAAGAGATCCACTCCAAAACAAAAGCGTTTCCAAAGCTCGCCGACGACCGGTTTTTATCTGCGACCACTAACAGGTCACCAATCCGCCTTATACGCCACTTTACGTCTTCTGTTTCGTGGCCGCCACTCGAGAACCTTTATACGTCAACAATAATATTGAACAAAATCCGGGAAATGTGAATTATAATGTTTAATATTTTCGTAGCTCCGCTCCAGTGGATGGTCAGTCTAGAGGCAAGCTTACACCTTTTAAAATTCTACCACATTTTTAGTACTCAAGTCGAAAGTCTTCAACAGACACAGAAGCAGCTCCGGAGCCCGTCGAGCCCAAGGAGACCCTGAACCTGGTAATCCCGGAGAAGGCGTCCTCGTTCAGCATCCACCCTGGCCGGCTGTGTATGGACCAGTGCTTCTACTGCGGTGGCAAGTTTGGCCTCTTTGACACGCCCTGCCATATCGCACAGATCAAGAGCTCTGAGAGACAGAAGAAGGTTTTAGACAGTGAGTATCACTTTTTTCTTTTTGTTTTATCCCAAAAGCTTTCGACAGTATACAAGTATGTGGAATTGTAATACCATTGTTATTAGGAAGTGTCTACAGCTAGTAAAAGCAACATTCATACTATACCTATTGACGGCCCAGTCGAATATATCCGACAAATATTGTAACGTTTATTTGATATTCTATCTTGTGACCCGGAATTGGAATATCACGCTGAAAGCTGATTTTATAAATCAGTCTAAACAACTCTTCCTCTGCAACTTGTAATTTTTTCATGTATCTTATTTGTATTATTATTTTATTAATTTCTTAAATATGATTTCTTATAAAATATACACATAAATACAAAATACATCAGCGAAAGCGAGGTCTACGGCTGAAGCTACCGGCGGTTTGGGCTCCACAGTCATTATTAGTATTACTTTCCCATACAATCGATCTACTGATCTATTTATATGGAAAACTAAAACACAACTTCCGGCATGAAACCACAAGTCTGGGTCACCCTCTATTAAAACAATTGAGGGTGCAAAGCACATATCTGAATAAAAATACTATGAACAAATATTACATTCTGTCGGATAAATACGACAGGGGCGGTACGAGCTCGTAAACATTTCTCGGAGAAATCCGACCGTGGTTAAAGGGTTAACAATAGCTTGCTGAGCTCTGGTTCTTGTCTAATAGATGAAGAGAAGCTGACCATAGACAGCTGCCTCTGCGATGCGTGCTATAGGCACGTGGACCGCCGTGCCAACTGCCCCTACTACCGCAAGAGGCCCCTCGGCAGGCAATCTGATGTCTTGCTGCCCGCACCACAGCATAATATGTAAGTAGTGATCTGTGACTAAGGAGGCGTTAGTCGTAGTGTCCCTTGGTCTAACTGCCCCTTCTACCGCAAGAGGCCCCTGGACGGGCAACCTGATGTCTTGCTGCCCGAACTACAGCATAATATGTAAGTAGTGATCTGTGACCAAGGAGGCGTTAGTCGAAGTGCCCCTTGGTCCAACTGCTCTAACTGATCGCAAAAGACCCCTCGGCAAGCAGCCAGATGCTTTATCACTCGCACCACAGCACAATATGTGAGTAATGATGCTGTGATTAGATATTTATTAATCTAAGTGCCTCTTGAATTAACTGCTCTTACTACCCCAAGCGTCCCCACGGGAAGTAATGTAATTTCTTTCGGTCCGCACCACAGCATAATAATTTGTGAATAGTGAAGGTGCGACCATCATGTAGACAGTTGGCTCTTTATGGACAGGGCACTTATACTAACTGCTATAACCTCAAGCAGACCCTCGGGAAGTAATCTACGGTCCTACTGACGGCACCGCAGTATAATATGTAAGTAGTGATGCTGTGACCATCAGATATAGCTGGCTCTTTAGACAAACTGCCCCTGCTACCTCAAGCGTCCCCTCGGAAAATAATCTAATGTCTTGCTGCCCGCACCACAGCGCAATATGAATGGATTAAGGATATACGCGGTTGGGGATACCATACAATACAATTTTGCTAGTTATGGTATCCATTATGGCTTTGATAAGTAAAAGATTATTTTGTTATTGTTAGATTTGTGCTGTAGGATATCTATATTAGATAAATAAATCACATACAATGGTCCACGCTTTTCAAACGTATGTCAATAAGGCCACTGGGTTATACGTTCTAGTGTCTTGTTATCACGAGTTATATGGTTATATATAATATAATATCAGCCAATACTGCCCACTGCTGGGCAGTGGCCTTCTCTCGCAAATCGTGGTGAGAGAGAGGTCATTCTCCACTACGCGAAGCGTGGATTAGTAGAGGCAGGTTTGTGGGCACCTGCTGTTGGAACTTATCAAGCCGCCTAAAGGGCTTTCAACTCGACTTAACCATTATCTCATCAAGGGGTATCCAGGACCAATGCCTTTTCGAAGCATGGAGACCGACCGAGTCGAATACTGCTTACCTTGGTGATCGGGAAAAACACCTTAGTTATGACGGTATATTTCCCTACACAGTCAAACAGAGAAACCCTCCAGTCCCCCCTTGGAAGAGGAAAGTGAAGAAGAGCCCGCGGCGCCGGCGACTACTGCGGGCAGGATCTGCACGTGCCACACGGAGGCCTGCTCCGCGCCCGCAGACCACTCCATCCGCCGCAAGTGGCTCATCAAGATGAGGAGCAGCGTCAACAAACTGGTCAGTCCACACACTTTCAGACCTCAGATAATGCTGATGTAGAAGATTTTAGCTACTGATTAATCTTGCACACGCATCTAACTGTAATTTATAAATAACATTTAGATGCGTGGGAGCATATATGCCCAATACTCTATATTACCACAACTTGTGAATGCTGATTTGTTGCCCTAATAAAATAGAGACAACTAAAAAAGCAATAATATAAAAAATTAAGCTTTATAAGTCTTGAAATTTGAGTGCTTTCTAATAATCATATTTTGTGAGTTGTGTCAAAGGCGCAGCTGGCCATACATAACGGAGTGCTTGTCCCAACGCTGTTATATGGCAGCGAGAGCTGGGTATGTAAGAAGGAGAATGAAAGTAGGATAAATGCGGTGGAAATGCGAGCTCTGCGGAAGATGTGCGGAGTGAAGCTGATCGACAGTATTTGCAAGAGCGTAGTAAGGAAGCGAGTAAGTATGAAAGATAGTATCGGTGTAAAGATGAGAAAGGACATACTCCGTTTGTTCGTGCATATAGGAAGAATGTAAGAAGAAATAATGACAAAACGGGGAAGACCTAGACTATCTTACCATGACCAAATAAACCGAGTCTTATTGAAGGAAAAGTCAAGAGTCTCCGTAATCGGTGAGCGTGTGTGAGACGAACTATGAGAGTGAAGCCAGAGAGGTATGTAAGGAAAGAACCTGTTGGAACTCTGTACTCTCTGCCTACCCCGCAAGGGTACTATATATTTTTAGAAGGTTCCCACCTGATATTTCCACCAAAAACAGTTATTGAAAGGATGCTGTCTGATATTGCACGCACTCATTCATCTTCATGTTCTGATTATGTTTTCCTTGTGCTATTTACGTCTACGCGCTAATGGGATTTAGCTATACCTACCTACCAATAAGTGGTGGTAACAGGTCCGCCTCTATCAAACCGTATTGCTGTCTTTACATAGTTTTTCCTGTATTCGGTTTTTTGATACTTACGTCTCCTTTGTGTTATCTTCAAGTGTTCGCTAAGTGCATTGTACATTTTTCCCCACTATATAATAAATGCGTCGGGTATAAAGTATTAGCTTTATATCTTACGGTGACCACCCAACAAGACAGTTTTTATGGTGGAGAATACTGAATCACTTGAGTTTTATACTATAAAGGACATTGTTCTGCGCCAGTACATGTATTGCCCCATACCCAACAGCAATGAAAAAATACTTGTATAATTTCAAATCACCCATAAATTCTCTTAATACATTTATTATTAAACGGAAAAGCGGGGGAATCGCAATATTGCACAAAAAATATTAGATTTTGAGGTTATAATTGAGTAGCCATTAATACGTGTGTGACATTCAGTAAAGATGTCGGCGACTTCGATATAAGTACTTACAATACTTTAAAATATTCGTTTGAGATTGCAAATTGTCCGTTAGATACGGATATTAGCCATTATTTTAATAAAATAGATAAATAATGATGGCATGGGTCAAATGTTTGTTGGCTCTGGGGCAATTTTCGACAATGTCCTGTATCTTGAATTTAAATGTCACCTACAAAGGCATTTTTTTTTAAACGTAGCCTAGTAGTAACTAGGATTTATTTCTGTGTCGTGGATGCGTTTACAGACATGAAAATACACATACACAAATACCCAGACCGGAACAAATAATTGTGGATCACACAAAGATTTGTCCCGTGCGGGACTCAAACCCGCGACTATTAGACGCAGTGGGCTTAAGCTTAAGCTGTTAACCACTGCGCTAAATCGTCCGTCATCCGTCGTCCGTCCGCTTAAAAGATGTTTGTAAAAAAGAGATGCTTACATCCCTTTGCATTGTTCGAGCGGTAACGATTTAGACGGTCAAATTTCAGATGGGCCATCGTAAGTGACATACGACGGGAGCGTTTCTGTGCTTAGATAGGACGTTAGTTAATAAAACTTAAGAATGACAGTGTACATAACATTGTCTGGGTATTTTTGTACAGTTGAAGCTGAAGGGCGACTATCCGGGGCTGCATACGATCCCGCTGTGCGCCGCTCACCACCGAGCCTTGGCGCCACTCATGGCGTGTGCCCTGTGCACCCGCCGGCTTACTAAGCACCATAACGTGCACTTTATACACCACGTAAGTATGACATATATACATATTTTTTTATGAGAAGAGATGGTACTAGAGACACATTCCATTCTATTAATACTGTATACAATCGTTAAGTGGAATGCGGTGGTTCGGGGAGTTGATAGCTACATATGGTGCAGGGCTTCTTGGAGCTGAACCCGTACCTGAGGCTGGCCGGCGTGCCCGTGCAGTTCGGCGAGCGGCCCGTGCTGTGCAAGGCCTGCCGCTACTACTGCACGCTGCTGCAGCGCCCCGGGCATAATGATGCATATGCCACCAACTACAGACGCAAGTGAGTTACGAGCCTAACATATTAACTTATATAATTTTTTTTATAATTATAGCTCCGTTAAGAAACTGTCCCACTGTTGGGCACGGGCCTCCTCTCAAACTGAGAGTGTTTAGGCCAAATATCTTAACGGCAAAAACATGCAGAATATCTAACAAAGAAGATTCCCAAAAAACAAGAAACATGTTATGCGCCTAACCCCGGTTAAAAGCGATACGAATGTCTCACTGATGTGTTACCAAAGACATCGCGTGACGTTACAAAACGTCGCCAAATATCTTACCGTCACAAATATCCAACATAAAGGGAACTGAAATTGCGCGCTTAACATACATTACCCGGTTACATACGTACTAACAATATAAAGACAGCGTGACGTCCCCAAGACGTCGCCAAATGTCTTGATGCCTTTAAATCTTGATCTCAAAAATATATAAAATAAAAAGCTCACTGAAATAATTGCTTGTACGTAATTGTTAACCTTTCATTCCAGATTACTTCAAATATACAAAATAGAACTACCACCCGAACTGGAAAGCCAGAGAGAAGAATCCGCCCTACAAGACGAACTTTCCAAGCAAAAGAAGAAACAGCGAGCCAAATCCAAGCAAAGAAAGTCCACGGATCCAGACAAAGCTGACAGCGAGTCCTCCGAGAGAACCAGCGAGAGTACTCCAGAGAAAGAGAAACTTAAAGAAGAAAATGAAACAAGAGAACCGGCTTTGGACGAAGATATAGAAAGTTTAATATCTTCAAATAAAATACTAGTACCAAGTGCTGCTAAGACGAATGAATCTGCTCCACAAAGCGACGGTTCTGAAGCGGAGAATAACTGCGACATGGACTCCCCCATGATACCCTTAGACAAACAGACAGAACTACAATATTTATTACAGAAGCAAAACAACCCAGCCCAATTCCTATCAAAGACAAATTTGACGCAGAAACAGAGGAATATAATGAAGCTCCAAACTCTATCTGGGATACAGAAACCTGGACATCAACATAGAATAAACGAGAAGAACGCTAAAAGGATACACAAATTGGGACAAATTGTGATCCACACAGACAAATCGAGGTCTGA
This sequence comes from Phalera bucephala, assembly GCA_905147815.2. NCBI lineage: Eukaryota > Metazoa > Arthropoda > Insecta > Lepidoptera > Notodontidae > Phalera > Phalera bucephala. The sequence continues at coordinate 2,781,648 of LR990620.1, read as the reverse complement.
AGACGAAGAGAAAACGAGAGATGGTATTCCTATACTTAAGAATATCTCTCTGAATGATGAATGTACTATTGAAAGTATACCAAATAAACGCCCAGCTGATATAAACACTTTGAAGAACAAATGGCAGATGTCCGAAAGCTTTACCCAAGTTAAGAAAAACTTGAGTGAACTATCCAAGAATAAAGACCATAAGAAATTACCTGAAGCTAAATATTCCAATCCGGTTAAAAGATTGGAAACTAATCCTTCTATATCTGTCCGGGAGTTATTCCCGGGCGAAGAAGAAATGAATTTGCAATGTAACATAGAGTTCAACAATGTGAAAGGCGTTACCCCAGAAGGCTGGGAGAAGTGTAACACTGTGATACAATATGATGTTGAGACTAAGAAACTGTGGCACGAACTTCAAAGGCCTTACGGCAATCAGTCCAGCTTCTTAAGACACCTAATTCTTCTTGAAAAGTACTTTAGAGGTGGTGAATTAGTTCTGTCCCAGAACGCGTCTCCCCACGCTGCGAATTACAGCGATTCAATTCAAAGCAGACTCAGAGCGTATGATAACATAGTCAGTGATGCTCCAAGGCGTAGTGAGCCTTCGATAAGCTTGATAGAATTCAGGAAAAAGCCATCAATGAATGGCAAAAGCTTGCTAAAGTCTAACCAAAATGATACAGAAAAAGAAAAGAAATTCATGCCTCCACCCTGCATTTTGCCTAAGTCGAAACCTAAGGTAGACAAGGCTAAGTCGAAACCGTTGCCTCCAGAGTTGATAGCGATTAACACCCCCAATGCTCAGGGCCGAAAGGCTATACAGAATGTGCTTCATAATATTCAGCAGTTAGTGAAGGGTGTGTCGGCGTCTGATCCCACGGAGATCGCAGCTGCGCCTCTGCCTGCCCCCAAGTTTGAGCCGCAGAAGGAGAAGAAGGAAGTAGGGAAGAAAGAAGAGACACCGAAGAAGTCTAAGCCGAGCAGTAAGCCGTGGAGGCCCACGCTTATGCCCATTACGCCGGTGAGTTTACTAATACTCGTTAATACTCGTCGGAAAAAATATCATGTGTGGTAAGATTTTGGCGTTTGTTTTGGGTTTAAAATAAAACAAACAGTTTAAAAACTGAGCACTAGTATACTTTATGCCGATGCCGTCCAATTTACATTATAGTAGTCACTTCTCACACAGATTAGTCAATAGATTACATTAAAGAAAAATTATGTAAAATTGCCAGTATCTTAGTGCACCAGCAGAATAATATTTTTTAATAAACACTGCTCATTTAATAAAATAGACGCTAGCTTACCCTTCTTGATGATACAAAAATGTTTGTAATTCATCATCGGTATTTCTTTTGTGTATTTTGGCATGAAAAATTTATGTTTGTAAAATGCGTCTAATATGCAGGAATAATTCCTGAGTCAGCGTTCTTAACCTTTAAACTCACTAAGCGACAAATTTGTCTCGGGCAAAATCGTGCCGTATACTCACTAAGTCACAAATTTGTCTCATGATATTACTGATTTAAAAAGTCCATTCTAGTATGAACACGTGACCTTGTAGACATACGGTTTGTTCGGACGAAAGATGGCGGAGTTTACGTTCTTTATTTTGGTGTATAATACTTTTCCTAGATTGTCTGTGAGCATCGGCTATGCATATTCTAAAACTCGTGAGAGAGGACGCACGTCATTTTGGTCACAAATAAATTACAAAAAGCATGTCATTTTGGTCACAAATAAATTACATCTCGTATCCTTAAGCAGATGGTGTGGAGGACGATCAATTAGGACCGTTATTTGTTATTTTAGTTATTTGTATTGTTTTCGTTTTCTCCTTTTACTAACACTAGGCATAAGTCGTCTGTATACTAACACTTTGGATCAATGTTGTCCGTAAATAAAGAATTTATTATTATTATTATAACTTGTTATTCCAAAGTAGAGTAATATTTTCTAAAAAAAATATTTGCGGGAACACTATTTTTTTTCTATTTCGTATGTATTTTTAACGTATGTATTTGTTTGGCTGCAAAAGGAATTTTATATCAAATAAATGTATATACAAGTATGACACAGTAACATCATAGATAAAAATACTTTTTATTTCACGTCAAAACATTAGGTCGTTTTTGAATTATCGTCGTTTTTATAAACCTCGGCAAATTTATGACCGCGGCCGCGACCTCATTCAGTATACTCGTAACGTCTTTCGTCGCGGGTGGAGCAGAAGGGTTATGAAATTAGCAATTTGGCAGGATGCCTGGTTGACTAAGTTGACGTCCTTACACACTATGATCACATGATTACAGCATACATATCTTTTAAAAATCCAAACACCTCTAGTCCGGTGAAGCTGTAAAGGCCCCGCGGCCAACAGCGTAGGTCATTCACACACTCAATTGAACATGCAAATATATCTTTTCCAGGAGAACCTAGTAAAGATTGCCCGAGAGCCGACGCAGGTAGCAGTGGACGGACGAACCCTGCCTAGTCTCGTCCAAGTCATGTCGTCCGGCAAACGGTACCACATCACCCTACAAGACTACAACAAAATGTGCATCATGAGACGAGAGAAACTCCAGCAAATACACGACGGAGAGAAAAAGCGACCTTCCACCGATGAAAATACGGTCGTCACAGAAATCCAGCCGTCTACCATCTTAGGTAACGGCGGAACCGTCGTACAGAACATTACCAACGAAGAGAAACCACAAGAGAAGAAAGAGACAGAACTACAGATTGGCAGTAACGCGGCGACTATATTAAAAAGTGTTGGATTGAAGAATATAACTATAGCGCCGATCCCGCTGAAGACAGCCACTGTTACGTCACAGACGGTGACGTCACCTATTGTCACGTCGCCGTCTCTGCTCGTCACGTCCACGCCTATAAAGATACCGCAGCTAGGGCCCGCAGTGACTATAGTGAGCGAGACAGTACTGAACCCCCCGGTCATGACGAGTCACATGATTATGCCGAAAATACCGAAGTCATTGACGGTTATTCCTCAAACTGTGATGGCGAGCGTGCCCCAGAACGTGTTGGTCGCTACGTCATCGAGTGCGTCCCAGGCGATGACGTCAGACGGCCCCCTGCCATAACGAAGCCTGATCTTCGTCGTCCTGTAGCGACGGCCGGCTGTGACGTCACCGTCACAGACTGTAGTGAAACGAACAGACAATTTGTAATAAGTGAGAACACCGGTTGAGCCTTAATAAATATAACTGTGTATATATTAGTGTAGTGATGGATTGCGCTGTGAAAATGGTGACGAAGGATTGTGAAATATATTACTCTGAAAGGTTTTTAATTTCTTTTTTTTGGTTTTGTGCAAATGATGCGATGGTTGCGATGACGGTTGTCGCTGTTTTTAGGATTGATGGTTCTTATGGAAACAGATGGTGATTGTAAAATTTTAAGTTAAAAAATATTAATAAATACCCATTTGGGTCCTCTGTGTACACCTACACTACCCTCCAGAGAAAATGGGAATTAGAGGTATTTATTAATTTTAAAATTCGCCATAAGAACTTAAATTTATGTTCACTTTTTTGTCACATCGGGTGACGTCACCGATTTTCGCATTGATGTTTCGACCCTGAGTATGAACTTAGCTGTCGCCACCTATACTCAGAATCAGTGGTGAAATAAAGCCAAATTATAAAACCTTCCATGCTTTTTCCATAAGAACTTGTCGAACATTAGTTAATAACCTGACTTATAAAACAGTTCCTTGTAGAGAAAATTCTAAATTCTCTAGTCAGGTCAACATAATATGCATTTATAATTTATTATATCAACTATCTAGAGACATCACGTCATCAATTTAATCTAAAAAATTATGTAATGGTAGTGCTCCATTGCGTCGTAAGATGTGCACGGCCAATCTACACACGGTCATCAGGCCATACTTTCGTGCATACAATAGGTATGATGCCAATTGCGTGGTGATTTTCCCCTCCGGGTTCTAAGGAGCGTGGTACAGAGGGGCACCAGTGCGTTACTCGCGGAGATTCTGGAGTCTCGGTTTTTAGTCGACAGCACACCAACACACGAATTTACCCCGTAGTTCTCTGAAGTCCTACTCAGACTTATCTCCACGCAAAAAAGTACCTAATGTTACTTTCATTTGTACACAATGGTAATCGACGCGTATAGAACGTGTCCGCACGCCGTAATGGAGCATTGCATTTATAAATGTCGTTTAAATTTAGGTATGACCACCGTTTATCTTCCTATTAATAAATGACTACATTATGACCACTAACCGCCGGTTTCAGTATTTAACACAAGGATAGATTGGCCTACTACGGATAGAAATTTGACATATTTTGTATGGAAAATCTGTCAAAATTCTACTGATAGTAAGCAAATCTATCCTTGAGTTCAATATTGAAACCGGCTATAAGTCTTTAATTAGAAAAGCATTACCCAATTGTGGTAAAATTTTAGGCTGTTTCATAACTCAACTTCAGTTCGTCTAAAAACATTGGAATGTGAACTTTATATCGTGTGTGTCAAGTTTTAAAATCAATCATCAGAGGCAAAAGCGGGCAAGGCGTCAGTTATATTTTAAATCTTTGAAATATTTTCATCATCATCATCATCATCTCAGCCCATACTTGTCCACTGTTGAACATAGGCCTCCCCAATCGCTTTCCAGCGTAACCGGTCCGATGCCACCTGCATCCAACGACTTCCTGCGATTTTCACAAGATCGTCGGTCCATCTGGCAGGCGGTCGTCCCACGCTGCGCTTGCCAATACGTGGTCTCCACTCTAGAATCTTTCTGCCCCAACGCCCGTCCGATCTACGCGCTATGTGGCCCGCCCATTGCCACTTCAGCTTGCTAATCTTATCGGCTTTAATCTTGAAATATTTTACTGTATATAAAACATAAAGTTCACATTTCATTGCTTTATTCCGTGTTGAGGTGTAAAGGCGAGTGACGGCCATAATTTGCTGATATGAATATTCAAAATAAGCATAACTTAAGTATGGATTGAGTAGCGAACTGGTAATTATTTTGACAGTTAATAGTAAATTCAGCTGTCCCACCACTGAGTCGTTTCTCTCAAAAATTTACGTTAGAGAGTCTAAATTTAGTGTTCTATACAAGGTGTAACATAATAAACGCAAGACCTTAGACACCCCGATTAGAGAATTGCTTCATAAATTCAAAACGATAACCAAATTTAAAGGTTTTTACCCCTATTAACTATGAAACGTGTAGGTGTGTGTGTGCGTTTTGAGAAATTTGTTTTAGGAATGCATTTGAAATCTTATCGCTATGAATCAAGGATATATTTGGTTTTTTAGTAGGAGTAAAAGCATTTTTTGAAAATTTTATAAAAATGTAACATACATTAAAAATTGTTGGAATCAATTCAGTTACCAATTTAGAACAAAATACTTTCGGGTCTTGCGTTTATCATGTTACACCTTGTATAAGCGATATTGATCTCTGATAAACTATTCAGTTTATTTTATATATAATAAAAAAAAACTTTTTTAAGTAACTTGCCTCAAGTTATTTTTTATTATGTTTTATTCAATAAGATTAAAACTATACCTAAACTAAAATCAATGTAATAATAATAAATCAAGTTTATTTTTAAATAAAGGTATTTTAAATATATATTTTGATAAAGTATAAATACCAGGCCACGTCACCTAAAGATGCTACTTTCTGAAGAAAAGTCCTTATATCGGCTCTGTTATTGTGGCACACAGCTAATTGCATAAAATACTCTCAACTTCGATTCCTATTTTCCTGATTTCCTGTGCAATTCAAGAATGACTAAAATTTAGCCATCTAGGCAATGACTAAAGTTCACGTTTTCAAACTGTCTAAATTTTTGCCCATTTCTAAAATAATTTGACTAAATTTCAGGCCGTATCTAAAAGGACTAAAATTCACGCCATTTCTAAAATGACTAAAATTCGGGACACTACTAAAATGATTAAAACTCAGGCCATTTTTTAAATGACACTAAAATGCATGATGCCTAAAATTCATATTTCCAGAATGACTACAATTCCATTCATTCGGTAATATTTTTAAAGTTAGCACGGCTTTATGCCGCAGAATTTAAGTCTTACTCAACGAAATTCAAATTAGAAGTATTCTCAAGCTCGTTTAAATGTAATATACTAAATATAACATCGAATAACTCAGTGGAATTGAGTTATTTTCATTTGATTAACACACATTATTTTATATTAATCTTCGAAGATTAGTGGTTGGAATTTGGAATTTCTAGGCAATTTTTTAAGCAGATTGACACTGGTATTAGTGCTAATTGTTTGATAATAACTAGATTTTAATTTAGTCCTATTCCTTAGGTCGATTTTTATGTGGAAAACATCGTTTCAAAGCACGAAACTAAATTTTATTTTAATAAAACTATATTTTTTAGTTAAATTAAACTAAATATAGACTTGGAGAGCACTATCGTGTGTTTAAGGTCAATCATATTAAGTTTGACCTTTTTCACACATTACCAATTTGTTTAAAATGAACCTTATTTATAAAATACACAACGGTGAGTTTTGTCTACCAGCCCACTGCGGCTGAGTCCCCTCGTATCATTCGCACAAACTTAGGCAATGTATGTATAGGAATGTATAGCTTAATATTATAAGAATATAACTCGTATTTTTCCAACTGTTAATTATATATAAGGTATTCATGTGACAATATTTTGTTAGTACACACACTGAATACAAGATTATTGCTGTCTCTTTTATCGATCCTTTGTACGAGAAGAACGGAGTATATATTTGGATGTTAGATCTTTAAACTGTCTGCTTGCTTTTGAAAACTGATTCCTGTGACTTAACACACCTTTGTTGCGACTTCACTGGTTAAGATTGTGCCAAATTAGGGATTTGTGATAAATGTATTTCCTATCTATCCTGGTGTCATCATCAGGCGAAAGACGATGTCCTCCTCCAAATATCCATTACAGATCAATTAAAAAGATATTTTCTAATCGTCCTACCTTTAAAATAATTCCTATGTCGTAGATTACAACACAAATACATCCACCGAAAGAAATATATACATATCTGCACAATGAATTGTCTCGTGTAGGGATCAAACCCAGCTAGCTACCTTCAGACTACAGACAAGACAAAGTCGTGTTGAAAGTTCTAAAATCAGAAAATTAGAGAAAGCCTTGCCATCTTGATTAAAATAGAGATATCAACAACAAATCTATACAAACAAAATATGCTAGCAACAGCCAAGTTATAAGTATATAAGCAGTTATAGCCTAGTGGTTAGACCGTTGGACTAGAAAGTCAGAGGTCTCGAGTTCAAACCCAGGCACGCACCTCTGTTTATCGAAGGCATGTGTGTATTAGAAATTAACTATCACTTGCTTTAACAGTGAAGGAAAACATCGTGCGGAAACCTGCATGCCTAAGAGTTTTTCGAAGGTGTGTGAAGTTCGCCAACCCGCACTGGGCCAGCGTGGTGGACTATGGTCTAAACCCTCTCAGTTTGAGAGGTGGCCCGTGCCCAACGGTGGGACAATTTCTTAACAGGGCTATTATTTAACAGCCAAGTTGATCTAACGACTAAAATAGTCCTTAAAAGTAAAGTATAATATAGTTCGGGTCGAAAAAAGTTTGTGTACTAACTAAAATAAAGTCACGGAACTCATATAGAGCTAAAAAACCCACTATAGTATAAAATAAAACAGGAATTATGAAAGTTGTATGAGTTTATTTAATTAATGGATTCATTTAACATTAGATATTTGAGTTCATACATTAAGTTATTTAAAAGGGACATTTATGATTAGAATTTTGGTATGAAGATATATTGCTATGCATAAACATACATATATAACTTTAAAATTCATTAAAGTACAATAGGCATAATTAAAGACTATTAATTTTTAGATCAAATATTTGTAAACTAATCATCAAACCAATTTTGTCAAATTAAATGTATGGAATATTACATTACATTCGTGATTCTTAAGACAAACTGGTTGAGAACCTAGAGTTATCTATCTATCTATAACCTCACGCCAGATCCCTTGCGGGGTAGGCAGAGAGTACAGAGTTCCAACAGGTTCTTTCCTTACATACCTCTCTGGCTTCCTCGACTCTCATAGTTACAACAATGAGAGTTATAATACTTTTAATACTCTGGAAAAAATTCTATTAGATAAATACGATTCCCCTTATAACCATAGGTTCTTCAAACCTTAAACCATCAAAGTTCAAATTATAAATGTCCATAAATATATCTTAAATAGAAAAGAAATGAATGTAAAATTTTACAAAAAAGTTGGTGATTAAATTTGTGCCTGACAGAGGATATGTGCGTTATAACTCACACTGTACATAATGTATCACTGGTAGCGAGCAATGGAAAGTTCTGACGATTTTTATAATTATTGTAAAACTTAAAGAAAGCTCATTGAGTGACCTCTGCACTTGTAAATGTTAAATAAAAATATATTTTTCATGAATATCTTGAAGATTAAGTGTTAGAATGTAATTGTTAATTTAAATCATAAATTATATTAGACCAAAACCGCCGATTATATAAGAAAATTAAAATAAATCTTTCATTAAAAGTACACTCTACAAAATATATTTGAAACAACAGTCAATAGTCTATTTACAGTTCTAAAAATATTCTTTAAATGATGTACAGATTTAGCGTTTCTACTATTTGATTATTAGTGTAGAGTAGTATGTAATTATGTAGTATTTTTATAAAGCAATAACCTAAGTAATACGACTCCCAGGTATGAATATATACTGTCCTATTATTCGCCGTGTTTGACGTAAAAGGGTATGTTTGACTAAGTCGAATGATTAATATGATAAGTTAGCATAACAAATAGGCATGTTTTCTTTCATTTCAATAATGTAACATTTATATTTCGTAGAAAAATACCTCTTTCCATTTAGATGCAACATGGCGAGGCATTGCTATATAGGCATGTATCATGGTCGAGTCGCCTTTTAGCTCAGTCCCCGCCGACCTAAGACAGCCTAAACAGCAATAAACATTCGCGATCTTGTCTATAAAACTCATGTAACAATTTTCATAGTTACAAAATTGAAGTAGTTGGAATACATTCGTCCACTTACCTCCAACTGATTAAACTCGTAATAAAGTATCTTAAGAGTTAGTTACGACTCAAAAGGCCCTAAATATACTTATATACTAGGACTTGTCTAAACGGAGCATTGCTAACAAAAATGGCGCTTGTTTGCAGCCTCAGTTGCGCACTATGTGTGCGTGATGCCAGTGTTCGAATTTTGCGAATTTGTTCAAAATCTGTCTATGTGTGCGTACGCGTGTGTACTACTTTTTATTTCCGCGCGCGCGATTCTCCATTTAGACAAATAATACATCTAAGCTAGTACCGTAATTACTAAGCTGACTGTACATACAATAACTAACATTTGCAAGTGCAGTAGTTAATGTTAAAACATTGATTATTATATATCTATATTGTTGAAAATTAGCTATTTTATTTTGGTCCAATATTATAGCACGGTCCAATGTTAACGGTAGATAATGTACAGATAAAAAATACTTAAAAATAATGCTTTTCTTTGTTACGGCGACGGAGTGCGATGTTCGTTGCTCAAGTTGTGTGGTCTCTGATGTTGGATGGGTGGAGGATTTGTTGTCTGAGCTGTGATTAGAGATAGAATCGTGTATATTATCACGCTGAGTCGTTTTAGAGGTGAACGAAATTGACTGGCAATTTTAAATTGGAACTGGCAGATATTGTTTGCCACAGGAATTCATAAGATAAATACCGTCACGCCTTCTCTAACTGGGGGTGTCGGAGGTAAACTGTGTGCAGGAACATATTTAGCTTTGTCACAATCGGTGTTGCGTGGACTGCTTAACCTTTCGACCCCCTTTTGTCTCGGAATTCCGTGTTTCTACTAGGGGTAGAAACAATTGTTTTCATCAAAACTATGGAGTAGTTAACCTTTTAATACAGGACTCTTTTAATCTTAGCGTGATTATATACAAATAGGTAACAATAATGTTCCTACTCCACCTGCGTTAGCGTTTTAACTGCGTCAAAATGCGCTTTAAAAACGCGTGAAATTACTCATGGCCACATATCAATTAACGCATTACGACGCAATACCCTTATTCGCTATGACCAATTAAACACGTAACGCGACGCGTTACGATAATTTCGTGAAATGATCGCTAATTGTACTTCAGAGGCATATAGAATACCATTACAGAATCATTTCACACAGTGTTCATAACGCGGCGAGTTTTGTCAAAGCGAGTAACAGGTGGAGAGGATCATAACAGAGACGGCACGAACATACTCGTCGCCACACGTCGCCGGAACAGACCGTAACAATTAAATACATAAGTATTTTGGAAGTCTCCACCTCTTTATTGTTCAGCGCGTGGGTACCGAACAAATGTTAGCAGAACATAGCCCGGACGTTAGTTTCTTCCAAAGATAGAGGGTTAGTTCACAATATTATTATTTTTAGTTATTATTATATATTTTTTTGTTCGGCGCGACGTCGCGCGGTCGAGGTATGAATTGTCTAATAAACATATCTTATCTCTTGATGTTTTGTTTTTTTCTACCTACATTCTTGGTAGGTCCTTCGAGCAGTAGAAGAAAGGAGAGTGGAAAGGTTTCGTAGTATATTCGACGTGAAAGAACATTGTTCTGCGCCCATACACGATTTGCCCCAGAACCAACAGCACTGAAAAAATGCTGGTTTGATTTCAAATCACCCATAAATTCTCTTAAGGCATTTATTATTAAACGGACAAGCGGGGGAATTGCACAAAAAGTTTTAGATTTTGAGGTTATAATTCAGTAGCCATTAACACTTTTGATTTTTGTGTGTGTAAATGATTACGCTGTTGGCCGCGGGACCTTTACAGCTTCACCGGACATGAGGGCGAGCGTGCAACCACTACGCTGAAGCCAGAAGGGCAAGGGGGCAACTCGTTCAAGGGCGCCTCAAAGAGGAACGGCCTCGGCTTGGGCAGTCGCTATGGGGGAGGGCGTATACTAGGTGTCTCGCCGTGGTGCTCGGCACCGGCCGGCGGGCAAGGGATTCTTCGACCTCGCCGGCAAGGTCGGTGTCTGATTTGAGGTTATATGGTGTATGTTGGCATTCAGTAAAGATGTCGGCGTCTTCGATATAAGTACTTACAATACTTTAAAAAAAATCATTTTAGATTACAAATTGTCCGTTAGATACAGATATTTGCCATTATTTTAATAAAATTGATAAATAATGATGGCATGGGTCAAATGTTTGTTGGTCCTGTGGCAAATTTCGACAATGTCCTTTGGTTAAAAAATGATAACTAACAATGTAAAACTCGAATTTTGGTTACGGATTGGATTCCTTTCTCTCAACCTCTTAAATATCGTCCTACTAGTTGGAAAAGGTATCTCCCATAATCATACAGACCGATCTGTTATCAGCCATCGAACTGGAGGTATACCCCACAGCGAAAGTTAGAAGATTTTTTTTTATTTTAAAAGTAACCGTGGAGTTTCTTGCCCTTCTTCACACGAAGTGGTGATAGTCTTTGTACCTTTCTAATGATTCATAAATACTATAATGGTTAACATGAATAAAAAAAATCTAAATACTGATTTTAATAATTTGTTGGGATATCTGACATCTTCCGTACCTTAAAGCTTAGATGATATAAGTAAGTATATTTGATCATCTAAACGTAACTTGTAAAATAATTGCATAATAAGAATATGTCGGCCAAATGTTTGTATGTTATATACATACCTACTACTCCCGCATACGAAATGAGAAGGTGATGGTGTAAGTACATAATCTAGTACGTTATCAAAACCAATGGCCGAGTGCCACGACACAATCACATCCGATTTTTTTCAAACATAGCCCCACACTATAGTCCTTTTCACCAGTCATGGGAACGCTGACATTTCTAGAAATGTGGTGAGTGTGAAATGAAATCGATTGAATATCGTATCGAGAAAATGTATAACGAAGAATGAACAACAAAATAAAATAATCTCATTATTTATTTACGAATCAAGCCATTGGTCATAAAAGTCGTCTGACAAATCGCTTGATTCGTCGCTTACGTGTATTTTTATTAAAAAATCTATAAATCTCTCTGTATTAATATGTCACGATAGCGCATCCACGTTTATTTGTTAATTTATTGACCATGACAATATTAAACATTACAGTTTTTTTTCTATGTATTTGACATAGAAAAAAACTCGGCAATCGATTTTGTACATTTTAAAAACAACATATCGATTATAACGATTTCATTGGGTTAGTCCCTACAACGCAAACCGTTACAATTTACATAATTGGATAATAAAGTAATATTATATTTTAAGTTTTTTTGATATAATTACGAACATCTATGAACAGTGTATGATTTAAATGAAAAGTAAAGTAGATTTTTGATGTATTTTTATATTGTTGTTTATTTTTTGGATTCTAGATTTTCAATATTCTTAAATACAATATGCGTGAAATTGAATATGATCAAACGACACCATACCCATGTCTCGTGAAAAAAACCAAAGAAATATTTCCTGTGTCGTGGGTGAGTTTACAAACATGAAATTCACATGCAGAAACACAGACCGAAACAAATATTTGTGGGTCACACAAAGCTTTGTCCCGTGCGGGAATCGAACCCGCGACCACTCGATCCAGAGGACGGAACTATTTAAGCTCTTCACCTACCTAGTCGTACGTCGATTTGTATTCTTTAATTTTTTAACGTGAATATAAAATTCTAAGTTACAGTTTTATTCGCGTATATGTAAAAAATTAAATATAAATTAGGTATAATAATAATAATAATTTATTTAGCTTGTTCTCCCATACTCAACAATAAAATGTATATAAGTTGTATAATACTATTTTTAATATCTATCCTACTTAAATAATAGTGTTTTTACTGCTTATACTCTAATTCTAATACATATTATTATTGTCTTTCTTCTTGTTGTGTTTAGCGCCGCCCTTAGTTCTCTTCCACTTCATTCTTCGGTTCTGGAACCACACTTTCACCTGTTCGAGATTAACAGTTTTATAATGTATATATAGCAGTGATAGTCTAGTTGTTAGACCGTTGGACTGGAAAGTCAGAGGTTTCGGGTTCAAACCCGGGCACGCGCCCCTGTCTGCCCCCCAGAGCACCGAAGATGCTATTATGGCTCTGTCTGACCACGCTGTTAGAACTATTGACAAGAAGCAAAAGTGCCTAGGTATCTTTCTGGATTTATCTAAGGCGTTTGATACCGTTTCGACGCTGGGTTTACTGAAAAAGATGGAGTGCATGGGAATTCGTGGCATAGTGCTGGAAATTTTTACGGACTACTTGAGAAACCGCTGTCAAATCACTAAAATTGGACAATATGAGAGTGAAGAACTTCCCATTTCTTACGGTGTGCCTCAAGGTAGCATACTGGGCCCTACCTTATTTCTGATCTATATCAATGAGCTCTGTCAACTCCGCATCCAAAACTGTGAAGTATTTACATACGCCGATGACACTTCGCTGCTTGTGGATGGAGGAGATTGGGCGGAGTGCTATCAGAATGCTGAGAATGCACTGGCATGTGTAATGAAATGGTTGTCTCATAATTTACTTACTATTAACGTCAGTAAAACTGTCTATTTGCCTTTTTCTATCAGATCTAATTTAAGCCCATCGCCTTCCCTCACTCTTAGAGCTCATACATGTTCACCTTCCACTAACTGCGACTGCCTTGCAATTTCTAAATCCGCTAGCGTCAAATATCTGGGCGTACATATTGATCAACATCTAAATTGGCATGTACACCTAGATATACTTTCTGGTAGAACTCGTAAGCTGATCTGCGTTTTTAAAAAACTACGTAAATCTGCTGATAAGGAAACTTTGAGAATGGTCTACTTTGCATTATGCCAATCAATTTTAACTTATTGCATCTCAGTCTGGGGTGGAGCCACTGAAAATCATTTTATCCGGTTAGAACGAGCACAAAGGGCTGTCTTGAAAGTTCTACATTCTCGGCCATTAAAATACCCCACAATACAGCTATATGTCGAATCTAAAGTGTTAACAGTCAGACAGCTATATGTCCTTCAGTCGATGCTCCGAAAGCATTTAACTCGCCCTCTTTTGGAGCCAACAGGCAGAGTTAAATATACGGTTTTTCCTCTAGAGTCGCACAAAACTTCATTTGCTAAGAGACAATATTTTATCACCAGCTCTATAATTTACAACCAGCTTAATAAAATATTAAAACTCTTTTCTAATACCAAATATCAGATCAAATCTAAGCTGCAGGAATATCTCTCTAAACTCACTTATCGTAATACTGAAGATCTGTTGCTGGGAAATTTTAAACATATAAACATTTAGCACTTCTATGAAAGAACACGTTTTACTAACTTTACGTACACCAACTCTTATTCACACATACATATATTCACAATCGTCAGGCACTAATCTACACATGAGAGACTTTTTTTCGCATATAATCCATGTTGTCACTTTAATTCTATTGTTTATTCTTTTTATTTTTTATTTCTCTCGTACTTGCCTTGTTTGATTATAGTTTCATTCGTATCATTCAGGTCCCATCTCGGAACAAATAAATAAGCTTATATGCACCAAGTATTTTGAAGGGACACTGGCTTCTAAGATACAGGTACATAAACCTAGTTTAGAAGTCAGAGTTTTTATGACTGTACTCTAGTTTAAGCTGTATTTATTTAATTTTGTATATTGTATGCATTTTTAGAGAAATAAAGATTTTTTTTTTTTTTTTTTTCAAAAGCATGTGCGTGTCAAAAATTAATCATCACTTGCTTTAACGGTGAAGGAAAACATCGTAAGGAAACCTGCATGCCTAAGAGTATCTCGAAGGTGTGTGAAGTTAGCCAACTCGCACTGGGCCAGCGTGGTGGACTATCGCCTAAACCCTCTCAGTTTGAGAGGAGGCCCGTGCCCAACGGTGGGACAGTTACTATGCTATGGCTAATATTATATTATTATAATGTACCGTGATAATACCATTCTTCTATGGGGAATGTGTTTTATGATAGCATAAGTTTTATTTTGTTTTAAAAGAAACGTACCCCACACTAGGCTTTATTCCTGTGTCGTAGGTGCATTTACAATCATGAAAATTAACATACACAAATACCCAGACCGGAACAAATAATGGTGGATCACACAAAGATTTGCCCCGTGCGGGAAATGAACCCGCGACTATTAGACACAGTGGGCGAAGCGGCTTAAGCTGTCAACCACTGCGTTAAATCTATAAGTATATACTTTGTTAGTCCTGTTCTTTCACACCTCGATTTGTGGAAGGCCTTTTGGCCAACAGTGGGACAACATAATTATGATGCTTATTTATCGCGTTAGACGCGGCCTCTGTCGCGTTAGACGCGTCATCAAAAAGAAACAGGCTGGTAATGGGTCCGGCGGATTCATAATCTAACAAATAAAATATTTCAATCACAAAAGCAACACGTAAAAACGACTACGCTGTTGTCCGAAGAGTTTGATAAGTTCCGGCAGACAATACACAAAAAACATTGTGCGTTCAGGAGAGCCACTGATGCGACTAGCGTGGATTCAGTTGTAAGGGGTTGAGAGAGAAAAGTTCTCAAGTGGCGACCTCGTATTGGAGAATGTGAAATGGGCAGTTCAATCACAAGGCGGACCGATGACCTGCTGCATAAAGCCAGTCGTTATGGCGATCTTTGGGTTATTCCTTTCTCCTGCAATGCACATCTTTTGGTTGATAGTGAATCAATTCAGAGACGGACGATTTAGCGCAGTGGTTAAGAGCTTAAACCGCTCCGCCCACTGTGCCTAAGAGTAGCGGGTTCGTTTCCCGGACAAATCTTTGTGTGATCCACAATTATTTGTTTCGGTCTGAGTATCTGTGTATGTGAATTTTCATGTTTGTAAACGCACCCACGGTACAGGAATAAATTCTCATGTAGGGCTACGTTTAAAAAAAAGAATTGAATCGGACGATCACCTGTCTCTCAGTAAGGTGCAGCGCGACAGCGATCTCGTATCTCCTGAGCCTGGTGAGATAGTTGGCGCGGGAGAACTCCGCCTCTAGGCTTCTGATCTGAGCCTTCGTGAAGGCTGTTCGCTCTTTACGCGCGCTCGACGGGGACTGCAGCTCTGGGGAGTGGAGAGAAATAGATCAAATTGTATTCGTTAGTCCAGTGGCCATGCTGACAAGCTGAGAGGCAAAATCAGGTGCCCTTTTTGTGTGTGTGAGTGATCTACGCTGTTGGCCGCGTGGCCTTTACAGCTTCACCGGACAAGAGGGCGAGCTGCAACCACTACGCACGAGAATGTGCCCTTCACCTGCGATGTCCTCGAGAAACTATAATAATATTTATTTTATTTTATTCTTCATGCACGTGTACATAGGCGGACTTGATGCCTGAGGCATTTTCTCCTAGTCTACCTTAATATTAACGAGAGAGACACTTAAACTCATATTATTTACTTATTTTGTATAAACCCTTACACTTACAAATTGTCGTTCTTTCTTTTTTAATAACTAATATGCTACCGGTTTGGAACCCAGCAGAAGATCGCCGAGAATCTCATCGGGCTTGTCTTTGTCTGATTCTCTATTCATATTTTTTCCATCATTTTCTGTATTAAATACAATATAAATTAAATACAATTGTATTATACAAAATTACTGCCTCGTTGGTCTAGTAGCAAAGCGCATCGCTTTGTGCTTTGTGGTCCTGGGTTAAAATCCTAGGTCGGACAAATGTACTTTTTCTAACGAAAAATTCCCACACTTAATCCGGAGTCTAGAATTGTGCCTGGTATATGTCATATATGACTTAACATCTTCGGCGAAAAGTGGGTGTACCCAGTACACCTCTGCCACCCCCGCTTGGAGAATATAGGCGTGACGGTTTATTTTTATACATAATTAAGTACGATCCAGCTCTACTATGATGCTTTACGACCGAGATATAAGGCTAATGATAATATTTTCAAAGAGTGAAAATAGAAGGATTCTGGGTGGAATTCTTGTTTTGCTGCAGTGCTGCTAGAATACCAGCACTGCAGCAAAATAAAACTTTACGATGCAGCAGCATGGTGAGTCAACATCCTGTTTGACCCTACAGCCTCTGGCAGAGATGGGCAAAATGTAATCAGATTAATGATTACAATTGCATTTAGAGATATTTAATCATGATTCAAGATTAAAAGAGTAATCGGAAACGTTAAAGATTACAAAATGTAATTGTAATTGTTAATCATTATTACAAAATCAAGCCTATATTCCCCAAGCGGGTGTGGTTAATCATTATTCTAATTACATTTTGCCCATCTCTGACCTCTGATATCTGCGATATGTTTGTTTTTCTTATTATTCCATAAGTCGCTTAACATTCTCAGTTTTTCAAATCGCTTGCACGCTTTTGTTTTGTATGGTATCTATTATTTTTGTTCATTTAAATAAATTTGAAAACGTTCCTAATAATTTAGCTTTGACAATATTCACCGAAATTTTTTTTCAAATCAAATCATTTATTTGCGAATATGGGTGTTACAGATTTACAAATTGGTGTTGTGACGCCATAATCTGCTGTTAGGCATGCGAATACATAGAATTTTTCATCATATATTTTAGTATCATAATATAATTAAATTACATTCAACCATCATTATAAACATATCGATTAAAATTAATTACTGGTCATGATATAATTTTTTTATGTCAATTTGTGAAAAGAAATTTATGAATGTCATTAAGTTTGTCATTATTACATTATCCTTCATAAGTTATGAATTGTCCTCCAAATTATCTGATAAATATTCGGCGACACTATAGTAAGCCTTGTCTAATGATAAACATTTTAATTTAGTTTTAAATAGCTCATAACTTGTGACTTGCAATACACTAGTAGGTAGATGCTTATACATTCGCGGTCCCATACAAAATATACTCTTATCAAACATTGCGGTTTTGTGTGGGGGACAATTAATTTTAAGTTTGTGGCGTATACTTTTATAACTGACGTACATATTAAAATTTCTCTTTATAAAACAAATCGCTTCATATATGTAGATACATGGCACTGTTAATATTTTAAGACTTATAAAGAAAAATTTACAACTATCCGTTTGATGCAGTTTGCAGATAGCACGTACACATTTTTTCTGCGATTTAAACACTCGTTCCTTGTCTGTCGAGTTACCCCAAAACATTATACCATATCTCAATATGGATCCCACATTACCGTGATATGCTGTCAGTCAGTGTTGGGCACTAATTGTTTAATTGTTCAATTGTAGGATCAAACAATTGAAATTTCAATCGCAGAAAAAATCAATTGCAATTGACGATTGAAAAATTATTTGTTAATTGTAGGTTTTCACAATTAACAATTGATCAATGGTAATTGTAAAACGTTGCAATTACCATTGATCAATTGTTAATCGTTTTTTGCATGTTTACGATTAAACAATTAACAATTAAACACACGACAGAAAATATTTTAAACACATCCAAGTTGGCGGACGTGACCTTTGAAGTAACATGGGTGTCACTTTTGGGGTTTCGGGAATAATGATTGCGAATATGGCGTGAATTTTTGGAGTGAAGTAAAATCAATATGGGTGTCACATTTGGGATATTAGGGCATGCTGATTACGAATATGATAATAATTTCTGGATCTAAGATGGCGGACGTGACTTTTCTAACAAAATCAATATGCGTGTCACTTTTATGGTTTTGAGGGATGTTGATAACGAAAATAGTGTTAATTTTAAAATCCAAGATGGCGGCCGCGACTTTTTATGAAAATCAATATGAGTATGGACTTTGGGGTTTTAGGGGATGCTGATAACAAATATAAAGTTAATTTTAAAGGCCAAGATGGCGGACGCGACTTTTTATGTAAATCAATATGGGTATCGATTTCGGGGTTTTTGGGGATGCTGATTACGAATAGGGCATTAGTTTCTGGATCCAAGATGGCGGACGCGACTTTTTATGAAAATCTATGTAGGTATCGATTTCAGGGTTTAGGGAATGCATGTAACAAATATACCGATAAATTTGAAATCTGAGATGGCGGACGCGACTTTTGGAGTTAAATCGATATGGGTTTCATTTTTGGGGTTTATAGTTCGTTAGTAGTATCATATTTTGTGCAAATTTTTCTTGTGTATATGGCTGGACCTCTTCAACTTTTCTTAAGCCCCTTGTCGGAATTTTTTGCGAATTTTTGCACCTTTTTTATTATTTTTCTTTGTATTTATGTACCATTTATGTGCCACCAGACCAACGACTGCCTCGTTGGTCTGGTGGCAAAGCGCATCGCTTTGAGATCACGAGGTCCTGGGTTCAAATCCTAGGTCGGACAAATGTAGTTTTTCTAACGAAAAATTCCCAGTATGAGTCCGGAGTCTGGAATTGTGCATACCGGGCACAATTATGCACAATGGCAATAGGCTCACCCCCTATTATATGGGACCTAACATCGTCGGCGAAACGTGGGTTTACTCAGTACACCTCTGCCACCCCCTCTGGGGAATATAGGCGTGACGGTGTTTTTGTATTTATGTATCTTTTATATTCATTTACACAATCTTATCCATGTTTCCGTTTGAGGTGACTCAGAAAATTGGACGTACAGTTGTCGAATCCTCTGATTTTAGTAGTGAAAGGCGAGCATTTAGGACACAGAGCTGTGATTATATGTGCAAGTGGAAGACGCGGGGGTGAAGATATTGACGTGATTTAGCTCGGCCTGAAGACTGCCCATCTCGATCTACCTGTTCATTGATGTCCGTATCCGACGTGTTATCTGACATATAACTATATTCCTTTTCATCCATAATGACTATAATATTCAAAAGTGTGTGGAAATATTCGTTGAAATATTCGAATATACTTTATAAAAATTAATTCAAGTCCCTACAATCCCAGTCCTACAATCAAGTCCCTCCTGTGTGCGCACGATTCACACTCACTCTCTATGTTTGTGAAAATTCGTAAGTTTAAATACCTACAACTATAAGTACACACACAAAAGTACCCTGAAGTGTGATCGTGTCGAAATATAGGCGATACTTTGCGCTCCGAAAAAAAGTATATTATTTTTCTTTTGAAAAAACCTTGCCCCACACTAGGATTAATTCCTGTATCGTAGGTGCGTTTACAAACATGAAAATTCACATACACAAATACCCAGACCGTTATGACAATATTTTCGTCCTAAACGATCGAACTGAGACACGCGGTCACAGTGCGCGGGGTATGTGGGGTGCCTTACCACAGAGTACTATAATACAGTAAAACATCTTAGTAGTTACGGTCCGAATCAAACCCACGCACACAGACGCGCGCTCTACGCGCCTTCTCGATAGTTTTCCGCATGTAATAAGCCGCGGTGGCATGCACGTCCGAGACGGACACTTTTTTAACAACTAACATTAGAACGTTCTGTGAAAAAATAACCTGTTCGAACTCTTTACTCTCTGCCTACCCCACAAGGGATCTGGCGTGACAATATAGATAGATAGAAAATTAATACAAATTTAAATATTTTGTCTTTTTGTGCTATTAGGCCTTAATATTTAGAATAAAATGACCACTTTAAACTTATTAGTTACTTGTATGGTTTCTCAATATGTATCTATTATTAGAATTAAAATAATCGCCACTCGAATCGCCAAATTTATATTTAGTAACTCATGTGGTTTTTAACATATATACTTATATACAATTTCCGAGTAATCTATCATAAAAACTCTCAATAAGAATGAGATTCGAGAATACTTATATACAATTAGAATTCTTATTCGTAAAAGGAGAAAACGTGTTTCTAGAAACAATTTGCAATTTTCATTATGCTGTTATTACACAATGTATATGTTAAATTGTATTACGCTGCACTCATATCGAAAAAATACAGGCTTATAACCACAGCAGTAGATTAATTTTAATAAATGACAAAAAAAAATCCAAAAAAACAGGTGCTAAACTTAACAACGTTCTGACGGGAGTGTAGGTAATTATGCCACTAAAACGGCTTAGATGAGTTACTGAATAGATAGATACTGTGGCACTACCGACCGACTTTACCTACCTACGCACGTGCAATTTGTCGGCTCCTGTCGGCGCCGAAAGGCGACGAGTAACTAGGGTTGCCACCCATAGTTTATTATAAAGTACTTTATGAGAACTGTAAAGTACGCTAAATTTGATTTTTTAAGATTCATTTAAATCATTAAAAAGAAAATAATTGATCGCATTAAAAGCAAAGTGGATGATGTCTGGTGTTAGAATCCGAATATATGGTAAGCTAGATTTAAGAAAAAAACATTGTTACATGTACAACTTCTCTAACTTAAAGAAAATATTAAATACTATAAGCACTTTTAAATTCTTTCTCCAATCTATTTAAGTTATCATAGACTGTCAACATGCTGTGAAGGTGTTTAGCTATGATAATAGTGATTGAAAAGATCTAAAAGTAATAAAACATATGTGTTTAAAGAAAATAGTAAAGTGAAATAAATAATACTTTATTTAGATATAACGTACTTTTTTACCTTCCTTTAAAAACCAATGTACTTTATTGCTCAAATAAAAGGTGGCAACCCTACTACTGACGCGCGCGCACTTGTCGGTTCGTGCCGCTGCCGAAAGGCGACAAGTGCGCGCGCGTTTCTTTAAAGTTTAGGTACTTATTTATAAACAAACATTTTGATAGCACGGGGGGTTGGCAGAGGGGTGCAGTGTATTGAACGAATTTCAAATGCTTTTATATGGAACTGGAACTTGTAAAATATTCAATTCTTATAGGGACAAAATAGAAATACTTAATTTTTTACAAGCTTTTATTTAACTTGAACTGTTCGTATGTCTGTCTGTCTTTCCGGTTCAACTCTTCTGAACCTTTTTCAAGCACTTACGGTATCCGAATCAGCTGAAATTGACGTATACGTATGTAAGTTCGGTAACAATACAATAATATGGTACCATTGGGTTCGTCTGATGATGAAGTTCGAAGGTGGCCATAGAAACATGTGAAATGGACGAAACCCCTCGTGTTTAGACTGGTTAGATTGATACTGACAAGTACAAGTAGATTGATATTGGTGTTAAATTAATATGGTTATTATTTTTGGGGTTTTAGGGGATGCTGATAACGAATATAGTGTTTAATTTGTTCGTAATCAACCCATATTCGTAATCAGCATACTCTTAAACCCCATATTGATTATTCATAAGATGTCGCGACCGCCATCTTTGATCCAAAAATTAACGCCATTTTAGTTATTGTTTTGTCTTGAGTCTTTTTAGAAGGCAAGCTTTCACTCAATCATCGTACTCCCGATTCAAGCCTTACAACACCAGACAGAAGTGTACATTGTACACTCCCACATTGCGCCAACGTTAAGGGTGCTTTTAACACCTACATTGCGCCGACGGTTTTTTGATAATTAATTGTTAATTGTTTAATCGTAAATGTGCATAAAACGATTAACAATTGATCAATTGTAATTGCAATGTTTTGCAATTACAATTGATCAATTGTTAATTGCAAAATATTGCAATTACAATTGATCAATTGTTAATTGCATTACACTGCAATTACAATTGATCAATTGTTAATTGTCAATTGTTTAATCAATTGATTTTTGCCCAACACTGCTGTCAGTACTACTGATTGGTTTACCATTTTAGCGAGCATATAGAGAGCATAGGATTGCTGGTTTAATTTTATGCATAGACTTTCTACATGTGATTTCCAGTTAAGGCTTTTATCTATATTTAATCCTAAGAACTTCGTAATATTTACTTCTTGGATCATGGTCCCGTCGTAACTAATGCTAATATTGTCCAGTTGCGATTGTCTGTTTTTAAATGTCATTATGTTTGTTTTATCTAGATTAATTTTTAAGTTTATTGTTGTCAACCATTGTATAATATTATATATGGTTTTGGTTATTTCAAACTCAAAAGAATTTTATTCTTTGCCGATGAATATAATAGTTCTGTCGTCTGCAAATAAAATTGTGGGATGCTTTGTTACCTTAGGAAGATCATTTATGTAAATATTGAACAATAATGGACCTAGTACACTTCCTTGTGGAACACCAACTTTGACTTCCTTGTGAGTAGACACATAATGTATTTCTTGTTGTAATTTAGGGCATACTCTAGTAATTTGTGTGCATTATTTCCTGTCAGATAGATAAGATTTCATTAACTTTAAAGAATTTCCCCTTATTCCGCATGCATGTAGTTTTTTTAGTAATGTGTCATGATTTACGTAGTCAAATGCCTTGGTAAGGTCCATATACAGTGCACACACGGGATTTTTATGGTCAACATTTTCCATGACTAATTTTAAAAAAATATAAATAGCCATATTAATAGATTTATTTTTCCTAAATCCCAATTGTTCTTTAGCAAATATATTGTTACATTCAAGGAAAGAGTAAATCCTATCATGTACTGACTTTTCAATAACTTTTGACAAGTTAGATATTAATGCAATTGGCCGATAACAAGTCATGGAATGTTTATCAACTTTCTTAAATAGTGGTTTTATCAATGTCATTTTCAGCTTTTCAGGAAATTTACCATGTGTTATGCAAATACGAGTAGTATAAGTATAATAACTAATTTGAAAATCTGAGAATGTTAAGCGATTTACGTCGACGACTGTATCTACTTGTGTTATGATTGAATAAATGTTTTTTTTATTTCTTTCTGTTTAGATAGGTCCCACAAGGTCCGAACTAGGATTCGAACCTAGGATCTCGTGACCGCTACTCGCACTATGCACTAGGCCAACAAGGAAGTTCGATACAACTACCTAAATCAATTGATTTCCTATCAGGTGCGCGTGAGTTTACGTACTGCTTCCATGATGGCTGCCAGATGGACGGCGCGCGCCGGCGCCGTGAGGTTTACGACTCGCTTTATAGTTGTCATTGTTTGTGTCCTGTCGCTAATAACTTTCCACTAATCTCGTTTATGACAGGAAGGTTTAACTAGCTTTCTGTTATATACGTGCATTGTTTAACGACTGTATCCTCGAAGGGATGGTCAGAGATATTGCGCGTCAGTGCGAAATACCTATCAGTATAAGCGTTGAGAGTATCTAAGTATACTTTAGCAAATGATTCATGAACTAATACAACATGGACAACAATGCAATATCGATATTTTGATATAAGGTACCCACAAAAATCGCAATTATTACGACACGCAGAACTCAAACCCGAATAATTCGTTTTGTACAAACCCTGCGGGGGCGCATAGAAATAGTCAATTTCCCTTTTTTTTTTAAATCTTATCTACCACCGGATAGGAGTGTTTCAGGGATTCCAGATGGACCAGTCCCCACAAGCAGCACCCGTTCACGTGTATGACTACTGGAACAGCCATCACTCCCCTCGACCATATTGGAGAAAAGGTTGTGACCTGCTCCTGACAGCCACCGCAAACAAACACATAATAGTGAGAATGACCAAACCCGAAACCCAAAGACTACAAAGCAGCAATACCCCAAGCTCGTCAGGCACAGATACCTAACTCATATGAACCAAAATCTTTTTAAGGCAATTAAGGTAATAAACCATCTATTGGAACTCTGTATGTACTCTCTGCCGACACTGCAAGAGATTTAGCGTGATAATATAGATAAGAGTGATAATTATTTATTTTTTTAACTTTTTCACATGCCTCATGCATGCGCTTACAAATAAAACAAAATCTTATGCAAAAACAGTAGGTAACATTAATATTAATCCCATGTTACGAGGTTCGAATCCACGACTACTCGATACAATAAATCAAGCAGCCTACGCTGAAACCACTAGACAAAGCTATCATTAGTTTTTTTGTAGGACACACTACCATATGTACTTAACGTTACACTCACCTTCCTCAACAAAGCTTTTCAGTTGCCCTCCATCTTCAGATTCCTCCTTCACCAGCACTTGACTCTCCCACTCCCCCCATTCCCAGTCACACGTCTCCCTCTGCCCTTCCAACAATCCCCTCTCAACTGCTCTATACTCGTAGAAGAAGGGCAAGTAACTAGGATGGAAGAACTCTTGGGGGTAGCCTTCTTGAGCAAGCGCAGGCTCGAAGACTGTTTGTTCAACGTTGTCTTGATACTTTTCTATGTAGTCGTCGGTTGGAATGGAGTAATTCGTTTTCATATATTCCATTCTGTTTCGTTTGATTTATGTGGATATTTACGAATAGATTCGTTACGTTATACGTTTTTTTCGGTTGTCGTTTAAAATATTAAGCACGTGGTTCTTCCAATCTTGTTTTGTTTTCCTAATTGGATAAGTATGATCTTTATACAAGGTGTATTCTAATTAAGGTAAGACCCCGGACACCCCGATTCGCTAATTGTTTTACAAATTCAATACGAAAACCAATTAGCAAATATAAAAGTTTTGTACCCCTGTTTTAAGCACTTTTATACCCCAATTAACAATGAAACTTGTAGGTGTATGTGTGCATATTGAGAAATGCTTCTGAATCAAGAGTAAATTTCATCTGTTATAGCGCACTGAAAGAGTAACAGCATATTTGCAAATTTTAAAAATTAAAAATACCTTAATAATTATTGGAATGAATTCAGTTACCGATTTAGAACAAACTACTTTCACACCTGTTATACCTTATCTATATTTTTTGGAGAAATTATTACTTATGTAGTTATTAGATCTTTTATTTTGTTCGTTGCAAATTAAAGGAAATTTAGTTTAGTTGCAAATGATGAACAGATTATCATATTTAGTAGGCGAGGCTCTGCTTGCTTAAAATTTAAAATACACTATAAGGACCTAGACAATGACATGAGTTAACCACACTCGGTATATCAAATCTACAGTTTATAAAGCCTATGTGTTATTCTAGGATATTATCCACCAAAACTGAGATATTTCATCTCAATTCCCACAGGTAATCGTTTTGGCATGATTGAGTAACAAAAATCCAAACTTGCAACAGAATATCGAATAAGCCCCATCGTTTATGATAAAGGTTGTGGTTTGCGATCGTGAAAAGTCGTTCAGAATACTTGTACTTCAATCATTATATCGATTTTAGTCGCTTATTGACGTGCCTAGAATTTATTTAGTCATTATCGCAATATTTCAGATAACACAATAACTTAATAATAAAAAATATGTGCTAATATTCGAATATAACTAAAGGAAACATTGTAATTACCTACCTTTTGTATTGAAGAGCACTGTTGATCCATACATAAAATTAATTTATAAGTAAGTTGCGTTGGTCCCGTACAAAATTATCTTTTTTATTTTTCAATAACAAAACTTATGTAATAACACATTTCAATTTTCTAATTTAACACGTATTACGTCTACTATTTACAAGTTTCAGAGACTGAATCCTGTAAGTCGCCGTGCGCATGCGACGCAGTGAGTCGGTCATAGGGCGGAGCTTCAGATCTGGGCGGGGAATAAACTTACTTTGGACTCTTCTTGTCATTTGTCATGTAATTAGTAATTGGTAAACGACAAACGGTACTAGGAAATGTAAAAAGTGTAATTTACTGAGGTTTGTTGTGGGACTGCGTATACGCATGTTAATAAAACAACACAAATAGTGCATTTAACGATTTGACGGTCAATTTCTTTATTTGTTTTACTTGTCATAAAAATAATCATGTTTATATATTGCACACAAACTTAAATACATAGACACGTACCTACGCAAGTGATAAGGTTGAGTGATTCTTAATCGAAACGGCTGGCTTATTGTTCATAATTGGGTAGTGATGGATCTGACTTCACAACCACGCGATACCGTGAACAGTCTACTATTTAGTCCATTGGAATAAGAATCAAATTCTAAAGTTTTTAATAATAAAGGTCAAAAAAGTACTTACGAACAATCAAGAAAGTAAAGGATGCTCAAAATTTTAAATATAGTTAAATGTTTTTTATTCATGGAGATCAAAATGTACTTATGAATACCTAGTCAAGAAAAGAAGACTGACTAATAATTACCTAAGACTCTACCACCCGTTCGGAATGTCATTCTTGTGGGAAAAGGGCAAGAAACGCCACGGTTACTCTTTATAAAAAACTGAAAGTTTACTATTTTTTGTATACAGTGATATCCATCGGGTATGGAAAAGTAATGCAGAACGAACTATTGTATGCCTACAGAGCACTACACTAGCTTAATTCATATATCTATATTATTAAGCCCGATCTCTTGCGGGATAGTAAAGAGTTCCAACAGGTTCTTTCCTTACAGACCTCTTGTTTGTGAATTTTAATGTTTGTAAACGCACCCACGACACAGGAATAAATCCTAGTGTGGGGCTACGTTTAAAAAAAAAAAAAAAAAAAGACCTCTGGATATCTCCACTCTCATAGTTCGTCTCATACACGCTCGCCGGTTACGGAGACTCTTGACTTGACCTTCAGATAAGTCACGGTCTTTTTGGTCGTTGTAAAATAGTTTGTCTTCCCGGTTTAAATAATTTATTATGTAGAAAATAGGTAGATACATATTATGTTGTAAAAATGACGATGGTTTGGTCCAGTGGCTCCAGCTGCTCCACCTTTTAAATGGAATTAGTTAAGCAGAGTTAGGCAAAAATTAATTGTGAAAAAATTAAGTAGCAATTAAAATATTTCGGATTTCCTCGCGGCTTATTTGTGGTTTTAAAGTGCCCGACGTTGTGAGTGCCCTACGGCAACCATGATCTCGGAAGGGCCTGAGGCGTTTGACGGCCAAAAGTCATTCTTATTTCGGAGAACCTCAGGGGGATTGATTCAATTGCAAATGATTTTTCACTTAGTGATCCTACAACTGAAAAATGCCCAACACTGGTCGCAAGTTCGATTCCCGCACAGGATAAATCTTTGTGTGGCCCACAAATATATGTTTGGGTTTCTGTGTTTGTAAACGCACACACGACACGTAATAATTATTAGTGTAGCTATCTCTTTTTTTAATAATGTACACTTCTAAAATCCTAAAGGTTGTAGATTGTCACGCCTATATTCCGCAAGCGGGGGTGGCAGAGGAGTACTGAGTACACCCACGTTTCGCCGACGATGTTAGGTCCCATGTAATAGGGGGCGAGCCTACTGCCATATACCAGGGACAATTCCAGACTCCGGACTCATACTGGAAAGATTTTCGTTAGAAAAACTACATTCGTCCGACCTAGGATTTGAACCCAAGACCTCGTGATCACCAAGCGATGCGCTTTGCCACTACACCAACGAGGCAGTCATTGGTTCTCCTAAAGATTCACAAATTAGCCAAACATATATAAACCTATCAGCAGTGCCTAATAGCAGCTTATTAGTCAAGAACCGTGAGAACTCGGGGATAAAGGACACTCCCGGGGGAGATTTTAGGGCCCTGGCCCCTGTGTCAACACGGCACCGAGGACACTCACACCTAAATCATTTGATCAAACTAATCAGTTTATTAATGAGGCTTTCTAGATATAGAATATTTTGTAGTAAGTACCGATATAAATGTAGAGAAATAATTTAAGCCGCGATTTTTTAAAACTACTGATTGCCATTTAAACTTGTATATTAGAGTATGCAAAAATGTTATCTGCCGCAATTTTTTGTAAGGTAGGCATTTTCTCAAAAATAATTTTTACTGAAGTAATGTAAAGCCAGAGAGGTATGTTAGAAAAGAACCTGCTGGAACTCTGTACTCTCTGCCTACCCCGCAAGGGACCTGGCGTGATGATATAGATAGATAGAAGTATGATAACATTATTTACTAATTATAATCGGTAAATTTCATTTGAAATACCTATTAATCTACTTATTTGTATTAGTATCTTGTGTCCATTAATTTTACAAGCTAGTTTCCGCTGCCTGATTAAACAGTCACACAACAAAAGATGGTTTTGTTATTAAAATTTGTGTTTATAATCGAAGTTATGGTTTGTGTGACAAGCGTTTTGTTGCTAATGTTCCTTCCGGAAAGTGCGATAGCTCTAGGAAGCGCAAATCGCGCGTATAACCATCCTGGGCACCCGGGCAGTCGTCAATCAGACGCCGCGGACCAAATGACCGAAGGATGCATTTTCATAGACCAAATCAAATTACCTACGCTGATATCTCATCCGTTTGATCGACAAAATATAGGCCGGTTCCTGATCTAAGCATTTAAAGAGGAGTATAAAATGTTGACAGTTCCTCATTTAAATCTTGCTTAAACAATCTTTAAATACTCCCGACCATTAAAATTTTACCAAATTAGAACAGGAAAGTTTCTCGTAAAACTATTTTTAAACAGATTGTTTCTACCTGTCGATAAAATCTTCGTAAACAATTCTATTAGATAGATAGAATTATCACGCCAGATCCATTGCGGGGTAGGCAGAGAGTACAGAGTTAAGCTTACATTTCGCATTCAAGCTTTAATCTGTGGCGTGTGTGGGCACAGTACACCCCACTGTGCACACACATTCCATCAACTCCAATACAATAGTATTGTAATATCTGAAGGCCGAAGCAGCTCGCGTCCGTAAGATTGACCCTAGATTCCCTACACTTGGTCTTTGGGCAGTGCTAAACAGTGCTAACAGTAAGAGTAGGCCACGGCCGTGGCTGGTCACCATCTTCTCAGCAAAATCATGCCGTCAAACGTGTTCCGCCATGTTGCCCGGTGTTGCCTTATGAGGATACGGATCTAGCCCGATCAAACAATTGGAACTCGGAATAGTTTCCGTCTCCCTCAGCCTATTTCAGTGTGAATAGACTTTATTAAGGCAAGGAGATACATCTTCCCCGAGGTCCCATGTTCACTTTCCACCAAGTAAGAGAGGGGGTCAATGACCAGTTCTCAATTTAAAAAAAATAGGGCGTAGCCTATTTCAAACTTCGGACTGCTACCATTGAGTTATATGCACGTCGTACATGTAACTCAATGAGTGATACCGACATTTTTCTCGACAGCAACGTCAATATTTTATCTGACCTAGTAATCGAATTCCGATCGCCAGCAATCCCATGTGTTTCTAGACCACCACTTACTTACTCTGTTACTAGACCAACGATGCTTAAATTGGGAGGTGAGTTTTCTATCCACTAT
Source organism: Phalera bucephala (assembly GCA_905147815.2). NCBI lineage: Eukaryota > Metazoa > Arthropoda > Insecta > Lepidoptera > Notodontidae > Phalera > Phalera bucephala. The sequence continues at coordinate 2,751,507 of LR990620.1, read as the reverse complement.
AGTAACCACATATGGCGTCACATTCCAATAATTCGGCTTCTCTTCGCACATGGCTTTTGAAGTGTCGATTCAAGTTGAGGTCTTTGTTTTTTAAATGTCTTATTAATTTTATTGTTATGGAAAGCATAAGTTAGCTCGTGCGCGCCGCATCCGCGCAGCGTGTTTAGGCAGCTGTCACGCATTCATTTCGTAGGTAGTTTCTTTTATAATCATCAATGTGTTGTACCAGGGCACTGTACCAGGGTGACTAACTTAAGATACGCAAATACCTAAGTATTTAAGTTCATAAGTTATTATTGTAAGTTTATCATCAGGTCAGTAACACACCACTGGATAAGATCCATCGGTTTCTCTTTCAAACTCCTGCTACTAGACACATTACCTACTAAAATAAGCCAGCAAAAGATCAAAACTGTTAGAAATGTTGCAAAAACGTATCAAGGTTTGTTAAGCACGATCCAGACGTTACTATACTAACACCTAAACCGCAAAATGTGTAGCACAACAGTTCTTGTTCGCCCGAAACCTGAAGCCGATTGCCCGAAGTAGAATAGTGTTAGAGAGAGCGAGCACGTTTCCTAAATACACGTCTTTATTCCGTGCCTAATTAGGTTCCTAGGATGTCCTACAGAAAATTAGGAAAGGAAGGTATGTTTTAATTAGGCACACAAATAGTTATTCTGGGATAGGTATCTGCAAAAATGGTCATCAGAATAGTTATGCTTATGTCTTTCAATATTTAAATGAATCACTTCATGATCATGAATATCTTTAAAACTTTGTCCTCCTAGTATTATCGTTACACAATTACCTAGGTAGTACTTTCTTTTCTTTTATTGTAACCTGTATTCGTTCTATCCACAAACGCTGTCATGAAAATTTAAGTTATTGGTAAAACATTACCACCAAAGTCGGTAACCCTACGCTGTGTAAAACATAATTAACTAATAAATCGCGGTATCTTCATTGCAGTCCTTTTCTCATCGCCTCCATCGACGCGAGCGCAAACGAGGTGAGTCAGTGCCGTTGTTGTTATAACTTTTTACTTTTACAAAAACATCGATAAATAAGTTCGATGTTCATTTATTAATGTGTCAACGTCTTTATCGATGTTTTAGTTTTCTTTTTATGTTCAACTGGGGTAATGGTTTTTGAGAGACTAAAACAAATCGGGCAAATGACAATAAGTACCTACTTAGGTACATAGGTTTATTCTAGTACTTACTTTACCTACGGTTTACTTGACCTAGGTAGGAAGTTAAATAAGTATCGAAGACTGATGACAAATGATAAATGCGGTAACTAGACTAGAATATAGTTAAACGGCAGAATACGACAATGGATCTATAACAGTCTTAGAGATTTTTGTCCGGTGAAGCTGTAAAGGCCCCGCGGCCAACAGCGTAGATCATTCACACACGCACACGCACTCGCACACGCACGCACACGCGCTCACGCACTCACACACACAAAAGTCTTAGACATTACATGTGTAGGTAAAATCACCATTCTTTTTTCTATAAATAACTAGATATCATTAAAAATTTGCGCAGCATGTGACAGCCGCCTGCCAGATGAACCGACGATCTTGTGAAGATTGCAGACAGTCGTTGGATGTAGGTTGCTTTGAACCGGTTGCGCTGGCAAGCGATTGAGGAGGCCTATGTTCAGCAGTGGAGTATGGAGCTGAGATAATGATAATTAAAAATTACAGCAAACACGAAGGCTTGGTACTGTCTTCAGAGCGTAGCCGCTCCGCTCACTGGATTGTATTGTCGCGGTTCGATCCTGGCATTAGACAAATCTTTGACCCACATGTCTATTTCGGTCTGGGTATTTGCATATGTACAATTCATGTTTGAAAACGCATCCACAACACAGCAATGATTCCTATTGTGAAGCTTCGTAAAAAGAGAATAGAGTATTGTAAGTTCTCAAAAGCACCATAGTATGGTGATGCTGGTATAGAAAAATATTATATTTTATTTAATAATACGCAATACCAATGGTATGTGGTGGGTTGAGGTGACCGGCTGAGTTTTGGTTGTAACGTAAGCACTTAATATTAACATGATGCGGCCCTCTCACATCCTGATGACGACACTAGGGTTGTCGCTTCATATAAAGCAGGGGAGTCTAGACCGATTATACCGTTTCGGTGCTAGGTCTTTTCTTGCTTGCTTCTCATCAGCCTATTTCAGAGTGAATAGACTATTATTGAGTCAGCGAGCTTTATCTGTGGCCCATCGTCTCATTCCGTAGGGTGAGATAAGGGTTAAATTACTGATCAGTACAGATCACTCTCATAGACAAATATATCTGTTGTCCTATTATGATGCCTGAATATATCCAAGGACCTGAATATATCGGCGGTCACCGAGGTGATCCTTAGTCCTTAATTCAAGTTCACGTAACATCCGGATATTTACATTTCATCAAAATTCAAACGCTTATGTTAAAGTTAATAAATAATTAGAAGGTATTTAACACTGTTGGGTAAAAACACACTCTCACAAACCAGTGAGAGAGATTAAGTTATATTCTACCACGCAGGCCCAGTGTGAAAAGTGGAGACAGGTTTATGGCCATCGGCTTTTGGCAGATCTGTCTCCATTTAAGCCGGGTTGGGTGCCTAATACGGCTTGATAAATATCAAAACTTATCAAGCTGCATTAGGCATTCGACTCGACTTAACGTCGACTAAGCGATCAAACATCTCAGACCGACCGAGCCGAACGCTGCTTAACCCTGAGTGATACCGAGGGAAAAATTAAAGTGGCTCTATAGTGATCATATAAACAAACAAAATTTAAATAGACCAACGGATACATGGTAGCCCTGCACGGAACCGCGTGGCTGCGCTGATGAGTTTAGCAGTCGCGAGGGAACTCATAACACTCTTTATTTATAGTCGGTCACTTCATTAATGCTGCGGGTATTTCGGACGAATATTTATTGTGACGTTTTATACTGTGATCAAATAGGTCACTGGGCTGTATTTATAATGTTATTAGTCAATAGTATAGTAATAATTCTACCTATTAAAAATTAGCGATGTTCATGATTAATTGACTCACTCCAGCATAGAGTATGTGAAGGTCTCACTAGGGGAGGGTCTTCTATTCAAAAATATTCTAATTCTACCTCTCCTACCTCTAATACTTTTTTTTTTAATTTGCACAATATGATGTTACTCCTTCAATGCGCTATAAAAAGATAAATTTATTTTTCATTCAAAGCAATACGGAGATTTCAAATGCATTTCTTAAACACATTTCTCGATACGCACACATAGACGTACAAGTTTCATTTTTAATTGGGTTATAAAAGTGCTTGAATAAACGGCAAAGAACTTTAAAGGACATTGGCGAAAATTGCCCCAGAATCAACAAACATCTGTCCCATGTCATCATTATTTATCTATTTTATTAAAATAATGGCGAATATCCGTATCTCGCGTACAATTTGCAATCTAAAACGAATATTTCAAAGTATTGTGAGTACTTATATCGAAGTCGCCGACATCTTTACTGAATGTCAACACACAATATAACCTCATATGTATTAATGGCTACTGAATTATAACCACAAAATCTAATACTTTTTGTGCAATATTGCAATTCCCCCGCTTGTACGTTTAATAATAAATGCTTAAAGAGAATTTATGGGTGATTTGAAATCATACAAGTACTTTTTCATTGCTGTTGGTTCTGTGGCAAATCATGTATGGGCGCAGGATAATGTCCTTTGGAAATTTAGTTTTCGTATTGAATTTGTGAAGAAATCATCTAATCGGGTCTTGCGTTATTTGTATAGCGATTTACGTTACTAACTGAAAAGCAGACAGGTACTTTACCTCAAGTACATAAGTACGTGCTACTTACGCATTTCCAACGGAAGTGGGCAGTCCTTTTGGGAAAATGGGGACAGGTATTTATCGGGAAGCGGTAACGAGATAATAAAACAAAATACAAATGTGTCAACATGATCTATTCGAAATCATCAAGTCAACTTGTTACCAATAAAATATTAATTACAAAAGCCCCGCTCTAAACGTTTATCACATAGATCAGGAGATGCGTTTATCATTACAAATCGTGGCAAAAGTAGGCTGTTTATCTGTTAAAAAATTAAAACATTTTGTTACTGTAGGATTTAATAAAAATATAGATTTTTTTAGAATTCGGTATTATTTTATTTTATAAAAAAAATGTAGATAGGTTACCTTATTACGACGTAATGTGTCATTAATTTATAGAAAGATTTTTTGTTTGTGGTTTATTGATATGCTAAGCCCAAGAGTCCATTCTACACTACTTTTTTTGATAATCGAAATCTTCAACGAGTATAAGCCATAAATAATATAATCTTATTGATATAATTTTAAAAAATATATTTTTTTTAAACGAGTCCGGATTTTTATTTAATTCGACAGTAACAATTTTTAAATTAAACTTTTTGTTACAAATTTACAGACAATAAAAGCTCCTAAATATAAAGCAATACTCTTAAAAATAAATTAGTTTATAATAAATACTAAAAGAATGTCCCTACTTACGATACCTACTTGATTAGGTAACTTGATATTTTTCAATCAAAACCTAGCATAGTATTGGTGTTAACAAAAATAAATACCTAAGGTAAGAGATTGTCTTTGAAATTGTATCAATACTAAATTACTTAAGTTTACGATATAGGTATACTACTGAAGCCACTGATGATTGAGTCTTATTGCATTTATTAGCGATTTGAAAGTTTGAAATTAAAAAGTTAGTAGATACTAGATACTTTAGGCCTTAGTAGACTTGTGTAGACGGAGCATTGCCAAAAAAATGGCGCCAAAAGCGGCATCAGTTACGTACTATGTGTGCCACACACAGAGATGCCAGAGTTCAATTTTGGGAAATTTGTTTGTAATCTGTCAATGTGTAGGTACGTACGCGCGCGTGTGCGTGCTACAATTTATGCCGTTTCCGCGCGCGCGATGCTCCATTTAAACAAGTAATTCATCTAAGACTAGACTTTCAAGTAACTCACTAAGATACTCAGTGGCCACACTTCATTTCATAATTTTGTTGACATGTTTGATCATTGTGTGAAAAACTTACCTGAAGATATTCAGGTACTTTTTTGTTCGTGATCTTCACTCATGCAAAGGTATACACGACATACGTACCTTATGGTTTAATTCCAACTTTTCCAATATTCAAAACAATAAAGAAATTTAATTTTTTTTTATATCCCGCCAAAACCACTTAGATTCTTTGTTTAAAAGGCGGATTTTGATGTTCTGCTAATCTGTCGTTACGTTATGTGCATCTTATTTAATATTGATGTCAATATTATTGAAAATAGTGCTTAGCTCTAAGTACACGTGTATAAGCAAATAGGCACACAATATTATTATTTGTCTTTTAACAGCATTTATTTTTTACATAATAGTAAACATAAGTGTCGAAAGGCTTATGATTAAACATAAAATAAAGATTTCCACAGCAAAGCTATGGTGAATTGCTGTTAACTAAAAACAGTTTTCATTTCTTTTTTTAAATAAAGTGAGTGAACCGCTCTACACCGGTAATATTATATGAAATTGAATTTCAAGATCTATATTACAGCCATTTTGTGACTTTTGCCGTATGTGAGTAGGTACGTAATATAGTTACCTATATCGCGCTATATTCATCTTAATTGGGATACCTGAGGGCCTAGATAAGTTGCAAGCGTTTTGTTTCTATTCTCTTGTCGCAATCGATAGCGCATTGTTATGACCACGTGACTTATAGTTGCAAAATGTCATTCCCATACATTTTTCCGCTTTCTATTAGCGTTAACGACTGTAGATTGTCAACGTGGCTATAGGCGCTGGTTCGGATTTTCTGTTTTAGTAGATACAGTAATAGTAGGCGCTTTTAGTATTCTGTCAAAGCAATGTCATATTCTAAAATCCTGCGTTATTAGATACAAAAGTTACTATGACCTGATCTAAAGTGCCTACATATTGTTTTTCCACTTGACTGTACCTACCTATAAGATATCCTTGAAAATCACAAAATTAAAAAGCATGTAAGTAAAATTTATGATGCAATTTTCTGATATACCTTGGAAAGCTTAGAAAAGCGTGTAGGAAGTCTTTTGTAATGTATCTAAACACTAAATTTAAAACTCAGTAGATAGTCTCTGTAATCTCTAAGAAACCTTACTATAGGGTGTAGTTCTATAATTAAATTCCTTGCTTTTGGGGTTCCGTTGCCTCTTTTCAAAACCTTCTTAACTGTGTGTGAATAGGCTATCTACTTCTTACTGCCTTCATTCGTTTCACATTGTCTTAACTCGTTTCATCTATTTCATTATTCTTTGCATTACGTAATTTGCTTAAAATGTGCTTTAAATAAGGCGTTAATAAACACGTCACCACATGCGAATAAACGCATTAAAATATTGACTATATCTGCGTAGATAAAGTGTTAGTTGCAGCAGTCATTACCGCAGAACGCAGTTAAAGCGGGAACATGCATGTAGCTCATCATACAATGGGAAAGTATATAAAATATATCGTTATTCATGTATTAATTTTTTTAATTAATGAAGAGATGTACAAGTAGATATTATATGTAAATAGATGAAGCGAGAGATGTGTCTAAATCGTTGTAAGTTACCAACATAGACTGACCAACATATTCATGAACCATCCAAATTTATTCCCGCTTTTATTAGGTAACGGCAAATGCCCGTACAGCCATCACCTGTCAAAAATCGAACTGTCCGGAACCCCTATATTAGTTTTATTCATCAGGCAAAGATCATGACTGTAATGCCAGTAGCCTAATGAATGTGAACGTCGTGTATTTAATGATGGTGTTCCTCCTCGACAGCTACCGCTGCGTCCGGTGCCGCGGGCTCGCTGGGGACGAGCTACTGAGCGCGGACAGGGAGTTTGCGCGTTTCATGCTGTTGAGAAAATGTCGTGTGTCAAATGTAGAATCTCTTAAGGCCACGAGGAAACGCAAAATTGGGGATGTGTTCGTCGTAAAATTTAAAAACATGGTATTTAAATTGCTTCGCGCATTAGCCTGAGATGATCATATCATTTTCATCGTAAGTCCATTGGTATCCGTGTGATTTTCATTATGTGACATCTCCGGGTGTTCCGAATGTGTCATAACACTAGGGAAATCAAAGGGTCATCTATTTATACTTATGGGAATGGAAATCGTATGGTCACCTCATACGATTTCCATTCCCATAAGTACGACGAACGACAATACGCCTTGCGACACGATATCGCAACTAATCACATGTACTAATCGAAATCGATGTCGCATCGCTGTTGAGTTGGGCCTTAAATAGTCAGGAAGTGTTTCATGTGTCATATAAAATAAGGCCGCACTCCCGCAAGCGCTTTTCCAACGTTAATAAAGCGCTGGAATGAAACAATTAGAACAGTAATTATTTTGAAAAGCGCTTACAGTGCTTTAAAAACACGCGTTGAAAAAGCGCACGTGCCGATGCAACATAAGAGAATAAAGTTGTTTAACTTTTCACTTTCATTGCTTTGGATGTAATGCTTACCAAGAAAACGAAACTCAACAGTAGTTAGGTACTTACGGTTTTCAATAAACTGCGTCCCTTTTTTACGTGATACGTGAATCGTGATCGTTTGTAGAGTCACATATTTCTTATTTGTCTTGCACAAAAGTAGACTGTTTTACACAAAAGCAGCTAAACTTTGAGATTGAAGAAGCGTCAACAAATCTCTACATAACACATAACGCTAGACGATACAAAAGCTATGCTGGTCTTAAAGAAAGTACATTTTTTTAAGTAGGCCAACTCAAATTTCAAAGTTATTTACGAAATAAATATCTCAAAAACAATTGAACTATAGGTAAAACTATCATCGTGATCTTTTGCGGGCGCCCTAAGTTTCTTACCCCAGTTACTATAGCCACAGTGTCAACATAATAAGACATACTGTGCTATAACTTTTTAAACATGGACTTTAACTTCAATCTAAAATTATTATTTCTTAACTAATACAGCAAAGCTGCACTTTCAGTCTGTAATTTTTTACATTTGCATAACGAATTCGGACTAAACTTGATTTCACTAGCCCTTCTCTAATTACCGAGTAAAGTATTTCATTGGTGTCATGTGAAGGAGACCCAACTCTAACACCATTACCATTACTATAACATGCATATAGACTTTAATCACGATCAATCAGTACTATTATGTCTGTGGTATCACCATCCATTTCCCCTTGGTTAGATACCACAAGTAAAACTTTCTGTCGCGCCTCTTAACGTAATAGACACTCTTGTCTCATCTCTGTCTACGCATTTTGTTAGGGAATGTAGAGGCATTCCCTAACAAAATGCGTAGACAGAGATGAGATCATACTCCACCATAGGAACTTGCATCCAACACAGCTTAACGACTACTGTATCAAGTGGCAGCCGAGACCAACGGCCTAAAATGCCTTCCGAAGCATAAAGACGAAAGTGGAATTTCCTCAAACGGTCAACCAATCTCTTATCGACCGAGCCCAACGCTGCTGTACTGTAATTATCGCCTAATCAAGGTATCAAGGAAATTTTTTGTAGTGCCCCAAGAGGAACTGGATAGAGGAACGACAGACATGTAAAGATATTAAGCGCAGGCCATACCCCGAGCTAAGCTAACCGAAACTAGCTTCGCTTAGCTTAGCTCACTTAGCGAGTAAAGCAAAGCTTAGCAAGCTGACCACAGTTCTCACAAAAAAGTAGGGATGAACAAAGCACGTAGTGACATGATAAGCGAGAGGGAGCCTTCCTTCACCCTGTGCAATGGGCGCCTGATAGCTGGCATCGTCGGGTTAACTAGCTCACATAGATCAGTTAGTTCGCTTAGTTTAGCTCTGTTGTTCGCAGTGTGAACTGAAATATTTCAAGACGTCACAGCTATGTGAGCTAAGCTAAACACAGCTTTGCTTGGCTCGTAGTGTGGCCTGGCCTATGTCAAGTTTGCCACCTCATGGTCGGAAGGATCGGTTACCTTTCAGGGTCGGTGTAGTCTACGTCGGACGGGAGGTAGGCAGAGTGGCGGCCCGCGAGCCGATTGAACAGCCGAGCTGAAGACCGCCTCAAAGACTCGCGGAGTTTGGAAAAACTGGCGCTGCGCGTCACCTCGGCTGATTCCTGCCCCCGTGTTATGCAATTTACGCTCCAGTTTTTATTGTGATATGTGGAATAGAGGGTAGGTCTGCTATATATTGGTTGGTTGTTTAAGGGTATAGAGAATATTGAAATGCAATCTTTTTGGAAATTCGTATTTGTTAATTGCATCTCTCTTGCTCGTCTCCATTTGTGAGAGAAGGCTTTTATAGAGAAGTGGGAGAGTACAAGATGGTTTAACAAATATAGGTGAGTAAGTCTAGGAGTCCGGCAGTATTAGGATGTATACATTTAATATGGTTTTGGTAAACCTTACGTCTTTTTTTAGTCAAAAGAAATCTGTTATTTTTGTATTAAGTTATATTGGGTGTTTATGAATTTGATACTCGACTGTTGTAACAATGTCGGTATAATAAGAATATTATAATAGAACTTTCAATATCAATAGAGTTCAATAATACTCGACTCATTGCATTTTGATACTTTAGTTTATAGGTCAATATTAATACTTTCATAAGAATATAAGAGGAATGAATGACAAAGGAGTAAAACTATGATATAGTGGTGTAGCTAACATGTAGTGACAATGAAATTTACAAATTAACATCCACAATGAATGAGATGCTTTCATGCATCTACACACTAACAGCCAAAGCCGCCAGCAATCCGTGTGCAGTGTCTGTCTGTCCGTGGGCTATAAATTGCATAACACCGTAGACTCACCTTACTCAAAAAATCAAAACTAAAAATAAAACAAACCAAAAATGTTACCATAAATTATATTTTTATTAACAATTTTATAACCATTCGATTTCTATCGAGACAGTAAAAAAATAATTCTTATTGACGTGCGGATTAAAATGGAGATTCTTATAAGAAACTGTAACTTTTATTTAGGCTGATCTAATGCACGTATTATAAATAAAATCCACATTCTCAAGCACCCCACATGGTTAAAAAGAAAATCAATTGTATATAAAAGTATACTATACAATAATTAATTATCACCTAGTGTCACATAAAGCTTAGATCGACACATACACTAAAACACTGGAATGAAAGTTAAGCATAAAATTACAGATGATACATGACATTAAAAACGACTATTGGTACTAAGTATAAAACAGCAATACTCAACCATTACAATGTCTACATTTTAAGTGTATGCATTTAAAAATACTTAAGCTAAGATTATGTAGAGTACTCAAGTATTTCAAAAGAACATTACATTTAAAATTTGTTATCTGTATAGCGTAACTTGAAATATGAGCATTCTCAAGTTTAATTAAGGGAAACAAGACTAACATAAATACCAAATATCAAACATATTCCACCTTAGAATCTTCTTCAATACTTAAGTACATGACGTACTTTTCCGTCATGTGACGAAATAAGCATGTACAAGGTTGAGTATAGCTCATTTACATCGATGAGACCACATTCATGCTTTCTTCCATAGAACATTCATCTATGTATAAAAAAAATATATCAGCAAATTAAAATTCAATAACATCGTAAGCGAATAAAATCGTTGTTTTAAACATGCGCAAAATAATTATTTTCATTTAAAAAAAATATATAATAATGACATTAATATAAATATTTTCATGATTATTAAATGCAAATTCAGCTTATAAATTCTCAAATCTTTATTATATTCTATATAGCCAGCATGTAAAAATATTTGGATTTTTAATAAGAAAAATATACCTGAGCACTATTAAGTATTTTCGTTTTTTTTTCTAATAAAACGAATTAATAAAGAGCTTTACTATACGTGGCTATATAAAATATACTGAACAACATAATGACTATGTGTCATCATTTAAAAATAGCACGCTCACACCGTCTTGATAATATTAAAATTAAAAATACAATAATTGTATACAATTGCGGGACGGTTCACAAACATGCCTCCACTCTATCACACGATCATTTGTATTTTTTTTCCATTTAGTGTTTTTTTTATCAAATTTATTATGTTTTTGCTAAAATTATATCGCATGCTAATAAATAATACTAAGCTATTATTTAATATACTCGTGTCATTTTGAATTTTGTGTAATTTTTGGGCCGAACTTTACTTTTTCGTTTTAAAATTCAAAATGGCAAATCCAAAATAAACGCACATGATCCTTAATAATAACAGTGAGCGAGAACATTCGTTTTGGTGCTGGCGGTAAGCAGTGAAATTGTGTGAACAATTTTACAGAATGAGGTAATATAATTTGTACAGTTTTTCTAGTATACTACATATCGATTACTTACTTTTGTATTACCCAAGGATATTAAACAATTTCTTACTACAAGTAACCAATTAGTAAGGTTCTACGAGTGGTAATGTACTCGAAGTACAGTGCACGAAATAAATGTTAACAACCACAATACTAGACTAACTAGTAACTGAAGTGTAAAATACAGTGCTACTTTCAATACTAAAAACAAATAATACCAATGACGCATATCGAACGAGTATCAAGATGGTTTTTACTCTCGATTTTAGTCAAAACCGATCTTGGGGTCGAAAAAAGTTTCATTTTTTTTTCACAAGAGCACTGCTCACGCGTCATCTAACCAAAACCTGCCAGGACCAAGTGCGGACGAAGCGAGTGACTTATACCCTACACGTTACATCTATCGTGTTGGCTACTGGTGTGGCGCATTGCTTCCCGTGTTGATGCCTAGCGCATTGAACAACTTTGACTTTAGGTTCATGCGTGGTTCGCTCGTTTGGTTCGTACCCTATATAAACAAAAAACAAAAAGGAACAAAAATAAAAGGTGCAAATAATAAAGTGCTGTGTGAGAGCCGAAAAATGTTGGTGGTATATTTACGAATTATGTGGTATCGTGGATAGTTGATTACTACAAAAAAAGTACTGAATTAGTCGAGTAAACTAACACTTATTTTCTCACTTAAATAGTATTTTCAATTTAAGAAAAAAGATATAAAATTGGATTTAAAATTACAGGAATATTCTCAATAAGTTATTTATAGTAAGAATGTATACAAAAATTAAAATAAAATCTTCTAATATATTTAGCACGATAAGTCGACTAGGAGTAGAAAAGGTATACATTTAGCTTCTAACCGAACACTTAAATTCAGAAAATAAGCACCACTTTGTAAAGAAAATACCTACCACCATATATTCGTAAAGTATACACATGTATTTTTAAAATAGCATGTAAATACATAATGTTCCCACAATCAAATTCTAGCAATAAAATAGAGTGATACCCAAGTTGACACATAAAATAAAAATAATAAAATACAAAATATAGTAAGCAGTTCATATGGTATGCAAGATGACTGTAAACTTGTATATATATATATATATATATATTAGTAAATGAACATACATAGACATAGGTAGCAAAACAAACAAAATAAACAAACAATGTAACGAGTACAAAGAAGCGAATATGTTTGCGACGCTGCCCAATTTTAGCTGAACCAATTTGATGACTATTCAATAATGAAAGGTGGCTGTCACTAATTTATACATTGTATACAGTCAAGAGCAAAATAAATGTAAACATTTTAGTACGCAACGATTATACGATATAACGCAACCTCTATACTACGGGACTCCTTAAACGAATGTTTCATACTACAGTCCCAAAAGGATTTTTTGGCCGGCAGAAATCGGAACTAACGCTGTCATCAAGTAAAATGACACTAAATTACGCAGAATTGCCGTTTTCTGAAATTTAGCCTAGTTCTTTATTTAATCAGTAACTGTGCGGACCTACAAGTTGAAGTATCGGCTCAAAATAATTTTACTAAAGAAAGATTTGACTAAATTTCACACGAACACCCCCTCTCAGGGTCATTCATGGGCCTAAAGATCCTGGTGTCACTGTAGAAACTATTTCTGTGTCATGGGTGCTTTTACTCCATTCTGATCTCGGTCTCGTACCTATTCGCGTCGTTATTAAAAAGGCAATAACCCGATATTATGCGAACGCGTCCAACCATAGTAATCAGCTAATCGTAGCCGCCGCCGACTACGAACCCAACTCCCCTCCTATCAACCGCTACCGCCGTCCGCGGCATGTTCTCACCGACCCTCCCGATGCCCTTACATCCCTTCTTTCGGATATAGATACCGCACACAGGATCAGACACCAACCTCGCCGGCGAGGCCTCCTCCGTAGCGATTTCCCAAGCCGAGGCCGTTCCTCCTTGAGGCGCCCTTGAGCTAGTTGCCCCCTTGCCCTTCTGGCTCGAGCGTAGTGGTTGCACGCTCGCCCTCTTGTTCGGTGAAGCTGTAAAGTCCCCGCGGCCAACAGCGTAGATCATTCACTCACACACACAAAAAAGGGTGCTTTTACAAACATGAAGTTTACATACAAAAACACTCAGACCGTAATAAATATTTGAGGGCCACACTAAGGTTTGCCCCATGCCACCCGATGGGTGGCCCGGCTTAAGCTCCTAACCACCGTACCAAGGCACCTGTCCATAATTACTAAGGAATTACTATAACAGTTTAAAAATATTTTCAAGAATTTGAGAATCGAAGACTACATAATTCTTCAATATTATATCCAATTAACTGGTCGTGTTGGTTATATTAATATGAGAATTCCATGACAAAGTATTAAAATGTTACACATTACTGCTGATGACTGTACAATTCTAATTTATTATGGCAATGATAAGTTAATTCGTTTAGTCAATGTCATACAGACATGCTATTAATTGTGAAAAACCCATAATATAAATTTCAGAACATAATGCGAGTGAAAATGATTTTTGTACTTATTTTAAACGAAATGATACTATTTTAAATGTCTCAAGGCTAAATCTAATGATCTTATTATACATGAAACAATGTTCTCTGGACATTGTGCGACGGAAATAGATTGATTATTTAGTATATTTTAGATAATATTGTGTAAGTATCCCAGACTTTCCTATTAAGTACCTCAATCTTTCTGGAGAAGACCCAGGAAGCTCTTTATCAGTATGAATAAATATCAGTGAACCAGCAAGCCCGTATAATATAACGTAATTTGTAAAGCTTTGTACATAATAGCCCAATGTGCAAACTAATGTAGTTGCTATAGTAACATCCTATCGATAGTATCGTAATTTTGATAATTATTCAGCCATAATATCGATAGCTGCTTATATCTATTCTTGATAATAAGCAGTGGTGTAACCAATTGTTATGTTTAAGCATCGATAGTACTTATAGTATCGATCGGTATATCTACATATATTTATCGGTTATTATATCGATAGAAATAAATTTTTTTTTTATCAATACTATCGATCGTCATATCGATATTATTGGTGATTATATCGATACTATCAATTGTTACGTCGATTTTGTCGACCGATAATATCGATTCTTTCAACGGTTGCACAACGATCCATGTGCAGACAAGACAAGTGCTAATATGTTGACATGTCGTCATGCTCGTTCTATGATCCAAGCGTTAGCCCTGATAGCCGAGATGCGACGGTCGGAAGCGAGACAACACGACGGTGCGACAGTACAACATTCAATGACACCCAATTTACAAGACAGTTTCAATTTCCAATCAATTTGTTTGTGAGATGGCTTAGTACTTCAATTAAAAAGAAATGTTAAATTAATCCGCACTATGACAACGATATTATTTTATTACTAAAAGGTGCAGTTGTGCAGTTTATGCTACTCACTTAAAGTCGGATTCAGGAAATGCAACAGACAAATATTTAAAAGTGAGACTTAGAAAGATATTTTACGTAGTAATTCATAAATACGGTTTTCAATCATTTTTTGCAAACAGAAAGTTAAAAAACATATATTTTGGCTTAATTTGCCTTGAAAAAAAGGAGAATTCCCTAGGGGATATTGACTACGTGACGAAAATCTAAGCCATTAGTTTCAGCCAAAAAAAATCAGAAATGTACTCCTAACCCGTATTTCTCAAAATGCACACATATACGTATAAGTTTCATTGTTAATTGGGGTATAAAAGTGCTTAAAAAAGGGGTAAAAAAAACCTTTAAATTTGGAAATTTCGTTTTCGTTTTGAATTTATGAAGCAATTCTCTAATCGGGGTATCTGTGGTTTTGCGTTTATGGTGTTACAACTGGTATATGTACGGGAATTGAAAGACAGCGCGCTAGTGTATTGGTTCTATCGTTACACACGTAAAACGTGAATTAAATAAGTTCTGCTGTTCTGAACAATAAACACGTGTATTAATGTAACGATGTGTGTAATGATAGAACTTCACAGTACTGCTAGTGTGTACAATTCACATTATTTTAGTATTAGAAGTAAGGAGCGCTTATGTATATATATTGAAATACATTTTGCTTGGGTTCTTATTAGTCCTAACGGACTCGCACACGTTCACCCCGTTTTCGCCATCTGTAATTAAAAAGCGCCTTTCCCCCCTTTTTACGGTACCCGTTCTCCCCTTAGCACGGAACGAACTTATTTTTAGAATTTATTAAGTACCCGTTCACCCCTTGTTCAATAAAAAGCATTATTTTTTCAAAATAAATGTATATTGTAATCTGAATTTTATTACACTGTGACTACAATTTATTTTGAGTTGATGGCTTTAAAAGGTTTTCTAAAACTGCATGTTGACATAGAGTACAGGAGGAAGAACGGTGGTTCCGTTCTGGTGGTTTTGACTGTTTAGGGGCGAACGGGTTCTGTTAGGCTATCAGGGGCGAAACATACGGAGCGAAGGGGTGCGAGAGCGTCCTAACGATACACACGTGTAACTTTAATGTAACGATAGATCTAACACAAGCGAGACATCGCACAAGAAAACAAGCGATTAGAAGAACGAAGCGCATATTTACGTGTATTAAATCGTAAAATAGATGATAATGAGTGATATGAAGAAAATATCCGAGGGAGTATACAAGTAACTGGTAGCTAAGCCATCCCACAGGCCTACACATGTGCAAGGCGTGCCCAGCGCTGGGCAGCGTTCACGTCCTAACCTCTTCGTTGTGGTCGGCGCGCTCGCCGGCGTGGCGCCCGCCTCGCGCGCGCGACTGCTTCACGATGTCCAACGCCTAACAATCCAGCCATGTTTAATACTCCAATCAATGCATTTTAAACAGACTATGTGGTGACTGTTTTCTTTACTTTCTAATTAAATTTGTTGCGGGTTCGGAGACAATTAAGTGCTCTCCGAGATACCCCAAGGCCTTGGTTTCATCTAAGGAGACCAGTGTGGATCTTGGTTGGACTGGACTTAGGCTACCTGGTGAAGTTTTCTATAACAGCCAAAGACAGTCTACCGCAAATCTTCAGCTTAATTATTGTAATCGTATTTTACCGTGAGAAAGATACCTGAGTATTCGCAATTTATAGTTGCATCTCTATCTCACGGTAAAGTAAAATTACAATAATAATACTAAAGAGGTTGAGGGAGCGTCTCCGGTTTATGGCGCTTTTGACTCGTAGAATGAATTGTAGAATCTTCTCACTTAACCTAGATATTCCATCAAGGCATTTCAAACACTACCTGGTAAAGTTTTCGGTGAAACCCAAAGACAGACTGGTCAATGGCGTCTGGCGTTTAGCCATTCTGGAATCTTTTAATGTACAATGTTAATCAAGTTCTTGATAGATTTAGAGATTTTGTAGTCGCTAACAAAAGAAATGCGATTACATTTAATGGACTTATTAATCCAGGTATAATGATAGCATTATAATGCTTCTCCATGCTAAATTAGAAAGTTCATACTGTATGCGTTCGGCATAAGATTAACTGTCTATAGACTAGACATGTTTTACAAAACAAAATATTATAATATATTTTTGAAATAATGTTTGCAAGTATAACTAACTCAAAGCCATGAATATAACTTGAAGCCTAATTCGTGATCACAAATAGCCTGCAATATATCTATAAGCTGTAAAAATTACTCTCACGGTGTTGCCATGGCTGAAAATTTTTAAAATAATAAATAAAATGTAATTGCCAATTAATCAGCCACCACAGACATAAAATTAAAAAGCGTATTTTAACGAAATTATCTTTTTTTCGTGTGACTTACTTGTTGGACGTGCTAGGCAGCGTGCAAAATTAATTATTGTTTTTTTTTAAAGTGTGCTGGATATACAGTTTAATGTTTATTTAGGGTGTATACTATTCGCCGCTAAGTTAGAGGCTTAAAACCCATCTCATTAATAAAATCATTGTAAGAACAATCATTGTACCGACAGAGAGAGACGTGCATATACGCAGTTAATAGCTACGTCTCCTTCTAGATTACAATAATAGAGCTAAAGAGGTCGTGGTAATTAATTACCTTGTATTTTTTTTTAAGATTGATATAAGGACAGTAATTAAGCAGCGCTTATCTTGAATTATGAAAATATACTATTATATCTCAAGAATCACAAGACGCAGACAGTTCATTCTGTACTTCAGTTCGCAAATAGATGCGCGCACACTGATCCTGCTTGGCGGCTTACTTGAGGGCAGATTACAATTGGAAAATAAACCTTAGTATACTGTGATTCGACTAGATTTTTGGATACGGATCGGGCAATACGAGCTTGGGTAATATTCTATTGTGTCATACATATATATAAATCATTAAATGATATAAACTTTATGTGTGCCTGTTGGTGTAAGGGCCAAAATTAAAACATATATTAAAATAATACTTAAAATTGTCTAACAACATTTTAAATCATTTTATTTTAATCTATTTATTTTTAAGTAAAAATGTTTGTGCAATAAAGTAATCCAAATACTTTTGTTTAACTGCTGAGCACTTATCAATATTTCAATAAATAATTTAATAAAGTTGCAATACTTGATAATACTAGAGACCAGAGTAAGTGAATAGACTTCTAATATCATACAAAAGAACGAAATTGTTTTATTACTCCATCTGTCCAGCACATAAAAGTGGCAATTAATCAACGTTAAATAAAATATAAAAATGTTAATTTATATTTATAAACTACCTGGCCTATTTTTAGTGCCTAGTTTACTTATTTATTAATAAAAAAAATGCAACAAAAAACCTAGTGTTTATTAAAGAATTGAGATACCTCGGTTTTAATTAAAGAATTTAGATACCTCGGTTATTACTTAATAATTTAGATACTTTGGTTTTATCTAAAGAACTAAAAAATCAACTAAAAAGAACTAAAAACATCGGTTATTACTGATGAATTTAGATACCTTGGTTTTCACTAAAGAATTTAGATACATCGTTATTATTGAAGAATTTAGATACCTTTGTTTTTTTACTAAAGAATTTAGAAGCCTCGGTTTTACTAAAGAATTTAGATACCTCGGATTTTACTATAGAATTTAGATATCTCGGTTTGTACTAAAGAATTCAGATACCTCTGTTTTTACTAAAGAATTCAGATTTCTCGGTTTTTACTTGAGAATTTAGATACCGACCTCTACGAAAGAATTTTTTTAATTTATTTATTACGAATGTTCGACGCTACTAGTCAGCGCCATTAACCTTTTATGTATAAATAGTGCTGCTGGACAGAGGATTTTGAGAGTTACGATTTGTTATATAGCTATTGAACAGTCTATTAATTTAAACTGGTCTTAGTACTGTGATAATAAAAAGTGCATAGATATTTTAGTGTGGACTAATAATTTTAAGAAATCAAGAATAAGGCCCGTATTACAGAACCTAAATCAGTCGTGAATCTAGTTTTGAAAACTGATTCTAATTAGTTTTATAACTAGTTTCAAGACTGATTTTCGGTCTGTAATACGAGCCTAAGAGCTCAATCGTGCTCTCACCTCAACTCATATGGAAAAACTAAGATTTTTTTGTGTTAATTTGTGCTTGTTACCTCCTTCCTGCTGCGCAGCGCGCAGTCCTCGAGCGTCTCGGCGGCCTCGTACTTGCCCTGGCGCCGGTACAGCGCGCCCAGGTTCTTCAGCGTCGTCGTCACCGTCGGCGAGTCCACCTGCACCACCACATCACACTATTATTTTTAATAGATTCCGTTGATTTTCTTTTGTTTCTATTTGCAAAAATTAATCGACCGTAGCGACCCCTATACATCGCAAAATAGTTGCGACTGCCTACCAATAGCTGGCGCTGACGATCCGCCATACATGTCTAGAACGCGATATTAGAGTGCGCACGAGCCTGCAACAAAAACTCTTGGGGAGAATGGCAGGCCCCGCCAGACACAACGCTCGTCTGGCTGGAAGATTTTCTTTTGACAAATCCTGCCAAACTATAATAATTGGTTTTAAAACGACTTCAATCATTAAACTTATAAAACCGTCATCCGCCCCCTTACCTATATTATTATCAGACTGTTCGTTTTTGTGATAGAAGCCAAGCGCATCGCTTCCAAATATAATAATAATAATATATTGAATATTGCTTTTTAAATCCTTAACTACGCGTTTCTTTCGCCCACAAACGTCATATAACCTACAGTTTCTGCCCTCGACGTCGTCCGCGTTGAGTTTAGACAGGAACCTTACATTTGTTCGAGATCAAAAGAATCCTATGTGTGAATTTAGGTAATAAGCCATTTATGTGCTATATTTCATCCAAATCAGTTTAGCCGTTTTTGCGTGATTGAGTATCAAACATCCAAACATACCAACTTCCACATTTAGTAACATTTTATTAAATTGTTGCACTCTAACCATTTTGATCGTAACCACACAAATAAGTTGTGACTATTTGTGTGTGTGTGAATGATCTACGCTGTTGGCCGCGGGGCCTTTACAGCTTCACCGGACAAGAGGGCGAGCGTGCAACCACTACGCTCGAGCCAGAAGGGCAAGGGGGCAACTAGCTCAAGGGCGCGTCAAGGAATTATCGTAACCATCTCTGTCCTCTACCTAAAGGTTGCCTAGAGCTATCGCTTTAAGCATCAAGGCCGCCTTACTGTACTCGTACCTATAATAACTATGTCAATACTTTTATTTCCTTTTGCCATTTTTTATGTGTGCAATTAAGGATATATTGTATTGCATGCAGCACACCACCGGCGCTACTAGACTACCTACCATTTTGTATAAAAACGGGAGTAGTCTAGTAGTCTAATCACCATTTGCTTGTCGGATTTCGTAACGATCGAAGATCCTTAGAATTGCTTTAAGAGCCAGCGTACGCCACTTTAGACTTACTTGCTTTTGTTTTGTTGATCAGTGCGGAATCAGTTACCATTTTTTATCTAAATTGTCATTATACGTTTTAAATTAGTTTCACGGTTATTTTGTTAATATTTATAAAAAGTGTAGAAGTGAATTGTCAAGAGTCTCCGTAACCGGCGAGCGTGTATGAGACGAACTATGAGAGTCGAGGAAGCCAGAGAGGTATGTAAGGAAAGAACCTGTTGGAACTCTGTACTCTCTGCCTACCCCGCAAGGGATCTGGCGTGAGGTTATAGATAGATAGATAGATAGATAGATAGATAGATAGATAGATAGATAGATAGATAGATAGAAGTGAATTGTAATTTTTTTAATCTAAGTCCAGTTCTAATTACTTAAGAATCATATAGCATTTTAGTGACTCCTTGATTTCGATGTGCGCCAAAATTAAAACAATCACTTTATAGATAGCCCGTTTTTTTTTGATGTATGTATTCAGCTTTAACCCGCGACCATCCACCATGTTTTGTGCATTTAACGTTTACACTCTATAGTAGATATACTATTTTATAGTAACGAAGCATCACCGGTTTTAAGTCCTATGCAGTGTTCTTTAACAAAAAGAAACACCGTCACGCCTATATTCCCCAAGCGAGGGTGGCAGAGGTATACTGAGTACACTCACTTTTGCCAACGATGTTAGGTCCCACGTAGGCCCAGAATTGGGGGTATCCCCTATTCTATCATCCTACCACCGGATCGGAACGCGGACTCGGCTGAGAAGATCAGGCGAAGAAACTCAGCGGGCTTGTCGTATTTATTTATTCTTCTAACATTTAAATTATTTTTGTTTTATTTACATAATTTAAATTGTAAATTATGTTAACTTATAATAAAAACACTCAATTTAAACTAAAATAGAAAATAAAACACAAAAAAACCTTAATCAAAAAGACCGCATCCGCGTGAAATGGTGGCAAGAATGCTGGCTGCGTTTTTGTTACTTTTAAATTTAATAATATAATTTCCTTTTTGTGTTTAAAACTTTGTTGTAGAACTAAACTACTTGTGTTTAAAACTTTGTTTTAGCATTTTATGTTGTATAATTTCATAGCAGAGTAAGTTGTAGTTATTTAAGAACGTCGTGGTCGCCTATAAATGTAGCAGCATTTAAATATAGTATGTTAACAAGAGTAATATAATAATATAATATTATACAATTTTTGTCACGTTGGTAAACCTAAAACAAAATTTAAAAAAAAATTGTCTTGCATTTTTTTCTTTCTATTTTTATATTTATTTTTTATATGGTGTTGGTGCAATGTTACAATTTAGAAGTTTACGATCTACCTCCAGTGTGATGCCTTCCGACCGAGATATTAACTAATGATGTTATTTGTAAAAAGTAAAGGTCTTAAAGATTCTAAATGGACCAGTCCCCACAAGCACTGAAGCAAGTAAAATAAAACGCAGTGTACCTTAGCAGCCTTGTGCCAACCGCCATACTCGCCGTACGGTGCGTTCTCCTTCTGCAAGTGTTTGTTCTCCTCTCGCTCCTCAGCCACTTGCCAGATCGGCTTGTTGTCACCTACAGGCACATCAATATCTTTTATCTGTTTTCAATAAGAATATAATTAATCAGCCCATGGGACAGCCCATTGCTTTGCTAATGACTTCTATCACGAATCGAGGTGAAAGAGATTAGGATATATATATATATATAGATCATACCCCACCCGGACCCAGTGCTAGAGTCAATAAGAGTAATGAACTTTAAAATTTCCAACTCAACAAGGGATCTGGTATGAACACAGATTGAACTTTAAGAATATGTTGTTACAATACAGCAGCCTAGCCTAGCCTAGTGGTTAGACCGTTGGACTGCAAAGTCAGAGGTCTCGGGTTCAGACCGAGGCACCTTTGTCTTTTACAAAGCATGTGCGTATGAAAAAATAATTATAACTTGCTTTAACGGTGAAAGAAAACATCGTGAGGAAACCTGCATGCCTAAGAGTTTCTCGAAGGTGTGTGAAGTTCGCCAACTCGCACCGGGCCAGTGGTTGGCTAAGGCCTAAACCCTCTCCGTTTGAGAGGAGGCCCGTGCCCAACGGTGGGACAGTTTCTTAACAGGGCTAATATTATTATACAGTAGCAACAATTATATGGCACTTTACACAAAAATACCGGTCCCGGTTAATGAATAAACTGCGCGTCTGTCACCATAGATGCATATGCAGTCATAATTTAGAGTGTAGCACTCAAGACATTTTACTATGTATGAAAGTGCCATATATCTAAACTTTCTGGTATATATTTTATAATGCATATTATTCGACAGGAAATATATACGTTAATTGTTAATTAACATGCAGCCTTAACTATACTGAAATAAGTAATTCATACAATATACAAACACCAATTAAATACGACCACGTTTATGCAATTTCACGTACCCAACAAAAAGTCTTTGCCTCGCCAAAATTTAAAAAAGATATCTCTACTGTAACCTGAAATAAAACAATTTTTCGGATTGTATCGGCATATAAATCAATTTATCTACACTAATATTATAAAGAGGAAAGATTTGTATTTTTGTATGTTTGTAACGAATAAACTCAAAAACTAATGGACCGATTTCAAAAATTCTTTCACCATTAGAAAACTACTTTATCCAGAAGTAACATAGGCTATAACATAGACCCGGTAGACGGCGCTGTTGTCGACCGGGTACGAAGACCCGGGAAACTGCTAGTTGTTGATATTTTTGTTATTTACTGAAACTATCTAATTTATATTGCATAACCGTGTTCATACAGAAAAAAATGTGACACAAGTCGGGAAGGTGTGACACAATCGGCAAGATTTGACGATTACAAATTAAAAATAAAAACAAACAACGAAAAGAAAAAAATATAACAAAAATTAAATTTCATAAATCACTTTTTTGCCTTTCCTACCTGTGCCACACGGAATCCAAACTTGTGTCACTCACCTATAAGTTGATTTTACATATCCACCCATAATGCACCAACTGGAAAACTAAGACTGGTACCATGATACGACAGAATCGATAAATATTTACGAAGTCATGGTACAGGGTAAGTGGAGCGTAGAAATGAGGCGACAATTGTAAAAATTCTTCATCTATATGTTTTTGGGAGCGATACGTGTCCAACAAAGTCCTATAATCCAGTATTTAAATTTGGGATAAATAACCTTATCGACAGGCACTAAAGTTGAAAATGCCTTTATTTTGTTTGACATATGTAACTTTGTTCTATAGGGCTGTCGATGTGAATGATAGGACAATTATTTTTTTCTCACCTTGATTTGATACAATGCACGCACGTTAAGGACAGAGGAGAAGCTTGTTGAGCTGGAAGAAGAGATAAACAAGTTGCGGTGGAATATTGTTGGTTTATCGGAGGTCCGAAGAAAGGGCGAGGACACGATAACCTTAAAATCCGGCAACTTGTTTTACTACCGGGAGGGTGAACAGCAGTCCCAAGGTGGTGTCGGATTTATCGTCCACAAGTCACTCATAGACAACATTGTGTCCATCACTAGTGTGTCGAGCAGGGTAGCGTACCTGATACTCAGAATATCCAAAAGATATTCGCTGAAGGTCATACAGGTCTACGCACCGACCTCGGCATACTCAGATGATGACGTCGAAGTAATGTATGAGGACATTAGTAGAGCCATACATACTTCCAAAGCACACTTTACAGTGGTTATGGGTGACTTCAATGCGCGGCTGGGCAAACGGGGCGATGATGAGTTGAGAGTGGGGCAATTTGGATATGGGCAGCGCAACCCCAGGGGTCAGAGGCTGGCCGAATATCTGGAGAAGGAGGGACTCTTTATGATGAACTCTTTCTTCCGGAAGCCGCCTCATAGAAAATGGACCTGGATGAGCCCTGATGGTTCCACAAAAAATGAGATAGACTTTGTCATGAGCACCAAGCGACAAATATTTAATGATGTCTCCGTGATTCACAGGGTAAAAACCGGCAGTGATCACCGAATGGTCAGAGGCACATTAAATATTAATGTCAAAATGGAAAGATCGCGTCTGATGAAGTCTACGCTCCGACCTTCTTATGCACACATCCAAAACCCCGAGAACTTTCAACTCGAATTGGCAAACCGCTTCGAATTGCTAGACAGCAGCGCATCAGTGGACGAAATCAACAACAGGCTGGTAGAGACTGTCCATACGGTCGGGTCCAAGTATTATAAGCCCCACCGTAAAAATAGACCTCAAAAACTATCTAACTCCACCCGAAATCTCATGGCTGAGCGACGTTCCATGACGCTCCAAACCTCCGATGATGCTAAGTCCTATAGGCAGCTCAATGGACAGATACTGAAGTCCTTGCGTCACGATTTACGGTCCTTCAATACAAGGCGTATTGAGGAGACCATAGCACAGAACAAGGGCTCCAAAGTGTTCGCAAGAGACGCGTCAATTGGGCAAAGCCAGTTGACGAAGCTGAAGACGGAGGACGGAAACGTAACGTCGAATAGGTCGGAGGTGCTCAGGGAGATAGAGAGGTTCTATGGGCAGTTGTACACCTCAGTAGCTGAACCTGTTGTTGACTTGGTAAAAGACCCAAGAGCCAAGCTAACCCGACACTACACTGAAGATATCCCGGACATCAGCCTGTACGAGATTACGATGGCTCTCAAACAACTCAAAAATAACAAAGCACCAGGCGAAGACGGAATTACCGCAGAGCTTCTGAAAGCGGGCGGAACGCCGGTACTTAAAGTCCTTCAGAGGCTGTTTAATTCCGTCTTGCTCGAAGAGAAAACGCCGGAAGCATGGAACAGGGGAGTGGTGGTACTGTTTTTCAAGAAAGGTGATAACACTTTACTGAAGAATTATAGGCCCATCACACTGCTGAGCCATGTTTATAAGTTGTTTTCGAGAGTCATCACGAATCGTCTCGAACGCAGGCTTGATGACTTCCAGCCTCCCGAACAAGCCGGTTTCCGGAAAGGCTTTAGTACTATAGACCACATACATACGCTGCGGCAGATTATACAGAAGACCGAGGAGTATAATCGGCCACTATGCTTGGCGTTTGTGGACTATGAGAAAGCCTTCGATTCGATCGAGACTTGGGCGGTTCTTAGATCTCTCCAGCGATGCCGCATTGACTATCGGTACATTGAAGTGTTGAAGTGCTTGTATAATAACGCCACCATGTCAGTCCGAGTACAGGGGCATTGCACGAAGGCGATCCCCATAAAAAGAGGAGTAAGGCAGGGAGACGTCATTTCTCCGAAACTGTTTACGGCCACCTTAGAGGACGCCTTCAAGCTCTTGGAATGGCAAGGACTTGGCATCAACATCAATGGCGAATACATCACTCACCTTCGATTTGCCGACGACATTGTGGTCGTGGCGGAGTCGCTGGAAGATCTAGGACGAATGCTCGGTGACCTCAACAGAGTATCTCAACAAGTGGGTCTTAAAATGAACATGGACAAAACGAAAATAATGTGTAACGTCCATGTCGTACCCACCGCACTCACCGTTGGGAACTCTACTCTTGAAGTTGTCGACGAATACATT
The DNA here is from genome assembly GCA_905147815.2 of Phalera bucephala. Classification (NCBI taxonomy): domain Eukaryota; kingdom Metazoa; phylum Arthropoda; class Insecta; order Lepidoptera; family Notodontidae; genus Phalera; species Phalera bucephala. The sequence continues at coordinate 2,725,683 of LR990620.1, read as the reverse complement.
TACCTGGGACAGGTAGTCCGGTTAGGTAGGTCCAACTTTGAGAGAGAGGTCAATCGACGAATCCAACTCGGCTGGGCAGCGTTCGGGAAACTGCGCAACATCTTCTCATCCAAAATACCTCAGTGCCTTAAGACTAAAGTTTTTAGTCAGTGTGTGTTACCAGTGATGATATATGGATCAGAGACGTGGTCTCTTACTATAGGTCTCATAAAAAAGCTCAGAGCTGCTCAGCGAGCTATGGAGAGAGCTATGCTCGGCGTTTCTCTACGCGATCGAATCAGGAATGAGGAGATTCGTAGAAGAACCAAGGTCACCGACATAGCCGTTAAGATTAGCAAGCTGAAGTGGCAATGGGCGGGCCACATAGCGCGTAGATCGGACGGGCGTTGGGGCAGAAAGATTCTAGAGTGGAGACCACGTATTGGCAAGCGCAGTGTGGGACGACCGCCTGCCAGATGGACCGACGATCTTGTGAAAATCGCAGGAAGTCGTTGGATGCAGGTGGCATCGGACCGGTTACGCTGGAAAGCGATTGGGGAGGCCTATGTTCAGCAGTGGACAAGTATAGGCTGAGATGATGATGATTTGTGAGAAGCCTTTGCCCAGCAGTGGAAAAGTATACGCTGATTTATATATGATCTAATTTTGTTCTGAATAATTTATTTCCAAAATTCAGCACACAGTTCAAAAAAGTAATTATACCAAAATATTTTGAGAAGTTATTAACAAGTTTAATAAAATATGGAAAAACAAATCTCAAATATAATAACTAGATACTAGAAACACTGCAAATTATTTTATAACGCGTCGTTCTCATTGCTACACTCCCTTTGAAAAATAAAATAAAAAGGCTTACTACATAATATCTCCATTTAATAATGTAAATAAATATTTCTTGAATATAAAATTAACTATTAAATAAATTCTATACTATATAAAATTCAGCGGAACTCAACATTTGGTATAAATATTCAAACATTTGGCATACTAAAATTGCTCAGGCAATATTTTATAAAAAGCTAAAATGGCCATAATTTTGCAAAAACATGCCAACCGTTAACAATATAACTTTAACAAACAGAACTCTATTCTTATATAATTGAAGTTTAAATTCCTTTATAGTTGTCACGTTATTGCATAATTATGCCCCTTATATCCTTAAATCTTAACCTTATTTCATTAATAAAAAGCTTTACTATAGAATGAAATCTACATTGTGGGATCGTTAACTTCCAAACTAATTAAATTAAACAACTATGGACCCCAGTCTTTACAAATGCATCTCTTTCACACCTAGTATGAAAACGGTGCAAGGAAAACATAGATATATCAATATAACAAAGGAAAAACTAAAGTATAATCTAATAGCTGCATTATAAAAAAAAAAATCTGACATATTCACTCTCTGGATAGCACTAAATGTGAGCACAAGACTGAAGTATAAATAAATCCTTATAATAATTATTTTGTCCTTATATTAATTGTTTTGTTAAAAAAAACTGTTTTAAATGGCTGAATACAGTAAATTTGTCTTGAATTTTAAAGAATATAAAAATATGTGTGCTTGCTTCAAATAGAAAGTTACTAGAAATGTTTGCATCTAAAATGAATAACTACCAATTATGTGAATTCTGATGCAGGCGCTTTAACAGGCCAAGCGAATTTAAGCTTTATGTATTTGCATCTAAAATTGAAATATACAACAAACTGAGATAGACAATATTGCTTTTTAACCGTCGCTACCCTGATATCTATTTCTTTAATCGCCTTTTAAGGTATACGTAGAAAGAAATGCTTCCGCTTTCGACAACAATTGGACGTATTTAAACCAAACTAGTCCAACCCGCAACACCAGAAAACTTATAACAAATTCTAAGTCCATGATCTTAGAGTTCATTTTTCAGTGTTGGGTCTTGTGGAATGGATCCTTTTAGTTAGAAGTCCAACTATGGACAAGCCCGGGAAGAAATAATTAGTTCCGATCTCACAATCATTCTGTGAAATAAAGTTTTTAATCTTCAAACTTTGTGCCCACATTCAGTGCTCTAAACCTAACCTAATAAGCAAGCAAAGACACAATCGTACAAATTCCCTTTATACGTAGCAAAGGCAATCGAGATTGACAGACCGACGGACGTCCCCTTGATGCAATGAATACGAACATTCACTGTCAAGATGAAGACGATTTGCCTTATTACGACTTTCAGACTTTGAGATAGTTTGGCAGATGGTCGCTTGGTACGAAAACAGTAAGATCAGCAACGCAAGTCTCCTAACATTTTCAGTTTCTCAAATCTCTTGTACACTTCTGGGCCTCAACGCTGCTATTTTAACGTAAGTTGTCCTTATTACAGGCTTAGGCCATTCAATTGATATTGTGCCAAAAGTTGGTACTCTGTTACATTATCAATAGTATTATTGTACGATTACGATTTGATAGCGTGAAAAAGACAATATTTGCATGTAAGTCGTCAAAGAAACTGTCAAAATAATAACAGAATACCAAATAAAGAAACAATTAAATTGTCATTTAATACCAGATTACGAAGTAACAAAATTTTTTCCAGTGATATTCCTATGGAATCCCACAGTGACACCATTTCGTTACAGGATTGCTAAATCTGTCAAAAACCAACAACTTTAATGTCGATGAACTTCATTTTATTTAAAATAGCAATAGCAGAGTTAAACCCCTGTTTTGGATCAAATCCATTATATTTTCGTTGATTTATATCTATTTCTCTATGTCGCAAATAATTTGGTTCTGACAATGTCCACTAACGTTGGTAAAATAAAAAGTTTTATATTAAAACGTGAGAATGTTAACGACTTACGTTGTGACTGTACAACCGGCAACAATCGTCACGTACTACGCAAACGCAGTACAGAGAGAGATGGAGAGAGAGAGGAATGGGAAGTGGGGAGAGGAAGAAATATAAATTGCATTATTTGGTGTAGAAATTAACATATTTATGTTATGAGTACGCTGTTGGCTCGGGCTATCACAGTTTCACCGGACAGTTCATAGATCTGTTTCTGAAATGTCTGTCAGAAATAGCCAGCGAGGAAGTTCAAATGAATAAGAACATGATGATTGCAAAAATTGGTAATTTCCAAACAACAAAAACGCTGTAAGGGTAGTCAAATTGACTGAAGTTGATTTACTTGCAATAAGTTGCTTTACTATTAGTAAAATACCGAATTGACGAAAAAATATGCGTTTATCGTTTGTGTGGTAAACTTTACAGCGCCTCTGAGAGACACGTGTGGAGCTAATACTTTAGATAGCCGCCAAAAGTGAGTTATTTCCAACGCAACACACATGATAGAAGTACAGGACTAATATATAATTTTGTTGTTAAAGGATATTTTACGTAATGAGAAAGGGAGAATAATATGAGCGACCTCCTGCAAACCGTAATTCAAATAACAAAAAAAATTAACGTTATTATATTGCATTTTATCCAATGGCAAGACAAAAGAGTATTAAAAACTTATACAAATTAGTAAAATTCGAGTACACATCAAATGCAAAAGAGATCTCAAGTAACAAAACAAATATATCGAGGATACCATAACGAGGCAGCGTTTACGCATATAGGGAAAAATACGGAAAAAAGATAACCTATTTCAATTACAAACTATTGCAAAATATTTCACCATTTATTTTTGGATTAAGCTTACTACTAAGATGAACTTAATTATATAGACTATAGAATATTCTACCTATCTATTTATATCATAACGCCAGATTCCTTGCGGGATAGGCAGAGAGTGATGTAAGGAAAGAACCTGTTGGAACTCTAACAGGTTCTTTCCTTACATACCTCTCTGGCTTCCTCCACTCATAGTCCGTCTCATACACGCTCGCCGGTTACGGAGACTCTTGACTTTTCCTTCAGATAAGACTCTGTCTATTTGGTCGTGGTAAGATAGTCTAGGTCTTCCCCGGTACCTACATCCTTCCACTTTCGCATTGTATATCTGTGTTGTCATTATTTCTAAATGCCCGAACCAACGGAGCATACCCTTTCTCATCTTTACACCAATACTATCTTTCATATCTACTCGCTTTCTTCGCTGTCGGTCAGCTTTAATATACTATCTGATGGGCAAATAAAAGCCCTCTTAACCAGCAAGCGTGTATGAGACGAACTATGAGAGTAGAAGAAGCGCTCACACTTCCTATCTCTATTCCTATATGATAAAAGAACCTGTTGGAACTCTGTATTCTCTGCTCATTCAGCAAGAGATCTGGCGTGATTATATATATGGACAGAAATAGAAAGCACGAGAAAGGTGTAAAAAAGTACAACGAATTTGCGTTATGATGGCCTCGACGTATACTATCACAACTAACAGCGCAAAAAGTCATCTGCAGAGCTGGCACTGGCGGCGCGACAAGACACCTACCCATGAGATAACCGTTTAGTCTTACTTGCAAGGGAAACTCGTTACAATAATTGTATTATATTGACGTATAAACAAGACTATTTTAATTTGCAAACACTAGAATCACGAGCCGTCACAATTTTGTTTGTACCACGCGAGATAAGTCCTGCCGCCCGTGCTAGCTCGTGATGCATTGTAAAATTTAAATAGTATTTATTAAATAATAGTTTTATATTAATGTAAATCGATAGACTATATATATATGCAGCTGCTTTAGAATTCGAAAAAAATTATTATCATAAATGAAATATTTCTTAGCGATTGCATATAAAGAAATCCATTCATGCTTTATTAATATACTACACTATAACGTACAACCATGTTTCACTACACTTTTGGCAGTCCCCTCAATGGCAAATGATGACAAGAGATTAAATATATCCAGTCCCGTTATAATGCGTCCATCTAGATACGACAAAGTAATCAGACACATAAGTCTTACTTCATATACATAAGTCGGATTTTTTGGACGGGACAGTAAGAGCCGCCACCTTTACCGTTGTAGCTACAAAATGTAGGGTAAAAAGTTTTTACGTTTCCCAACTTTTTATAAGTCCAGTGGCTTTTGATCCTTTTAAGAAACAGGATGGATTAATATTAAAGTTTTTCTAGAAATTGCTAATTTTTTTTGCTGCCTACACATATCTTGTAAAATCTATAAATGCAGGTAGGTACCGAGGAAGACCTAGACTATCTTACCATGATCAAATAGGCCAGGTCTTGTCTGAAGTGCAAGTCCAGTCTCCGTAACCGGCGAGCGTGTATGAGCCGAACTATGAGAGTGGAGGAAGCCAGAGAGGTATGTAAGGATGGGAAATACATCGCTGACATACAGAGAAGAGTAAGTGCAGGGAACAGGGTGAATGGTGCGATGGGAAAGCTACTTGGGAGCCGGCACTTAAGCCATAAGACGCAGCTGGCCATACATAACGGAGTTCTTGTCCCAACGCTGTTATATGGTAGCGAGAGCTGGGTATGTAAGAAGGAGAATGAAAGTAGGATAAATGCGGTATAAATGCGAGCTCTGCGGAAGTTGTGCGGAGTGATGCTGACCGACCGTATTAGCAACAGCGTAGTAAGAAAGCGTACTCGCTTTCTTACTACCTACCGGTATGAAATATAGTATCGGTGTAAAGATGAGAAAGGGCATGCTCCGTTGGTTCGGGCATATAAAAAGAATGCCAGATAAAAGAAAGACAAAACATATACAATGTGAAAGTGGAAGGATGCTGGTACCAGGGAAGACCTAGACTATCTTACCACGACCAAATAAGCCGAGTCTTATCTGAAGGAAAAGTCAAGAGTCTCCGTAACCGGCGAGCGTGTATGAGACGGACTATGAGTGGAGGAAGCCAGAGAGGTATGTAAGGAAAGAACCTGTTGGAACTCTGTACTCTCTGCCTACCCCGCAAGGGATCTGGCGTGATGATGAATATCCAATTTTAAATTCATTAGCAATGACTTTGCAGTCATTCGCTTCGCTTCGGGTACTTGCGTACCACGACATAACAGACCAAATCTGACTGTAACCTGTAATTTCATTTAATTTACAGATGCGCTGTACGCCATGCGCTCAATATTTCGGAGTCGTAAAACCCGTATCTATACATTTAATTACTTAGTCTTAACAATTTACTTAGCTGAGTAAAACTAACTTTTGACATTTCTTACTTTTGACAGTTTCTCTACTATAGAATAAAAATGATTTGCTAAGTAAATACTTGAGTAAAGGTAACAAATTAGACACATTTATAGATACGGGTGTTAATTCATACTATGTTTCTTGCTCGTTGGACCTCTGTGTTTAATTACTTTATGTCTATGTGAATCGCACGTCCCGTCAGCCCATTATACATAGTAAAACAAGTTGTACTACACTAAAAAACGAAGGCAAGCATGCATGTTTTTGTATTTTCAGACAATTTTCAATATCACTATCTACTATTTACAAATTCAATACTACTTATAAATTATAACTAGAAACATTCATAAAAAGTATAAATTTCAATCGTAAAAATATTATAATTAGAAAAATACATAGAAATCTTTCGTGTGTGTGTACATAAAATCAAAATTATATATTTTTAGTCCCAGACTTTGTGCTTTGGTCATTATTTAATACTTGTATGATTAAAAAAGCCTCCACCAGTACATTTTAGGGAATTGTAGATATAATTAATTTTATTGCTATCCTTTTCAAATGTTAAAGACATGAAAAAAGCAGCAATAACAATGTTGTTTTATTTAAAATTGGTTCCTTTTGTCACAAGTAGAAACTCCCTGTACGTATGTTAGGCTTAAACTACACTGTATATGCTACGCTTATTAGTACAAAATAAGCTGCTCGCTTAGATAAGCGATCAAAGTTTAATACGACCGACAATATGAAATTAATAATAATAATTGACAGTAATACGTATGTAGCTAAGCGAACCGACAATAAGGCCATTCTCGCACGAGACTATTTGCAAGAGACTCGCGTTTCTCCACACCCTACTAGTCGTCGTCGAATACGCGATCGATTTGATATCAATCGCGCATGCTAGTATTGGCCCTGTAGCCAGGTAAACTTTCAACAATCGTTAACGCTAACAGAAAAGGATAACATGTATGGGAATGACATTTCAAAACTCAGAACAATGCGCTATTGATTGCGGTAAGAGAGTAGAAACAAAACGCTTGCCATTTGGTTTAGGACTCTGAACGCACTCTACGCGAGGAACATGTCGCATGAAACTGACAGTTTATAAATAAATAATTAATAAAAAAAAACATTGATTGGCGGCAGTAAAGAATCGGTTTAAGGGTTTAAATAACTAACGCCAATGACCTTGAGAATATATGTTTGATGATTTCCCTTATTTGATGACTTTGACAACAGTGAAGTGTGCCCGGAGGACCCAAAATGTAGGTTTTATCGAAATAATTCAGATATATTTAATTAAAATAAAAAGGTCATCCATACAAGTTATAGAGAATATCTTAAGGTTTTTTGGTGTATATTTTATATATATCCAATTTACCACTGAATAGAACATATGCACTATATGTTCGAGATAGTTTTTTAAAAGTATTATTTTGGAAAATTGAATGCTTAAAATTACATTTTACTCCATACATGTTATGTAGGGGCGACCTTTTCAGCTTTATTTTATATACATTTTTTATAGCAAATACGCAGTGCATTCATCAACAATCTTCTGCAAATAGAGCCTATTTTTGGTAGTTAAGGTTAGGTTCCTCTTAAGCGGAATTTCGTTAGAACTGGGGCCAAGCATTTCAAGCGCGTCACCTACAGTGTAGCCTTAGCCTATAAACGTAATAATACAAAATAAAATAGTATATTTTTCGTCACGTATACTACTATGTTATTTTAGCAAGTCCCTGTAGTGTATGAAATATAAAAGGATATATCTGTCAACAATTTGAGCGACCATCCGAAGTTATAACTATAGGAATGTAACAATAATGTCTTCACTTTAGTAAGTCGATCGTACATAGGCGCGGGCGATTGTTATTTTTTAGGTTTTTTTAATGAAGCTATATATTCTGAAATGGTAAATAAAAATTATTGAAGCAAAATTATGGATACGATGAGACATGACTATGGTCGGGCATTATGGTAACTAGCCAAAATCGTTCATAGACCAACCCTTTTGTCGTTGGTCTCAACCACCAACCATCAAAACTACTTAACTAGTGCACACAAAGTATCAACTTGATAGTTGGTAGATCGACAACGGCCAATCCTGTTTTTTTTTTACAAATGCCCATTGCTCGTCGTTGTTTTCTCTAGATTAGTATGGATTCGGTCCACGCATCGGTTATTCACATCAGTGCTTATTCAGTCACTGGCTGTACACTACATGTAAATGTCAGATTCCTGACCAATAACATTAAACAACATTTGAGCTACGAGTAACAGTCCTTTCTAAAAGATGGTCCGTTACCTGGTTAACATAACCCTACCCTAATAGAACCCCAGTATCAATAAACCCCCTATAAATTTAGTCATTGCACCTCATTATAATGAAGAAATATAAATTAGTCACCATTAGGCCCAGTATATACATCATGCTGGTTCATTTTATCTTTCAGTAAATTAACTAAACTTTTAGTAGAGGGGTTATATGTTAAGACTTACCGTCGATAGTTCCAAATTCCCTTTCATGGGCCCGAGTGAGCACCTGCTTGTACAATGTCTCGGCTTCCTTGTACTTGCCCTGAAATAAAAAAAATGTACTTAGTCTATGGTAATGCCGTATACATGTTGTAAGGAACAGGTGCGTAAGACCTGTAACAGGTGTTGCATGTGCATCATGACTATAAGCTTCCATTTACTACTACTATATCATCACGCCAGATGCCTTGCGGGGTAGGCAGAGAGTACAGAGTTCCAACAGGTTCTTTCCTTACATACCTCTCTGGCTTCCTCCACTCTCATAGTTCGTATCATACACGCTCGCCGGTTAGGGAGACTCTTGACTTGTCCTTATATACATAAATACTCTGTCGGACTTCCATTTACAATACATCTATACTAAAAAAAGCTTAATTCTGTAAAAAAAAAATCCGGATCAACTTTTTTTGACACTCAACGACTGACAGCTGTATCAATTGCAATTGAGCATTCAAGAATTAGCACCTTCCTTTATTCATATAAATCCTGCTTTTTATAAGACCTAAGGAACAAATACGTGATAGTACGGTAATTCTAAATGTAATATTAATAATACTAGCCCTGTCCCACCGTTGGGCACGGGCCTCCTCTCAAACTGAGAGGGTTTAGGCCATAGTCCACCACGATGGCCCAGTGCGGGTTGGCGAACTTACACGCCTTCGAGAAACTCTTAGGCATGCAGGTTTCCTCACTATGTTTTCCTACACCGTTAAAGCAAGTGATAGTTAATTTTCAATATGCACATGCTTTCGAAAAGACAGAACTGCGTGCCTGGGTTTGAACCAGGGACTTGACTTTGCAGTCCAACGGTCTAACCACTAGGCTCCTCACTACTTCTAATTAATATAATTCTAAATATAAAGAAAAAAATTATCGCTTTGGGTGGGAATCGAACTTACGTAGTTCACCATGCCAGAGCAATCGCACTAACCTAGCTACTGTAACAGGCAGCTGAAACTGTTTTTCTTTTTGGATTTTTTTGAGTCCGATGTAGATATACAAACAGCAACAAACTCAACTAACGCATTAAACACTGGCTAAATCTGGGGTGAAGCATGGGTATCAGGCGACGTTATAAAGGTCCACGTCTATTACCTAATACCCAATTTACACACTGCCCACTTTCGTGCTCAAGTAAGGGAAGTTTTGTTGTATAAAGGCGCCACTTACACTCTACTTCCCTTCCCGCACTATCACTGCCCGGCACTCCGTTCGTTGACGGTTTTTTGAGCGGGCGTGAAATCTTTTTAGAATCACAGGGAATATTGAAATATAAGATAATAATCTTAAGAAATAATTATAATACAAACGCCAACCAACGCGCCTAAAGAAGTTTTTACTTCAAAAATTGCCTTGGATTTTTTTATTTGAAAACTATATCATTTCGGAAGAAGAAGAAGAAGAAGAAAATCTGATATCGGGAGTTTTTGCAAACATAAGAGAAATACAGAGGGATGTTTGAAGTGCGAAGGGAGTATGTTGTACAAACGACGCTGCCGCCGTACAGCTTAATGCTTTGGGTAGGAAGTGACGGCAGTAGCTCAAACTCTAACTTAAATAATTTATTTTGTATAAGCCCTGCGGGGGCGCTTACAAATAATCAATTTACTTTTTTTTTTATATCTAATTTAACTACTAATCTACCACCGGATCGGAACGCGGCGTTCACTGAGAAGATCCGACGAAGAAACTCAGCGGTCTTGTCTTTTTTATTTGATTCTCTAACTCTTGTTTCCTTTCTCTAATATGGTTGAGGGAGGCGATAGCTGCTCAAGTAGTCGTACTCGTGAACGGTGCTGCTTGTGGAGACTGGTCCACCCAGAATCCTCTAGCTATTCATTATAACACATTTAAAAATAGTCTTATATCTCAGTCGTAAGGCATCACACTGGAGCTGGATCGTATTAATGAATTTGTATAATATAAAAATGTATGTATTTATACAAAAAATGATGAAAAAAAATTAGAGAATTAAACAAAAAATACAAGCCCGCTGAGTTTCTCGCCGGATCTTCTCAGTGGAGGCCGCGTTCCGATCCGGTGGTAGATTAGTAAGTTAAAAAAAATATGTAAATATGACAGTTTGTAAACACCCTCGCAGAGTTTATGCAAAACAAACGATTTGAGTTGATTTTCTATTTTTTTTTTTCAATCATATTGTGTATATACAATTTAGGTTGCAGCTAAATAGTTTACGATCTAGCTCCAGTGTGATCCCTTAACACCGAGATATGAAACTAATGATGTTATTTATAAAGAGTGTAAATCTTGGGCAAAGTGTTGTTTGTGACACCAAAATGCCGTTAACCGGTATTTGGTGTCACAAACACCTGTAAAAGGACAGGTCTATAAATCCATCATTAGGCATGTCTTTCTATATGGCAGCGAAACGTGGCCAGTGCTTGAACGGCACACGTAAGAGTTGCGTGTCTCGGAAATGAAGATGCTGCGCTGGATGGATGGAGTGTCGCGGAAAGACTGCATCTGGAAATCCCGCATCCGCGGCAGCCTCCATGTCCGTGACATAACAGATAAAATGCAGGAGAGCCGCCTACGATGGTACCGTGGGCAACAAGTGCCTGGCCATGCCGTTTTCGCTGGTCCCGGAAAAAGGGGTAGACCCAAGAAATGCTGGCTTGACGTCTTCAGAGACGACATGCGTGCCAATGGCCTCGCCACAAAGGATGCGGAAGCCCGCGCGAAGTAGAAAAGTAGAAGCCAGAAAGCGGACCCCGGGCTCCGAAGAAGCAGCTGAGTATGCTACCGGGAACACGCTCACACGAAAAAGAGTGTTTAAAGGATTCTAGATGGCCCAGTCCCCACAAGCAGCACATTCACGAGTATGACTACTGGAACAGCCATCACTCCCCTCGACCATATTGGAGGGAAGGGAGTGACCCGCGCCAGACAGCCACCGCAAGCAAACACATTATAGTGAGCATGACCAAACCAGAACCCCAAAGACGGTGGTCAGATTGTATCTACAAATCAGCAATACCCCTTATAATCAGGCACAACACGCTACGCTTAGAAGTAGCAGTATATAAACTGGGTATCTATCTATATCATCACGCCAGATCCCTTGCGAGGTAGGCAGAGAGTACAGAGTTCCAATAGGTTCTTACCTTACATACCTCTCTGGCTTTCTACACTCTCATAGTTCGTCTCATACCGGGTATAAAGTTGTAAAGCGTCGAGTGATCGATGGTACCTGTTTGAGGTAGCAAGAGGCGAGGTTGTTCTTGGTCTTGGCCACGTTGGGGTCGTCGGGGCCCAGCTTGCTCTCGTAGATCTCCAGCGCGCGCTGGTAGTACTGCTCCACTTCCTCGTATTTGTTCTGCAACATTATTACTGTTAGCTTCTACGATATGTATTGATTTTATAGCTAGTAGTTAATGAATACCAGATGATCCGGAATTAGGGTATAATTCCGAAAATAATTGCATTTATATGTTAGCCGTAAACAACTTTTGCTTTACAATTATTTTTTTTCATATCCCCATAAAAGTTGACTCGATCTAGCTAGCTGATCAATTTGCATTTAAAACTAAAATAATACTGTGTGCGTGTGTGTGATAATGATGCACTAAAGCAAATGAACGCATTTACAGATTGCCTATTAAAGTAGAGGCACATCAATTAAACTAAATTTATTATAAGGACTTAAGCATAGCCTCAATATCATCATAACTTTTAGTCTTAAGTCAGGTCGTTGCGGTCTTTTTTGCAATCGGAGTATATTAGAGGATATATGTTTGTTTGTTTAAATAATTATATAGGCAGGACGACTGTTTAGTGTATTGCCTTACTGCAAAATTTGAGTTTACTTTCATTTCTTGAACCACCCGATGATTAGTTCTGTATTTTTGGATATTTTTATCTAAAGGAAGACTTTGAAGTTCATCAAGATTATATGTAAAATATTATAACTTTTTAACAATAAGCAGACCGGTATTTAATTTTCTGTTGAGAATCAGTATGGTTTATAAGTGATGACCTTAAATAGCAAGCGCTGTGCGCTCTCCAATTCCAGAAACTTTGTTTTAGTGGCAGACAGACAGGTAGGCAGTATGTAAAAGACTGTGCGAGCGATAGATACATTTGTTTATGGACATCGATTTTAGCTACATAAACTGGTTTTAAAAATCCATGTCAGCTTTCCAACCCGGTCTATGATCGTTTCTGTGTGAAAATGCCACGTTATACGCTGATCAATTATTATTCCTAGATATTTGATTTGTGAGACTTTATGTATTATATCACAGGAGCAGTTCACATCATGGGGGTTTTCTCATTTTTGTATTTGTAGTTTAAACTGAGTAGAAGGTTTTGTGCTGTTGTACTTTGAAAAACAAATGTAGTTAGTTTAAGGGCATTTAACGTTAGTAAATTTGCATATAACAAGGCTGCTACCTTTATGTGTCCAGGTTCGGCAAATATACGTACATTGTCCCAAGTCTCACTAGAAAAAATTATAGCAGTATCGTCTGCATTAAAGATGATAAGTCCTTTATCAATACGCATATTACATCGATTGTTAAGTATATAAGGAACAGAGTGGGTCCCAGGACACTCCGTTGAGGGACGCCGAACGTAACTATTTCTTCTCTACTGGTATAATCACCTACTTTACCTACCTATTTACGATCTTTCATATAATCCCTGATAAGTTTTAGGTGATTTCCTTCGATGCCTATGTCCTCTAACCTGCGCATGAGAATGAAAACGCATACCGGATCGAAAACTTTTTTCAAGTCTAAAAATACCACAAGGCATTTATTTCCTTTGTCAACTATATCAGTTATCATAGACGTAAGTGCCAAAATGGTGTCTTCGGTGGACTTTTCTCGCTGAAAACCAAATTGTGTGAGAGCGAGGACGAAAAGTTATCGTTTTTGAGGTAGCGGTACCTAGTTAAAAGGAATGTTAATTTGAAGGCAATTTAACGTTATAACCTAGAATTAGCAAAAGGTAACGGTAACCCTGGGTGGGCCCAAGTTATGTGCTGCATGCGAGTACCTGGTTCTGGCAGAGCAGCGCCAGGTTGTTGAGCTGCTTGGCCACGTCGGGGTGGTCGCGGCCCAGCACGGCCTCGCGGATGCACAGCGCGCGCTTGCACAGCGGCTCCGCCTCGCGGTACTTGCCTGCGCGGGGAACACCGTTACTTACGATACGAGTACATTTCGGTAGGGACACAGAATGAGGAAATTAAGTACGGGTGCGGACGGTAAGGAGCTAGCTACGCAACTCTGAGTGACTATCCGCTTACGAGCGTTGAAGCACGTTGAAGACTCGAGCCTCTTTGCAAAAAATCATGAAATTCGTGTGTCGTAACTCGAAGAGTCTCCCCACAGATCGCCACAACGACGAGCCTTGTACTATTCGCGTGCAGCTTTCAACCGCGACCTTCACCAGGTCATCGATCCACCGAATCCTCTCCAACTGCACTTTAATATGGCGTACTTCGGTTAACCAAACCGGGCGGGCGGGTCACTACACACGCGAGACAAGACACACAACGTTTACCTCACATGTTGTCTGAACACACGGGGGTTCAGTTGAAAGAAAGTACTCAAAATGGTTTGAAAAATACTTTTGCAGGCGAAATTGTATAAATATTGATAGTAATATCGGATACCTCGCTTGCCGTACAGCACGGCGAGGTTGTTGAGGGTAGCGGCGACGGCCGGGTGGTTCTCCCCGAGGGTCTTCTCGCGGATCGAGAGTGCGTCGTTCAGCAGGTTTGCAGCCTCCTTGTACTTGTTCTGATCCCTAGAGGTGAAAGAAAGATAACGATGATCGAGAGTATTCAAAATCTATATTTGGGAGTACACAAAGCACACAGACTGACTGGCGATCACCGAGTCCTGAATTTCAATACTAGGCTGGCCAAATTATTATTGGGGTTTTTCTATAGAAAATGTTTCAATAACAGTAGAAAAAGGCATGCTTCCGTAAATCCGAGATTGAACGAACATCGCGAGCCTCACCGAACTCCTAATTGCAAAAGATAAGAACAAATATGCAAAGCTGATTGCTAACCTGTACTAGTTGGAGAGGTACCCCACGAAGAAGAATGCATATCGTTCGTGTCTTGACAACCTCCTATGTGCATCAACACGGTTGTGTTAATCATTGTATGGCAAATTTGATTTAAGTATAAAGTAGAATAGCAAAAATATAACTATTTACGCCATAACTACCGCATCTAGCGAATGGCCCTTGAAATCAGGAGTTTCGCAATAATCAATTGGAGAAAGAATCGCCATCTTAGATGAATCTCCTGCCTATGACATGAAGGACGATATGAATAAATATATAAAATCTACGAAGAAATCCTTATTAAATGAACAATACAAAATGATATCTTTAATTGCAACCAGACGAACTTTATTGAATCGGCAATTAGGTGTTTAGAATCATCATCATCATCATCATCATCATCATCATCTCAGCCTATACTTGTCCACTGCTGAACATAGAATAACACTGGTGTTTAGAATAACATAATAATATTTAGATAGATATATAGATAACACATTATTGTTCCACCAGAGATACAAAAAGGAGAGAAAAGTAGCAAGATTACAAATGGAAAAGTTACTGTAACAATGGGCGGCCTTATCGCTAATAGTGATCTCTTCCAGGCAACCTTTGGATGGAGAGGATCTGAAGAAAACAAAAGATTAAAGGGTGAACTTAACAAACAAAGCATAAATAGATCTATCATAAACTACTTAATAATATAGTAAAAATAATAAATACTTAGTAAAAAAAAAATATGCAAAGGATTTACAACACTAAAACAAATTTACAGCATAAAACAGCAAAAAGAAACTATCCAGTTATTCAGTGTAGAACTTTATCACCTGATTTCTGAATATTTGAATTGATGAAGCTCGCCTTATACTCGACACAGGTAGTGAGTTCCACAATCGGACGGCTTTGACCGTAATAGAATTGTCGTAAAATATGCTAGAGTGTAGAGGCATTACGAGAGCAAAGTTATCTGATGACCTTAAATACGAGTTGGAAAACTCAAGGAAATCAAAACGTTCCTTGAAGTAACATGGAAAAGACGGAATGAACAAGATATTGTACAAAAGACAGAGGACATGAGTATTTCGGCGAAAACGTATAGGGAGCCACTTGAGCTTAGAACGAAACTGTGATACATGATCATATTTGCGTAAGCTAAATATAAATCATATACAAAAATTTTGGAGACGCTCAAGTTTATTGAACTGGTCTGCTGTGAGATCTAAATAGCAGATGTCAGCGTAATCGAGAATAGGAAGCAACAGAGATTGTCCTAGAGCAATTTTAGTGGTAATCGGCAGAAAGTCCTGCAGCCTTTTAAGGGAACCTGCTGCAGCGTAAAGTTTGCGACTGGTCACCAGGCCAACTCATACAGCGATCCATAGTGAAGCCCATTTTTTTTACATTTTCACCGTATGGAATGGCCACTGCATTAAAATTAATCCGCGGAAGTAAAGTCCAATCTACCTTTGAATCAGGCGCGAACTGCCAATAATTATTGATTGGGTCTTAGTGGGATTAACTTTCAGGGCATAGCTTTTGCTTCACTGTCCGAAGGAGACCCCTGTTGATAGTACTTATACACTTAGTTTGTCCAGTTTAGTCTGTCCAGCGAAGAATGCGAATAAATTTGAAGATCGTCTGCATATAAGTGGTATGAAGAAGAAATATCGTGGGAAATTGAATCAATGAAAATTTAATCTGTTTACATACATAATGCTGTTGGTTATAGCATCGATTTGGGTAACTTTAAAGATGTTGTAATTTATAATGAACTAGCGATCCGGTCCGGCTTCGCACAGCTGAATTATACACATAAACCTTCCACTCAAATCCGTTCATTGGTGAAAACCGTATATAAATTCGTTCGGTAGTTAACGAGTTTATCGCGTTCAGACAGACAGACAGACGCGGCGGGGATTTCGTTCTACAATATTAGTGATATTAAATAATCTGGCTGATCCTGTATACCTGTATACCAAGGCGAGTATGTTCAGCATAGTGGCGACGTCGGGATGGTCGTGGCCCGAGGTCTTCTCCAGGTCCTCGAGCGCCTGCTTGCAGAGCGGCACGGCCACCTCGTAGCGGCCCTGCGACGCGTACTGGATCACCAGGTTGTGCAGCGTGCGCAGCCGCGCCGGGATCTCGTAGCCCGCGTTCACCTGCTGCGCGAAGTGCAGCGGCGGCGTCGGGGACATCGCTGCTGGGGGACGGGACTTGTTACTATGGAACAGGCAGCACGAGTATTTGGAACAAAAACACAGTACATATTACTCGAGAAATTATTGTCACCGATTTCTGATATATGGGGTATTCGAAAGCCACAGAGAGTGTTTCCATATTTCTTGGAGGCATTTTTACGATTTTGACAAGTTCTTAGAAAGCTTCATCTCCATTCCAATAAATGCTACAAAACGGTACCTATTTTATTAGTAAGTGCCCCCGCAGGGTTTATAGATAATCTGAAGTCTCACATTTGTTGTTTCTGTTGTCCTCGTGGTCGTCGTCGGGGAACAGATCCACCATGGGATCGTCACGCTTTTTCTCGTTCTGGCCGGTGCGGTTGCTGTCCGACTCCTCGGTCATATCGCTGTCGTATTTGCTGCAATGTAATTAGAAATATTAAAACCTAAATTGAACTTTATGCACCAGCAAGGCTAGCATAGGCGGCAATACCTTTTTCGCGCGGACAGTCTTGTCCTAAAGAAGCCGTTATGTCCAAGTGCTTATTCACCCTCCCTTAGCTGGGTCACCCTCTGCTCGGAGGCCAGGAGGTTTTGTGTGGTCTGCCTCCAAGTCTTCTAAAAGCACAGATTGAGCACCTAAAAAAACTATTACTTACTGTATGGAAGATATGAAGTCCTGGTGCTTATTATCCTTCTCCAGCTGAGCCACCCTCAGCTCGAAGGCCTGGAAGTGTTGCTGTGCGGCGGCCAGTTCATCTCGCAGCCAGGCGTTCTCCTGGCACAGCCTGCGCACCTGGCGGAGTTATTACTTACCGTATGGAAGTCATAAAGGTGTTGGTGGTGGTTATTTTCCACTTCTGCTAATTCACTTTCTGTTATGGAAGCTACAAATCAGCATCGGCAGGCCTCGGAACTGAGGGTGATCTAGGAGCCTGCATGACAGCGAGCTCGTCCCGAAGCTTTGCCTTCCATTTGCACAATTTGCGCACGCGTCGGAGTCATTACGTACCGTATGGAAGCCATAAAGTCCAGGTGCTTATTCTCCTCTTCCAGCTGGGCCACCCTCTGCTCGGAGGCCTGGAGGTGCTGCTGTGCAGCGGCCAGCTCGTCCCGAAGCCAGGCGTTCTCCTGACACAGCCTGCGCACCTGGGTGCGCAGCTTCTGCTTCTCAGCCTCCACTGACTGCAGGTGGGAGGCCAGGGCCATCATTACCTGGAAATATATAGAGAAGTTTATATTTTGCTTTTTATAGTAGTAGGTACAACAATGTATTGATAATGTTAATATTTCTGCAATTCAACGATTAATATTTGGCTTTTCAAAATGTTAACTGACGTTGGTTTGTCAGTTTCTTTCTTTCGTCTTTCGTTTCTTTTTTGTGAAAAAATACACGCAAATAATTACGAAAAAAACTAGGGTTCACTTCGACAATAAGTAGAAATAATTTGCAATTGATCTCTGACATTGACAGTCAATTATAATATTTTTATCATGTTTTTATCATACGCCCTAAAATCCTAGTCTTTTCGTCCAGGACTTCAGGGCCCTTATTCGCTATGACCATTTAAACACGAAACAAGGCGTGTTATTCATGTTATCAAACATACATTTTATTGGCGTGGAATGATATTCTGTATGCCACTGTCAGATTTAAAAACATGACAAGGCTCGTCACACGCCAGGTTTCGAACTGTCAAAATAATACGCTCCGCACTTGCGTGTTATTGAAAACATGTTAAAAACGTTCTAAGGTAATGCAATGTAAATAAACATTTTATAATAGTTTTATTGCAATTTAAATGATCAATTCATGATCATCGCGTCGTCGTCGTAATAATAAACTATTACTTAGAACCGGTGACAATGGAAGAATGTGGTGGCTCATATCTATTAAAGTGAACTTCTCAATTTCAACAATAGTGTACGCATTTGTTGTTGATTGGTAATCTCAGATTATACATACTCTTTTGATGTCAACTCTGATCTGTTTGATTTATTTATTATGTTTGAATTACTTTAAATTTGGAATGTCAGTTTTATTTGTTCAGATTGAAGTGTCATATTTTGCACTTCGTAGAAATCGCTTGAAGGAGTAACATGTCTAGTTATCTGACATAACTTTTGTATTTTTATATAAATTTCATAATGATATTAGGTTTCGTCATAAATAAAGTCAAAATGTTCAAGTGGAAATAAATAGTTGTCTAATCAGTCCTTAAGTGTCTTTTTGGTTTGAATGTGATCCCATTAGCCACATCTACCATTCAAGATTTGTCTCAAGAATATGGTGTTTCTTTTTTAGTTTGTAGTCACAATGAACCGGACGAAAGTGTCTACAGACCAATTAGCATATTTACCCATCCGCAGATGGAATTTGGGAACATCGATTCTTCTCGTCAAGGAAAGACTGGAGTAATGTGGGAAGACCAACCAATTAAATGCGTCAGGAGGCCCTAAGGTGTCTACTTAGTGTATAATATCAGCCTGTATTGCCCACTGTTGGACAAAGGCCTTCTCTCACTAATCGAGGTGAAAGAGATTAGGTCATACTACATACGCGGACCCACCGCGGATTGGTGGAGGCAGGTTTGTGGCAACCTGCTGTTGGAACTTATCAAGCCGCCTTTAAGGCTTCCAACTCGGCTTAACGACTACCAAATTAAGTGGTAGCCGGGACCAACGGCTTAAAGTGCCTTCCGAAGCACGGAGACGCTTGAATATGAAAATGCCACTAACGGTTACCCATCTCGGACCAACCGAGTCGAACGCTGCTTAACCTTGGTAATCGGTAAGAACACCGCGGTCGCACAGCGCTACGAGCGCCTCCACCGCCGCTACTTAGTGTGAATTTTGATATTTTACAAAGACAAATAATTTGTGTTGTGTGAATAATATAGTTATTCATTTAGTAGTAAATCAAATACTGAGTTCTTAGATTTACGCGAATATTACACATGAAATAAAACTATTTTTTCGGATTTTATCGCGGTTTATTTTGATTTTTAAGTTCCCGACGTTTCGAGTGCTTTGCAGCACCCATGGTCACGGGAAGGACTGAGGTGTTAGACGTCCAAAAGGCATAGTTGTTCCGGGGTACCCTCAAACTTCTTAATTATTTTTGTTTTTGTTGGTCCGATCTACGCAGAATGAGCTCACGGTGTCTTGAGGTCTTGCAGTGTTATGCTTGGTTTTAGATTTGATTATATTAATTACTGGATCCCAAGACGATGGAAGCACCCAGCCATCTTCTCTATTGAAATTAGGATGTTTTTTAATTTCAATAGCCTCGCGAACCATCCTTGGTAGGAATCGGTGTTCTTTCACGAGGATTTGTGGTCTATCAAATCTGATGTTATGGCGGGTGCGGTCAAGGACATGTTCACAGACTGCAGACTTCTTTGAGCGACGGTGTTTTAGGTCAGCTATGTGTTCTTTAACCCGAGTTTTTACCATCTGTCAAGTGTCACATCCCTCTTCAAGATGCAGGAGTATACAAGCTTGATTGTGAATGTGGTCTCTCTTACATAGGACAAACAAAAAGACCAGTAAAAACTCGGGTTAAAGAACACATAACTGACCTAAAACACCGTCGCTCAAAGAAGTCTGCAGTCTGTGAACATGTCCTTGACCGCACCCGCCATAACATCAGATTTGATAGACCACAAATCCTCGTGAAAGAACACCGATTCCTACCAAGGATGGTTCGCGAGGCTATTGAAATTAAAAAACATCCTAATTTCAATAGAGAAGATGGCTGGGTGCTTCCATCGTCTTGGGATCCAGTAATTAATATAATCAAATCTAAAACCAAGCATAACACTGCAAGACCTCAAGACACCGTGAGCTCATTCTGCGTAGATCGGACCAACAAAAACAAAAATAATTAAGAAGTTTGAGGGTACCCCGGAACAACTATGCCTTTTGGACGTCTAACACCTCAGTCCTTCCCGTGACCATGGGTGCTGCAAAGCACTCGAAACGTCGGGAACTTAAAAATCAAAATAAACCGCGATAAAATCCGAAAAAATAGTTTTATTTCAGTAAATCAAATATTTATATCATTGATTTAATTATAGGTATGGCGACCTAAAATAAGATAGTAATTCCACGCTAAAATAAGAGTATATAATAAGCTCGTCAAAGAAGCGTGTTTATGTTTACTACTCGTTATGACGTCACACGTTACTTGCGGGGAATCTCATGTGGCACAGCGAATAAAGGCCCAGTCCCTCCCGCGCGCCACGGGTGCTACAAAGCACTCGAAACGTCGAGAACTTAAATAAAGTATAAACCGCGATAAAATCTGAAAAATAGTTTCATTTCATGTGTAATATCAGAGTAAATCTAAGCATTAAATATCCCAATCTTTTAACAAATATACGCCAATAATATGTAGATCTTTTTTTTTATGGGACTAAGCCCGCCACTCATTCCCACCATTCATTTCATTCATTTTCATTTTTTTTAAAAACGTAGCCCCACACTAGGATTTATTCCTGTGTCATGGGTGCGTTTACAAACATGAAAATTCACATACACAAATACCCAGACCGGAACAAATAATTGTGGATCACACAAAGATTTGTCCCGAGCGGAAATCGAACCCGCGACTATTAGACACAGTGGGCGGAGCGGCTTAAGCTCTTAACCACTGTGCCAAATCGTCCTGTAACTCCTGTAAGCCAGGATCCACAATAGTCTCCTTAAATGACACCAAGGTTTGAACCTTGGGGTGTCCCGGGAAGCACTTTAATTGTCTTGGGACCCGCAACAAATTTAATTAGAAAGAAAAACAGGAGGAGTAGGAAAAATAAAAATTCCACTTCCCTCCTTTGCAAAGCGGGAGACACAAAAAGTAAAATAATTGGCAGATCAGCCATAGAAAAGGAGACTACAACTAGGATAAGCCCAGTTGTAAAGCACCACGGTCACGAAAAATTATTATTAACAGGGCCTATTTGTAAGCCTCATGTTTGATTCCAGTAATAGGTATGGTAAAAACGCTTGAAGGCACGGAAATTATCCCGAGTTTCTACAAGATCCGTGTAGTAGATTACCCCAGATGTATTTCGCAAAGTGTTCAACATAATGGTACGCTCGTTGTGCCAGAGACTGCACTCCCAAAGAACGTCGTGTGCTGATTGTTCATACTCGTAGTTAGACGTGGAACACTGACAGAGCGGTGAAGGTACCAGTTTAAAAGAGAATAATTTACTCTTAAAGTTGCCATGTCCGGTGAGAAATTGAGCCACACAGTGGTCCACCTCCAGCCATGTCCTCGCCAAACGCTCACGTACGGATGGAAAGAGCAGGTAGAGGTGACGGCCCTTTGTTGTTGTATCCCATCTTTCCTGCCATTCGGTCAGGAGATCTTCATAGGTGATTGATTGCGGTTTGAATAATCTAGTGATTTTACAACGGTCTCGAGGCAATAGGAACTCGGTGTTCAAGTTTTCTCGAGTGGAATAGTACATTGACGCGCGTCTCTGAACCTCAAGATCGACTGGAAGCACACCCGCAAGTACCGGTAGGGCTTCAGTACTGACCGTCCTGTATGCCTTACACAAAAATATCAGTGCCAAGCGTTGACTCTGAAGCAGTTTACGCCGTGCCGCCCCTATCGTGGCTAATATGTAGATCTATCTACACCATTACATCTGATCCCTTGCACCAGTAATATTAAGTATTTTAAAATACTTTATTTCCCCTACAAAGTATACAATACACCGGACTGAAATTAGAGTAACACTTATTTACTCCTACTTACAACCCTAACTACGTCTAAGACAATAAGCAACACTACAGTTAACTCAACAGCTATCATCTGTTCTACATAACCGAGTTTATGTTGCACCCTTCTGTAGAAACAACGGCGCAGACCCCCTCCGGCCTACGCAACGGTTCCGCACCCTTTTCTTTGGAGAAAAACAAACACGCTCGCGTTTAATCATCTCGTCTGAATGAGTACGGCGTTAAGTGTTACTTTGGGGTAAGATTTTAAAGATAGTATTGCATTCTCCCCGAATTTACATGCGTAAACCAAATTTCAGCTCAATCGGATACCCGCTGGTGTTTGAAAAATGGATCACAAGACTCGAACCGGCGAATACTCTATGAACACCATATCCGTATCAACTCTAACAAAGTACTTTTTTTATTAAGACCAATTATAAGTGCATTCCAATTTACAAAGCAATACATAACATCGATCCGGATTTGCCCCCAAAGATACGAACAAATTCTAGAGACCAAATTCAAAAGAGAAATATGCATAACGATGTACGAGATCGGATTTTAATCCAGAAAACTGGTTAAACGACTCGACCGGTTATACTGCAACAGAAATAAACCTTGACCCGGTTGTGTGAGGACCTTCCGTGTTTCGTATCAAGGGTCGACATGGTTTAACGACCATGACTCATGGGTAAGACTGTACGATTGATTGCCAACATTTTTTACCAACAATTTACGTAAGCTGATGTTAATATTTTGGTTTATCTTCTCTACTTAGCCTGTAGTCCATTTGCAGTCAACTAAAGCCTTCGATTAAAATTAACGAATGCAGTTAATAGATTATTACAGTGAAAAGTTGGCGATCTTTGGGACAGAGGACCTTCTATTTTTGTCTTGCAATGAACGTCTTTCGGCTATGATAATAAACAAAATGATGAATTGATTGAGGAATAGGCAAGAATTTCGATTAAGAAACTCAGTGGAAAGTTACTAAAATGTGAATGAAAACGGTCGAGCAAATGCGGGCGGCAGAAGCAAGCACTTGATGGCTAGTTTACGATTACTTGGTCTCAACTAGTGAAATCAAGATCATCTCTCTACAAGGTACCTTTCGGGGTGGTAAGTTTCTATGAGAGTGGAGGAAGCCAGAGAGGTCTGTAAGGAAAAAACATCTTGGAAACGTGATTATAATTTGATAAATCTAACATTTCGTGACTTGGACCATAGCCGACGTCCTCAACCTTAGTTGAGCGAGTCGCGCCTTTGTAACGGACGAATGAAGGGCGCGAGAGCCGTGATTTAGTGGCGAGATTTCATTTTTTACTTAACTACAGAAATTAACATTTTTAATATGAAAAAAATTGTATATCAGATTTAGGGAGCACGTGAAAGTATCATTATTGGTAAGTTGGTACAATTGAAAGCTACAACTAAACTTAGACCAAACATGTTGGAACTCTGTACACTCTGCCCACCCTGCAAGGGATTTGGCGTGATGATATAGATAAATGAATAGTGGTGAGAATTAAAAATTAAATGTAAACAATAAATTCCATATAAACAAGTCAGAATTGACAGCCCTTAAGCTTCATAATAGAGTTCACCTACCTGTAAAGTACTCTAGAATTTTGACAGATACCTACTGTTATTGTCAGTTGAGCTTAATGGATTATCCAAGAGCTAAATAGTTTAATCACACATTAGCAATACATACACTTTAAATTGCTTACTAATTGATACTAATCCACATCAAATGAAACGTACACATTTCTACAGCAACTGGGTTACTTCGTGTATTAGGGTGTTATTACAGCAACCGATCCATAAAATATATCGATGTTAGAATAAGATGAATTAACATCGATTGATCGATTAGTATAATAACGCCCTAACACATACTAGTTCCTCCGCGTGGCTCCTGCTAGCTACCAGTTTTACCACATCGTTTTCAAAAAATTGTTCATTCAGAACCGTACTAAATAGTGTACACACCCCAAGGGTATTATTAAACAGAATTTATCACTCACTATCCATAATATCTCTAGAAGTATGTATAAGGTACATGAACCTGAAATTGGCATAAGTATATTGCTTCTTCTAGCACGAATGAATTTTCGAAACTCGACAGGAACCTAAAGCCGTAATAGCTAGCTAACTATTCCAGCTTTCCAGCAGCGTATTACAAGCATATGCTTGTCATACGGAGCCATTTTATAATGAAGAAATATTGTTTGAGTTGAAACCAGTCGTGGACGATAAATTGGGTGCTGTGTCGTCCAATGAAAAAACGCCTTTGCTATTGTCATTTGAAATTAAGACCTCTCAACAAACTGACTAGTATATCGTCAGAGAAGTTCAAACACTTTTGAAAAGACTTGCTATATTCCCTCACAGCTGAAGGTGTGACCTAAATGATGCTCCAAACTGAAAGTCCTTAAAGGCATTCAGTATATATGGGACGATGCCTGCGGGTTGTTTACCGCAGTTAAAAGCGAGGTCTTTTCATTATACGGGGGTTCTCATGTTATAGGTAGGTACTTGTGAACGATTTATTGTAAAATCTTGACCTATTTTCTGTAAGATGGTGGTAGGACGTAGATAAAATCAGTTGCGAGAACCTTGCCCGTTAAGGTGTTTGCCTAAAGAGTTTGGAGACGAAAATGTTAAGAAGAGACTATTTGCAAATCAAGATTTTGCCAACATTGACTCAAAATTTAGCGAGTTTTGAAGACGGTTTCTGAATTAAATAATTCAGTAAGATTTTACACATTTTTATTAAAACAACAATAAGACGTCTTTTCTGTTTGTCGTCTAAGACGACGAAATAGGCGCACATAAAATCCAAAAATCCGCCAACGATTGCGCAAAAAATTGCTATAAGTGAATATTGAATCTAAAATGACATTTTAATAGATAAATTTACTTTTAACAAAGGAGATTTAGAGACAGTTCTAAAGCAATAAGGGGTGAGTGCATCATTATGCAGTCAGATATGCATCATTATGCAGTCACTCATGATGAATTGAAAAAAATAACAATATCAAGATTAGCCTCACCATCATGAAGTACTAAATGACAGCTGTTCGTCTCTAAGCGTATGAGGACTTCGAGATGGGCATTCGCAATGCGGTTCGGCAACAATTGAACGGGATATATAAGTGTAACTTCATACTTGAAACAGATGTCTGAGACCGCAAGACACAGCCTCCACGTTTCGATACAAGATCGTCACATGTGGGAAACATGAAAGCCTACACCTGTGGAAGTCACGTTTTGCGAGATTCCTTGGAGGTCTGTTTAATTTTCAATGTAAACATAAACATGCTATATTGATAATAATCTATTATTAAATTACAATACCTTCAACATCTTTCAATTGCCTTAAGGCAGACGAATAACACACCACTTGCCCGTCATGCCTGTTTTGACTTACGAACCCTTAACTTGGACTGGCCCATACATTTAGTCACACAGCGAGCTATCAAAAATCGTATACTCGGAGTTTCTCTGAAGGATAAAATCTACAACGAGGTAATTCAGGATAGAACCAAAGTTCGATAACTTTATACCACCGGATTAGCTAGTTAAAATGGCAGTGGGCTGGCCATATTAGCCAAAGCAGCAATAACTGTTGGGGTAAACGGGTTTTTGAGAAGAGACCTTGGAATGGCAAATGCATTGCAGGAAGCCCTCAGTGAATGCAGAGCGATGATATTTACAATGTGGTTCACAGTAATTAGATGACAGTAACGGAAGATCGTATTCAGCGACGTGCAATTGGAGATGGCTGTATTCACCAGTGGACGGCTATGGCCTGATGATGATGGTATACACAAACACACCTGTAGCATGCTCCGTCCGGAGCATCACCAGGTAGATACACAAACATTGGCTCACTCACCTGTGCTTCGCCGAGGCCCAGTTCGATAGCGTCGATGCTTTTCCTCACGAGTGATGCCTTCTCGTGCTCATGTTCGGTGTTGGCCGCCAGTCCAGCCAAGAGTTGGGCATGCTCTGCCCGGAGCGCCTCGAGGCCGGCGGCGACTGTTCGCGCACCGGCCACCATTTCCTCCTGCGTCATCGCCGTCATCCTTCCTAGCGATTCGATCTTCTTTCTGCGGACAAAATGAGAGGAAATTTAGTCGAGTTATAAATAGACAGAATTATTGGTCAATAGGAACTCTACAATTGTGTATAAATATAGAGTTATTATGGGCATCTATACTAATGGCCAAATGCCAACTGCCAATAACCGTGAAAGCCAAAGAAAACACCATATTTCTACCAAAATACCATCAACGATTATCAATTCGGCGAATTCATCGAACCTGCATTGAAGTGCTAGCAAACAGACCATCGCCGTTGTTAAGTATCGTATGTGTTTTTGCCCTTAGCAGATATACGCAAATTGCTTTATTAAATTTACCACCCACAAAAAGTATTTCGTCACATATTCATGATACGATTACACTATGCAAATCACGATAAACGACTCAATGGGCTGACATGATCCAATCAAAATGCAATGTGATTAACCTAAATTGTGTTGAAACTCGAAGGGTGTAGCATTCTAAGAATGCCGCTGAAATTAAAGTTGCGGACTTTGATACCTCCTCTCGTTGAAATAGTGACTGACAGTACCTATTCAATGTACATAAATGCCGATACATTTTTCAACACGAAGTTCGATCCCAGTGACCCGAATCGATTGTTGATTGATGCATTTCGGTTTACGCCTCACTTTCTTTCTCACGGCGTTGTTCCGGCATACATAAGCCCACCCCTATCGCGGCAGTTCCACGTTCCTGATTTGAATGATGGAACTCGGCACGGTAATTCATCTCTTCCGTTGGCACTTGCTTCTTGTTATGATGCCTTGGTACTTAAATATTGTGTATAATATTTACAGTTCTTTATAGTCCGTATAACTGACATTTTTATATGTAAATGTGTAAATATTAATAAATCAAATGTCAACGGCAGTCAAGCTTACATAATAAACTTCGAACCGTATACTAAAAAACGGATGTTGGCTCTATATAGACTCCTAAAATATTTTCATTTTGCTGTCCACTCCACTCGTCTTAGTCCTCTATCACAATCAGCAGTTGTTATCATTAGCTATAGAGATAAAATTGTCTAATATAAAAATGAGATTTTTAGATTTCAATAGCCTGTTACACACAACCATATTTGAGTCCCTCGAAAAACAGAAAATAGAACCGACATATATCCACCGACTCCAAAAAATATATAACAATAGCTCTGCATCCATTCATATTCATACAACTGGGCCTTCCTTCAGTATTCAAAGGGGAGTCAAACAAGGTGACCCATTGTCTCCTGACCACACAGTGGGTGCCACCAGGCGGAAAACGACAGCGCGGCAGGCCAAGAAAGAGGTGACGAGACGAGCTGGATTCCTACGACAAGGACTGGCATCAGCTTGCACTGGACCGGGACAAGTGGAATAAGGGAGGGGAGACCTTCGCCCTGCAGTGGGACAGTGTAGGCTTTTTGGTTGAAATGGCTATTGCACTTTATGTAGTAATTAACTGTCAATTGGGCATTGCAACAAACAAATTTTTGCTCAAAAGGCTGCCTCGCTTCGTCTTTATTATTGAAAATCGGTCTCTAAGAATATAAGCGTTCATATTTTAACAGTACCATGCGTTGGCGTCAGTGTAGTTCATTACGCTACACTGACATTCCATCCCGTCCGTCATAGTTATTACCAAGAAACGCATACAGAATAATAACTAGCACACGGAGTACCACAAACCTATTTTTTAATATGCAGATTATATTAACACGACTGTTTAAATCGCATTCGTCTGCACTTCGATTATTATTCAAACATTTTTTATAGTAAACCATTCATAAATGTTAGTGTTTATCCTGTACGCATGACTTGAATAAGGTAATTAGTAGTTGGTAGTACAATTTCCAAAACCAGACGCAATTCGTTAAGGATTCTTTTCTCTCATCCCTATTTTCCCTAACGGGGTAAAAATAAAGCGGTTTTACTAAAATCGATAATGCTCTTTATTAATTTGAGAACATTATCCAAACTAAAGATTAGACAAATATTAAAATATTACTTAGTTCAAGAACAAATATGGCTTTGTTGCAAAGCCGAAATGTCCAAGCGATTTGAAAAACTAAGAATCTTCAGCGACTTATGGTTTTTTTATGGATGCATGAGTGATCTACGCTTTTGGCCACGGGGTCTTTACAGCTGCACCGGACAAGAGGGTGAGCGTGCAACCATTACGCTCGAGCCAGAAGGGCAAGGGGGCAACTAGCTCAAGGGCGCCTCAAGGAGGAACGGCCTCGGCTTGGGCAGTCGCTATGGGGGAGGGCGTACACTAGGTGTCTCGCCGTAGTGCAGCACCAGCCGGCGGGTAAGGGATTCTTCGACTTCGCTGGCGATGTCGGAGTATGAACCTGTGTGCGGTATCTGTATTCGAAAGAAAAGAAATAAAGGCATCGGGAGGATCGGTGAGCACATGCCGCGGTCGGCGGTAGCGACTGACGGGACGGAAGACAGGTAGCCAGCGGCGGCTACGATTACAGGGTTCCGATGGTTGGATGCGTTTGCGAAATAGAGGGTTGTCGCCTTTTTAATATAGGTGCGAATAGGTTCGAGACCGAGATCGTAATGGTGAGCGACATATGGCACTGACCGTACATTTGGAAGAGTTATTTGTGTACTCAATATGACAGGAGCCGAACCTGTTCATTCTTTGGGCACATTATTTAATATGCGTATACAAAACTTTATAAGTTTTCCCAGACGAAGCGTCCTTGCGATGTTCGCCTGGTCCAATCCTGTTAAGGTTCTTGAATTTTAATCCCCTTTCGTCATACATTACGGTTTAAGCAGACCGTGTGTATGAAATCCGGGCCGCTTGGTAATTTAATTAGGAAAGTTCGTTAGGTAATATTTACAACAACTGTTTATTAAGGCTAATTATAAGACTTCACCGCAGAAGCCTTAAACGATGCGAAAACTTGTGGCATGGAAGCGTTAATTTTATTTTTTTGTGAAACTAGACGTTCGTTTCTTACGTAAAGAGATATTTTACTTGAAATTATAACATATTATTGACAACATCCAATTTCGAATTATTATACATTCCTACACCATCTGTAATGCATTAATTAACACAGTTATAATGCCATTATTTAGATGTAACTATTGCTTAGGTTTCAAACTCAAATCGTTTATTTTGCATAAACCCTGCGGGGGTATTTTTTTACTTATCTACCACCGTATCGAAACGCAGCCTCCACTGAGAAGATCCGGCCAGACACTCAGCGGGCTTGTCTTTTTTGCCTAATTCGTGTGTAGATACAAACATTTACAAAATCATTTGTGCGATCCAACCCCACTGTGATGCCTCACGACTAAGATATAAGTTAACTAGGATATGGCAACGCATTATCTATAACTTCTTCTTTTAAAGTGGGAATTGACGGAAACGTTAACATTAAGTTAACGAATATGAGGCAGCAACATTACTCTTTCAAAGTCATTAGTTGCCAACCTAAATCTACCAACACAAAGTCCAGGATCCTTATTCGCTGTGATCAATTAAACACGTAACCACTTGATGAAACTATAGTTTAACGGTACTCCAGAGGCATACAAAAAGATTACATGATCTCATCACATAGTTATTTTAACTGATTGGTCATAGCGAATAACGTCCAGTTTCTCCACTAACAAGGCTGCGGAACCCCCTGCATTCACGTTTATAAGATCCATTAGAATGCCAGCCGCTTCCACTAACTGTACTCAGGTGAAGGACGTCGTATTTGGAGGCGACATCTAAATTGGCGTAAGGGCGCTCGAAGCATAACAAACAGACTGACCTATTTGTGTTAGATGTGACGTATCTTTTCGATGTTTCTGTAGGTATAGATGGCTAACTTAACTTATGAGGCTAAATGTTCTGCGCCCATATATGATTGGCCCCAGAACCAATACCAATGAAAAATACTTGTATGATTTCAAACGACCCATAAATTCTCTTTTGACATTTATTATTAAACGGACAAGCGGGGGATCGCAATTTTTCACGAAAAGTATTCGATTTTGAGGTTATAATTCATTAGCCATTAATACACAGGAGGATATATTGCAAAGGAGTTACATTGTGTGTGTTGACATTCAGGTACGATGTCGGCGACTTAGATATCAGCTCTTACAATACTTAGAAATATTCGTTTTCGATTGCAAATTTTCAGTTTGATACGGATATATGCCTTTATTTTAATAAAATAGATAAATAATGATAACATGGGTCAAATACTTTATTAATACTCCACTTATACTGATGCATAAAGGTAGTTTTATTAAGTATGATACTGGCTCTCAAATACATTTGCTGCAAGGGTAGCTTATTCCACTTAACTTGAAGATTGTATGTGCTATAATTCAGTTTTTCTTTATTCATTAAATTACTAACACTGTCACGCCTATATTCCCCAAGCTGGGGAAGCATAGCATAGGAGGTAAGTCTATTGCCAACATGCCCGACCTAGTAGTTAAACTTAGTACGTCGTAAGGCATTCAAAATTAATTATAAAATATATTTTCTAAAATGAGGTTCGACAAAAAAAGGATCTATCAAAATCAAAAGTTTTTTATTCATGTAGACCAAAAGGCAGTTATGAATAGTCAAAAAGAGAAAATTACTAATTACTTAAGACTCTACCACCCGTTCGGAAAGTCATTCCTGTGGAGAAGAAGGGCAAGAAACTCCACGGTTACTCTTTTTTAAAAATGAGTTTTACAATTCTTTTTGTATACATTGCATTTATGGAGTATGGGAGAACAATGCGGAACGAGCTAAATAGATGTGCTTAAGTATAGATTAATCATAAGTGTACTTAGATTCATGGTATTGGTCAGTGTCTACATAGTCCTCTCATTTACAAAATAGAGATGTTGTAGAGGTATATAATAAAAAGCATAATAATAATAGTAAGAGAAAGTGTTACTATAAAATATGTAAAGAGTGCGTACAAAAGAACTGGTCATAGCTCCAGTGTGATGCCGAACGAGACTAAATTCAACAGCATTATGGTACACGTTCAGTCATACAAAGGACAGGGGACGGACCAGTCCCCACCAGCAGCACCCGTTCACGAGTATGACCTGAGAATCTATCTATATCATCACGCCAGATCCCTTACGGGGTAGGCAGAGAGTACAGAGTTCCAACAGGTTCTTTCCTTACATACCTCTCTGGCTTCCTCCATTCTCATAGTTCGTCTCATACACGTTCGGAGGTTACGGAAACTCTTGACTTTTCCTTGAGATAATACTCGGTTTATTTGGTCGTGGTAAGATAGTCTAGGTCTTCCCCGCTACCTGCATCCTTCCACTTTCACATTGCATATCTGTTTTGTCATTCTTTCCTCTGGCATTCTTTCTTTCTCATCTTTACAATGATACTATCTTTCATACCTACTCACTTTCTTACTACGCTGTTGCTAATTCGGTCGGTCAGCTTCACTCCGCACATCTTCCGCAGAGCTCGCATTTAATAAGCATTTTATAATAAATAATATAAGTTAAGAATATTTATAATGCATGAGATGTATAAACGTAGATGATGTGAGGTGTGTCAGAATCGTAGTATGTTTCCGACTGTAGCTTTTGTCTTCCCCAACGGGAGACAGGCGAATGTATATGTTCTATGGTGGCAAAGTAAGGTTGCTGCAATGCGGAACATAATTCCGACAAAGCCCGATCTATGTTCTGTAAGCACGGAACAACGAGTAAGGCTTCCCAAGGCACTAGGTCCGTAGGCTATTCCGCTTTGCAACACCTACATATGGGCGTGTAGAGGTTAACAACCTGGGACTGAACTCATTGTAACGTTATTTATTTTTATTAATGTTGTATTCATGTACCGATGACCTGGCGAAGGTCGCAGGTAAAAGCTGGATGCGTACAGCGCAAAGACGGTAATCATGGCGGTCTTTGGAGGAGGCATTGTACCGCAATAGACGTATTTTAGCTGGTTTCGATTATACGTATACCTTGAAGGTGTCTATTTGAACAAAATAATGAGGCATTCGTAGTCCTGTGATACCGCAGTGTATCGTCATCAGGGTTAAGCAGCGTTCGGCTCGATCAGCCTGATATGGGTGACCGTTTGTAGCAATTCTGTTTCGAGCGTCTCTGTGCTTCGGAAGGCATGTTACACTCAAACTCAAATATTTTATTTTGATAAGCCCTGCGGGGGCGCTTACAAATAGTAAATTTACTTTTTTTTTAAATCTAATTTACTACTAATCTACCACCGGATCGGAACGCGGCCTATTCTGAGAAGATCAGGCGAAGAAACTCAGCGGGCTTGTCATTTTTACTTACGTCTCTTTCTCTTTATTTTTTTTTACAATTATATTTTGTGGAAGCAATGTTTAGATTACAATTAAATAGTTTACGATCTAGCTCCAGTGTGATGCATTACGATCGAGATATGAATCTAATGATATTATCTGTAAAGAGTGTCTAGAGGATTCCTCGACCATATTGGAGGGAAGGGAGTGATCCGCGCCAGACAGCCACCGCAAGCAAGGACATTATAGTGAGCATGACTAAACCAGAACCCCAAAGACGGTAGCCAGATTGTGTCTACAAAGCTGGTCGGTTAAGCCGTTGGTCCCGGATGCCACTTTATGTGGTAGTCGTTGAGCCGAGTTGAATGAGCTATGGGCGACATGCAACGTACACAGGCTCTACCGCACTGCGTCCTCGTGGAGGAGTAAGACCTCTGTCACCTTGATTTGTGTAAAGTCTTTGCCCAGCGGTAGGACAGACCAGCACATCGAAATAATTTCAAGAAGCTGGGATCAACATCTGTTTGAGCGATGTTATGATCGTTGCAGTATATTATTAACTAAACACCATTAAATCGAAACAGTAGCGGTCCATGGTACCTTTTAAAAAGGAAATAACAGATCGAGCGAGATAGAGCGAGGTAGAAGAGATAATAGGAGATCAATTCTGCATATTTCATTATAAAAAAAATCTCGACGTCCTCATTCATTAGGCTAATTAACAGAGGCCATTGAGATAATGTCAAAACAATAAAAGTGGTCGAGTGAGTTTTCAAGGCGCCATTAAGACCTCCAACTTTGGTTTTCTGCGACATAAGCCATGACCTTGGATAAAATGTGGCCTCCGAAGCACAGAACTTATCAGATTTCATTTAACTACAAAAACAGTCATTTTGAGAATTGAACTAGACCTTTTGATAAAGTAGAAATTTTAGGAATCTAGTTATTTTGATCATTAAAGACTATGTCTGAAGGGCAACTCAAGAGCCTCTGTAACCGGCAAGCAATAATACCTCGGGGTTCAAAGGCAGTAAAGGACATTTTGGCAAAAATGAGTTTTTAACATTTTTATTACTACAGGTACAATAAGGTTACAAAAATCATTTTCGCCAAAATGAAAATGCCTTTACGCCCTTTGAACCCCGAGGTTATAATTTATTAATATGAGACAAACTATTGGCAGTGGAGGAAGAAAAGAAAGTCGGAAATAATCCCTTGCCCGCCCATCAGTGGGGAGCACCACGGGGTGACACCTAGTACATACACTCCCCCTTAGTGACCAAGCCAAGGGCCTTGCCCCTTAAGGCGCCCTTAAGCTAGTTGCTTTTCCGGCTGGTTGTTCCACGCTCGCCTTCTTGCCTAGTGAGTGGGTAGTTGCTGTTAAGGCCCCTCGGAACACAGCGTAGATTATTCACCCGTACACCATACACACACGAAATTCTTATCTGAATGGCAAGTCAAAAATCTCCGTAACCGGTAAGCGTATAGGAGACAAACTATGAGAGTGGGGGAAGCTAGAGGTCTGAAAGAAAAGAACCTGTTGGAACTCTACTCTCGGTCTACCTCGCAAGGAATCTAGCGCGATAATAGAAATAATTAATGTACAGACACGGCCCCTTTACTATATTATAATACTACAGACTATGATAAAATAATTATCTCCAAGTAGTACGTGATAAGCGGTGACAGTTTCATTAACAAGTATTCGCTTTTGTTTAACAAGTAAACTCTTTACGTCAAAAAAACTGTGTTATCTAACAGTATCTATGTGTTTCAACCTTGTCGTTGTCGGTCAGTTGCGTAACCAAACATGGGTTTAGAATCTTAAGTTACACCACAGACCAGTTTAAAATTATAGACTGTCCCAAATCCTGTATTTTGCATAGATGGCGCTGACTCATAGCCTGAAAACGGTGAAAATTAAATTTCTTTAATGACTTCTTCAGTAAAAAACACTAATAATTATCTAAAAAATAAAACACCGTCACGCCTATATTCCCCAGAGGGGGTGGCAGAGGTGTACTGAGTACACCCACGTTTCGCCGACGATGTTAGGTCCCATGTAATAGGGGGCGAGCCTATTGCCATATACCGGGCACAATTCCAGACTCCGGACTCATACTGGGAATTTTTCGTTAGAAAAACTACATTTGTCCGACCTAGGATTTGAACCCAGGACCTCGTGATCGCAAAGCGATGCGCTTTGCCACCAGACCAACGAGGCAGTCAATATAATAAATAGAATAAATTTAATATATAGTTAACGGTATTTATAAACAGACGGCCTGGTATACACGTGTTACGTTGTTTTGT
This sequence comes from Phalera bucephala, assembly GCA_905147815.2. Classification (NCBI taxonomy): domain Eukaryota; kingdom Metazoa; phylum Arthropoda; class Insecta; order Lepidoptera; family Notodontidae; genus Phalera; species Phalera bucephala. The sequence continues at coordinate 2,690,421 of LR990620.1, read as the reverse complement.
TGGTCATTCTAAGTCTATTAACTTATACTGGTCTCGGGAAACACGAAGGGCATATTCTTGATATTTGCTACATACATATATACATATGATCACATCGCTCACAAAAAGTAACAGAGACAAGTCAAAAATTTGATTATCTAATTCAGCACTTTAATATCAATGCTGAAAAGCTTGATATATGTTGTTCCTGTTTTTATAGTTGTGCCCCTATTCTACTGCACTTATTCACTGAATCGTACGTTAGACAAAGTGTGCTTTTTCTATCGAAAACTACTCAGTCGCCTTCTGGAATCATGCCCCGTATAATAGCAACAGAAAACAAAAATACACACTATCACGTCTATATTTCACAAGCGGTAGTAAGGTCACTATAGCTGTACCCCAATGTAGGTAATACGGGGCTAGTTGGTTACAATTATATAGGTCAGAATGCCATATTGCGTATTGGGACTGCGGATTTTCAATAGAAAAACCACTTTTCCGGTCTAGAATTTGAACCTAGGACCTCGTGACACTAGACTAACGAAGCAGTCCGATTACAAATTCAAAAATCAATTTTAAATAAAAGAGAATGATACAGAATAGTCTACAAAAAAGTAAATCTCTATAGTCTGCCGGTGTCTAGGCCATCCCACCTAACAATACGTGTCTGGAAACACTAAATTACAACCCTCCCTATATTAGATTTTGTTCGTGACATAGGTATATTATATTCCGTTTATGAAATATTCACGACGCATTTCATTCACGTGTACCGAATATTTTTCTGCATGAAAAAAGCTTCTTGGATTAAGTTAACAGAGATATTTGTGAGGACTACGCCGCTATACATTTTTAAAACGAAAAATATATCATCGAAGTACAGTCCGACAAGAATTTTGGTCCAAAATCGGCACTAACGTTGTCATCAAATTAAATGTCACTATATGACAGTCGCAGAGTTACCGTTTGCTATAAAATTTACCCAAGTTCTTTTGTTAGTTAGTAACCGTGGAACTCACCTGTTGAAATATTTAACTGGAAATAGGTTTTTTTAAAAGTTGCCCCACACTAGGATTTATTCCTGTGTCGTGGGTGCGTTTACAAACATGAAAACTCACATACACAAATACCCAGACCGAAACAAATAATTGTGGGTCACACATATATTCGTCCCGTGCGGGAATCGAAACCGCGACTATTTGACACAGTGGGCAGAGCGGCTTAAGCTCTTAACCACTGCGCTAAATCGTCCGTCCAATACTATACTTATTGTGGCGTGTAAGAATCCCCAATTTACTGCCTTTTTGGTCTAGTACAGCACGATACGAATGGCGAGGACCTCTTGGGTTCGAATCCTAGATCGGACAGCGTTTGTGCAGTAGCAGTAGCAGAACCAGTCTGTGGTTGCGCAGAATATTGCTCTGTTTTGCAGAAATGTGTTTCGATTCCCGCACGGGACCAATCTTTGTGTGATCGACAGTTATTTGTTTCAGTCTGGGTATTTTTGTATGTGAGGTTTCATGTTCGTAAACACACCCATGACAAAAGAAATTCTAGTGTAGGGATACGTTTAATAATAAAAAACAGCAGACTGAAACAAAAAAAAAATTGCAAATTCTATATGCATAGCGTATGGCACTTTTGACGAATCCCTCTCATGAAGTTACGTAAATCCTATTAATATTATAAATGCGAAAGTTTGTAAGGATAGATGAATGGATATGTGTTACTCTTTGACGACCTATCGAACAAAATTTGATGAACTTTTATAGTTACAGCTTATCAGAATGACCCATAGGCTATTTTGAGGCAACCAGTGAACGGATTTTAATTACTTTACAGTAAGCTTAGAAATGAGAAAGACACGTAATGTTTTTTTTTATAAATTGCAGCCTATGTGCCATAGGCTATAATTTATAAAGACATTACAAAATAAACGCGTGCGCAGCCGCGGGTAACACCTAGTATTGACTATTGTTATTGTCCTAATAGTGCTAAAAGCTTAGAACATGCCAATTGCCAGACGCAAAGCAATAGAAACGGCAAATAAGGAAATGGTAACTTTATTCATAAGGTTAAGAATAGATATAAATGAGAACACACTTTTTTATTAACGATGACGCGACAATAGCCTCATGGTAAACAACCATCATAGCTTTACGCAACAAAATCATAATATAGTTAACCAGAATATGAAGCACTTCATCACTTCAGAAATTTAGGTGCAATCTCTAGTCTTCTTCAGCCGAAAGACGTCCACTGCCTGACAAAGGCCTCCCCTAAAGACCGCCACAACGACCGGCTTTGTGCTGTACGCATCCAACTTCTACCCGTGGCCTTCACCAGGTCATCGGTCCATCTTGTAGGGGGCCTGCCCACGCCACGTCTTCCGGTACGTGGTCGCCACTCGAGAACCTTTCTGCCCCAACGGCCGTCAGTTCTACGAGTAATGTGCCCCGCCCACTGCCACTCAAGTTTTGCAATTCTGAGTGCTATGTCTGTGACTTTGGTCCTCCTGCGAATCTCCTCGTTTCTGATATTATAAGTAAGTAAGAATTATTTAATCACTAGTATGTGTTTATAATTTACTAAAAATGTGCTCAATTGGATTTAATAGCGGTAACATATTTAAATTAAATTAATGTCTCAATGTTTTCAACCCCCGATTTAAGCCTCCTAGGGGATTAATTTTCCAAAATCCTTTCTTAGTGCTCTTCTACTTTACACAAGGAACTCCTGGCTCGATTTAGTGCTAGTAGACCCTTCGTTTTAAACTATGCATTGTCTGTCAGTCAGTTTAATTGTAGATATCACATAATAGACGAGCATGTTCTAACAAATGACTTTATACCCTGCACCTTGTGACGAACTAAAACTAATGTTTCTATCAAGACCAGTGGTTGTGTAAACTGTGATATAATTTAATATATACACTACTTTAGACAGAGGAAAAAACAATAAAAATAATAAATAAAAACAGCGCAAGCAATCTTTATCAAACGTAACCTAACCTAATATCCCGCTGAAATCTAGACATTACACAAAATAAACGCATTGAAATCGGTTCCTCCGTTAGAGAACTACTTTTCCATAGATGAACATACGCTTTAATGTCAGAAGAAAGAATGATAAAACAAATATACAGTGCGAAAGTGGAAGGATGTAGGTACCGGGGAAGACCTAGACTACCTTACCATGACCAAATAGACCGTGTCTTATTTGAAGGACAAGTCACGAGTCTCCGTAACCGGCGAGCGTGTATGAACTATGAGAGTGGAGAAAGCCAGAGAGGTATGTAAGGAAAGAACCTATCGGAACTCTGTACTCTCTGCCTACCCCACAAGGGTTTTGGCGTGATGATATAGATAGATAGATAGACTTACGTTTTTATCGATACAGAATTATTGCTACGCGAAAGAGTCAAAGTGCTTTATTTTCGTTGTGAACTTATAAGCATTATGGTCATATACAAACTTGGCTATAAAGCCAAAACTTTACGAGATGGGGGAGACTTCATAATTTTGTCCGTCGTTCTTTACGTAAGTTTAATAAAAAAGGACCCGAGGGATAAGAAAGAAGATGAAATATGTCCTTATGGCAGTAGAATTATTTTCTACTTTAGTTACTTATGTATCTGATGTCGTCCTATAATAAAGTACATTCGTCTCCTGCTCCAATGTAAGCAACGGATTACCATATAACGCTTATCGAACTCTCTAGAAAAATTGTTATTTGATGTTAGGTGATAAGAATAAAAAATAATCTTTTCCAAAACTTAACTCTTAATTAAAATAGGAAGTTAGTTATTCCAAAATAAAATTAAAATTCATCGTAGCGATCATTGCAGGAGGCCTTTCTCCTGCTGCGGACGTCTTTCGGCTGAGGATAGATAGAATTTTTTTGTCTGCCTGACTGCCTCGTTGGTCTAGTGGCGAATAATGTCCTTTGCGATCACGAGGTCTTTGGTTCAAATTAGTGTTGTAAAAATGAGCGCTGAAGTCGAGCGTTTAGTGCTGAGTCGACGCTTACGAGCGTTGAAACGCGTGGAAAACGCGAGCGTTTTAAGCGCCGACTCGAGCGTTTTTACGACACTAGTTCAAATACTAGGTAAGACAAATGTGGTTTTTTTTCGTAAATTCCCAATATCAGCCCGGAGTCTCGAATTGTGCCCGGTATATGGCAATAAGCTCGCCCCTATTACATGGGACTTAACATCGTCGGCGAAAAGTGGATGTACAGAGTACACCTCTGCCATCCCCGCTTGGGGAATATAGGCGTGACGGTGTATTTTTTTTAACTTCCTGCTATTTCCATGGTTATTCATATTTAAGCACACTATACCAGCGAATATAAACATTTATTCCTCGTGTATACTCACGATAAGTCACTCCCCGTTGGATTCCAAATCTTTGGGTTGTAACCTTGCAAAACCACCCCCTCAGGGGTGGAAGGCGACGTGGGGCACATAAAACGCCCGTAGTCATGGCAACCAAGGGCGACAACCCTCCGTCCGAACCACGCGTTACGTTTGTTCAGAAAATTAGGGGATGTTGTAGAACATGTAGGTTATGAAAGGCTCAAGGTAAATTACATATTGTTTTTGTTTTTCTGGGCTTATTGAAATAGGTTGATGACAAAAAGAAAATAATATTCGATCTATGGTACAGTGTAAACACTTTATAACGTTAATCGTTATAACGAAAACTTCCTAAACTTAGAAATTAGGTCAATTTGGTTGGTTTACGTCAAAACCCATATATTAATACGTTCTATAACGCAAACACCATTTTTTATTACGAAGAAATATGTTAATATTTAGACGCCAGCAAATATTTACAGAAGTATTTAATAGTTAATTGTTTTTATAATCAGGTTACAAAAGGTTCCGACTAAATCTTTGAGGTGCCGAAATTTCTAAGAAAGACACCCTGAGGTCGTAAGCATCTGCCTTGCTTTCGATATTGTTAATGGCCACGTGTATGGCTCTTGGATTACATTGTTTCTGGGATGGTTTGGTATAATCGAATTACCTATTAAAATAAATAAAACTAGAAATTATAGTAATTGGTTAAATTTGTTTATTTTTCCTTCTTTCCTCCGTATCCTAAAATTCTCTAAAACGAATAAAAGTACTCTGTTCCTTAAGGTTCGTTAAAAAAGAGTGTAGACATTTTTGGATAATAAATGTTTACTGCAATAACGTTGCTTCAGAAATAATACTTAAAAACATGATTGTTTGTTACTACCATGTTACTACATACTAGTCTGGATAAATGTATATCATCACACCAGAACAAATTGCGGGGTAGGCAGAGGGCAGAGCAGCGAAGCCTGAGAGATTTGTAAGGAAATAACTAGGTTATTTTTTCCTTTTTTTTTATAAACGTAGCCCCTCTCTTGGATTTATTTCTGTGTTGTGGGTGCGTTTACAAACATTAAAATTTACATACACAAATGCCCAGACCGGAACAAATAATTGTGGATCACACAAAGATTTGTCCCGTGTGGAAATCGAAGCCGCGCCTATTAGACACAGTGGGCGGAGCGGCTTAAGCTCTTTCTTGCGCTCGATATAGCGCAGTGGGCGCTAAATCGTCTGTCAATCTCTAATTCTCGCTAGATAAATATATAGAACTCTGTACTCTCTAGATAAATATATTATAATCTAGTTTATATTATAATATTCTATATAAATGCCCTACTTGTGTACAGATGAGATCTTTGCAAAAGGGAATCTTAAGACGAAATTTTACCATTTTTTAAAACAAGAAATAGATATATACAAACAAATATTCAACCCGTCTACATCCCCATCTAGGATATGTAAAGATAGTACCGGGTTTCGCCTAAATATTTTGATCCTTATATGATACGAGAACTTACAGCCATACTTCTTATCACGGGGCTGAAAAATCTTCAAGGAGAAACGACACTAATGGATGTCCAATCATTGAGATTCCAAATTTCAAATCGGTTTGCTAATACAAATAATAACATGCGTGATCAAAGATTAGAAGCTTGTAGTGTCAAAACAATCTATGGACTGTATAAATAATGAGAGATAAGTGTTGACATATAAACACATCGGCTATTGTTTCGACTTTCAATAGCCACGACAAGAATCAACTAAAAAAAAAAGATTTTTGTTTACTGGTCAATATTTCTATTGAATTGAGAAAATTATTTACCTAGTATTTGTATACTGACGACGGTTTACTAGTGGTTGGGACGCTCATCGGACGCGAATAATCGCGGGTACGTTCCACGAATAGGACAAATCTGTGGCTCAAAAATTTGTTTCAGTCTGGCTTTTTGTGTGTATGATTTTCACATTTGTAAGCATGCCCACGACACAGAAATTATTCTAAGTGTAAGACGTTTTTTGTAAAAAAGATGAAGAAAGTAGTATAGAAGAAATATAGAGTAGTAGATTACAGTCTGCCAGGAATTGAATGAGTGACATTCAATTGAAGAGGCCTATATCCAGCGAGGCACACGCTGATGATTATGATGATGAGATTACAGAACAGAAGGAGGATCAATCCTCTTAATGTTTGACACCGGCACCTCTGGAGAAGAACACCGCAACGCTCTTGTCCGGGTTTACCTCAATACGCCACTTCCTAAACCATTCCCTTAAAGTGTTCTCGGCTGCCTGAAGGTTTCTGGTAATGAAACCCTTATTCCTATGCGAGACATAGAAAGCGGTATCATCCGCGAACAGGGCTAGATGCACCTTACTCGAACGAGCAATATCATTCGTGTAAAGGCTGAACAGGAAGGGGGCATTTTTATAGCATCATTTCATCTAACTAGAATTTCATCTATAACGCTTGCTGAAATGTGGAACACTACATACTTTGATCCAATGCCTCTCAGTGGTCACTCCATCGAATACCAGTTTACTTTTTCCATAAAGCTTTCGTACAAAATTTTCCCATTTTTAGCAAACTACGTTCCTTCCCGAGTGAATTCTACCCACAATAAAACAAGTCAAAAGCGCCGCGTGCCGTGGCACGGGTGTGTAATAAAACAGAACTCCTGCGCGCCTGCAAATCCTTTTAATTTTAAATTCCTTGCTCCAGACGCAATATATTTTTCCAAGGGTTATGGGAACTTTAGGGGTGGAAAATCGCCTTTATTTCTGGAATATTACGTTGTATCGTTGTGTTCAACTGAGATCAAAATACTGAGATATTGAGGGCGTATGTTTAATTTCAGTGCAATAAAGTAGAATCTATGATTCATACTATCACATAGGTAAATACCTCAAATGTCTACCGAATAGGCTTAGATTTTAGCTCTGTTGAGTAGAGCCAATAAAAATATCTAGTTACATTTAATAAAAAAAATACAGTGCGGAGGTAAAAAAAAAGGAGAACAGTACACCTTTCCCAAGATATTGCTATCGTTAAGACTATCGATGAAGTCATAGAGGTATGTAAGGAAAGGAAACTCGTGAAATCTGTAATCTCTGCTTAGTCCGCGAGGGACCTGCCGTGATGATATAGAAAGATACGTTATAAACAATCTCCACTTTTCCCAATACTGTCTCGTTTTCCACTTCATGGAGCTGACAACCTTGCGTAAAAGCCAATAAGGTGTGATACAGGGGTGATCTTTGTAAGTTAAACGGGGATGTTTGGACACGCGCCAGAACACTAGCACTAGAAGAGATACAGGGCAATAATTTGACTTTTCATCGCATATAAGTTGTAGCCGTGTGCTAGTTGCATGTAAAATGAAATCATATACGGCGCGTGGCCTAATATATTATGCAATCAACAATACTGTTGCTGGCATTTAAAATTCCGAATATACTTACTAAAATATATTCTAGACTGAGACCAAACATACACGGAGTTATAAGAAGAAAAAATAATAACACCGTTACCCTTATATCAACCAAAGCAGGAGTAGCAGAGGTTTATTGTGCACACCGACATTTCACCGACAATGTTAGGGCCCCTTGTAATAGGGATCAGACTATAGCCATTCTGCGGTGCATAATTCTAGAACGCAGACGGCTAATGAATTTTTCGATAGCAATACTTCAATAATACTTAATCGCATCATTATAGTTGCGTCACTAGACCAACGAAGCAAGAAAATACAAGTTACATTCAGGCCAATGTGGGAACTAATGCTGTCATGAAGTGAAAATCACTACAGGACAGTCGCAGATTTGCAATTTGTTATGAAATTTACCCAAGTTATTTTTTAATTAGTAACCGCGCGGACCCACCTGTTAAAATATCTTGAAAGTAGGAAAATTTACTAAATGTTTACCTTAATTTTACACCAACGCCCCCCTGTCAATGTCATGTACGGGCAAAAGATCCTTGCCAGGCTACATAATATAAAATCAAGTTAACGGCATTATTAAAAAGAATACGTTAAAAGTTAAGAACATTATCCAGTCTTACAATAGAATGTCTTCAACTCCATTAATAAAGCGAAAGACAAAGAACATAACCGGACAGAGATCGTTGACACTAGAACCAAAAACGACAGAAGCAATGGCTCAGAAAACAAAGGGAAATGCCTCCTAATGCAATTACTGGCGACTACAAAGCATAGGGTAATCGATGCGTCTAGACATAGCCTGGTCCGCCAATGGCACAACTGATGCATAGAAAAATGCCGAATCTGCATTTATACGACGGAGGAATCATATATTTAATAGTGCTAAAGTAAGTACTGTTTAGGTGAAACTAAAAGATAATATTTTTGGAGAAAAAATCTAAAGAATCAGTCTTAATGCAGGACCCGTTCACAAGTATGACTACTACATTATACCAATATGATATCGGGCAGCTCATTGCGGTGATAAGAGTCTTTGACATATCCCCAACGTAATTAGCCTTATCTACACAATGCAGAGCATACGCCTGGTGTTGTTCTTAATATCAATTAAGCAACTTTGTTGGCGACACTTTTCTGGCATGCTCTTTATTTGATTATCATCCTGTACTGTCCAAATTATACCAAAATGAACAGTTTTCGGCTGCAAAAAGGCTTTCCGCTAAAATGAATCATTTTCAAGCACTCCGATTTAGGAATGCATGATGAAAGTTGAAATAGTCTTTACCCCTAATTTGCCTATGCCGTAATCTAAAAAAAAAAGTAGAGCTTTTCTAATATTAAAAAGTCCCCGACAAGGCTATGAGTAATACAGTAGATAATAAAGTTAAACTTTATGTCACCCTCGACGTCTGAGGCGACCGGCCGCAATAAGTAATGTCAGACGCAACTTGGAAGCTAAGCTAGAAATAAGAAACAAGCTTCAAGAGAAAATTTTATTTACTGATAGTTTTCACACAAAAGCGCAAAATTAGGAAGTATTCAAACTGACTTTAGATATAAACTCTTTGATCGCTTAATGAGAGTTTTGGCTCTCTCTTCTTAATTGGGGGTCTAGAACTGACCTTAACAATAAATGTGTTTTTATAGTCTATACTAAAAACTTATTCTACTCATTGGCACTTAATTACTGCTAATATCTCTAACCACATCTAATAGACTTGTTATAAGTATCATAATATGGATATTTCATAACCCCTTACAAAGTTAGAATTTTAGCGCTCCCAACTTTTGTGTATTTCTTAGCAAAATTATCAAAACCGAACATACAAACCTCTTAAGAGCAACCGTATAATTAAAACTAATTAAATATAAGCCACGAAGTTTACTTTCATAAAATTTAATAATAGCCACAGTCAGAATTTGTTTTATTCCGTAATTAGCTGAAACATCGAAAATTACTTTGAAACGAAGGAACTTCGAACAATAATGGTTGAAAATAAGGTTAGGAAAGGTACCACTCAGCACAGATGAAATATTTTAGAGATGAAGGGTCCAAGGATGAAAATATATCCAAATCGGGTTTGTGAGACTAGAAGGTCAAGGACATTCGATCCCTACTAAATGATGAGCGAGGATTTTGAAATGGGAATTATTATAATAAATCCCTTGGCCTCGAATTCCCTAAGCTACTTGCGTTGGAACCGTGATGTGAAATTTACTTTGCAGAGTTCTGAGCTGGCATTTTTCTAAAGTGATTCTGAAGATTAATACTTATCTTCACGCTTTGGAATCAATTAAATAATTCTGTTTAGTTTTGATTAAAGTTTTACACAAATTGGACGTGGAACTAAATATAACTACGTTTCTTTTGCCATCCAACTGGGTTGACAATAAAATAATGATTACCAGCTTGAATCTATCTATCTATATCATCACGCCAGATCCCTTGCGGGGTAGGCTGAGAGTACTGAGTTCCAACAGGTTCTTTCCTTACATACCTCTCTGACTTTCTCCACTCTCATAGTTCGTCTTATACACGCTTGCCGGTTACAGAGACTTATGACTTGTCCTTCAGATAAGACTCGGTCAATTTTGGTCATGGCAAAATAGTCTAGGTCTTCCCCAGTACTTACATCCTTCCACTTTCACAATCTCTTTATATGACCGAACCAACTTACCAGCTTGAATAATCAATAAAAAACCTTAAGTCTTATCACATGAGCCAAAACAGCTTATTGTTATAATGGAAAACCTTATAACAATAAGCTGTTTGGTAAATTTGCTTAAATTCGATTTTGTCCAACATTATTCTATATTAAAAACTAAATAACTTCCAAATAGTTCATAAATATTACACTCGCATTTTTGCTATTGTTTCCAAAGACCCTATTTAAATAAACATCACGGAAAGGATCCCAAACTTTCGGAACAGAATTAATGGAATTCGACCTCTGCATTCAATCAAATTAAAGGTTTTTGTGAAGAATTCCGTAAACTTAACGGCATAAGTTTATATAGTTGTGGAATTTAAAGTGAATTAGTTTACTCTTGAATGTTTAATCATTGGTTATACAAGCTGTAACATAATAAACGCAAGACCTGAAAGTAGTTTGTTCTAAATCGATAACTGAATTGATTCCAACATCTTTAATGTACCTTCCTTTTTTTTTTAATTTGCAAAAAATGCTTTTACTCCTTCAGTGCGCTATAAAAAACTAAATTTATTCTTGATTCATAGCAATAAGGAGAATAAAAATGCATTCCTAACCCGTATTTCTCAAAATTCACACATACACGTACAAGTTTCATTGTTAATTGGGGTATAAAAGTGCTTAAAAAAGGGGTGAAAACCTTTAAATTTGGAAATTTAGTTTTCGTTTTGAATTTATGAAGCAGTTCTCTAATTGGGGTGTGTGAGGTCTTGCGTTTATTATGTTACACCTTGTATATTTGGTATGACCAAGCGTGCTATTATGTTGACGACAGGACAGGTCAATAAGAGAACAAAATAGTACAAAAGAATATCTTGATTTGAGTGCGATATTAGACTAGCGACAACTTGAGGCATTCTAATGAATGAGTCATAAGAATTGTATCAATCCTTCCACGTCCCATCGTTACCCAAGTGTGCTTAGTCCTATAAGTGTTAGTTATATTTATTGAAACGCGCGTAATGGTAATGTAACGATATCGGTAACGACAGGAATAATACACAATAGCAACATTGCACACATTCAATAGAAACGATTAGAGAAAAGAGTACGGGACAATTTTGTGAATTGAATGCTTTATACCATTGATGCTAAATGAGCTTAATAACAGCGTCGAACGATGATGATAATATTGCTGCATCATTTATGTCTCATTTATGATTACAAGTTATGTTTCCTAATATCAACTTCTCTAATATCAACTTTCCAACGCTAACCATCCACATTCTTCAAGGGCTTTACTATAATGAATGAAGCCCAAATTCCTGAACTAGATTCCGTAACACTCCATTACTGTAACCGCATTTACATCAAAAACAAACGAGCTGTCAGTACGCAAGTCATGGCGATGCTCGTAAATTTCATAATCACAAATTGTCGGGGGAGATTCATGTTGCTTTCAGAATGATTAATTAACACACGCCGATGGTCGTTTTTGGAAAAAAACTACTTCATCACGGACTATAACTATTATTGCGATTTATTGCTGTTTTAAGAAGCATGAATTTAAATATTTTAATGCTAAAAGTACTTATACATATCAATTTTAACGTAAAAGATATAAAATTCTGAAAGGCTTTTAATAAAAAACCTTTATATCATTACTGAATTTAAATATAAGCCATCTTTAAGTTTTCCCATAATTATCAACTTTTTCCCATAAGTCATACTCGTGCAGTATTATCGATTTCTACGTCGGCTAATCCCACAATGTTTTTTATTGAATGTCTTATTTTAAGAAAACATAAAATTTAAATTTGTCCTAAAATATACTATACTTCAAGCAACAAAAACGTGACATTTTTACTTCTAAATAGGTTAGTCAGATTAAGCCTAAACCGGTTGAACGAGATCCGATAAAGTTGGACCAAAAATACTGTAATAGAAAAGTCTTAGAAAAGGTTAAGAGCCATTAACTCTTTCGGTAAACGGAATTTTGATGGAGCCGTTAGAAAACATTGAATGTTACTTAGTATGGCTCCACCGGCGAAGCCGTAAAGGTCATCTGCTGCAAAGGTTAGGGCAAAAACCAAACAGAAAAGCTGGAACGAAAACTCCGAAATTGAATTTTGAACCTTTTGATTCAGCCGTTTTCCACCTGGATGAAATCTAAATAGACTATTATGAATATACAAGGTGTAACATAATAAACGCAAGACCTCAGACACCCCGATTAGAGGATTGCTTCATAAAGTCAAAACGAAAACCAAATTTTCACATTTAAAGGTTTTTACCCTTTTTCTAAGCACTTTTATACCCCAATTAACAATAAAACTTGTATGTGTATGTGTGCGTTTTGAGAAATACGTTTCAGGAATGCGTTTGGAATCTTCTTCTTGCTATGAATTAAGAATAAATTTATAAAGCGCACTGAAAGAGTAAAAGCATTTTTTGCAAATTTAAAAAAATGTTAAAATACATTAAAAATTGTTGGAATTGATTCAGTTACCAATTTAGAACAAACTACTTTCAGGTCTTGCGTTAATTATGTTACAGCATGTATATTGGATGTTCAAGAATATATTTTGAATATATTTATTATAAATCTTGAAAATCTTTTTAATGACATTGATGACATTGACGATAACGATATCTTACATACAATTAATACTTACATTCTGTAGGCGTTCAAAGTCTTCGACATTATACAATCGTTGCGTAACTAACAAATGAAATCCATTTCACTGCACTAACACGAGGTAATCGGCATCATTGTTAACACAATACAAGTCACACAATAAATAAACGTATAGAAAAATACTAATCGACTATGTTTCATATAATACTGTCCACTGAAAGGCACAATACGTTCGAATTGAGCTTGGTCACGACATGTTTTGCTTTAACCTTGGAAGGACTAAACGCTTTGAAATAAAATCCGATACTGAAAACGTGAAACGCAAATACATTTGAAAACATCTATTATTTGATAGAAACACACTAACAAGCAAGTAAATTATAAAATTGAAAATGATTATAGGATAATTTAATATTCTATAGCGGTTTTTAAGCAAATAAGAATTGAGAAGATTCGCTTAGATAATAAAATGCTCAAGAGTTTACAGATTTGTACTCAACAGATACTGCACTTTGCAAACATACAACTGAAAACCTCTGTATTTCTTACTCTAATTAACTTCTAAGATTAAATTTTCGGTCTTTTCTTCTCTAAGAAAAGACCGAAAATTCAATCTTAGAAGTTAATGAGATACGTTTTTAAGATAAGTAGCGAAAATAATTTATAGTCAATATTATCTATCTGGGTTCAGGTCAAACACGTGTGTTTTGGCACACATGTTACAGGAAAAATAAATATGTTGCCAATTGTTGCACAACGTCCGAGCGAGATGGATTTTCGCTCACGTCTAACAATAGAAAGGGATAGACATACAAACTGAAAAGTTGAAAATAGACTTAACTCCTACGCAACACAGCGAGCCGGTACGTCTGTGTCGTTGATCCCCTTCTGATCATTCGTTAGCTGCTTTGTTTGTTTTCCTACTGATACCGAACTGTCTACAGAGAGAATAAGAATTTCTGTTCTGTCGCTAAGGACTTCCACCTAGATTTTTGATATGATGACTAATTAGACACAAGATATCTTAATTTAAATATGGAGACACGTTTTCTAAGCAGCACTAAAATCTAAAAGTTAATACATGTAGCAATAGTATATAACTGTGTTGACACAATAATGTCTTTTGTAATGAACTTTAAATGGGCACTGTCCATCAAAGTTAATTAAGTTGAACCATTGACTTCTAATAAATTTCGAATGCTATAAAATTGGGAACTAATGAACTAGTTAGCCAAAGACGAAGAATATTTATGACTATCGAGAACTTCATTAATTAAAGTTGAAAATGGCATCCCACAAGGAGGGTAAGTGGTAAGTAAATTTGAATTCAGCATTCATCCGTATTTGGAACTGGAAGCTTTTGGCAGTAAAAACACTAACGCTCGTGCCAAACCTGCAGTCTAAAATGAAAACAAAGCTTGCCCTGATTTATACTTGGTCGATTGTTAATTTATGCATAAATTACCTTTGATGTTGACATAAATACGTGGAATGAAATTAATCAGCCACAATTATAACATCTAGTTGCAATTTCAAAAAGCTACGTTGTCTAGGATTAATCATCACACTCTTATCATGTATGCTTTTAGATCTTTAAAACTGTTCATGATTACATAAATTGAAAGAAAATTTCTGATATGAAACGCACGTTTGAATCATAGAGTATGTTATCTGATGTGTCAAAAGTCGTAGTGAACGATAGTAAGTGCGTAATATGTATTTTAGTAACAGAGTAAAAGAGTATTTCAGTTGGTATCTGGGGGCTTCCTACTATTATTGAAATCCTTCTGTACCCTGGGAAAAAGATGTGCACATATACAATTTGTAGCACCATCTCTACTCACACTGGTGACTCACACGCCAAAGTAAGACTACAATAATACTGCTATAAAGATTGTGGTAGCCCCTTACACAAAGAATTCGATGTTGAGACACCGCATGGCTGGCAAGTAGCGACGCGTTAATTGCAATCTAACGAGTGAGTCGCAATGCGCAAGCGCATCGGCCATTACTATTCCGGGTAAACGAGTAATTTAAATTTCACCGTAATATACTCCAAAAGCAGACGATCATAAATCACTGACTTTTGTATCTTAGGAAATAGTTACATCCAGTCAGTATTTTGCTAAATCATCAGCATAATGAAGAAGCATGAGAATCTTGCCGAATATATGGTATATTTTTTTAAACACTCATAACAGTTCAGTTTAGCGCCTCAATTGGAAAGGAAAACTCTTGACTTTGTTTTTCTTAAGAGTGTATTCTTTTGATTGACCATTAAATATTTCTACAATTTTTAAGTGAATTATACATATACCTACATTATGTTCTTTTCTCTCTATTGTAAGATCAATAAAATTGTGACTGTAAGATATATGATATTTGCAGACACTCGAAATAAACAAAAAGTTAAGCGCGAATTGCAACTGTCAGTTTATAAAAAAGAATGAAAATTTACTAACATTCTAAACGAAATAAACCACATAATATTTTGTTCCGAATAAATAAAAAGACTCGATAGTTATTGCTACAAAAGAAAAGTCATTAGTAAATAGGTGGAAGCTTTATAATTACGAGAAGTTATACATATGCAGTCCATATAAGTTCCTTTAAGATCTTCTTAAGTCCCTGGGGTAATTTCAAAGAATGCGAAGAGGAGTTTAAAAGTGTAGCTGAAAAAGGATCGTTGTGTCGGCATGAATTCAAATCAGGTTTCATAGAGTTCGATGGACCTGTATAAGCTATTGTATGATAAGTATTACCAGCTTTTCAGTTAATATAATGGTATTCCTTGAAAATTCTTGGTCGTTCTTAACGTTAAATTTGACAAAATAAACGCGAGTTATTTTATTAATTACATTGCTCATAAACCAATATGTATAAAAGAGACCAAAATGCAACTCTAAATTAAAAGGCTACAGTTTCAACTTATTGTATATACTTCGCTTAAATCTATATCCTTATCATAAAATAACTTAAATAAGATTGGAAAAGAAAAGGAAATAGTAGCAAACTGATCTGATGACAGTCTGAAAGGCGGCAATCATCTCCAAAACAGTCACTTGCTAAATAGGTCAACGGTTGTCTCGGGTGGTCTCGGGAGAAGCGAACAACGGAGCAATATGTCTCGCAGGCAAAACATAATCGACTCTTACGCAATGAATTACCGTTGACAATTCAAAAAAAATGTTGATTTGGAATAGCCTGTATTTTAATATTCCACCTAGGTCTTAAATCATGGTTAAGATATTTGGAAGATGTAAGTTTTTCATTCATATAAAATAATTTATTAGAATTTTCTTGAGAATGAGCTTAGGTTGGTTAACTTTATAATAATTCGAGTGAACATCATCATTCATAAAATTCCTAATTTTATGAATGTGAAATGCTTCTAATGTTTTGATGACAATAGATACAAGACTCAGACTGCAATTTTAAAACTTTCTATTTAAGAATCTTCTACCTTTATGCAGAAAACATAGAGTCGGCTTTACAATGTTGGACATCAAAGTGACGATGCACTTTGAGCGAGGTTTACCACTTATTGCAATAATCACGGTGATAAAATAGCTACGATAAACTAACTTAATACTTACGACCATACTGAAAGTGTTGGTGAGAAATATTGATATCAAAATAATTTTGTGCCACCACTAGGCCAATCTGATAACGGAAATGACACGTGCTATCTTGATAATACTTAGGAACTGAATTAGAAAGTGTTGTGTGAAGAATATGAAAACAATCGAAGCGTTGGAGCTGGAATTTTAATTATCTGGAGTTAGAAAACTGATTTTAAATTAAGATTAAAGCCACGAACAATTTGACTCAATGAATCATCGAGAGTTATTACTTGTAACTATGCAATAATTGAAATCTATAGATGTATTAGATTAAGTCTATAGTTTAGTATTGCAAGAGTCGGTAGTGAAAACATTACCACTTATACGAAGCAAGTAATCGATAAAATATAAGGCCCAGTTTTTAACACGCGATTTGAAATTTTTGTCCGATTCGAACCAGCTAACGACCGATAAGCGTAAATAGCTTAGCGTATTGAAATAGGAAAAAGGGTAAAAATAATCCACGAAAGCTGAACGGATTCCTGGCACATTTACGTTTGTTCCTTCCAATGTCGAAAAGTTCACTGGCACTGAAAATTTTACGGTAGAAAATAGGGGACGGTTCCGTATTGGACGCGTGAACGTTTCTAGTGCTTTTGGTTATGCCGGTACGTTTTGGGAGCGTCGTAACATCCGCTCGCGTCGGTCGTCCGATGCGTACTAAACTGAATCGACTGGTGGCAGGCGGAATTTAGTGTGGCGCACGCAGCCGGCCGGCTCTCGATTAGCATTATCGAGTCGATAGAGAAAAATTGCGACAAGTGGATTACCACTGTATCTGATAGGCTATAACATTAATAAACTCGGGCTTTTATCGGTCAGAATCTTGTTGTGTTAATTGGAATTTTTCTGGTCGCACATGATTTACTGTTAAGACGAAGAAGAACAGTTTATCATTTTTATTAAACAGTAGTGACTCTAAAGCAAATTTTATTATTTAACTTATGAAATTCAATGAATATGAAAGTACAAATCTGAAATATGAATTAACACGACTACTTTTATAGGCATTGTAACCATAATTTTGATAATGACCTTTTAGGCTACCACAAGAATTCAAAAAGACCTTTACGCTGCTACAGTAATTTACTTTTATTAAAGGTTACAGTCAAATAATAGGTCAGGTTTAAATTTGCACCATCAACCGCAAGAGAAATGGCGTGATAATATAATAAGATATAAACCCTGTCTATAGATAGATAGATGAACCGCTTTTATAAACTCTTAACAATCCTGAATTCAGAAGGTTCCAAAATAGATAGGTTCCGTAACAAGAAAAACGATGATCAAATACGGAAACGATTTTCATGCGATTGCACTGCTCTAAAATTTTCCAATCGCGTTAGTTGGGGGCAGTCCACCCCAACCCACTCTCCTCGCACACACACTAACAACTTGTGCAAACCATGTGAGTGCAGCAACGCACACAGCGACGCAATGCAGGGGTTACCATGAATCATGATGAAAGGTGCTGATAAAAAAAATTGGGGTGCGTTTAAAACACAGATGATACTCACAATTTGTAATGCGTACCCTGTTTAAGACGTACTACAATTCACTTTTAAACCTGGAAGTATTTAGCAAAATACAAATAAAAACACATTTGCGTTATTTTCTTGATCAAGTAATAATAGTTCAAAATGCATAGTGAAATATATATAGATTGAATAGGATCAATTCATTTTCTCATTATAAAAACATTAATATTAGGTTTCTCGTTTCAAATCTTGGAAAAGTAATAGCAATAGTTAAGTACATATTGTCTGTTTTTATAATTTAAGAAATTCTTTTCTGGAACGTCTATTTAATTAGTCACACAAGCTAACTATGATATCATCGTGGCAAATATTAAGATTAAAATAAAGTAAGTAGGTAGTTACTTATAACTACCAATTTTACATAAATTAAATATATTTAGAAAACAACAACGCTAATATTCACTTGGCTAAAACTCACTTAACTCAATTTTTATACACAATTTAGATATTAACATAATATAGACAAACAACGTTACATAAGATCACAAATTTATAAAGAATACGTCGAAAGACCTAAGGTAATATCCGTGGAACCCCTAAACAACGATCTTCTACCCCGAGAAAATGTATTAGTTTGTTTTCTTGAAGCAACGTGGCCTTTTCAACCTAATTTCAGCTTCATACGCGAACAAAGCTTAATTTTATAAGATACATTGAGGCAGGATCGAGATGCGGGGCAGACCTTCAAATGTAAAGTTACATAAGCTTCGTGCAAGGTCACTCGAATCAATACTCAGACGCCAAATTGTCTGCCACAGAAAACAAACCTGTAATCGTACTGCAGCGGTTAAACAGGTTGTTTTTATTTCAGTTAATTGAAGACGGACTATGAAATATAAAGCAGAAAATAATTCATAAACGAATATTTGCGAGCGATTTAAATAATCCTTTCTTTAGAGACAACTTTAAATCCTTGCTCATAGGAATCACAGTAGAGGAATAAGTACCGCACAAAAATAATTACAGATTCAAACAAAGTGTTTCTTGAAAAAAATAAATTGTAATAATCAGAGTAGACGTCCTTACGGATTTACTTTAAATGCACCTTAATCATTACACAGGCCTACAACGATTTTGGTGCCGGGGATTTTAGACCTGATTCTTCCATGTATATCTTCCATGGTGACATCAAAAATGTTACCGGTTTTTTTCTATCAGTTCGAGTTCCCAAGATATAAAAAATAGTTTTCAGAAAAAAAAATAATTTTATTCGTATTAAACATCAAGAAATTGCCTTTTAACCAAACCAAACAACCAAACTGTAAATATGATTTATAAATTCTTGCTTCAATAACGATCTTTCTGATATCAGATATAACAACATGTATTAAAATCACTAATTCAGTATATCCCCTTAAAGAGTAAAGTTATTTAATGGAAGCTAACGAATCCATTCCGATACAGTCATTCAATAGAAATAGTCTTTTAGCTCTATCAATACTTTGGGTTTTTATTTGCGGAACTAGGCTGTTGCATAGCAACAACAGTATTTAAGTTGGTGAGAAATGAGATCCGAAGAACATTCGTAAAAGATTAATTGGTTTTAAATAAGACGTCTGAAAATCGTTTTAGAAATGCCAAAAATGCTGGATTACTGAATTCTTTTGCAGAAGGCTGCTATAATAAAACGCGATAAAAACCAGTATTACAAAAAATGTCTTGAATGTATGTATTTAATTAATTAACTATAGATGGTTACCCTTCGGGTTCAGTGGCAGTTTGCGTTTATATACTACGGTCGGGGATGATATTGTGTACAAATTCCTGTATAAACCTGCCCGGTAGCTCCTCGCTGCATGCATTGTACAGTGTGCTCTAAACAAGCCTTGGTAACTTGCTAATATTACTATCACTACCAAGAAGTTTTCTGCTTCTGAAATCTAGTCTTGAAGGATCTTGCCCTAATAAATGATTATTATTGGAAAATAACTAAGTTTTAATTTGAATTTTACAGTACTTAAAATGAGAACCCCAACTGCGTAAGCGTCTTTTTATGAAATGCAAATAACTAGATTATACTTCCTTATAAAAGCTGTATTCAATTCGTTATAATTACTGAAACTACGGCAGTTAATACAGATTTTTAAAAAGAAACAACATGAACTAAAAACTATATCACATAATCTACAGTACACTAACCATATAGAACATGATAGAGACGGAACGGAAAGTAAAGAAAGTGAACATTATGGTAATGAGAAGTTTAATGGCAAATATCGTCTGGCAATATTTAAACTATGCAGTTTTAATCTGTTACTTGAAAGACGGCTAACAATATAAAATGTATGTAAATATTTAATAAAATCTGTATATAATAAGATATAATTGCGGGAGCTCTTTATCCTACAGACGCCTTGCAGCTGAAGACAGAACATATAATTTTATTTCATTTCCATTGAAATTAAATAATAGCAAAATGTAAATAAAAAATATTTCTATGTTAAAGATATGAAAAAAAGAAATGAATCCAAAATATTACTGTTTAAGACAACCATAAATAATTTTAGTGTATCAATGATTAATCATTACCGCTCCGCCTAAAATAATGGAAGCAAAGCACAAAATAGAACAAACAAAAAAGGCCTTTCTATTAATCAAACAATGTAACAATTGCTCAACAAAGAATCGATAGTACAATTAATTACAATCAAACCGTTGATTAAATTCTCACGTAACGCCGTCAATGATGAAATGCCAAAGCTTTCACCAATTCCCGTACACGTGACTTAAGAAAGTACAACCTTATATAACAGTAAGGGAACGAAGAACTCTAACAGTAGCATTGTACTTTAAGCAACGGTTGATTATGCGAGCAAATAATAAATATGTGTAATCAAAAAAAATAAACAAGTAAACAGGGTTTAATATTAAGAAAGTCTTTGTAGCAATTATTATATTGACATCCATAGCTCTGGTCGCTAGAATAAAATCGACAATTCACTAGATGACATCAGATTTATGAGCTTGAACATATACGGAACAATTAAATGCCCGCACACCGGTGAGGATAACTGGGAGGGCACGTATGGTGCCTCGGACCACTGCGAAGGGCCAAGTTGATGAAGACTTCATTAAGGTGCAAGATAAAAAGAAGCCTCCTCGAAGAAACCGGTGTGGGACTGCACCGGTTGACGAAGGCACATTCCTGCGTTCAGCACTACCTATAAGTTTTTGTAAAATTTCAGTTGCCTGAATTAAATGACTTATTAATTATTATTATAATACTGCACTAGTACCAAGGTATTTGATATTACTAGTAATTATATTGCACTGTAGCTGTTATTAAAATGAAATAACCTCACTGTCCAAGTAGTGGGTGGATGACAAACACTTTCAGAATTTCAATAATGTGAAAAAAGTCAATCGATAAAGAAAAAACTAGCATCGTTTGAGATTAGAGTCATTGAAGTACCCTTTAATACTTCTAACGTTAGTTATGTTTACTGTAAAATAAAGATAGGCATTACAGTGATAATTAGCTCCAAGGAAACCAGAAATTGTACAGGAGTCTACACTTAGAATCCGATTTTGATAAGTTATGTCCTACTAAACCAATTTTGACAAAAGTAGGAACCACTTTAAATTGTGCATAAATAAAAAATAACGACACAAATACTATGACAGCATTCCGTAAACCTATTTATAAGATAAGGGATGGTCAAACTTTATCACATCAGCAAGAAACAATAAAAACAGATTGCTAATGAAATAGAATTAGATTAAAAAAAAGGAAGACAAATTGGTTGCATAATCAATAACGAAGTTTAATAATCAGCTGTTGATTGACCCATAATTTAGAAGATTGGAATTCATAAATCAAGATACTTTTTCCATCTAGTAGATAAGACACAATACTTTCTCTAAAGATATAAGCAATCTTAATCAAACGTAACACGAACAACGCCTAGTAAATATCATTGAAATAGATTACCTTGTAGCAGTGGACACAGAAAAGATTTTGACTATAGACTTGTCAGCTTTCCCTAGTGTTATTACCAATTATACAGCATGATCAACACAATGCATGGTTGGTTATTACTTTATTACCTACACAGTTTTTACTCGTAGATTAACTGCTATACTTATATCGAGTTAATAAAGAAATTCGTTCCTATGAAACCAATCAAAGTTAATAGACTTAATTTTTGACTAGATCCCATTTCAGGTACAGTAATTGCATTCGATCACTAAATAACACTTTTATCTTGCAATTCAGTAAAGGTGAGTTCAATTATGTCAGATGACTAGGTAAAAAAAGGTGAAATTTCAAAAATAAGATGATATTAGTGCAACATAACACAATATAGCACAACAGAGTCACTTTGTGCGTTTATATTATACCCAGTTTAAACGTAAAGTTATACATAAATTTAGTATAGATGCAGGACAAAACACCCGCAATATCTGCAAATTAAGCCTTAGCTAGTACCGCCTTAATTACTACCTATTAAGATCGCTAACATTTAGGGCAAAATAGTGTTGGGCGACGTGGAAGCAAAACTATCGATACCAAATCAAACCACAATGTTGTTTTTCCGAATAAATTAAATCGTAACAAATTTATAGCGCATTTTTTACAGACATTGTGTGTGATAAACCTGTTACTTGTATGGTCGGCCAACAGCATGGCTTCATCATTATACTAATACGTGAAGCAAAAACTTTGTACCCCTTTTTACGAAATTTGCGCGGACGGAGGAGTGTGAAATTTCCCACACTTATAATTTATATAGAGAAGAAGTGCCGAATGCTAATATTTATTTAAAATTATACATGAAAATACATTAAATCAATAAAGAAAAACATTACACACACTACGATGTTTTGATACCCACACGCATATATACTCTTTTGTTTATTGTTAACGTCTGTGGTCAAACTGAGAATAGATTAATATTGTTTGTCTTTAATATTATTTGTCTTTAATATTATTTGTCTTTAATATTATTTGTCTATAGTCTTACTGAATGTTAAATATAACCAGCAAACGATGAAAGAGTAGGTCGAATTTCGACCAATGGGCGACCACTAGTAAGGATAATTTGTATATTATATAATCATTTGTTTTGCAGAATAATTCGTAATATCCGTTCCTACGGCAAGAACCCGAAAAAATTACTAGCTATAAATGAAAAATACGAAAAAGAACTCAACTCCTAAGTCAGTAATACGCATATAATCAGATCAGACCTAGTTCTTAAAATATAGCTTAATACTACTTAGAATAGGCGTCTCGATATTGATCATATCTTCAAAAACGAATAAATTACGTTTTTCACCGAAAAATGATAATATTTATTATGGTGCAACACATTGCGAATAATGTAATATCAATTACCGCTTATATTTTTTAATTTATACCGTACATTACATACATGGTTCGATTAATTTACGAATAAGAACTGAATATGTCTAAGTTATTTTGCATTCGATAGGAGATCCCATCACCAGAAATAAACTTACTTAGGCGGCTGCCGTAAAGCAACCGTTCATGAGGTTTAATTTGTGTTGGTCTTCCGTTTATAGACACTCAAATTGGCGTTAAAAGCGTAAATGACGGGGCGGACAAAATCGTATTTTTTCTCTTTAACTTTCTGGGGGGCGTTCTTCGAGTCTGGTGTTTGGCTAGAAACATGTTTTATGATTATTCATTAGGTATTTTGTTTTTGAATGCATTAGATCAACACAACACTTTGGGACAGTAGGTGGATTGAGGCTTTGTTAGGCCGCCTGTCGTAAAAAATAATGCTAAATCACTGGTGTCTTATAATGATAAAACATTGCACCCCAGGCAACAAGAAAAGGTAAGAAATATGATGATACATATAAGATAGCTTCAGGGGCCTACAAAACAGAAACCTACAGTATCTAACATTAAGTTTACATTGGTAGTCCTAAAAGTTGAGTTTACAAGGTCAGACAAACAGTAGCCCTATACATAAATTCGCTATAATTTGAATTCCTGGGCAGACATCTTAACGACTACCATAGTGAAATTTTGAACTTAATAAAGAAGACCAATGGTCTTATAGTAAATCAAATCAGATTACATAAATATTTAAACATCGTTAACGAGGTTCTCGCGAAAACAGATATTAATGGTCGTAAAAATGTTACTTCAGCTTTCGACCGTGGACGGTGAAGCGCGAATACCCGATCGATCGTACAAGTACATGAGTCATGTCTCAACGTAGCTCTGACTGTGCAACGCAGTCGACATTGTGTTGGAGACACTAAGTTTGTTATTTATAAATAGATGCCTCCGAAAAAGCCTGTCAATGACGCAGCTATATTATAAAATATAACAAAGTATATTGTTATTACGGAATATAATACAGTAATCTTGAACTGACCACAAATGTCACCAATATTTAACTGAAACTCTTATAAGTAGAAAAATAGAGGGAAAAAGGTGTATGTATTTGATGACCTCATCAAAATCTGGGTATTTATGTCCAAAAAATTTAACAAAAATATCATTATTAACATTACCACAAGCCATAACGGAAAACCTAACCACAAAAAAAGAACTGTTGTTAACAGAGAGAACTATGAAAGGCGTAACTTTTACGTTAAAAAATACAAATCGTCAAATTGCAGTGCATTTAGTTTATATAAAGGCACAATTAAGACTACAGTTCTGTTTGAGCTACAATCACCAATTTTGTCTGAAATAGATGGATTCATTGCTCTCTGTATAGACTTGAAGATTTATTCGCTGGACCGTAAACTATTTTTTCATCGACTATCAAACCAGATTATCAGCTTGTTTGTTTTAACAATAATTGCTATGGATGAATTGGAGGAAGTCGGAAGACTTTGGAATGAGAATAAAACAGTAGAAAAAAAATATAATCGATTCATAGTGATCTCAAGTGATCGCATTTAAAAGATAACAGAAGTTTGTGATCTACAAATAGATACATATTGAAATATTTTTAATAGTACGGCGACGAGTAGTAATTTACTAACTCCACTAACTTATGGTAATTTAATTAAGGGCAAATATTAGAGAGTCAAATTACTCAACATTAGATACAAAAATGGAAGCATTTCTATATAAATACATAAAAGAACAATCCCGCTTCGTTAACCTTCATTTCAAGACACAAAATCATTTTGAATTTCACGCATCGCCTCAATATGAGTCAGGCACATTATTTTTCAAGACTTCTTGAAAGCTTTCTTAACGTCTCAATAATAAAATAAGCGTGCAGACAATAATAAAACACTATGATGGGTGTACGGAAAATAATAGCTATTGTATTACCACCGTGTCCGATTTTAAAATCACATGAAATTATGGAAGACAACAGATGAGTTGTGCGATTGCTTTATTTCCAAAAATGAAGATTCAGTAACCACATGCGCCAATCTTGGGATTTATGGTTATTTATGTACAACACAGGTTACATGAATAAAATACGAATGTAAACTCTTCGAAATAATATAAATGATATATTTTCGGTGCCAAGATTAAACACTATTAGTCCATAAAATAAGCACATAAAATAAGCAGTGTTCCACCGGTTTTGGCAGACAATCTAGAACACACCAACTATGCCAGGCATATAAGCTATAGAACTTACATGAAATAGCTGCATACACATTGACCTACGTTTTGATTCAAGCACAGCAGGCGACCCAAATAGGCGTAATATTGAATTAGAGGCCCGAACGAGAAAATGGCGAGAGTTTTAGTAGCACTTAGAAAGGCTTTCTATTCCATCTTATTACTTTCCCTCTATAAAGCTTTTGCTATTACATTGTTCCTAGATCATATTTTTTGTTATGACCTGGATTTGAGCTGATGGATTTGTTATGTCTATCGATAAGATTGATTACTGTTATTGCTCATCCATTGAGAAGTAATATTATGGTTTAAAAAGATACAATCGCAGTCATAAAGTTCATTCTCTTTGACTATTAAGTTGTGTATGTACCTATTCGTGTTAATAGCTTTTCGGACTTATATACAAGGTGTAACATAATAAACGCAAGACCTCAGACACCCCAATTAGAGAATTGCTTTATAAATTCAAAACGAAAACCAAATTTCCAAATTTAAAGGTTTTTACCCCTTTTTTAAGCACTTTTATACCCCAATTAACAATGAAACTTGTACGTGTATGTGTGCCTTTTGAGAAATACGGGTTAGGAATGCATTTGTAATCTCCTTATTGCTATGAATCAAAAATAAATTTAGTTTTTTATAGCGCACTGAAGGAGTAAAAGTATTTTATGCAAATTTAAAAAAAAATGTAAAGTACATTAAAAATAGTTGGAATCAATTCAGTTATCGATTTAGAACAAACTACTTTCAGGTCTTGCGTTTATTATGTTACAGCTTGTATATGCCTCAATCATATCGACATGATAGCTTTAACGGAGCAACCTTTGAAATAGTAAATTTTTCCTAACATTTTTTGAATCGTCATGATTATACGAAAAGTTTCCACACAGGAATTTCCGCAACCGCATAGTTTTAAAACAAGTTATATTTTATTCGACCAAACCTGTAGCAAATTGTAGCTGAGAAACAACAAAGCTTTCACGAACAATAACGCAGCCGCGAAAACCCAGAACAAAAGGTAGTAAAACATAAAATGCGAAATATTCAACCAACCCTTGATAAATTCCAGGCGCCAGAATATTCTCTAAAGGCCAAGGCTACGTCTGAACTGGAACCGAAAGAATGGGACAGCATTCCGTTGCCCCGGGACAACAGTGAATTAACGCAAATAGCTCGGGTATGTCGCATACAAAAAACGTGTCGCATGTTTCGTATTGTCCGTAAGGCTCAATTTAAATTGAAGGATCAGCGACCGGAATTGGGTAGGCCTATATCCACCAGTGGACTGCTATAGGTTGATGAAGCATCACATGATGATGAACAGCGACCGGTAATAAAGCAACGGACAGTGTTTGGTGTAAAAATTTACGTAACATTTTCTGATTTGTTTCTATGTCCTGCCCATTCAATTCACTTAAGCAAACGTATCGTGTTCTATAATGTACACAAAGTTTATAATTCCACGTAATTTTTACACAACGTGAGCACCGCTACGCTGCTGGCTAATGTTCCTTCAATATGAATTGACCCTTAACGTATTCGTCGGAGGTATTTGTGTTCTAGACCTGGTCAAGGCGAAAGCCTCTATTGAAGCTATTAATACTGATTATTAGTTTGCAGTTAATGCGTTCAAATCGGTTGCGTGAATACTTAAGTTGATTCTCTGTTATATTTCAGAGAATGGTTCGATTATCTGTCTTTAAATTGGTTTATTACCAACTAAATATTTGCTTGGAGCTATTATGTTCAATATTCTTAAATGTCACTTTGTTGAGTGATGGCCGATGTATGTTTCATTACTACCAACATTAAATATTACAAATCTATAAATGCAACTATTGAAAGAAACCTATCGTTTTGGTACTTCTATAGAATATAATTCACATCTGAAGCTCTAAATTAATCACTTTGCATAGAAATATAATTTTGGTAAATTGCTTGCAAGTTAGTAAACAATTCAATATGGAATTAAGTATTTGTTACAAAGTTGCTAAAATCTGTTTAAAATCATAATTAATTATAAAATACAGCAATACAATATAACACACGACAAAGAGTTTACTACTTTCAAGAAAAAGTCTATTATATAACAATAATAAAAATATTGATGAAATAAAACTACTTCAGAATTTAACGCATTCAAGGCCTTTTTACATTCCAGTTACGACAATGCGAATATAGCAATAAAAATAACTGAAACCATTGAACTGGCTGATGACGGAGACGGGCGAGAAAAAAGGAAAGAGTAACATGAAGCCATCAAAATAGCCAGAGTTTAACAACACAACTTACAACCAGACATAAAATAATACACAGTTTTGATAACAGTTTATATGGCCAAATGAGAGATAGTAGAATTGTGCCTTCTATTCCTCTAATAGATGATTATAAAAGACTTAATGATGTTAAATGTAAGAACATCGATGAAAAAGCATGTGCTTTTTCATCGATGCTCTTACGTACGATATAGCTTTAACGACATCGTTAAAGCTAGCTATTAGATGTATTTTAGCTGTTTTGTTTAAATTAAATACATTTTATATTATTGCTGTTCATAATTGCAGTGTTTATGAATAGACAAAGATAGGATAATTACTAAAAAATGTACTTTTCTTACATATCATTCTCTATTTCTACGGAGAACAAGGGCAAAAAACACCAAAGTTGCTATTTTAAAAGTGAGTTTTAATGAAAAGCTTGCCCCATAAGTTGCCCTTTACAAACATTTACTATAAAAATATCACAAACCACACTACATGTAAAAATATTGTTGTAGTTATGTAAAATGTTCGTGATATTATATAATGCGTAGAATACAACCACCTATTACAAGTAAAACAGGAATCAATCCCGGCGCTTGGCATGCCGCGTTAACAGGTATGATTGTCGCAGGCCGATGCGCGTACGACCGTGAACTCGACGCGAGGGCAGCGGGCCCTGCGCCCGCGCATCTCACAACTCCGAGCGCATTGTTCCGAGCGATTAGTGCGCATCATCAGGTTCTTTGTATGGTCAGAAGATTTTTTTGTATAAACAAGATTAATTTAGACTGCATGGAACTTTAAATACACAGGCTTACAATGATTTTGGTGCCGGGGATTTTAGACCTGATTTTAAGTATGTCTTACATGGTGATATCAAAAATGTTACCGGTTTTTTCCTATCAGCTCGAGTTCCCGAGATATAAATAATAGTATTCGAAAAAAAAAAATTCATTGGTAAACATCAAGAAATTGCCTTTTAAGTGATTTTCTAGAATGAGACTGACGTGGGCAATCTCGCATGATTCCCCAACAATAGTCGGCCATCATATGGGTGTCCCACCTTCCTTGGTATCTATTCTCCATCGTTTTTATGTCTTGGTGGAAACGTTCTCCTTGTTCTTCGCTTAAATCTCCTAAATTGTGTTGAAATTGATCTAGATGACTATTGAGATAGTGTAATTTTATACTCTTCTTACAGCCTAAATTTTTGAAACGAACCAGCATTTCTTCTACTAATTCTACATAGTTATCATATCAGAGCCTTATGATTTCCGAGGAAATTTTGTGCAACTGCTACAAAGATTTCCACGCAAGCCTTTCCAGATCATTCATAGAAGTCTCAAAATTAGTGGTGTCTTTAATTAACTGACGTATTTGAGGTCCATCAAAGATACCTACTTTTAGTTTTTCAGTACTTAAACCAGGAAATTTCTGTGAATACATTGACCATTTCTGTAGAGAGCCTTAACAAACTGTTTCATTAGCCCTAATTTTATATGCAATGGCGGTAGAATGATTTTTTCTCTTGAAACTAAGGGTTCATTTATGACATTTCTTTCTCCGACAACAAGAGCATCTCTCATAGTCCAATTTTTATGAGTCCAATTGTGTGATTTGGCTCGACTGTCCCAGAGACAAATAAAGCATGGGTATTTAGTATTACCACTGTTGACCCAATAAAAAAATAACCATTTTTCAAGTCGACGCAGTTCACCCAGTTATGTTCAAAATATTTTATTTTCTGTAAAAGAATTGAAATTACCTCGTATTCTTCTTTCACAAATGTTGAGTGAGCAATTGGAACGGGAGCATATTTATTTCCATTATGTAGAAGAACTGCTTTGAGACTTCGTTTACTACTGTCAATAAAGAGACTCCATTCATTGATCTGATAGATCGTCAAACCCATATCAGCAAACTACTCACATTACAGCAATACACAAAAATTTTATCAGATGAAAAAAACTGTAATAAGCATCGTTCTCTCGTGCGTGCAGACACTCGAACATTTGAGGAACGGCAATTTTTTTCTTTTAATCTGAACGCTAGCTCAGCACGTTCCTTAGAAAGATCTAAGACTCCGCTGGATGGCCGTCTAGATTTCCGCAGTATTTAAAGTCATCATCAACTTGAGAAGAAATAGGTCTTTCAGCTTTTTCCTCCTGAGAATGCTGCACTACCTGGTGAAAAGCTGGTATTGGAACATTTTCTGAATGCGGAGTAGGTCTTTGTGCCGAAGAAATATTAGGGTATTTCCATTTACGGCGATTGTTTTTGTTGATGCCCACTATTATTAGTCATACAAAAGTAACAGTCGTCATAATGATTTTTTTGTTCTCGCCATATCATAGGCCCTCCCAAACTTCAAAGACTTACGTGTCCCTTTCTCCCATTGTCGCAAATGTTCAACGCATAGTTTACATCTATGAGGCGCCCACGCTTTATCTTGGTGTCGAATTTCAATACCGAAGTAAGCAAAATACAGACGATTCACAGTCTGTTATCGATTTACGCTGATCTTTTAGTATGTATTCACCACAAACAAAATATATCAGGATTGTTAACACAACATCTGGACGTACGAGCCATAATAATATAGTAACATCAACTTTATCGACGTTATCGTAATAATGACCATTTACGAAAAAGACCGGGAATAAAATTAAATGAGGGTAGAAGGTAAACTAGAGCTGATGAGTAATTATACTGTGTCCTTCGTTCTCGATATAAACATGCAGCTCTCTCTACTCGCTTGGCAAGCCGCTAAATTTTTTAGAAACGTCAACGCCTCCTCTATGGTATCTGTGGACATAACCTCTGCGACCATTCTTTCTTTTAGCGTGGCAGCCGATGCCTTGTAATAAAGTTTTGGTCGACATTTAATTTAATCAAATAATCGTAGCAGTGAAATTATATAACAAAAGGTTTTTATATACTCAAGTGATGTTGTGAAATAAATTTAAAACATCGTATAGGCAAATTCAGAAATAATTTACGTCTTGACAAAAAAGTACATTCCAAAAAGATCAACTGATAGTTGTTTAATTGTGGCGTTTTCAGCTTAACATGTTTATGTATAATAATATCGAATATTTGGAGACGTGAGTTTTATTATAAAGTAAAGTCTTCACTCGAAAAGTAAACTTACGAAGTCTCATGTCCCTCTTCGTGTAAAAACAGTTTAACACGCAATATACCGGAAACAATTATTAACCGTCTATAAATTGGCAAGGTAAAACCTCTAATGAGAGAAATTAGCGGGGACATTAATCAATAATGATTGTTAAGGATCGATGCCAATTTAAGGACACGGGCGATGTACGAGATGCATCGACGTGGTCCGCAAGACTTAACGGTAACTCAAGGACACGAGCGGTGTACGAGATGCATCGGCGTGATCCGCAAGACTTGGGGCCCATACGAGATATGTGCTGAAGGTCATACTACTCATAGGTTTCACCCATGAGGTGCTCCTGTGCAGTTCACATTTCTACAATGGTAAGAAACTAAAATGTTACCCAACATACATACCTTAAACAGTAAATACAAAGACTATTGCTATAAACTATAAGCAATTTGTGATATTATATCTCCTAAAGGAGACTTTCTGAAAGGGTAACTAAAGGGACATTGTTTATGAATTTATGAATAACAATACATTATTAATAACATAAGCCACCCCTTTGCAGAAACATAATGTTTTGCATTGATTTCATTATTAGACATACTTGTATAATAATCCTAAAATAGCCCAAAGTGGAGCTTATTACACAAAGAATTGTGCAATATTATGAGCACTTGTATTAAAAAGGTAAACCTTGCAATATTTATCCCTGAACAGGGTTTATAAACAGATGAGCCAAAGTAGTCTCTACTTATAACAATGCCTGTTATAACTGACAAGCAACAGAATTGTGGAAATATTCCAAATATAATATCACAGTCTACCGATGCTGAGACAGGCAAGTTGTACAATAATTTGTGTTACACACATACATCCTTAAAATATAATATAAAATACCTGGTCTATCCAGTTAACATAAAACTAATAATTATCAATATTATCAGCCCAGACCCCTTGCAGGGTAGCCAGGGAAGATGAGTCCTAACAATACAGTCATGAAACATTGATTGGGATAAGAACCTTTGTGGTCAGCAGTATATATTTTGTATTAAATAAGGTTAATATAGTGGAGTACCAAGATGGAATTATAACTAGCTATTCATAAGCAGTAGTTTAAATTTCAAGAAACCACCAGTGTTGTAACCAATATGGAACAACAATCCTCATCCGGTGTGTAAAAATGTACATCTATCCACAAATGTATGTATAAATGTACCTACAGTGTACCTATCAGCCCACCAAAAACAAATCACAATGGACATTGGAAGTCTCCTACCAGAGAATGTGAGGTAAGAAAAGCTTGCTAGGCTTTTTACATAAAGGCTTGTTTTGTTTTTTTTATGTTACTGAAAAAATCAGTTAAACATTCAGGAATACAACATGGCTGTTACAAATAAACCATAATATTGGAGGCTAAAGGTATTCACTGACTTTGGTATGTAACAATGTATCTATGACACTAATAAAAATGTGTGTCTGTCTGCCTTCAACGGCAAACATAACTTTATGGGTTTTGTGCAAATACTGCAAGTAATCCAGACAAGTGAAGGTTAAATAAATCTGGTCCTACATATATTTAACATTATGTATAGAAACATTATTATTAGAAACATAATTTTTAATAATTGATATACAATTTATAGCCATTCTCATTAGAATTTAATTAAAGATGGATGATCACAACTGTGCTATAATCCTTATCCCACAAAGAAACTCAATGCTAATAATAGACATTAGAGTCATATTAAATATACTAATAAAAAATTTATTAGGAGCTATTCAGCTTTCTATTGGGTAATGAGTCCAATAGTTTTGGTTTTTGGTTGCGTCCTGCATCATTTATAGTGTAATTAATACATTAGAAATTTGAGACACACAGAGGAAAGATTATACATCAATTCATGAATTGAAGAATTAGATGTTTTTATTGTACTTTTGTTTGATAATATTTTAATCAATTAATAATATATAATCAAATAAAATTATTCAAGTAATTAATAACTATAAAAAATAGGTTTGTGTTTAGTTTTGAATGTGCACATTTATATTGAGCACCAGTGATGTTTCTGGTACAGTTAGGATATCGGAGATATGACACAAACACAACCTGCTACTATTATGGAAACAGGTGGTTTTAGAGCACTATACATGCTGTAATTTATTTAAAGGTGGTTCAGTGTAAAAGTATTGAATTGGAAATGTCATACAAAAAATTTGCATTTTTCATATTGTTACATTTAAATTATTACATCCACATGTTACATGTATCTTATTAATGTATCTATGTATAAAAAGAAAATAAAGTCATGCAAATGACTTAATAATAATACCTATTTAAAAATTGTTGATGAAGTTGATGAAATATTGAGTTACAATATTTAAAAGTATAGATTATCTTAAACAAGAATAATCAAAAGTATATTTTTATCACAGGTATGATAAATATTAGGTAGTATCAGCAATAACCTTAGTCTTAGGGAACTTGATATTATTTATTTATTAATAATTAGAAGACCACGCCAGATCCCAAGTGGGTAGGCGAGGGCGCAAAACATATTATTATGATATTAAATGAAATATGAATGATACGTAGGTACTACATGTATAAGTTAAGTGACACTCAATCCTCACGGTTGGAAATCTAGAACTAACTAAAAAGTTACTCACTACAGTTGCTACTTATAAAAAACAACCACATACAAAGAAGCAGAGGAAGTGTGGCATTTAAGGGTATGAAAAAGTTAAGTTATGAATAGGATTCCCAATATCATAAAGTTATAGTCCGTGGTTTGGTCTAGTTGCCTGTGACTTATTCGCTACTTAAGTCATTACTAAATTAGTAAATTTGAGTGTAATTTTCATCAGCAATATAACGGGTCAGGGGTGGCCCGATCGTATTGCCAAAAATGAATGTTCGCGGGCGTTATTGCGCAAGAACGAATTGTTAAGTGATACATAAATATTTAGGTGGACATAAAAATGATATCCGGGATAGTTTCGGAATATATAATAATAATAGTAGTATAGTTTAACAGTGGGGCAGGTTAAATTAGGTTACCACACATCAGCACTGCCCTTCGTTCCAAACCCAAAAATGGGGGAGGGGGGGGGGGGGCGAGATCATATAGTTAAGGTACATAGCCTTATGTGAGGAATAGCTCTAGATAAGGACATTAGTACAAAGGCCTCTAGTACAAAAATGTTAAATTTTGGTATATGTGCATCTTTAAAGATTATAAATATAACTAACATTAAATATAACCGAACTTTGACATAAAGGAAAATACTTTATCATAAATTAAATAAGTAATTATAGCAAAGCATCCTTATAATCACCAATAGAATTGGTAGCCTTTGTCTGGTACTGTACTCACAAAAGAGAACATTTGACAAAAAAAAAAAAAAAAAACACATAAAGCCCTACATGTCACTTGGAAGACACGTTAGTGGGGAAACAGGTTTCCCTGTCTTATTTGTCTTATATTGTTATAGATTGGGTACTAACATACTTTGTTTCCAGATCTAGTACACAGTAAGAGTTTTCTATCGATCTCTATCTATATCGTCACGCCAGACCCCTTGCGGGGTAGGCGGGGGGGTGCGGGGTTCCAACAGGTTCTTTACTTACTGGCTTCCTCCACTCTCATAGTTCGTTTCGGAAGGGTTTTCTATGATACAAGAATTATTATAAAGGGATTAATTTCATATAAACAAAGTTCTGGATCGGTAATTCCTCAACTCTCGTTATATAAAGGGACATCTATAAAAAAAAAAAAAATCTTTATTTAGAAGACATAACAGATGGAGAATGCACTGATATCTTGATAAGTAATGATTGATTATTATTACCCGGTAGTAATGAGTTAAGGACAACAGGTGTGCTATAACAGGTGCTTTAAAGAATTTTGTTGGGATGGATCTACGCTATATAACATAACATGTTATAGAATTTGATTAAATAAATTTATTTTGAATAAGTTAGACAGACTGGTTGTAAGAAACAATATAGGTGTATATATACTCGTCTGTATATATATATATATATATATATATATATATGTTGTATTTGTGTTGTATAGCAATGCAAACAACGGGAATGTGTTATACAAATGTACTCATGACATATTATGTTTTAGAGCTCACGCTTAAAAATGACATTCATGTGGTATACTTCAACTTTATCCTTATAGCTCTAAACAGCTGCATGTTTATATCGAGAACGAAGGACACAGTATAATAAGTGATCAAACGAACTTACCTGAAGTGAAGTTCGATCATTATTATACGAAGTCCTTCGTTCGAAGATATAAGTACCCAACCCGCCCTGCCCGTTGGTAAAGTTGAAATGTACTACTTCTAAAAGGAATGGTCGCAGAGGTTATGTCCACAGATACCATAGAGGAGGCGTTGACGTTTCTAAAAAATTTAGCGGCTTGCCAAGCGAGTAGAGAGAGCTGCATGTTTATATCTTCGAACGAAGGACTTCGTATAATAATGATCGAACTTCACTTCAGGTAAGTTCGTTTGATCACTTAAAATAGTGTATAGGCACAAACAGAGCTGGACCAAAAAAAATAAATTTTTGTAGACCTGTGATATAGATCAGATACATTAAGGACTTATGCTTCATGACAGAATTTGAGAGACAGTGGGCAGCCGTTAACTACCCGAGACTATTCAATGATGTTTTTTATTACATAGAATTCCCAGAAGTTTGTGAGCAAATCCACATTATCAAAACGTTCTGTTGATCTCCTAATCTTTCGGATTCTAGATCTTCTAAGACAGATCACTAGGGGACCTAAGTGTGTGTAATGCATTTTAAAATTAACATTCCCCGATAAGGGGTTTACGAGATAGCGGGGTATATTAAAGTCGTAACAATATAATATTTCCTTTCTTAACTAATAAAAAACCTATTTAGATATCAGTTTTTATTCTCTCATTCGGGCATATAGAAAGTATGTCGGAAGAAAGAATGACAAACAGATACACAATGCGGTGGAAGGATGTAGGTACTAGGGAAAACCTAGAATATCTTACCATGATCAAACAAACCGTGTCTTATCTGAAGTCAAGAGTCTCCGTAATTAGCGAGCGTGTATGAGACGAACTATGATAGTGGAGGGAGCCAAAAAGGTCTGTAAGAAAAGGACCTGTTGGAACTCTGTACTCTCTGCCTACCCCGCAAGAGATCTGATAATGTAGATAGATAGATTTATTATCTTAACTGACGTTAATATTTTCATCCATATAAAACGTTATTTGATCTGAATACAGATCTATTGTATTTCCAATCTGCCTGATTTTCCAGATCAAATTGTAGGACACGCTATTTTTTGTTCGTCTGTGGGTTAATGGTTTCCCACAGTGTAGACTGAAGCTTTTATTTAAAAGTGGGACGCGGCTCAAATAGATGTTTAATACAACGTCATAAGTTCAGCAGTTTTAAAAAATAAACACGTTTTCGCTGTCTCCTAAGTCGTGGAAATATGAGAGACTAGATTTCAAAGTGTGAGCTAAATCACCTCAGAATTAGAATTTAACTTGCATAAATCTTAGGGTATTGGCACATTAAACGTACGAAATTGTACCTTGCCCAAGCGTAAGAGTTAAGTTTAATGGAGGCTGGTAGTAGATTCAGTGATCATGGAAATATCCTGATTCCTGTGATCACCGAATCTAAGATCCAGCCTTCCTAGAAAGCCACCAGGGAGAGATTTGCCCAATATACTCTGGACAAATTTGTAAAACCCCTTAGAAAATCTATTATAATCTTACTCTGCCTAGAAAGAGAGATAGAGCTATAAACAGCTATAAACAGCGAGATTATAATAGCTTTATTTAAAAGATTATACACGCCCTGATCAGATATACGGTGCTGTTGCCTCTCTAATATTAGCCAGACGTATTTCTCAAAGACAATAATTACAAATTTATGGACTATTAACCTATTATACTCAGGTGCAATGTCAAGGCGAAATCGGAGCTTCTGAAAGAGCCGCGAGAACTGTTCTAGCCTTAGATAATATAAGCCAAGCCAGTGTGACTCACAATAGTTATGAGTAAGCAAATACATTGGCAGCAGTCCAAACAGGGTCCTTATTCGCTATGACCAATTAAACACGTAACGCGGCACGTTACGGTAACTTCATGAAATGATCGTTTAATGCTAGTTCTGTGGCTTACAGAATACCATTACACGATAATTTCTCAAGATATCGTAACGCGAGTGCGTTTGGTCATAGCGAATACGAGCACAGGTAGCTTTTTTTTTTGCTCTATTGGTTTGCGTCTTGCATAATTTCTGCCAAACTTTCTTTAAAAGTTTATTCACATTTAGTGAAGGTCGTATATCTGTTATCGTGCTTAATATTGCGTAAAGATTACCCTTGTAAAGAATGAGAATTAGATCAGTGTATGATGACTAATTCTATTGTAAAAGATACGACTTTGCTATGTTTATCGTCGTCTCTATCATATGCAATAATAATGACAAGGATAACAATTTGTTGTTTAATTGAATACATATACATAACTTAGGATTTAATTAATGTACTTTTGGGAACGAGTAAGATTTAGTTTTGTCACTGCAAATTAAACTAACAGCGGGTCGTAAGAGGTGCCTTAATCCAAAACAAAAAAAAATCTTAAAAATAAAACCGACTTCAAAAAGCATAAAATATAGATTTTTATTTTACAATTTTAAGTGACAATTAAATTATTTACTAATATTTATATACCTATATTATAATATTTTGCCGAGTTGTACAGCAAGGTACCTACAGGATTGATATAATAACCATAATAACGAAATCTATACATTCGTGCTGTTCGCCGTTGTCCCCTGGAGACCAAAGTCGGAACAAAGGAGTCCCCTGATGTACCTTCAAAGTTCAATACCGATTTCATTAAAATGGAACCACCTCGAAACTATACTAAACCCAACGCAAAAAGAATCATCAAAATCAGTTCATAAATAAAGACGTTATAAAAAACAGACGAATTGTCGACCTCCTCCTTTTTTGAAGTCTGTTAATATTCTGATTTAGGCCTATGGCAGGGTACCTATAGGATTGACATAATATCTTAATCTACGCAATCGTATTGTTTGTCGCTAAGGAGTTCCCTGGGTTATTTTCCAAATCCAAGGTCCAATACCGATGAAATTAAAATGGGACCACGTTGGAGCTACACTGAACCCAATGCAAAAAGAATTTTTAAAATCGATTTTTTAATTGGCGGAATGATCGCGTAACATTCATACAAAAAAAAAACAAAGTCGAATTCATAACCTCCTTCTTAATTAGAAGTCGGTTAAAAACTACAAATAATGATCCAGCAAGCTCTGATGCTGTATTGGAGGAGGCTAGTTGGGACTAATTGTTGTCAGAAGCAGGGCTATACTCTTTGAAATGGCGGTATTTATGACATCCAAAGCCTTGAGCCCTACTTTACTGGCAATGCAGCATATTTATGTCAGAAAATGACAAAATTGTCGCATTGTCACGACAGGTGTTATAATAAAACGATTGGGTATGGCTTATTCAATAATATAGGTTATTGACTGATCTGTAAAAATGTCACATTGTCGCTTGTCATTGTTGCTTTTATTTGAATAAACCCAGCTTACTGGCGCTGGTCCGTTGGCCTACTGTTACACCCCAAAAAGTTGAGAAAATTATGTATGCGCATAATATTTTGTTTTCTTTTTATAAACATTGTTGATACATTTCCATTATTAAAAAGTGGTTCACCAGTTGGTGTAGTATATATCTTCCTTATTTCTGCGTTTAATTTATTATTTGCCACTAAACCAACCATCTGCTGCCTTATAACATAATTACTAGCGCGTTTTATCACTTTACGATACAATCGTGCACGATACATCAGTGCACAGAAGCCGACATTGACGTTTTGGTAAACTCGGGCATAATGTAAGACACCCTCGCTTCCAAAACTTTTATCTTCATCTTATCGATTCAACGGCACATGTTGAATTTATATAGAAGCGGTCCAGAACGCGGCTACGTCGACTGCACTGTCAGTGGCATTTATTAAGTCCTGCTGCGGCAGTTGTTGGGGCATGCAGAGTACGAAATAAGATGGGCCATCGTTTGGGCTACACCGCACAAACACCACATATTGGTATCGTCTACGTGTGTCCACCTGAACATATTTTCCTTGCTCTGGCCGACTTGAGTCCGAAATCTATTTAAAGACTTTCAGACCAGCCTTGGTATGTCCAGGTGGGAGACTCTCCGCAGGTGGTACAAAAGTATATGGACGGGGCAATAATATAAAAAAAAAAAAAAGCTACCAAACGGACCGGCCTTCATAAGCCTTAAGCGACCAAAAAACATGTAAGATTATAAAGTGACATCGCCGAGAAAAAAAATCGGAAATGAAAATGAAAAGATTTATAAGTTATATGTATGTAATGAAAAGATATGTCCATTACTGTAAACAATTCTGTATCTGCACTAACATTTTCACACCTATCGTTAGGTAAATTATTGCTTTTTACTTTACTTTGCTTTTTTAAGGGTACAAATTTCACATGGATGACTATCGTGGATGATAAATCGTGTCGTGTCGTCCAGTGAAAAAACACCCTTACAGAGCAATAATCGTGAGGAACCGCGCAACTGATATAATAAACCTATTAAACACAACGCACAAAGGAAAGTGGGTCAGCACATGTATTTTCATGTTGCATATTACTGCAAGCCAGCTATGAAAATATTATAATGTACCTAAATTCTCTAGAAATTATATTTTTATGTACGTTTAACTATGCAAGTAACTACACTAGACATAAGACAAAATAACACAGTTTTAAAAATCTCTCTTAAATCATCTCTACTTATCAATCTAAATCTACAGTATAGTATTATAAATGTGAATGTAACTCTGTTATCTGTTCCAGCCGCTGAAAAGATTTTGATAATTATAAAAGTCATTTGAGCAGACCCAATAGGTCGACAAAAATCACCACCGCATGGCGACCAGATGCACGCCGATGCCGGGGAAGACCCAGAAAAGATGGCGACTCAAAAAAGTTCTGAACTGGCAGACGGATGAAATAGTTTAAATAAAGTAGATTGCATCCTGCGAAAGGAAATAGGGCAACTTCTGACTCATAAAAAGACAACACCGACAAATTCGCTGGTAAGAGCTAGTTAAAGTTGCGAAAATCTGGGTTTGACAATGTCAATCAAGATTTGTGACATAAACATTATTACCGATTTAACACAAAATGATAAGTTCAGCGACTTATGTAGCTCACTGTACGCAATGCGTAACAGATACATAATATGTGACCATTAGGAAGTGAAAGTAACTACGGATGAATATAAACATATTTTATTAAAGGTGCAACACAAATTTCAAGTTAATAGTGTTTGCTGCTCATTTTGATTACTGCCTATCCTGCAAGGGATGTAGATAGATAGAAGAAATAGAAGAATGCAGTACTATAGCTAAACTTTTCGCAAATTTCGATGACTCCATGGATTTGGTTTGTGTGCCAAGGATCACTTATGATAAAAGAGATCAGATGTATGTTTTATTCCACCCATTGAATTAGTCGAATATACAGTTTTACATATTGGAATATACACATTTTGTAGTCTTTACAATAAGTGTAGTAACTATGTTTGAAACATAAAATAAGTATAAATGAGAAGCCGCATCTAGTCTTAACTGCACGCCGCGCAGGGAAGCCGCACTCACTGCACTGCACAACCACGTAATGTTGGTAGCCAGGGTAGATTTACCACTGTTTGTTTATACTTATTGTAAGGTTTGAAATATTTCTAACATAGTTACTGTACTTAGGATACTGCAGATGGCAGAATTCTAAGGAACACTATGAACTTGTTGGCTGCCTCATTGATCTAATTGTATAGTGTGACTGGATGTCATAGATCAGACATGGTATGTTGACAAAAAATCTCAGTATCAGTATGAAGGCTCGAATTTTGTGTTGTATGATGGCTATGTCTCGCCTCTATTATACCGAGATCTTAAATTGACAGTGTAGCCAGTGCACATTACACCTCTGCCATCCCTGCTAGAGAAACATATGGAAATACAATGTTCTTGGTCATTATAATAGGAACAAATGATTAAAGTAGTATTTGTATACTGTGTCATGAACACAGGTGATCTGTGGATTCTCTTACCCTGTTGGTCAAATTCATACATGTGTATTTTCAACCGACTTCAAAAAGGAGGAGGTTCTATGTTCGGTTGTATGTATGCTTTTTTTTTTTATGTATGTTCAGCGATATTTCCGTCAATTGTGGACCGATTTTGATATTTTTTTTTGCATTGGGTTCAGTATATCTCCAAGGTGGTCCCATATTAATTTTATTGACATTGGACTTTGGACTTAGAAGATACACCAGGGAACTCCTTAACGACAAACAATAGGCATGTGTAAATTGAGATATTATGGGTATTACGTCAATCCTATAGGTACCCTACTATAGAA
Source organism: Phalera bucephala (assembly GCA_905147815.2). Taxonomy (NCBI): domain Eukaryota; kingdom Metazoa; phylum Arthropoda; class Insecta; order Lepidoptera; family Notodontidae; genus Phalera; species Phalera bucephala. The sequence goes on along the minus strand of LR990620.1, from coordinate 2,648,724 downwards.
TAATTCAACGGTCACTTAAAATTGTAAAATAAAAATCTTTTATAAAAAAAAGGTAAACCGACTTCAAAAAGCAATAAAATAAATATTTGAAGTTGGTGCCAAGTAACCGACTGCACCAACCAGCACCGACTTCAAATATTTATTTTTTTGCTTTTTGAAGTCGGTTTACCTTTCTTTATAAAAGATTTTTACTACTGTACATTATGAAGTAAAGATCCAAGATAGATAAGTTATGGACATATGACTGAATAAGCACAATGGTTACTTACTCATCACACCCCTATGACATCATGTTTTATTATATCTAGGATATTAATCAGATGTTTTCTGCTAGAGGTATATATATATATATATATAATAATAATACCGTCACGCCTATATTCCCCAAGCGGGGGTGGCAGAGGTATACTGAGAACACCCACGTTTCGCTGACCATGTTAGGTTCCATGTAATAGGGGGTGAGCCTATTGCCATATACCAGGCACAATTCCAGACTCCGGACTCGTACTGGGAAGTTTTTCGTTAGAAAAACTGCACTTGTCCAAACGAGGATTTGAACCCAAGACCTCATGATCACAAAGCGATGCGCTTTGCCACTAGACCAACGAGGCAGTATATATATATATATCATCACACCAGATTCCTTGTATCCCTCAAACTCTGCAAGGGGGTTCATACAAATTGTAATATTTACATTTTTTTTTAACTTACTAATCTACCACCATCAGCCTCCACTGGAAAGGATGTATACATATATGTATTTAATATATATCTTGTAGAAATGTCTATATGCTCCAACCAGTCACTGCTATGTACATTCAAATTTCCAGCATTGTTAGGTCCCAATGTAAGAGGGGCTCAATTATTGCCATCAAAAAAAACAGTACCGAACACCTGAATGCCATTGAGTGATTTGATAGAAATACCATACTTTGTTCAATCCCCACATGGTACAAATCTGTGTGAACCATCAATGTTTATTTCGGTTATGTTTAGTCGGGGGTTTGTGTATGCCAATTTCATGTTCCGAAACACAGGAATAATTTCTAGAGCAGAGCTAACAATTAGTTATTTTTTCTAATTAATTTGTGTGAGTCAAGTAGAATCCTAAAGTATCCAGTTTATGTTGTATAATTGTTTCACAAGCAATTAAATAATAAATATTTAGTGCATGCCTGAATTAAAATTAAAAAATATAAGATTAATCATTTAGACCACACAGAACAGGCCCATAGGTGCAGGAAACTATTATTCTTGTATTCAAAATTTTATCAACTTATTTACTTAGTATTATATCTGAAGTGTTAGCTTTGAAAATACATAGACCTATAACTGGCTTGGTCATGTCCAATAACTTCCACAAGAGCCTTTGACGACACACTGTTTTCAGGACAACATAGTCTAGTCTTTTATGACCTCTCTGTCTGCATTAGACACCGGTGTCTAATGCAGACAGAGGTCTAGGTAAAATAAATCTCATTAATGTTCAGTGAAATCTTTATTAGGGCTTAAAAGGCTTATGGTATTTTTTGGTGAAATTTAAATGTAAATGCTTGACACAAATGTCTCAAACTGTCACATCAAAGAGGATAGTCTAGAAGATATGTAAGTACTTAAATAGTAGATTCATAATGATTCGAGAAATCTATTCAGCGCAATTTATTCTCACTACAATGATTCTGCCTAAAACCTACGTCGTATTGACTTCGAACACAAATCTAAAAAGGTTAATTAGTAAGTAGGTACATAAAATGGCCTTTACGAAAGGGCTTTAATTATCACAGCCTGATAAATAGTAGGTCAGTAACTTGATGTAAGGCAATTCGGTGCTTAGATGCCCTCGCGAAATTAGACCTTGCGAACAAAGATTAGTCATCAGAAATGAACAATCAAAATATACCATATCTCGCACCTGCTCACCACATATTATACCGAATCGTAAAGATGTCTTTTTGGTACCGAACGTTCAATGATAAAATTCAACAACTCCGTCACGGCAATTCGTTATAAAAAAAAATACATTAGAATAGATCTCCGAAGCGGAAAATGGCGTTACGAATTTACGGTTATAATCATATTTACTTCATATTGGAACTTACGAAAGTGTTCAGTAATGAATGCCAATAAATATTCAAGACCTAAAATGCTAAAAAACACAATAAAATGAATATAATCCATAAAAATCACTTACCTTTCTAATTATTGACAGCAATACACAGAACTAGAAAATTCACTGTTAACAATAGCACCAACCTCAAAAACACAAAAGTTTTAACTTTTTGTGTCGCAAACTTGTGTGCGTTTAGTTATTGCATGAAATATTTTATAATGTGTACTTTGTAGATCTTGAGAAATTCGACTAAAAACTTTTATTTAGTTATCGTGTTCAGATATTTCAATTGTTTATTAAGTGTGTGTGAATGATCTAAGTTGAGGGCCACGGGGCTTTTACAGCTTGCAATAACTGCGCTCGAGATTTGGACAAATTTTATGGCGTTATTCTATCAAAATCGTGCGGGACATTTGTTCGCGAACATTTTGGGCAGAACTCAGCTGCATATACGGCTCCACGTGTCCACGTGACGGGCAAGAAAACGTATTGCCTTGTGCTACACAGCTTGTATCATTTTGCAATGTACAATTTTGCAATGTTTGACCTGGTTTGTTATGACATCTTGTGGCAAAAACTACAACAAACATCAATGCCAGCGGATTTAATACGTCTTTTTAAATATTGGTACATGTACCAATATTTAAAAAGACGTTGACCTGATTCATGAATCAGGTCAACGTTGTTCGGTGGGCGGGGGCCTATTTGACCTCATATAGGTTGGAGTGCGAAGTGAGGCAAGGGGGGCTAACCTCACCTAAACTTTTCAACCTCTATGTAAATGCGCTGATTGAGAGGCTGAGCAGTACGCATGTCGGTTGTCATATTGGAGGAGCATGCCTTAATAATATTAGTTATGCTGATGACATGGTGCTGCTGGGCGCCTCAGTGAGTGGATTATCGAAGCTGCTTGGCATTTGCGAAAAGTACGCTGACGATCACGGCTTGTTGTACAACGTGAGAAAAAGCGAGTGTATGGTTTTTCAGGCCCGAGGCAGATATCTGGGTAATATACCGACCATCAAATTAAAAGGGTGTCCCCTAAATAGAGTCGACAAATTTAAATACCTAGGTCATGTGTTAACCTCGGACTTGAAAGACGATGTTGACATAGAAAAGGAACGTAGGGCGTTGTCTGTTCGTGCGAATATGATAGCCCGCAGATTCGCTCGCTGTTCGAGAGGAGTCAAAATAACCTTATTCAGAGAATTTTGCACTTCTTTCTACGTGAGCAGTCTGTGAGTCGCTTATTCGCGGGGACAGTACGGCGCCTTACGTGTCCAATATAACAATGCGTTCCGGGTGCTTTTGGGGCTGCCTCGCTTTTGTAGCGCTTCGGGAATGTTCGCCGAGGCGCACGTGGACTGCTTTTTTGCAACCATGCGCAAGCGGTGTGCGTCCTTGCTGCGCAGGGTGCGGGCCAGCCGCAACAGTATCCTTAACGCATTGGCGGAGAGGTTTGACTGTCAGTACTTGAACCACTGCAACATGGTTCATTTACTGACTAATGCATTGTATTAATATTATGTAATGGATCTTGACATCTGAAAATAAATAAATAATAATAATAACAATAAGAGCAAAACACAAGCGGTCAATATGGCTGAAATCTCATAGCACTAATAATTTTTGATTGCGGTGTGCGGCATTGTAACCGTATAGTACACGGTACCTTTAAAAAAATAAATGCAGACACTTTTTGAAATACAATAATTTTTCAGATTTTGTCGTGGTTTATTTTTGATTTTTAAATTCCCGACGTTAAAGTCTGAAAAATAGTTTTTAATCATGTGTAATATTCGCGTAAATCTAAGAACACAGTAATTATAGACACTCGTTTTTTAATGACTATATTTTACATTTTCAAAGAATACATTTTACTCTTCATCATCTAAGTGAATTACCTATATGTTACTTTAAAACAAAAATAAGTTGATTTGTCAACATCACCGCAAAATAACCATAAATGTCTGCGCTTTGACCGTAATAGTTGCTTTACCCTTCGACGCCCGGGCACTTTTTCAACGGCTTTAATAAAGCGCTGGAATTAAATATACGGCTAACCAAGCGGCTAGCAGTACATTTTTTAAAAGCACTTACAGCGCTTCAGCCTTAAGCTATTGTGTGTGTGTGTGTGTGAGAGAGAGAGGGAGAGAGATTTACGTGGTTGACCGCGGGCCTTTACAGCTTCACGGGCAAGAGGGCGAGCGTGCAACTACTAGTAGGAGTGTTCGCAACGGCTATATATTAAAAACGCGTTATAACGATACGCTACTTTTAAAACGCCTATTATTTTTTACGCTATTAATAATAGTTATTTCTTCGCTTCGTTGAACGACGCCTTTTAATTATTGTCGCAAAACACGCCGCGCCGCCGCCGTGAGCTTTTAAGCGTTCAAAATTAAATATTTACATGTAACTAAAACTAACTTTTATTTACAGTTATTACAATAAACAAACCAACGATTTATTTGCAAACAATTTGACACGCGACGCCGCAATCCCTCACAAACCCACGATAAATGCATAAGTACGTCATCCAAGATCACGCCAGTGATCCGTACTGATTTAATTAAAAAAATAATCTAACGTAGTAAGCAATACGTTATAAATAACGTATAATACGAACAAATATATTGGCGCGGAACATAATAAATAACCTAATAATATATTACTTTCATTACTGGACACTCATTTAAAAATAGATCATATGTAGTTGTCTTAGAGCATAATATAACACGTGACTTTTGGCAAAAATATTATACGTCTAAGTGAAATTGACCTTAAGTTCAGTCCGTCAGTGTCGCTGTGTCGCGTGGCAGGCTGGTAGGCGGTTTTGGTCGGACAATATGTAATATAAGTAACGCTTAAAAAATAACGCTTGCCTGAGGTAATAAATAATAGGTGCTTTGATTATTTATTAATAATAGATTATTTTTTCAGTTATGTAATATAACGATCACTCCTAACTACTACGCTCGAGCCAGTAGGGCAAGGGAGCAACTATTTAAAGGGCACCTTTATCTCTACGCGTTGAAAGAGCGCCCGTACGAACCATGTATGAACGCAGGCTTATATTTTAAGCATGGTATTTCAATCTAGTTAGGAATCGACTGTGTTCAATCTCACAACCCTAATCCTTAAATAGCAAAATAGCATTACTATCAGGTAAGTGTCAATAACGACATGACAATGTCAGATGTCTTGTCAGTGCGCTGTCAGTCAGCACCAGTGAATGGTTGTGATTTTGTGAACTTTACGTTTCATTATAATTTACAAAAGGTTTTTATCACTATTATCTCCTGAAAATCAAAAATAACCACTGTGTGGGGATACTTGTCTAACGTATTATATGTGGTGTTTTCCGTGTAGAGAGTAATTACATTAACCGTACTGCATGGCCATTGAACTATTTTGGTTATCGACCATCCGCTTTGTTTAATAAAGAAATGACTAGTTTTGGTGTTGGGGTGTATTTTTTAACTATCCTATGGTTCGTGACGCTGATGCTGTGCTGGGTGTCTGTTCGTACTGGGCATAATATTGGAAAGATAGCTGTAATTGTAACATCGTTTCTGACAGTGATTCTATTGTGTTTGCCAAAAAGCGAGGCGTTTGATTCGCACAGTGCCAATTTCTACGACAGATTGTATATCCCTCGTTACGTGATACTAGCATTTCTGTTGGTTAGCGCTTTGGTGGGCTGTGTGTACTGTTTCGTTCATGTTTGCCTCGCGCCTATCGAGACTCGCAAAGTTAGGAGTTTTGGTACTGTTTATTAGTTTGCTTTGGTAAGTTCTGCGTTTGGTTGCTGTATTTTATAAACTTCCTTTTTTAAATAATTATGGGAAGTAGGTAAAGATATTTTTTTTTACTTAAGTTTCTTGGTGGGTATAGTTAACATTGCCTAAATTATGTCTTATTACATTTTTCCCACTTTTTTGTATTTAATTAAAACTTATCACATAACTAGTACAGACACTACTTTAACTTTAAATGTGTGAATTGTTTGATAAGTATGAGATAATGATAACTGATGATAATTTTATCTGTCTGGCAGAATTAGGATTTTGTTTCTGTGCTATCTGATTATTTTCAACTTTAAACTCCTTTCGTTATTTCTGCATTCTTTACTTTCATTTTCTTTAAAGTCTTAAATTTCCCGCTTAAACTAAATTAAATTATCTTGTAAATTAATTATATAAATATGAAAGTAATTCTGCATGATAGACATGGGTAACTCAGTGAAATTCCGAGCACAACGCGCGAATTGCGTTAACTTATTGTTTACTCAGAGAGTGAGTGAGAGAATAAATGAGATTGGGCATGGTTACACTTAACAACTCAATGCCTTAACACTTTAAATTTCGCGGTCCTGCGCTGTGCATCAACACATTTTGAAGAAGTGAGTTAACACATCCGGCGCAGAGAACTGTGTTGGCACAATTGCGCGGCGCAGCACAGTGTTACACATGTCTAGTAAATGAGCATGCTGATAGTTGAGGGGCTTTTATAGCATCATTAGCTAAAGAGGTATGATAATTTCATGTCAAGCTAAATGCGTAAAAGATTTGCAAGTTTAGAAAACGGAGATGGAGATATATGAGTCATTAAAAACCATACATCTCTTCAAATATTGATCATTTCCATTACCTTTTTATTTTTAGTACAAATAATTCCCAATAATATCCTTCTCTTGAGTTGTTCATTTCTAAATATAAATTTTACATGCATAATCACCTGGATTGAAATAAATAACTATGGGTCAAATATTTTTTTTATGCCAGGATAGACAAGTGACTATTCTGACTATACTGGGGAGTCATCAATTTATGACATTACTACCCAGATGTAATAGTAATCAAATATAATCTAATAGTAATCTAACTCAGAAATATGGAGATTAAATTAGAAATCTAATTCCAAAACCATAAGCTTGCTTTCTCCTATTTTCGCTTTTATAGTTGTCACTTTTCCATTGAGCCAGCGATATTTTCTATTACCAGTAACTTTCCCATATCAACAGTTAATTATAACAATCATTTTATCATTGGCATGTGTACATAATGATTATAGTGGCTGTTGTAATCAGCTTATCATTTATCAACTGTTGCATCAACCCTATTTGTGTTAGATTTTCAACTTATTATATTTCTGATAGTCTAGTCTATAACCATAGTCAGACTATTTTTAATACACACCATGAATAGTTTTTGTTGCTGTATACATAATTTTGTACCCTAGTGGTAAAAAGGCTAAAGTAAATTTTCATCAAAAACAAGTTTTTACTGTCAAATTTTTAAAAAAGGATAATGTACGAATGAGAAATAATGGTGTAGTAATGTTAGGTTTATGCCATTATAGGGCATTGAATTTATTTGTTTAATTTGGCAGTAAAATTATGGTTTTGATTAAAATATACATTGGCCCATTTAAAACTAGGCCACAGAATTATAGTATATGTAAATTAATTATTAAAATAAATTAAAGGTATTTTCATACTTGACGGACGATTTAGCGCAGTGGTTAAGAGCTTAAGCCGCTCCGCCCACTGCGTCTAATAGTCGCGGGTTCGATTCCCGCACGGGATAAATCTTTGTGTGATCCACAGTTATTTGTTCCGGTCTTGGTATTTGTGTATGTGAATTTTCATGTTAGTAAACGCACCCACGGCACAGGAATAAAAACTAGTGCGGGGATAAGTAAAAAAAAAAAACTTTTATTATTCCATTGAATTTTGTAAACTTGTGACCCATATACTATATCACATGCGCTGAAAGAATCCTGAAATATTTTGATTTTATAATTTTATTATTTATAAAGATTATTGCCTTTTACCTGCCTCGTTTATCTAGTAGCAAAGCGCATCGCTTTGTGATCACGAGGTCCTGGGTTCAAATCCTAGGTTGGGCAAATGTAGTTTTTCTAACAAAAACTTCCCAGTACGAGTCCAGAGTCTGGAATTGTGCCTGTATATGGTCATCGGTGAAAACTGTGTGTACTCAGTACTAGAGATGGGTTGTATTAGGTAAATCGGGTACTAAGTACACCTATTCCCAGTCTGCATAAATACCTAATCCAAATACCTATTCCACCTAATCCACCTAATCTCGATGATCTCATACACATACCGTTACTTAGTGATCTCAATCCGCCTATTCTATATCAAATCCTGATATCGAATTATCGATATTTGAATTAATTTAATGTTAAATTGTTTTGTTATATTGAGTCATAATAACACTTTTAAGAAAATGGAAGTTTCAAAATGGAATCAAATTTTTTTTTGATTAGATTAGATATTTCTGCACGAAATTGGTTGAATAAACTAATACTTGTTTTCTATTTTATCATTTAATGATATATTAGTGATGAATTGGTATCTTCCCTTCATACTTTTTACAGGCTTAGGACTGTTAACTTACGAATGTATGAAGTTTTGGGTCTTGCGATATTAAATATTCCGCAAAAGTTTAGCGTTTGCAAAATGGCGTATTTAAAAGATTGCAATATTTACATTTGTTTTATATTAATACGCGTTGTATAACGCTGTCTCGCTCCCTTGCACGTAAACGGGATAGCAAAGCGATAAGCATATGAGTGAGTGAGAGAACGCGGGAACAGATGTGAGTGAGCGCGCTAAACGGCTAAACATTAGATTATATTGAATATGAATATTAGGTGGATTAGGTATTGCCAGAATTGGATTAGCTGCCGCCTATTCCCGTAAAATACCTGTTCTTTGGATCTGTTCTAATAAATACGACTCATCTCTACTCAGTACACCTCTGCCACCTCTGCTTGGGAAATATACACGAGATAGTATTTTTTATTATTATCTTTTTGATGTGACTCAGCATCTGTGTATGCTACAAGCAGGTTGTATTATGGTAGATGAAATCTTAGGTATCCTTCAGGCATCCGCCAATTCCCTAGGGAATTGGTTCAGGAAGTGGCGTATTGAAGTGAACCCGGACAAGAGCGCTGCGGTGTTCTTCTCCAGAGGTGCCACCCCGCGCCACTCCCTGCGCCGCCCTAGAAGTAATCTCGGCCAAGTGACCATGTTCGACCGACCCATTCCCTGGGTCAAAGAGGTCAAATATCTAGGGGTCACCCTAAACAGTACCATGTCCTTCGGCCCGCACATCAAGCGGGTCCGTCACCGAGCATCATTTGTGCTCGGTCGTCTCCATTCGTTAATCTGCAAGCGGAGTAAAATGTCCCTTAGAAATAAGGTGACACTTTACAAAACTTGCGTTCGACCCATCATGACTTATGCGTGTGTTGTGTTCGGGCATTCGGCCCCCTCTCACATCGATAAACTCCAAGTGGTTCAAAACCGCTTCCTCCGTAAAGCCGTAGGAGCCCCCTGGTTCGTACGGAACGTCGACCTCCACTCCGATCTAGGTCTCGAACCTATTCGCGCCTTTATTAAAAAGGCGTCAACACGTCACTTCGCGAACGCATCTACCCATGCGAATCCGTTAATCGTAGCCACCGCCGACTACGATCTCCCCCCCGACCCCTGCCGCCACCGCCGGCCGCGACATGTTCTCACCGACCCCCCCCGATGCTTTGTCATCCCTTCTTTGCGCTCAGAATACGGGCGACGACGACGACGTAGTAGTAGATCCCCTCCCATAGCCGGCGGTTGACCGGTGCACTTAGTAGTGCACCCGTCCCCCTACAGCGACTGTCCCAACCGAGGGCGCCTCGAAGAGGCGCCCTCGAGTATGTCGCCTCTTGCCCTTCTGGCTGGCTAGAGCGTAGTGGTTGCACGCTCGCCTTTAAGTCCGGTGAAGCTGTAAAGGCCTCGCGGCCAACAGCGTACATCATTCACACACACACACACACACTCTTAGGTATATAAAATGGTGATGGTGGTTGGAGAGTGATTGTATTTATTGACTATAGAAATTTGTACTAGATTTTCTTAAATTAATTTTCAAAGTTTGTATGGTTTAGCAGTTAATTCAGACCAAAACGAGAGATACAGCAAAATTGTATAAAAATATACTATATACATTCTATATCTATCAATGTGATCACACAAGATCCCCACAGAGTAGGCAGAGCATACAGAGTACCAACCGATCCTTACCTTACATAGCTATTTATCCCTCTCTCTCTTTCTTTTTCCCCCTCTCTCTCTCTTTCTTTCTTTTTCCCTCTCTCTATCTTTCTTTCTTTTTCCCTCTCTCTCTCCCTCTCTCTCGGGTATAATACCCGGTTTACACATTGCTACTGCCGACACTTCCCGACTATAGCGATGAGCAGTACCGCGGGAGCTTCAAATGTTGACATACTCCCTTCGCAATTCAAGCATCGCTCTGTGTTTCTCTTATGTTTGCAAAAACTCCCGGCATCAGATTCCCAAAATGATATTGTGTTCATAAAAATATCTCCAAGGAATTTTTATTCTATAGTATTATTTATGTAAGGTGGGTACTGTGACAGTTGTAAGTGTCAAAGAAAATTATACTTTATTCAATGGCAATAAGAGGCATGACCGGCTTTTATACTTATGTTTTTATGCCTTAATACCATTGAATTAAGTATTAATTTCGTTTGGCACTTAGAACTGTCACTAACCATTCTATGTGAAAAATATTATAGTGTTCTCATGATTTTTTTAATGCACCACCCTCTTTTTTTATGTAATTTGTATATACTTGCGAAATATTTCTATACCTATTACACATAGTGGCTGTGACCTGTCTGTCTTTTGACTTCTACTCAAACTAGAGAGAGAGTCGACGAAGAGAGCGCCGGTCAGTGATAGTGTGGGAAGGGAATTAGAGCGTAAGTGGCGCGTTTATACGACTAACCTTCCCTTACTTCACTTGGAAGAGGGCAGTGTGTCAATTGGGTATAATGTATACAAAATGTTTTAACCCCTTTTTCTCTAGTAGATAGCTATCTGAAATAGTCTTTGGCCAATAATGGTTGTTTTAAAGTTATTTTATTCCAAATGTCTCACTAAGTTTACCATATTTATGTTTCAGTAGGCATGTCTAATGCAATATGCCAGGGTTTGCGGTCGCCGATCCGGCGGCTGGCGACGCTCAAGAGAGTACAGTCCATATCGACATCTATCGTGCACAACGAGACTATATTAGTTAAGAATAATGAAGAATTTGTTAATAAGGTATGTATTCCATATCATACATATTGACCAAGGGTTAATACACATCAGCAGCTGAAAGATGTTTCACTGCAGGACAAGCTTTCCCCCTATAGATCACCATGACAACCGGCTTTGAGCGCAAAGCAGAAGTAAAAAGTACAAGTTGGACGCTATACGTGCATAGGCGTCATACTTTTTCTCCATTCCGATCTCGTTCCCGAACCTATTCGCGCTTTTATTAAAAAGGCTATAACCCTAAATAACGCGAACGCGTCTAATCATATCTAATCGCAGCTGCTGCTGCTACGAACCTAACTCCCCTTTTATCAGCCGCTACCGCCGTCCGCGGCATCTTCTTGCCGACCCTCCCGATGTCCTTACATCGTTTCGGATACAGATACCGTACACAGGATCAGACACCGACTTCGCCGGCGAGGTCTAAAAATCCCTTGCCTGCCGGCCGGTGCAGGGTACCACAGTGAGACACCTAGTATATGCCCTCCCCATAGCGACTGCCCAAGCCGAGGCCGTTCCTCCTTGAGGCGCCCTAGAGGTAGTTGCCCCCTTGCCCTTCTGGCTTAAACGTAGTGGTTGCACGCTCGCCCTCTTGTCCGGTGAAGTGTAAAGGCCCCGCGGCCATCAGCGTAGATCATTCACACACATACACACGCACGAATAAAAACACAAGCGTCATACTTTAACCTGCTAGCTTTATCAGGACATCGGTTCACCTTCTAGGAGAAGAACTTTTGTGCCCACCTGTTGCATAGCACGACATTTCATAAATACACATTTGACTTGTCGGCAAACTCGTACCGCATAGTTTGTAGCAGCCATACCACTTGCAAAGGATAGGAATTTCGAGTGTTAGGAGTAAATCTTGTTCTTGAACTACTGTATTCTGGTTATTGAAACATAACGTGAAGAGCCTTCAATGCCCTAGAGAATCTAACAAGTTTGCGAAATTGTACACAAAGAATCGACTCCATAAAACGAAAAAATCTATACGTAAAACAAATACACAGTGAGGCGATATATACCTTTGCCTACTAAGGAGTGAGTTCGACAGAATCCAAGTCAAAGTTACCCAATTCCATGGTACATCAATATTTATATTTATTATCTCAAAATGATATCACAGCGTGATTCATATCATTGCGTCAGAGCTTCAGGCGCCGCGGATCTGATGACGTCAGCAGATATTAACCCGTTTCATCCGGATTTGATGACGTCATTTTTTAACCCGTTTCGTCCTAAGTCATGATGGTGGCATATTCCTTGAGTCGACATTAATATAAAATCGATTCAACCTTGTTTATAATAATGTGACTTTTAAGATTTAGTTTATGGAGTAATATATTATGTTAGTGATGAGAAAAAAAAATCGATTCAATTCTTTATTTGCATCATATTTGGGATATTGGTTTTACAAAAGGTGTTTCATTTTAGTTTTGTTATACCATATTCAGCCTTAAACGTGTAAAAATATGAAAGTTAGATTCAATGAAATAAGCCTAAGGGATAGACTAATCGATAATTAACATTGCAAGTAAGTCTATGTGCGAATTTCACCATTTCTGAGCAGTTTTCGACGGTTAAAGTAACTAGTTTTAATTGCCAAATTAAACTCTGTACTCGGGGGGGTTGTAAAAGAAGCCCTAAGAAATACAAAATACTTTACAAAAATAGGTCAAACGAAAAATGATGACAATGTCTTAATGGTACATTTTGTATTCATCATCATAAGATCAGCCTATATTTGTCCACTGTTGAATAAAGGCCTCCCAAATCGCTCTCCAGCGCAGCCGGTCCGATGCCACCTGCATCCAACGACTTTCTGCGGTTCTCACAAGATCGTCGATCCATCTGGTAGGTGGCCGTCCCACGCTGTGCTTGCCAATACGTGGTCTCCACTTTAAAATCTTTCTGCCCCAACGTCCGTCCAATCTTTGCGCTATGTGGCCCGCCTATTGCCACTTCAGCTTACTAATCCTAGGGGCTATGTCGGTGATCTTGGTTCTTCTACGAATCTCCTCATTTCTGTTTCGATCACGTAGAGAAACGCCAAGCATAGCTCTTTTCATAGTTCGCTGAGCAACTCTGACCTTTTTTATGAGACCTATTGTAAGAGTCCACGTCTCTGATCCGTATGTCATCACTGGCAACACACTGATTAAAAACTGTAGTCTTGAGGCACTGCATCTTGGAGGAGAAGACGTTGCGCAGTTTCCCGAACGCATTTTGAATTAAAAATACGTATCTGAAGTAACATCTTGGTCCAGCGGTAAAAGCTTATGCCGTTTCGTCAACTGGATCGAGTAGTAGCGAATTCGGCTCACATTTTTTGTGTGACCCACAAATATTTGTGTCGGTTTCAGTGTTTGTGTATGTGAATTTCATGTTTGTAAACGCACCGTCAACTATAAAATATCCAACAGACATTTACAGTACATTAAAACGACTTCAAAGTTAGGAGAATTGAAAATAACTATTTGTATTAATTCGCTAATTTATGAAGCTTGAATTTATATCTGGCCCGCCAGATATAAATCCAGGGGCACGGCAGCGGATGTGAATTCAAGCAGCAAAAAGTTAAATTCCTATATATTACCACACTAATTCTCTTGTGGCGAAATGGATGGACCTATGAGAGTGGTGGTAGCTAGAAAGGTCTGTTAAAGGAAAGGACTGTTGGAACTTTGTACACTCTGCGTACCTTGCAAGGGACCTTTTTTATTGAGGACTGGTCAGCGATTGACCCCTATCTCAACTGATGAAAAGTGACGATAGGACCGAAGATATAACACGCTAAGGCAGTAGTAGCTTATTCATTCAGAAATAGGCTCTCCAGACTGAAGTTCGACCGAGTTCCGAGTCTCTATAATCGGACTAGAGCTGCATGCTCGTTAGGCAAATCCGCGTAACAGGCGGAAACAACGTTTGGAGGTATAAATTTGTTGAAAGTATGGTATCAGCCACAGCCTAGCAACACTGAAGGTAGCACTGCCCAGGGACCACGTGTAGACAACCTAGGGTAAATCTTACGGACGCGAGCAGCTTCGGCCGTGGCCATGGCTTCATCTGGCGTGATGATATAGATAAAATAATATTATTCTGGCAGGTAATGAACAGCGATAAGCCGGTGATAGTGAACTTCCACGCGGAGTGGTGCGAGCCGTGCAAGATCCTCACACCGAAGCTGAAGGAGCTGATCGAGCCGCTCTCCAACCTCGACCTGGCCGTCGTCGACGTCGAGGACAACGCTGACTTGGTGCACACATTTGAGGTATCATGGTTTCCAGAATTTTTTCGATAGAAAATCCATACTGTGCCGACCTATTTGGACCCAGGATCTTGTGATCGCCAGCCAAACTATGCGCCACTATATCAACGAAGGAGTCAACATTTTATTAAACTTATTCTGGGATAAATGAAGAAGGTCATAATAATTATTGAAGTCTTGATAGAGTCTGTCCAATGAAAGCTGAGAGTTAAAAACGGCGGCAAATTTAAATAAATTTGGTTGTGCAACCACGTATGAACTGAGAATAAATGGTTTTGATACTTGAATACTTTTATGAATGAAAAAATAGGGTGGAGCATAAGCAAAAAATCGTGTAAATACCTTTTATGATTTGAAGGAACACAATGTGTATCACAGGAAAGTAGAGACATGAGGGAGGAGACGGAGTAGGGAGAGAGTTACATAGAAATTATAGCATTCTAATACATTACATTCTTTCGTGTCAATGGTTCATAAGTCTTTATCTACTATGAGAGTCTGATACTTATTGCGTTTCAGATATTAAATCAATTTCTTGTAAGTCATTCGTTATTTTAATTAAAATACAGATTGTCTGAAGACTTCAACTATCATCGATGCAATCCATAAATGCAATGCCACGGAACTTAATAATATTAAATATTTAGAGATGTTATTAATAAAAATTATGTAGAATTTTATGGAATGATAACATAACTATAAACCAGCGTATATGGTTCATTAGAAGAATAGGGGCGGTATTTCCAGCTTATGAAAACGTTAAATATTCACTCTCAGCTTTTATTAGACACACTCTATAAATCGCCATGGCATATCCTACTAATATTATAAATTTAAAAGTTTGTATGTGATGATTTCGATGAAATTTGGCACACAGATAATCTATTACCTGGATTAACACATAGGACTTTATATCCCGAAAAATGTAAGGTTTCTGTCTAAATTCAATGCGGACGAAGTTGCGGGCAGAAACTAGTAGAGAATAAATTATAATCCGCAATTTTAGACTGCTCTGTACAGAAAGGCCTGGATCTTTTTTCGCTATGACCAATTGAAATAAGTAACGCTGTGCGTTGCGATAACTCAAATGATCGTTTGATGGTATTTCAGTCGCATGCTTTACAAGGTCTTCTCACGAAGTTATCTAACGCGCCGGGTTTGGTTATAGCGAATAAGCCTTGTTGAAAGGACATTGTCAAAAATTGCCCCAGAACCAACAAACATTTGATCCATGCCATCATTATATATCTATTTTATTAAAATAATGGCAAATATCCGTATCTAACGGACAATTTGCAATCTAAAACGAATATTTCAAAGTATTGTGAGTACTTAAATCGAAGTCGCTGACATCTTTACTGAATGTCAACACACAATATAACCTCATATGTATTAATGGCTACTGAATTATAACCACAAAATCTTATACTTTTTGTGCAATATTGCGATTCCCCGCTTGTCCGTTTAATATTAAATGCCTTTAAAGAATTTATAGGTGATATCATACAAGTATTTTTTTATTGCTGTTCGTTCTGGGGAAAATCATGTATTGGCGCAGAACATTGCACACAGATGTCTATTACTACCTGGATTATCAGAAAAAATGTTAGGTTTCTGTCTACATTCAATGCGGATGAAGTCGCGGGCAGAAACTATTAGACAATAAACTATAATCCGCGATTTCAGAATGTTCTGTGCAGAAAGGCCATGATCAATTAAGATACGTAACGCTGTCCGTTACGATACTTCGTGAAATTATCGTTTGATGGTATTCCAATGGCATCTACAGGATCATTTTATGAAGTTATCTAACGCGCCGGGTTTGGTCATAGCGAATAAGACTTGTTGGAATATATACCTCGCAAGAGATTCGACAAGATGATAATATATATTTAAAAAAAACCTACCCCCACATTAGGAATTATTCCTGTGTCGTGGGTGAGTTTACAAACATTTATTTCACATACACTAACACCCAGACCGAAACAAATATTTGTGGGTCGCATAAAGATTTGTCCCGTGCGGGAATCGAACCCGCGACTACTCGATCCAGTGGGTCCAGTGGTCCGAACCAAGCCGTCCGTCGAATAATAAAGTCGATAAACAGAGTCATTTTCTAATTCCAGGTGAAAGCCGTGCCGGCAGTGATAGCAATAAAAAACGGGCTTATTGTTGACAAATTCATCGGACTAGTGGACGCGGATATGATCACCGGACTTATAGACCGGATGTCCGGCAAGAAGAAGGAGGGGGCGTAAGCCTTGCGAAACTATGGTAGCTTGGCCGGATGTTAACTTGCGAACTTATCCATCCATCCTTATTATAGGCAAATACGACTTAGTTATCACGAAATCTCTGTAATAATAAGTCTTAGAAACACGAAATTTGGAATATTTGCTCCTATTAAAGTCTTGAGTCAAAATTAGTTTATGTATGCAGGTCTAAAATAATACAAACGTTAAATTGTAACATAATTTCAAGTTTTTAATTACGAAGTCTCAAAAAATATAAGTTTAAGTCACAGTCTAAAATCAACGTTACGCCTATATTCCTCAAGCGGGGGTGTACTGAGTACACCCACTTTTCGCTGACGATGTCCCCATTGATCCCATGTAATAGGGGGCGAGCTTACAGCGGGCACAATTCCAGACTCCGGACACGCACTTGGAATTTTTCGTCATTAAAATTACATTTGTTCGAGATAGGATTTGAACTCTCGTGATCACAAAGCGATGTGCTTTGCCACTACACCAACAAGGCAGTCGAGACAGTCTAAAATCATTTATTTGTATAGGACCAAAGAAGGTGAAAATGGTAACATAGCTTTGATGTCTTCACTAAGACCATATGGCTGTGTAAATATTAGGTAGGTACCTAAGCAATAAATTGCGTTGTTGGTTTAGTGGCGAATAATGCGCGTAGCATTATGAGGCCTTGGTTAAATCCTAGGCAAGACAAAATGTAATTATTCGATAGAATAATTTCCCTTAGGTTATCTTAATATTGGCTTACCGGACCGAGGAGACCTCTGGCGCACTTCGACCCGATGGGATAGTTTGTGCTGTCCTTGCCCTAATGCTCTTACGTACCTGAAGTGTCCAATACTCCCTGTATTAGATTGTAAATTCCAGCAGGGGGGCAGAGCCGTAGTTCTTCTGGGTTTGGATAGGCCAATCCCAGTAGCTTCATTCGCCGCGTAGCCAGAGCGTCGCAGTGACAGAGGTTCCTTTAGTTTAGTCCGGAGTCTGGCAATATGCCCCTTATAATGGCAATAGGCCCTCAATTACATGGCGCCTAATATCGTCTGCGGTGGGTGTACACCGTACACCCACGCTTAGGGAATATAAGCGTGACGGTGTCTTAGTAATAATAATCATAGTTCACAAGTTAACATCCTAAATGTAAATACAATAAACGTAATTATTTTTGTAGAATAATTTTTACTTTCGAATCTAGCAGTATCCAAATTAGAAGCAATAAAATTTGTTTTCCGTCACGTTCCAATTTTTTTAAACAATTATCATGCAATTCTATGAAACACAAGCACTTACATTCACAGTTAGTGGTAACGCGACATAATTCAATTGAAACTCAACTTTATCGCTTTGGCATACAGATGAAATTGGTCTAAAATAATTTGTCTCGCTTAAAACTACCCCATACGAGGGTAATGTTAAAATAAAGAAATGCGCGATGCCAAATAACATTTACTTGTGCTGATTATATCCTTATGTTAAAGAAAATAAAGTTGAGTTGGAGTTTTGCGATTGCTTTGCTGCCATTTTGTGTGCGTTGCATACAGCAAGCGAATGTCGTAAATTAACAGCTGTGTGTATCTCGTTTCATCTTGTTGAAGTCGTAAAAAGAGCGAAAGAGATCGATGGCTACCTCCATGTTTTCTTAAATTAGTACAGCTATTTTATAGAGGCCTTTATACATTCATCGGAAAACTTTCTTCTCTCAGTATCTAAATTATGTGCTATGATTGATTGATACATTCTCTTTCGATATTTCAATGTGCTAAAATGAGATACCCATATTCTGAGGCACATTTTAGCCGAAAACTTGCTCATAAAAGTAAGATATATTTCTAGCCTAATATACTTCTTATTTGTTTTAAAAAAATCATCACAAAATACTAGATGAGTTTTCTTATGCAACTTTTATTTTAGCTTATACACTTAGCCAAATATTTGTGTAATAATTATAATAAATGAACAGGTGGGGCTACCAATATTATTGTAAATTTACTTTTGTCTTGAGAAAGAGACAGTACTTTAAACGAACGTCTCTTTCTAAGAGAAAAATAATATTGCTAAAGATATTGTGGTAAGCCCCCAGAGCTTTTTTAAGATGTGTACACATCAGCGAATGCGCAGTATACGCGCTGATACTGCAACTGTTACAGTTATTGCTTGCAACGTGTATAGCGCTTCCTTGTGGAACACGAGAGAGACTCGCAACATGAGCTCGCAACACGCTTGCGATCTGCTTGCGTTAAATTTATATTCTGTTATAATTCTTCGAGTAGGGGTAGGAACTTAGGCGCGTTCCGATAACAATTTACTACATTTAGTCATGTGTATACCTTACGTGCCTCTTAAAAACAGGCGCATTTGTTAATGTGTACTCACCCATAGAATGAACGTCGTAAGCAACACTGGCAGTTCCCGTAGCTTTATCAGGAGTTACACAAGCTAATTTTAGTCGCTTATTATTTGTATGAAAAAATTGTATAGCACCAATGCGCAATTTTTGATGTTTCAATACCTACTAAAAAAAATTGTTAACACTCAAAACAACTTAATAATAGTTGCTTGAATCACAAATTTTCCTCGTCTAGTCTAGACGAGGAATATCCTGTTTCAGCGTCGACGCAGTTGCTTGAAGCATAAATTTGCCTTGTTTGGAATTCCTGTTTGGTAATTACGTTGAATAGCCTGCGTTTTATTTCTATAATGTAGGCCAAATGGTACTCATGAATAGTAAAAAAAGCTGGTGATTATTTAAGATTTTACCACAACTATATTTTAAACCAACTGTTATGACTTATGTTTTTTTTACAATACGAAATACTTTATTCAGTAACAATTCGGTGCACGGTTCGGTGTTTCAGTATCGGCAACGTTCTTTTAAGTATAAAATTTAACTTGTGTTAAAAGGTCCCGCTCGTCCGTGTGACAATATCTAACTATTACAAAAATCGATAAATACGCCATTTGTCGGTTACGACGTTCTTTCTGTAAAGGCTAGTTAATGCTGTTGTTCCTATTTAGTGTCTCTTGTTATATTTATTAATTATCGTTTATAAATTGTATTCATTAGGCGAAGAATGTTTCTTGACAAAGAAGTCTTGCGGCTCAGGTTTATGGGAGTTTGGAAATAACATCCATATTTTGATGTATGTTTGTGATGGAATAATTTCCGTTGGCTCTTTTGTAAAGTGAGGTTGTTATGTTTTGTGTACTTGAGTTTATTTTTAGGAATGTGTAGTCACTCTGTTATTTGTGGAGTGGAGTCACTATGTTTTTGGGGATTTGAGTCACATCACAGAAGAAATGTTATAAGAAATGGATGAAGCAGCAATAAAATATTGTAAACGATATGCTGTAATAGTTTTTGGCCAAGATCTGGCGGATTTGAAGTGGGAAAGAGTAAAATAACAACAGATACAGATAAATGTGAATGAGGAAAAAAAAAATCACTTGCTTTAACGGTGAAGGAATACATCGTGGGGCAACCTGCATGCCCAAGAGTTCCTCGAAAATGTGTAAAGTTCGCCAACCCGCACTGGGCCAGCGTGGTGGAAACTAAGCCCTCTCAGTATGAGAGGAGTCCCGTGCCCAACGGTGGGACAGTTTCTTACCAGGGCTAATATTAAAACCAAATGTTACTTTGATGATGCAAACGGGCCTCCCTATCCTATGGGATCAGGGCCTGAACATAAGTTGACTTTCCGTACTTCTTATCGCTATTAGAAAACTGAAAAATGTAAAAAATATATTGATACAAAAAGTCACGTGGTTACGATAAGGCGCTATCCATTGCGGAAAGTGAATAGATGCAACACACTTGCTACCTGCCTAAGGCCCTCGGGTATATGTTTATTTTTTTGTCTAGAAACATTGATGTATCGACTAATGAATACGAAGCTGTGGGCATGATATGTTAAATTAAAATATTATATGAAGTTTGTTATAAATAAGTTGTAATTTGTTAAGTGAAGTTCGTTTACGAATAGGAACTAGTCTTTAAATGTCTGATATTTGTTTAAAAAATATATTTTTCTATTACTTTCCTGTCTATTATTATTTTACTTCCATCTAATCGATTTGTAGTTTGACTATAAACAGATTTATGCATAATTTAAGTAACTATTTCATTTTGTCAGTTTCTTTGCGACATTTTACTATCGCTTCTGAAGTTGTACTATCATTTACAAAGGTGTACTATACCTCCTAAAGTAATGACTTACAAAAGTGAAACTATACCTTCAAAAGTTGTAATATAGCATAAAGGGTGTAAATATACCTTCTAAAGTTGTACTATGGCATACAAACGTGATACTATCTCTTATAAAGTTGTACTATGGCTTACAAAGGTGATACTATACCTGTTAAAGTTTTGCTACCGCTCCTAACGTTGTATTACGGTTTTTAAAGTTAAACTTTGGCTTGTAAACTTGTCCTATAACTTCTAAAGTTAAAGGTACTACGGCTTCTAAAGTTTTACTATTGCTTAGCAATCTAACTTGTATATAAGGGTAAGGGTAAATATTGACTGTCTACTATACTATATATTTACTTCATTCTATGCAAACTAACATATCCTGGCTTCGCAAACAGCCTGCCTTATTCAACTTCCAAATATATACTAACTTCAGAACGAAATCCTTATACCTATATTATTATTTAATAAAACATTAAATAATTAAAGTCACAATATCTCTGTACAGTTAACAACAAAAGCCGCTTAGGATTCGATAGACTGAGCGCAATAAAATCTCATGATAAATAAATTATCATGATAAAGACGCAGGTAATTATTCGAATAGTAAACTTAATACTATTGGAAAATCTAAATGGACCAGATGAAGTTATACTAAAAGTTAGCTTTATCTAAAACAAGCATTATTAGAACTGATCATTGATAAAATAACTTCTGTAACTCAATCTCACTTATCTCATTTTGAGACTGACTATTACGGAACTCTCTGTCTATAATTAGTTTAATCTTAGATAATAGTATGTTGTTGTAAATTATGTTTTTTATAGAACACCCCCTAGATATACAACGCATAACCTAAGAATGCTTTCAATTCCTAATTACGGTATTTATATTTAGTTATAGTAAGGGCCTCTTACGACCCTCGAGTAAAGTACTGGTTAGTTTCTTCTCGATTAGCGTTACTCGGCAATTAAAACTGGCTAGTTTATCCGTCGGACAGGGCTACTCAGGAATGGGGAAACTCGTACATAGACTTACTTGCAACTTTATATGTCGATTAGTCTACTTCAGACTTTACTCGAGGGTGGTGAAAGAGGTTCTTAGATAATAGTATTTTGCTGCTAAATATTTTCTGAATCCCCTAGATATAACGCATTACCTTATGATGGCTCCGATGATTACTTATGCTATTTATACACGGGTGTTATTTTAGTCATCGTGGAGCAAAAGCCCTGGTGATGTATGAAATAAGTGCAGTGATAGCCTAGTGGTTAGACCGTTGTACTGCAAAGTCAGGGGTCTCGGGTTCAAATCCAGGCACGCTCCTGTCTTTTCGAAAGCATGTGCATATTACAAATTAACTATCACTTGTCTAACAGTGAAGGAAAAACACCGTGAGGAAACCTGCATACCTAAGAGTTTCTCGAAGGTGTGTAAAGTTCGCTAACCCGCACTGGGCCAGCGTGGTGGACTAGCCTAAACCCTCTGTTTGAGAGGAAGCCCGTGCCTAACGGTGGGACATTTTCTTAACAGAGCTAATATTTAAAAAAAATGAAAAAATAATACTTCAATAAGTAACATATCTAAAATAATACTACTTTAGTTCGTTAAAAAATACCTAAGCGCAAAATGACATTAAAGGCTTGACACACTCGTCAGCTGACAGGTGATTCAGGTACCTTCGGTGTTCCGGACTTTTACCCCAGCTGATATTTGGATAGGTCAGTAGGTAGATTTTACTTATTGATATGTTCTTTTTATTCACACACACCGTCACGCCTATATTACCCAAGCGGAGGTAGCAGACGTGTACTGAGTACACCCACTTCGCCGACGATGTTAGGTCCTATGTAATAGGGGCGAGCCTATTGCCGTACACCGGGCACAATTCAGACTCCGGACTTATACTAGGAATTTTCGTTAATTAACCTACATTTGTCCGTCCTAGGATTTGAAATCACGACCTCATGATGACAAAGCGATTCGCTTTGCCACTAGACCAACGAGGCAGTCTAAAGTCTTAGTCGTGAAGTCTGTCTTTTTATTATCAGTAAACAGTACGCATGGTTACATCACCAGGTTTTTGCTTCACGACGACAAATTACAGTGTGTATTAAATTATTATAAGTTTAACGGACACTGCCTTTGCTAACTTCTAATGCTTTACTAATATACACTATATCAACATGATTATGACCTCGAAATTGTAGTCAAAGGCGTTCCGATCATGTAAGTTCGGATTACATAATGTTCCGATTCGGAACACTACACATGAAAAATGAAAAAATATTTATTTCCAAAAAACATTGAACAAAAATTTAACATTTTTATTGATCCCCACACTAGGCATGGCCTGTCCCGTGGGGATCTGTTTTTGGTTTTTACAAAAAACACGATACAAAATATTTTACAGAGTGTTGCAAAAAATAGACACCCGATCTGCTTGAGCGGGTGTGGGTGTTCGTGTTTTTGGCTGATACTCGACAAACAGGGCAAGTTAATTAGAATTTTATATTGAAAAAACTCTTTTTACTATATAATTCAAAATTAAGCGAGGACAAAAACACGTCTTCTTTGCAACACTAGCGAGAGACATTTCGGAAGTCCACGTTTTAACAACATGTAGTTGTAGCTCGTAACTATTGTAGACACAGAAATCTTAATAATAAGTAACTAGAAGTAATATAGCCACGTGACTTTGTCGCCACACATGTGAAAAAATATCACGAACGTGGTTTGTAGGTGCTGCCTACACCAGTGCTGCATACACGTGATACGGTGTCTAAAATTGGAAGTCTGTAGCATATTCAATTTTTGAGAGTACAGCTTAAAATCTTTATAATGTTAATCGTTACAACGAAAATTTCCTGTAACATAGAAATTAGGTCAATTTGGTTGGTTTACGTCAAAACCCATACATTGATACGCCCTTTATAGCGCAAAATCCATTCCTTATTACGAAGAAATATGTTAATATTTAGACGCCAGCAAATATTTACAGAAGTATTTAATAGTGTAATGGGATCGCTTTGTGATCACCAGGTCCTGGGTTCAAATCCTAGGTCGGATAAATGTAACTAACCAAAAATTTCTGGAATTGTGCCCGGTATATGTGAATAGGCTCGCCCCCTATTACATGGGAGCTAACATCGTCTGTGAAATGTGGGTGTACTCAGTACACCTATCCCACCCTTACTTAGGGAATATAGGGGTGATGCTGTTTTTATAAACAACTTACAAATGGTTCCGACTAAATATTTGAGGTGCTGAAATTTCTAAGAAAGACATCCTGAGGTCGAAAACATGTACCTTGCTCTTGTTATTGTTAATCAGAGATGGGCAAAATGTAATCAGATAAATGATTACAATTATATTTTGTAATATTCAATCATGATTCAAGATTAAAAGTGTAATCGTAAACGTTACAAAATGTAATCATAATCGTTAATCATTAATAGACCATCACGCCTATATTCCCAAAGTGGGGGTAGTTAATCATTTATCTGATTACATTTTGCCCATCTCTTTTGTTTATTGCCTCAATTTTAGTGGTGTCAGTTACTAAACGCACTAGGCATCTATTATATTATCTGTCGTAAACTAACTTTCAACTGTTATGGCAGTAAAAGAAAATTAGAAATTTCTGTAGTTGATGGAATTTGTTTATTTTTCCTTCTTGCGTCCGTATAACAAAAACTATTTAAAATGAAGAGAAATGCTCGGTCCCTTAAGATTCGTTATAAAGAGTACACTGTATTTTTAAAAAGTTGCAGCTATACTTATAAGGGTATTAAAATTCATCGGAAAGTATTTTTACAGCTCTAGAATATGTGTGTGTGGGAAACTATCTACTTGTTTCAAACTGTGCATGTGTATCGAAGCAGCGACAGTGTTTTCGGGCGAAATTGTGCGCTATTTTATTTAGTGTCTTATTATTACGATGTATGTGCTTGTTGACCATTTTAGGTGCTTTGTAGGTTCATCCAAGTATTATATTTCGCTTTTATACCTAGATCAGTAACTAGTCATATAAATATGCAGTCGGTAGAATGTATACCTACTAGAATTTTAGTATCAAACGTGTTTCCTTGGCCCGTATTACAGAACGAAAATCAGTACTGAATTTAGTTTTAAAACTCAAATTTCAGTACAAAAATTGATTTTTAAAACTAGATTTACGTTCTGTTATAAGGGCGTTAATCTACTACACACTAGTGTAAAACTAAGTTCGACTCGGTTTTTTGTTGTTTGAGTGATCTACGCTGTTGGCCGCGGGCGTTGTTGACAACTTCACCGATCGACCTCCTTTGTATGACCCATGAACGTTTGTTTAGGTCTGTTAGTAAATTACATGATCATTGCATTTGTAAACAATTTTTAGACAAAGATAAAAGGACATTGCCGGAAATTGCCCCAGAACTAACAAAAATTTAACCCATGCCATCATTATTTATCTATTTTATTAAAATAATGGCAAATGTCCGTATCTAACGGACAATTTGCAATCTAAAACGAATATTTCAAAGTATTGCAAGTACTTATATCGACGTCGACGACATCTTTCCTGAATGACAACACACAATATAACCTTATATGTATTAATGGCTACTGAATTATAACCTCAAAATCGAATAATTTTTGTGCAATGTTGCGATTCCCCCGCTTGCCCGTTTAATAATAAATGCCTTAAGAGAATTTATGGGTGATTTGAAATAATACACGTATTTTTTCATTGCTGTTGGTTCTGGGGCAAATCATGTATAGGCGCAGAACAATGTCCTTTGGTCACACAAATGGTATCACAATTCACTTGTAAGAGTTCCAGAGAGTCTTTGTAAACAAAGATGAAATTCATAAACAGACCTAAAAAAACATTGATGCGCCTTACAAAAGTTTTTCCCGTGCGAATTCACAGGAAAAAGTAGTAGATACTTCTTTATTCCGGGGTCGAATTTGCGACGACTCTTTCCCGCGAGCGAAGCGGTCTATGCTCTAACTACTGGCTCAATTTAAAAACAATAAAAATTGTCGGCGAAAATTGGGAGTACTCAGTACACCTTTGCCACCCCCGCTTGGGGAATATAGGCGTCACGGTGTTTATAAAAATCGTCACGTCTAATTCCTTAAGCATGTATCAGAAGGTGGGTGTACAGTGTATTTCGACGACCTAATGTACTAGTGGGTATTATACCGGTCACAATTGACTGCTAACGAGAATTTCTCAAAAGAATTTGAAAATCCTACTAAAGTTGCTTCTAGGAACCCCTATATAAAATTAGAATTCAGGGTGATTTCTTAGATTTCAGTCGTAAGGCATCGAGTCGGATCGTTAACTTAATTTTGGAAAGACATTCTATCTATACAACACGATGAAAAAAGATAATTTGATAAAAATGACAAGCCCGTGGAGTTTCTTGCAGGCTTAAGGTTGAAATTGACGGATGTAATACCTACAGTGTTAAATATCAATGCATACAGTCATAAACGGATATATTGGGCCTTAGACCCGCGGCCAAAATTGGAACTAACGCTGTCATCAAGTGAAATGTCACTTCATGACAGACGCAGAGTTTCCGATTGCTATGAAACTTACCCAAGTTCTTTGTTTAAATAGTAACCGTGCTGAGCCACCTGTTAAAATATTTTTCTGTAAATAATCACACTAACACGGGCTAAAATATTCTTGTCGCAGTATACTCTTCGACAAACACAAGTATTTTTTCACCTACGCTCTCTACAAAGGTATATATTCTATTTCGACTGCAATAATGAGCTTTGTTCATGTATACGCGTTAGCTTAGAATGTCGAGCTTAGACTTTTATTGTCCTAACGACCAGTGGGTCCATTGTACTGTGCGATCCAAATAAGAATAGGAATGACTTTCCGCCGTTATTAATGTATTTTTTGCTTATAATCTATGGACCAATTTGTGATTCTATTTACAGGTAAAACACAAAAATAATGGACTTATTACTGTGAAATGTGTAAACAGTTACATTATGTTGGTTGCAATAGTTTTGTATGCTTAACTCGCTGTAGTGAATACTTTACTACACACTCTCGCACCTGTTCGCCCCTTGTTATTTAAGAGCATCTTTGGCCCGTGTTTACGCTACCCGTTCGTCCCCTGATACGGGGCAAACTTATTCTTAATACTTATGCAGCACCTGTTCGTTTAATTTAAGCAATATTTTTCAAAATAAATATTTATTGTAATCTAAACTTTATATCGCTGTGCCTACAATTTATTTTGAGTTGATGGCCTTATATTTTTCTTAACTATATTTTGAGATGGCGAACGGAACTATATTAATTTACAAGGGGCGAACGGGTACGGGACCAGGCTACACTATCAATATTTCTGCAAGTCGAAGAGAGATACTGTTATATGTTAAGAAGAAAAGCATTTAACACATACCACAGCGGCGGCGTCTCTCTTAGACTGATCGTGTAACCTCTACCTAAGCATTGTGGTGAGACATTACTATTTTACTCTGCAATCATCAAAATATGATAGAATCGTCGTACCATATACCTAGTTATGTAAGTGATAAAAATATAAAGTATTAAAAAGTAGATTGAGATAATTATGTATCCCAATTAGATGTAATATTTCAGAAGTAATTTGACCCTAATTTGGGAATCAAGGGTAGAAACTTAGGATAGTAAACTCGATTTTGCAACAACCAATTTCAACGTTATTTACTTAAGTTTTGTTTTAAGTTTCATAAAACCTCGAGGCTCAAGCATTTCCAATAATATTGGCAATATTTGTCGGTAGTATAATGTTGCATATGGTGTACCTGTAGAATGCATTGTTTCCATTATTAAACCAAATAGAAGCAAAAATGTTTAGGATATCTAAATATCTAACAAATGACCGTAACACCTAAAACGTGGATAACAAATCAAGACTTTCTTATTAGTGTATGTACCTATCTAAAACCTTTACGATCAATGAAGATTAGTAAGTCAAGGTCTGTAAATATTGCTAATTTTCTCCATAATATTGGCTGTAAAATTTGATTTGAAGTGACTTTGCATATTTTTTTTACCAAACGTTACACTAAGAATTATTCTTGTGTCGTAGGTCCGTTAAAAAACATGTACTTTACATGCACAATCGCGTAGACCAATTCAAATGCTTGTGGGTCATACTAAAGAGCTAGGGTCAAACAAAAACTCGTACGGGAATAGGGAATATGCGTGTAATTCAAATAAGGGTCAAATATTTTTTTTTTACAAACTTTATCGCATTAGAATAATGTCTATACCAATATTTTTTAATAACATTACTTTTTTATTAAGAAAATAATTATTGAAAGTACAAAAAATGAGTGGGAAATTCAAAGTAGCGGGAACGCCACGCTATTGGTCAGATCGAATATGACGTCAGTCTACAATACAAATGTCAACAAGTGCATATTTGTTGGATGTTCAATACACGCATATTCCCTATTAAAACTCGCGATTAACCGATCCAGTAGGCCAAAAAATCTCTGACCTGAAGAATCTCTGACCAAGAGACCAAGCCGTCGTTTTTAACTCAATGTGTTTAATTTTCTATCAACAGCGCATTAAAGGACCCGAAACTAAATGTAAATATTAGGTAAATCAAAGATATAGAATAGTTATCTTTAAAAATAAACCTTAGTGATCCCCAGAACTCGTCCAAATTCAAATGTACCTATTAAAAAACCTTTTACAAACGATCTAAATGTTGTAGTGTAAAGGAATTGAATTTAATTTTATATTATACAATGTGTGAGGCGATAATGCCGAGTTGTGTTTATAGAATAAAATTATATTTTTCATGAAAATTGTGTTCGTTATTTGACACTTAGCTTCGTGCCTAAGGTTAGTTGCTTTAATAATTCAGCCTATTTTGTCGCACTGGCCTTAAGCATAGATCAAAGTAGACTTTCAGAATTCCAAATTTTAGAGAACCTTTGCAGTGTGGGCATGCATTATAACTATGTATGTAGGAGTATACGGGGTAAGAAATGTTCCATACTCTATTTTGATTACCTTGTCTACCTAAAAATGACTGAAACTTTTACGACTAAAATACCCTTCCCGGGTAATAGACGTTAAACCCGTAAAACTCCCCTTAAAGCCGGTCGTCATTGTGACGATCTTAGGGGCCACCCTGTGGGGACGCTTCATTCCTTGGACGTTCCGGTTGGAGCGTAGTGTTTGCCCTCTTGGCCAGTGAAAGTGTAAAGTCCCCGCGGCCAACAGCTTAGATCATTCAAATACTACATCACACCACAAATCTTTGGACTTTTTCGACCGATGATGATAACAAAAAGTAATCAGGGGTTTTTAGTTAAATAAAACTGCCAAATTATCCATGTACCATTTTAATTGAGAATGACCTCTGATATTGATAACGCGACGCGAGTCCACACCAGCGGCGGTTACAACACACGGACGCAGCGCCCGCCTGCATACCCCACAAATAAATGCTAAACACATATACACGTGTGATAGATATGGACACTCACTTAACATCGACAAAATATTGCTACAGATAACATATATCAGAAATTGGAGTAACGGATTTCTTAAATTAGGAAAATTCAATTTTCTTTTTCAGTTTTATATATTGTTTTTTAATTAGCCAGTTTTGCAATAATGTTCCAATAATGCAGTTGGTACCCAGCATTATCCGCGACTTTCATCAGATCCTCGGCCCATCTTGTAGGAGGGCATGCCCACTCCACCAATATCCTGAAGTGGACGTGTTTTTTTTATTGCCAACTATATTCTTCCCTGACATGGTTTTTGTAAAGAAATTGAGATTTAAGCATCATATACAAACAGCAATTTCACTGAAATACCAACTATATTATTGAAAGATTCTTGCATAACTTCGCTTATTATATGATATATAAAAATGATAATTATTAAATTACAGTTGCATATGCAGAAAACACATTACATTTGGATATACCATTTGGTGCGAATGATAATATGACATCTTTGTGACTTTGTTATCCACTTTATTTCTGAAATATTTTGTTTTTGCAGCAATATTCTGTCGAAATCAATTGGATATTAGAAATGTCAAAAAATGATAATTATTAAATTACAGTTGCATATGCAGAAAACACATTACATGTGGACGGATTCTGCTTTCCGAATTTACAAATATCTACATTATTATGTTGCAATAGTCTTTTCTACACTGACATAAGAATACAAGCACAAATTATACGCTAAACGTTGTTGCAAAGTAAGAGAATATTAAATTCGGATTTTAAACGGATATCTGTCGTATATACATAAGCGCAGAGTTCAATATTACTTAACTTACGAAAATTTGTAATCTCGCAAACATGCTTAATTACTCTGGTATTATCCTATAATCGTTAGCTGAATCGAATATTGACGCACCTAAAAAGAAAGAACAAGGGAAACCCAACTTTTTCTTAGTGAAATTATAGTGCTTATTCAAAAAATCTAATTTTTGAATTACGTCATTATTACATTCACCAAGCGAAATGTTCCTAAATTTATTTCTAAAACGTATCCAAACACATTAATAAGAATAAATAGGTTTGCGACAACATTGATTAAACGACAAATATCCGTATATAAGAACAAAAACACCACAAGTGTAAGACCGCCAGTGACAGCACGTCATTGTAAGTACACAGCGAATGTTCTCAAGTTATCCACACTTCGGGTAACAACCTTCCGGGTTACATAGCTTCAGAGTTCAGGATCTTTCGGGCTGTTTGCCTTATTACTCAACGTTTTGACGTGAATACGTTTGCCCGACGATTTCATGAAAAACGTATCTGTTTAACCTTTACCCAGACCCAGAACTTGACATAACAATTACTTACAGTGAGGATGTGTCAGGGTCTTAAATTAGGGCGTATTCAAGAAAAATATCATTGATATCTAATCAACAGACATTAACCCACTGCTGGGCATAATTGTTGTAAGTAATAAGTAAAGTAAAACATAAGGATAAATATCTTATTACAATCTCATCCGGTTTTTTTCAGCGACGCTTTTGATATGATCAACCCATCCAACAATCTGTTTCCAATTTATAATATTACTAGATTATAATGATGACTACTTATTAAATCAGTTTGTCTTTTAGTCGTATTTTTTGAGACTTATCTCGCGACACATCCTACTGCTGTAACTCAGTAAGCCAGAATGTATACTCTCAGTCGGTTAGCATACTCAGTCCGGAAGGCCCAAAACTGAGCAGCAGAAAATCCCGGTAGGCCCAGAGTGTGTGGAACTCCATAGAACTCACCACCTAGTGCGCACGTTACATCTTAAGAATTACATTTATATATCGAACCGGCTTAGACACGCTCACGATTATAAAAAATCAGTCTAAAATATATTAAGGCAACTTGAGAATATAATACATAATCATAATAGTTGTATGTGGTCCGTTCGCATTTAATTAAATCACCACAAAAATCGATTCTGGGCTGATGGTATCTATGTGCTTTACCGCAAAAGTGTCCAAGTTGCCATGCCATGTTCATCTCAGTAGACTGTGACCGTCTTCAGGGGTCCATACCCTGACAATGTTTGCCCACCTTTGCGTGTTCGTACGTACGACATATCTCGCTTAATCCCACTTTACCTTAAATAAAATCATGAAATAAGGAACATTCTTAAGTAGAATAATATCTCAACGTCAATACAGTATTGAAAATACGAGGCTCGTCACTCACGACGTTCTTTTTTAGAGGTTCCTTTTAGCGCATATTTTGACGGCGTATTTAGTTCTCAAGAAATAATTTCATTAGAAAATAAATGATTTGATTAGTTGTAAAATTCCTAGACTATACGCGAACAGATACCACAGAGACGTTAGAGGAAAAGTGCAGAGTGCGTAGTCTATTATCATTCAATACCATTAGCCATAAATATTAATAAAGTCGCTACACAAAATGGCAACACATTATTTATTTGGATTATTTACAAAAAGTCTGTACGTGCCGAATTCATTGCGACTAATACATTTGATAGGGACCAGCTAAGATAAATGGGTCGTTGAACGACGGAAGTAATCATAGTTGAGTAACATTAAAGAGTTGACAGAATACTTCGGCGCATAGCAGTTTCAGGCGCAGGGTTAATGGCAGATTTGCAAAACTGACTATCAATTTATAATAATAAAGAGACATCAAAAAGCTATAATTTTGTATCAAGAAATGATCCGAATACTGATTTAGGACACTCGTCACACCGGGATTTACGGCAACAATAAATCAAAAACTGAAAGGGAACCAATCAAGTTCATCAAATCATTTACGCGTCAGATTCTTACGATTTGGAATTACGTTTACGGAGATGGTTATTCATACTATGAATATCGTCTGTACCCTTCAGAAACCGACGAAGGGCCTCATCAAAAGACACCCAAGGAGTATTTAAGAGAGCTATGCTTGGAGCTTTCTTGCGAGATCGAATAAGAAACGAGGAGATAGCTAAATTAGACGTAGCGCACAGAATTGCCAAACTTAAGTGGCCGTGGGTAGGACACACCTAGCTCGCAGAACTGAAAGCCGTTGGGGCAGAAAGCCTTTTCGAGTGGGGACCATGTACCGGGAGACGTAGAATCGTCAAGCCTTCCTCAAGGTAGACCCAGAGCCGGATTATCCCTAAGGCAAACAAGGCTAGTGTCTAGGGGCGCAAGGTTCCTAAGGGGCGCGCGTGAAAGTTTTTAAACAAAGAATAAATATTTAACATAAAATTTATTGTGTAAGCAAGTATGCACCTACTTCCGAAGAGCTTGAGATGTAGAGCTTCCGAAGCGTACTCCGCTTCCTTGATTATTCCTACATTGCTGGATTTCATCGCGTTGATCGCGAGCATCGGCCGTAACAAAACCCGAAAAGGGTCAAACACGTCTAGTGTTTGAATCAAGTAATTGCAAAACTTTTATTACCAACATGACTGCTATAAAATTATTGTATACTTCTCAGATACGTTCGAAGATTGAGGCTAGTGCGTGAATACACGGAAAAAAAATTGTGGTTGCTACAACATCAGATGTAATTGAGGTGACTACTAGTTGGCGTTAAGGTAAAACCCGTTCAGCATAATGCTGCTACCAGTAGCGATCTTTGGAACGTTTGTTCTGCAGTAGTCGTGTCTTTCGGCAAAGGATTGACTTAATGTACTGTGAATATCTCAGTAAAAGAATCTAGAATTTCTCATAAAACAGGGGTACCTCAGGGTCATTCATAGTGTGAACAAATTTTAATTTTGAAAAACACTACACTTAAGTATTTTTGTAAGTATGCACACGTTAAAAACAGTTAACATCAATAGTTTTCTTCTCCGTGAATTCACGTAAAATCAACGTTCATTATTATATTTTTTGTCAATTACTTCTCGAAAACAATACAACATACATTTTTATTATATATAAAATGCACTAGTGTATTCCTGATTTACATTCAGCAAACTCGGGCGAGTGTCCAGTGAAGTGGGCATGAAAACGAGCAATTGACGGACGATTTAGCGCAGTGGTTAAGAGCTTAAGCCACTCCGCCCACTGTGTCTAATAGTCGCGGGTTCGATTCCCGCACGGGACAAATCTTTGTGTGATCCACAATTATTTGTCCTGGTCTGGGTATTTGTGTATGTGAATTTTCATGTTTGTGAACGCACCCACGATACAGGAATAAATCAAAAAAAAAAAAAACAACGTAGAATTTACATAATCGCTTCCTTCATTTTAACTCTTTAACAGCTTCACTATATATGTTACCATGCAACAAGTGTACACTTGTTAACGTTTAACCCCTCGAGTGTCGCATGCACATACGGGTGATACGCTGGTGTTAATCGAGGATTTTATAGGATTTATAACACTAGCGACATTAGACATTTTATAATTAAGACAATGATATACATTTTACTTGGTAATAATCTTTTATAATCTTAGGACAAGTCAAGATTCTCCGTACCCTCTCAGCGCATAATGTCAGGTTCGCAAAACGTCACAATATTTTTTTACACTCACATAATGTCACATTAGCAAAATGTCACAATCGCACAATGTCACATTAGCAAAATATCACATTCGCACAATGTCACATTTACATAACGACGCAATCACAAAATGTCACGTTCGTAGAATTCTCAAAATGAGTACTTTCTCTAAATATCCCAGTGAAACTGTCCGTTTTATAGATCCTACAGGTGAGTCTATGTTTGTTAGTTACGTTTTTGTCTCTTCTACCCACCCAAATTTTCTTTTACATTTATATAAAATAGATATTTTGATATTCTTACGAAAGTGACATTTTGCGATCGTGTCGTTTCGCGAATCTGACATTGTGCGAACGTGATATTGTGCGAGTGTGACGTTTTGCGAGCGTGACATGATGCGAAAGTGTTGTTTTGCGAATGTGACATGATACGCCGAGAGGTATGAGAGTGGAGGAAGCCAGAGAGGTATGTAAGGAAAGAACCTGTTGGAACTGTACTCTTTGCGTACCCCGCAAGGAATCTGGCGCGATGAATTGTTGTTGTTGTTAATCTTATTATAATTTCGAAATACAGGTTTTTCAATGACCTATGCAATGCCCGACAGTTGCCGAACGAGACAAATGAAAATCGCTGACACTCCAGGGGTTAATAGATATTCTATATCTATCATATTAAATAATTAATGACAAAACAGATATATAATGCAAAAGTGGAAGGATGTAGGTACCGGGGAAGACCTAGACTATTTTACCATGGCCAAAAAGACCGTGTCTTATTTGCAGGGCAAGTCAAGAGTCTCCGTTACCAGAGTGTGAGAGTGAAGGAAGCCAGAGGTATGTAAGGAAAGAACCTATTAGAACTCTGTACTTTCTGCCTATCATGCAAGAGATCTGGCGTGATGATATAGATAGATTAGAAGAGAAACACATTCAATCAGATAAATACCACAGGGGCGTTACGGGCACGGATAAATTTGTCGGCTCAATCCGAATGAAGCAGTTAAAGGGTTGATGTTGATTCCCATGCTTACTGCCCTGGCTTACATTCTTACGCTGCCCAGATTCATGTCCATTTCCATGCTCATTGCTGCGCGAGTGAACTGAATATAATTCAGGGGTTATAGTGAACGAATAGCTCAATATGTGCTGTGCGTGCATACACTCACACAGCGCAGGTAAGATTTTTAACATATACGACAACAAGGATAATTTGGCCAGTGGATGGAATAGTGACAGACACCGTCACGCCTATATTCCCCAGAAGGGGTGGCAGAGGTGTACTGAGTACACCCACGTTTCGCTGACGATGTTAGGTCCCATGTTATAGGGGGCGAGCCTGTTGCCATATACCAGGCACAATTCCAGACTCCGGACTCATGCTGGGAATTTTTCGTTAGAAAAACTACATTTGTCCGACCTAGGATTTGAACCCAGGGCCTCGTGATCGTGATCGTGGCAAAGCGATGCGCTTTGCCACCAGACCAACGAGACAGTCTTCTGACGTCTAGTGACAGTTGGTGTGAAATTAGGGTTATCATTTAGTAAAACGTTCCTACTTCCAGGGAAATATTTGAATAGGTAAGCCTGCACAGCTACTAATTAAAAGAAGAACTCGGGTAGATTTCATAGCTAACGGCAACTCTGCACTGTCATGATGTGACATTTCACTTGATGACAGCGTTAGTTCCGATATTGGCCGCGGCTCAAATTATCCTAGAATGTCTGTACCAGAGATGGGCAAAATGTAATCAGAGGAATGATATTATGACTGATTGATGACTATGATTATTGCATTTTGTAATATTCAATCATGATTCAAGATTAAAAGTGTAACCATAATCGTTGAAGATTACAAAATGTAATTGAATACTGACTTTTGAGAATTGATTTATTTTATCGATAATATCTGAAGGAAAAGTCAAGTCTCCGTAACCGGCGAGCGTGTATGAGACGAACTATGAGAGTCGAGGAAGCCAGAGAGGTATTTAAGAAAAGAACCTGTTGGAACTCTGTACTCTCTGCCTACCCCGCAAGGGATCTGGCGTGAGGTTATAGATAGATAGATTTATTTTAATTTCCATAATATATACTCTCTGTAAAATGACTAACTTAATTAATATGATGCCTTAATTTTTAATACAACTTATACCGAAATTTTGGACGCCAACTATTGGGAAAATATAGCAGTCTACATTAAGATATCCACATCTACCTATACACACTACCTATGTTTACAAAATAAATGATTGATTGAAGAAAAAGAGAATTCTTTAATCATTAATACACCGTCACGTCTACAAGCTGTAACATAATAAACGCAAGACCTGAAAGAAGTTTGTTCTAAATCGATAACTGAATTGATTTCAACTATTTTTAATGCGTCTTACATTTTTTTTTTAACTAAATTTATTCTTGATTCATAGCAATAAGGAGATTACAAATGCATTCCTAACCCGTATTTCTCAAAATGCACACATACACGTACAAGTTTCATTGTTCATTGGGGTATAAAAGTGCTTAAAAAAGGGGTAAAAACCTTTAAATTTGGAAATTTGGTTTTCGTTTTGAATTTATGAAGCCATTCTCTAATTGGGGTGTCTGAGGTCTTGCGTGTATTATGTTACACCTTGTATACCCCCAAGCAGGGGTGGTTAATCATTAATCTGATTACATTTTGCCCATCTCTGGTCTGTGCATACAATCATACGGCACAGATAAGAGATCCAACGTACTCTTGTTTGCGTACTTTTAGTACTTTCATAATAACATCTGCATTTAAAACAGGTCTTTATATGATAAAAATCTTAACTTCACGACTGCATGTACGTATATTTTCACCAACATTTAATTAATAATTTAAATAGCATACATAATACACATACATCTGGTGTTATAAACCAAACACAATCAGCGACATAAGTAACTGAACATTCTCAATCTTTCAAATCGGTAATATCTTGAATTTACAAATGTCGGTGACCACCGTCCCAACCTAATATTGGCAAGATATTAACATATTATTAAGAAAAATAATCGATTTGATACAAAAGTGTACCAGAAATAAAATAAAAATTGAGAGTAGCGACTTATGTATCTGAACGTACATCGAGCGACCGGGCATCCGCGACGAATTTCGAAAAATATAACAATAAAAATATTAAAATAAAAACAGTGTCCCTACTTATGTACTGCATAAGAGTAATTAATTATCTTCCATATATTAAAGAGATGAATATACATTTTTTCATATAATATTTTTTATACATTATTTACATAGTATTTACAGGTTGTAAGGCTAAATTATAACTAATCACACGCAACGAAGCCGTCGTTGGGCACACAAGTTGCGACTTATCAGCTTTATGCTAAGCATTATACATATAAATCTTCACGACAGTATTCTCTGAAGAGTGTTCACTGACATAGAATAGTTAAATTATTTTCGTATTGGTTACGGACACCACACACAAACAAAAGGTGATCTACTCCGCCAAGGTTAGGCAACCTTCGGTTCGTTTCACCGTAGATGGGTAACAATTTGTGGCTATTTGTGGCTATTCGTGACTCCACCAATCCGCACGGGGTCCAGCATGACCTGTACTATCTCAGTTTAATAGTAATAGAAGGTTGTTATCCAACAGTGGAACAGTATCAGCTATTAACTATTAACATATTTAGAAGTTAGTCTTATTTAGTAAATTGCTTGAGTCCATTAACAAGGCGTGGTGCCTGGCCTTGCGAAATTTAGGATTATGGGCCCCTTCAACTGTTAAAAATAAATTTGTTCTTTATAACTTTCATTACTCCTTTGAGTATACAGTCGTGAGCTAGTGTGCATATGTTATATGCTCATTTTAGGCACATCAGTAAATATCTTAATTGTGACAGCTTAATACAACAGGGCTACGAAGGTACACCATTATAAGAGCACGTTGCCTAAGGACGAAACCGGTTTTTGTCGCTCATTGATGGGCAGAGTAAACCGGTTTTACCTTCGAGTGGCACGTACTTTAACTAGTTGGTGAGAGAGCACGCACTAGCGTCTGACCGAAACTAGCTTTTCAACTGAAACTTCATAAGGTATTTTTTTAGGTTTTTGGAATAAAAACAGTTACTGTTAGCAAGGACGAGATGGGAGCGTAGTCGACTCGCCTAAACACTCACCACTATAACGTAGTTTCAGCAGAGGGCCTAGACAAGTTGCAAGCGTTTTGTTTCTAATCTCTTGTCGCTATCGATAGCGCATTGTTTTGACCACGTGACTTTTCGTTGCAAAATGTCATTCTCACACATTTTTCCGCTTTCTATTAGCGTTAACGACTATGCGTTGGCTATAGGCCCAGGTTATGAACCGAAATAGAAATTAAAACGAACCTCAAACGGTCCGACTCTAGCACGCACGTACGCACCTTGTACTCTCATAGAGTGGTTGTATGAAGTTTTACCAGCATTTAGATATTTACTTACTTAGGACCATAACACAAGAGTCTAACTTGCGTTCCGAACGTACATCAATACTATATACAAACACATATTTCCAAACGCAACCTAACTTCAATAATACGAGCCAAGATTATTAGATATTTTACACACAAATCATCCGAATATAGAACCACAATCTTAATAGCGAATTAGCATAGACGTGATCAGGGCACAGACACTGAGGGCGGCCAAAAACAAGATGGGCAGATTTAGTCAAGAAGGACCTGTAATTTGCAAGGCCTCCGAACACGACACGTCCAACAGAGCGAAGTGGAAGAAGAGAATAAGGAAGGCAGACCCCACCACCAGATGGGAAAAATAATTGCCAAGGAGAGAGAGAGAGGGAAATGATACAAAAAAAATGATTTTCAGAAATTTTGTTGAATGCTTCTAAAGTAGCCTAATATCATATAATTCTGGAAAGAGATGGCGCGACGATTTGGACACCTTTTTGGATACTTCGACAGCTGTGGAATTGTAATGTGGGGAAGGGGAGGCTTTGCTCCTAAGTAGGTAATAATAGGCTAGTAAAAGAAAGTTGTGTAAAGTGGAGCTGGGATCTTAATTGTACGTTGGTTCGATGCGTCGCTTAATACGCCAATTACCTAACCCCTCGTGCAATTCCACATAACACAATGCCATCCATCTCTACAACTGTCAGTCAAAAAAGGGTTTATGCACAGTGCGACAAGGATCTTTTGGCCCGCAGATGACATTGACGTTGGTGTGAAATGAGGACTAGAACTTAATCAATTTTTTCAACTTCTAATATTTCTACAGGTGAGTCCCCGGTTAAAAACACCGTCACCGTCACGCCTATATTCCCCAGAGGGGGTGCCAGAGGTGTACTGAGTACACCCACGTTTCGCCGACGATGTTACGTCCCATGTAATAGGGGGCGAGCCTATTGTCATATGCCTGGCACAATTCCAGACTCCGGACTCGTACTGGGAATTTTTCGTTAGAAAAACTACATTTGTCCGACCTAGGATTTGAGCCCAGGACCTCGTGATCACAAAGCGATGCGCTTTGCCACCAGACCAACGAGGCAGTCCCCGGTTACTAATTAAAAACTTGATGTCAATTTCAAAACAAACCGCCACTGTGTAACTGTCTTGCAGTTTTACTTGAAGACAGCGTATGTTCCGACTTTGGCCGCGGGCCAAAAGTTCTTTGACTGGACTGTATTTAATAATAATAATATCAGCCTATACTGCCCACTGCTGGACAAAGGCGTTCTCTCACAAATCGAGGTGAGAGAGATTAGGTCATCCACCACGCGGACCCAGTGCGGATTGGTGGAGGCAGGTTTGTGGCCACCTGCTGTTGGAACTTATCAAGCCGCCTTTAAGGCTTCCAACTCGGCTTAACGACTACCACATTAAGTGGTAACCGGCACCAACGGCTTAACGTACCTTCCGAAGCACGGAGACGCTCGAATATGAAAATGCTACAAACGGTCACCCATCTCAGGCCGACCGAGTCGAACGCTGCTTAACCTTGGTGATCGGTAAGAACACCGCGGTCGTACAGCGCTACGAGCGCCTGTATTTAATTTTGCAAATTTTCAGCACAACTTTTACTTAAGAAGACTTTTAGAAGTTTTGTGGTACTATAAACGGCATTGTATTATTATAAGAACATATTCATAAAATAATTCAATAGGCTCCTTTTAATCCTATAGATCAACCGTTCATCCCAGTCAGTGGACTATGGCCTAAGAAGGGACGACCCCCCTTTGAAAGGGCTATACGAATAAACATTTAGTATCTCAAATTTAGTCATTTTTTGGTAAATACAACTGAAAATTGTAAGATATTATCGAGGAATTCAAATGTATGTCATTCCAACTAGGTTTCTTTATTTGTATCTCTTATCGATTTGTGACAATTAGTCGTGAACTTTTAGCATTACAAGGATAATTAAAAGAATCTTAGGACCGATTTACATTAAACAATATTACGTTAAGCTTAACTTAGTCTGTCCAGTATACAAAACCTTTGTGAAGTTCAAGAACGTCAAAGTAAAATGAATCTTATAGTGTTATGATAAGGTTTATCTGTAAAATCTACAATCAATAATTGTATGATAGTATCGATAAACCGTCATGTAAAGCAATAAGGACTATTTTTGAGCGTTTCTTGTAATGAACAGCATAGCAATAACTCAAATAATCATACATTCCCAATTCATACTTATCTTTAAAAAACCATTCGTGTTTTTTGGTAACAATTTAAGTCACTAAACATACAAGAAGGAACTTTGTATTACAGATGAACATGTAAAGATACATCTATCCCTTTCCCACCGTCAACAGTAACTAGTAGAGGAAACGAGATAAGGCGACTCTATTCATTTTTATATAATTTACAATATGAACCTTGTTACCTAAGGTTAAGGTTCAGACTTCGTCGCCGAGGTCTTGGACGCAGGTTTCCGCGATGGGCACGAATTTGTCGTCTATTTGTATGAGAAGTATGCTCTTGTCAACATGAGAGCGGAGTTTCGGGTCCCTGTGGTTGGGCGTCCATTTGTGCACCACCTGAAAAAATGTCTATTTAAGTAAAAATTCAGCCTGAACCAGTCATGGGTGCGCTGACGTTTAGAATTTGGCGTTTCTAGCAATGTGGTAAGGGTAAAATAGAATGGATTGAATATCGTATCGAGAAAAGTTATAACGAAGAATGAATCGATATTAATAACAATAATTTTTATTTTTACGTAAATTATTATTACAGAATCTATGAAACTCTGTTT
This sequence comes from Phalera bucephala, assembly GCA_905147815.2. Classification (NCBI taxonomy): domain Eukaryota; kingdom Metazoa; phylum Arthropoda; class Insecta; order Lepidoptera; family Notodontidae; genus Phalera; species Phalera bucephala. The sequence continues at coordinate 2,607,531 of LR990620.1, read as the reverse complement.
TAATATGTCAAGATAACGCATCCTCGTTTATTTATTAATTTATTGACCATGAGAATACTTAATATATCAATCAGAGACAGAATAATATATTCGTAAAATTTCGGTTTTGTACATTTTAATAAACAACATATCGATTATAACGATTTCATTCTGTCAGTTCCTAAAACGCAAACCGTTAAAATTTGCGAAAATGAGTAATAGAGTTTTATTAAATTCTAAGTTGTATATGATTTAAATATAAAATACATTAAAAAGTAAAGTACATTTTACAATATTCATAAATACAATATGCGTGAAATGAAATATGATCAAATGACACCGTGCCCATGTCCCGTAAAAATACTATAAGTGCCTTTTCTCACAAATCAAGTGGGAGTGAATAAATCACATTCCATTATGAATTTATTAAAGCTAAAATAGTACAAAATAAATCAGCTAAAATTATTGTCACTCATAGAAAACGATTCTATGAGTGACAATATATATAATAGCCCAGTTCGCTATATTAAACAAAAGTAAAGCATAATTCAAAGCAATACGGTGTTCAATTGCACTTCTAAGACGCATATACAGATTTTGTAGGTCATTTAAATATAATAATAATAATTTGTAAGAAAATAACGTTGAACTCTTTAAAACAGGAAGTTTTTAAGTCTTTCATCATTTACTAAACTTGTGGTATATGTTCAACAGTATTATTTATGTATTTATCTATTTGGGAACATGCCTGAATATAGAATAAATAAATATAATATGTTTATGAATTGCATGTCGTTTCACGCCTATTATTGGCGAGTAGACTATATGCCAATAAATAAAAAAATATAGAATGTTTTTAATGACTGTGATCAACTTTCATAATAAATGAGTCATACTCACCAATCCGTCCATGCCGGCTAGAGGCACCCAGCTGCCCCAATAATTCCTTCCCCCTCTCTCCCTCTGGTACTCCGAAGGCCACTGCACATCGATCCTCCTCCCCAAGTTAATACAATCGTACACCCCCAACGGCTCAATTATCAACACTTTACTTCCAACACTGACATTTATCTTCAACTCACTTCGACCAGAATCCGACCTTTTAATCTTCGTCTTTATCTCTTTAGGTTTAGAGTCCTTTTTCGCTTCTTTCTTGAGGATCGATTCTTTGTTGGACAGGTCTGAGTAGTGGGTCTCTTTGAGGGGGATAGCCTCGGGCTTTTCGATGTATCTGCCGGTTAGTTCGCGGTAGCTCTCGCGTTCGTGACGTATCTCTTTGCTGAGTTTTGAGAGGTCTTTTGTTGTCATTTCGTTGACATAGTACCTGAGGAAAGTAAAATGTATATTTCAGAAGTTTATTTAGCCCGATATTATTTTCGACCAAATTTATATAGAATACGTATTTTTTTATACGTAAGTTTATATTAACTTGGTCAAAGGCTATGTAGACTTTATGTTATTCTGTTTGATTAAAGTTCATCCAAATCCATTTCGCCGTTTAGAAGTTATTGAGAAACCAAAATTTCACATTTATTATCTTAATACGGGTTAATTTTAATTTCTTTTGATTTTGATTAAGAATATTTTCAGATTTAAATAACTTAAAAATGTGGAACCTTTCCTAGAAGTTGTTCTGCGTCGTGAATGAGTCACGACGCAGAACAACTTCTAGAAAAGTCTCAACTTCTACTTTTTAAAACAAAACAATCGAAATCGCATTTATATTTAGAAAAATAAATATTTGTGGATGATATAGTTGTTGCATGAGGGATGCTAACTCACGGTCAATCGAATAAATTTTTCAAACGGATCGATTTTCTATCAAATTAGTATTTTAAAAACCAGTTGAGTAGTATCTCAAGGGATTATTTTGTAGAACTGTTAATGATAATCCCTGACCGAACTAAATAATGACACAACGACAAAAAGCAAGTACAAAAACTCTAACTTTTTCCGCTTAAGTAGTTATAAATCTTTTGACATGACGTGAAATAGGCAAAGAATGGTGAAAGGCGATAATATTTTTTTTTTAAAGTAGCCCTTCACTTGGGTTTATTCCTGCGTTGTAGGTGCGTTTACAAACATGAAAATTTACATACACAAATACCCAGACTGGAACAAATAATTGTGGATCGCACAGAGATTTGTCCCGTGCGGGAATCGAACTTGAGCGAAAGCGGCTTGAGCTCTTAATAATCTCAGCGTCAACCTGTCACGCATAAGTAGACGTCATTGAACCTAATGTCCTTATAATAAATACTATTATTCTATGGAGATGTAACTTTAACTTTTTCTAATTGACTATTTTATAATGGCACTTATACAAGGTGTAACATAATAAACGCAAGACCTCAGACACCCCGATTAGAGAATTGCTTCAGAAATTCAAAACGAAAACCAAATTTCCAAATTTAAAGGTTTTTACCCCTTTTTTAAGCAGTTTAATACCCCAATTAACAATAAAACTTGTATGTGTATGTGTGCATTTTAAGAAATACGGGTTAGGAATGCATTTGTAATCTCCTTATTGCTATGAATCAAGAATAAATTTAGTATTTTATAGCGCACTGAAAGTAAAAGCATTTTTTGTAAATTTAAAAAAAAATGTAAGATACATTAAAAATAGTTGGAATCAATTCAGTTATCGATTTAGAACAAACTACTTTCAGGTCTTGCGTTTATTATGTTACAGCTTGTATAGTTTCGAAATGAGAAACTAAGCACGTCTAATTTTTGAGTTGTGTCACTATTGCATTCTGCTAAAGACATGATGTGAAGATGCTTCTGAAAAGAAGTTTTTATTGAAAAAAAAAACTGTTAGTCGAAACGGTTTCTTAATAAACCTTCATAAGGCGTTATTTGTTGTTCCTAAATTCTTAAATAATCAGACGTGGAAAGAAACTGAATATAATCCAGGGCTTACGAAAAATTTAATGAATGATACCTAACTTTCGGTTTCGGCAAGTTTCAGCGTTAAATTGGAGTTTTGAGCTAAATACGGATTCGGCACAAAACTTGCCGAAACTACGACCGAAAACGAAACTACGGTCGTGAATATTCATTAATCGGAAGCCATCGGCGTAATACTGTGTTGTGTCGTTTAAGCTAAGCTGCACCCGTGCATATTTGTTGCACCCGTGTTATATTTTACGGTGTGCAGTCAACAATTTAGAGGAAAAATGTCTTAACAGGAAGTTACGGTTTCGGCCTAAGTTGAAAACAGAATTTGGTTTCGTTTTCGGTTGTAAAATCTAGTTTCGATCGGCTACTAATGAATGGATATGTGTATGCGTGGGACATGAGGGGGTACCTTTTAAAGTCTCTGTCTTGCCTGGCGTTCCTGTTGGCGATGATCTTGCAGTCCGGCAAGGATAAGTCCAGGCCGCTGGGAGTCAGCGCCAGGTCCTCGAGGGAAGACTCCGCGCTGGGTGAACGACCGCTCGACACCTAGCATACCATTTTACAGGTCATCATATCGATATATTAATTGATGATCATGATACTAGATTGAAGGTGATATTCCGAGAAAAGACCCCACAAATAAGAGCACACGTTTTATGTGAGTGATCTACGCTGTTGGTTTCGGGGCCTTTACAGAGCACAAGTATGGGAGAGGTCTTATTATAAATTTAGTGTGATCCAGCCATGGCCAACGCGAGGTTACGTGACCATAATAAAAATATGTTTAACTAGCGGCCCTACCCGGCTTCACACAGGTGGACAAAATCTTTTGAAAAAGTTTTAGTAGGGATCCCTAATTTTTTCTAGTAATAAATATGGCCTATGTTACTCAGGGATTATGTAGCATAATGGTGAAAGATTGTTTGAAATCGGTCCAGTATTTTTGAGTTTATTTGTTACAAACATACAAATATTTGCACACCGTCACGGGTATATTCCTCAAGCGGGGGTGCCAGAGGTGTACTGAGTACACCCCCCGACGATGTTAAGTCCCATGTTATAGGGGGCGAGCCTGTTGCCATATACCGGGCACAATTCCAGACTCCGGACTCATACTGGGCATTTTTCGTTAGAAAAACTACATTTGTCCGACCTAGGATTAGAACCCAGGACCTCGTGATCACAAAGCGATGTGCTTTGCCACTAGACCAACAAGGCAGTCAAATATTTCCTCTTTATAATATTAGTGTAGATTGCAACTAATTTCTACAGTAGCTAGCTACGAGTAGGTACAGATAAGTAGGTACCTAAAAGCGGCCGTATCTTAGCCATTGTTTTGTTAGTGATCCGTAATCTAGGTAGCATCGTTCTTCTAGTAGCGCATAATACCTATATACAAAGTGAGGCAGAGTAGTATATACAGCGGGCTTTATTTCTATAGAAAATGTCTCAGTAGCTCGCTGGGGTCTATTGTAGTCCGGTCAAATTAGACCAAAAAATAGGGGTGAGGTTACAATAATTCGCGCCCGGCTGAAAATTACAACTATTTCAACTTTTTGAATCGTTATATCTCAAAAACAGTGGCTCTTAGGAAAAAAGTATTTAGACGTTTTTTATAGATACTTATCTTATCTAGATTTTTTGTCTGGGCTAATTTTATGATAAAACTTACCGTTTTGCTGAAAATCGCAAAAACCCCGTTTTTGTGACCTTTGACCCCAAGTAAATTTTTTTCCAGGTGTCGGATCGATGAGGACTTTTCACATTTCATTTATAATAGTGTTTTAAACAATCCTATCAATTTTCAGCCGGGTGTGAATTTTTGTAATCTTGTATGTCTAAATTGACCGGACTATTTATTGGCTGGTCCCCTATAACGTTGAGATTTAACATCGTTGCAGAAATGGGGGTGTACACAATACTCTTGTGCTTCTCCCGCTTGAGGAGTATACTCCTCAAGCGGGAGAATCGATGTTAGTTATTATTATATCATTATTATGAGACGAAAGGCGACCGACGAGACACGACGATACTGAGATATGTGGGACTTTTAGCAGATAAAAAGTCTTCTTCACACAGTGAGATTGGTCTGGTCATTGTGACAATGTTTCCCTCGCGATATCCGTCAAAGAAACCTATCGTTTACTTAGTTCGTCGTATAGAAAATAGTATTATTGGTTACCTTAGCACTGACGGCGCGTCTGGGCTGGTCCCGCCACGCAGTCTCCCAGCCACTACCAGCAGCACTCTGAGATTAAGACATTTTTTTTTTTGTATTTATGCTAGGTACTATATCGTCGTTGTCAAATGAATAACTGCTATGTGCACTTGTGGGCTATATGTTATTCATATCCACACATACCATTAAATATCTACATCATATTTATTTCATTATCAAATCTTACCTACCTACTGACATTAATATATTACTACTTACAAATACATATTTACAAATAAAAGAGATTATTAATTTAATATTAAGCCAATATTTTGCTAAACCAATATCGTGAATTGGAAACGCGCGCTGCGGACGGTCGCCTATTGTTCTAGCGAGGGTTCTAATTTACCTGCGCTCGGGCACTGCATTCCAATGTATCGCCCGTCCGTCAGTTGAACAGATCGTCTCGGAAGCATCGCCCGTGTCACTTGCTGGCTTGACAACTGCTTAAATAATTACGTGCATAACTCTTGAACTTGCTTGCTTTTACCAGCTGTGTACTGCTTGTTTTCGCGAACGCATCTACCCTTGCGAATCCGTTAATCGTAGCCGCCGCCGACTACGTTACCCCCGACCCCTGCCGCCTCCGCCACCGTTCTCACCGATCCCCCCGATGCTTTGTCATCCCTTCTTTCTGCTCCGAATTCGGGCGACGACGACGGCGAAGTCGTACCGGTGGTTAACCGGTGCACTTAGTAGTGCACCCCCTCTCCCCGCAGCGACTGTCCCAACCGAAGCCGCCTCTTCAAGGCGCCCTCGAGTGTGTACTGCTTGAACCTTTTCACTCTGTACTCCTTCTATTTTTTGTGTATGGACTTAGTGTGGATCTGTAAGCTATTCGTGCCTTGTGTTTCTTTCTGTGCTTGTGAATAAACGTCTGTGTACCGACATTTGGACTATTCCTCATTTCTACCCAACCGTGAGTACAGCAGTCATATTCGGTGCCCATACCGAAGGCAGAAACTATTATCTAGGTACAGCCTTCAATACCGCTGTACCGAGGCTGCTCGAATACCGCACACCACACCTATACCAACAACCCTAAATATTTCTTGGAAATTTTAATTATTATGACTTGTTTTCTAACCAAATTTTCGTATAAAAATACTTCTATATGACCATAAGCATTATACGGTGAACTGTGGTTACTAAAAAAATATGCTTCTAAAATCTGCTTCATATAACATTTGACAGCAGAATGTTTTGATTCGATATCTCAAAGTTATACTTTTTGCACACAGCAGCCATTTATTTGACAAAGACAATATCTTATAAATAGACAAGATTAGTTCAGGAGTATAAGTAGAGGATCAGCTATTACACTTCTTAACGACACTTAGAGTCACTTTCTACCACTTCACACTTTTAATTAGATTTCTCTTAAAGAAAAATTTAATTATCACTCTAGGGATTATTCCTGGTGCGTTTACAAGCATAAAATTTACATACACGAACACCCAGACTGAAACCAATATTTGTGCACCACACAAAAATTTGTTCAGTGCGGTAATCGAACCCCCGACTACGATTTTTTCGAACCGGGGCAGAAACTTGATAGTGGTGCCCCCCTCTCTTCAGCGCTTGAGATAAACTACTTAAAAAAAACTCACAAATATAATAATGCTTGGAATTTTTCGTGAATGGGACAATAAGAACCCTTTAATAAATGTGTACTCTTTATTATCTATTACCTAATAACTCTTTATTTGTGTGACATGAAATTATATACCCGGGATTTTGGCGCCCCCCGAAACTGCCGCCCGGGGCGCATGAACCCTCGCCCCCCTCCCCCTCTAGATCCGGGGCTGGGTGGAGAGGATAAACTCTCAACCACTGGATCAACCCATCCGTCAATGATTATTATTTTATCCGTTTTACACAGTGCCGACTTCTGAAGTGAGAGAAGCGTAGTCGTACAAATGCTTCACTTATGCTCTACTTTCCTCCCTAAAAATATATGAGAATGACGTACAGAAAAAGCATGGGAAAGTTAGTATAATAACTGCGAATTGAGGAATTTAGAATATTTTTATGAAAACAATACCATTTCGGGGAAAAAACATCTGATTTGGGGAGTTTTCACGAACATAATTATCCGTGCTGCAATATACCAATTTTCTGATTGCCTACAATAGGCTTATTGTGTAACTTAGGTAGGCATGTGAAAAATGGTCATGGTCGCAATATTCGCAAATAAAAATTCTTAAGTTTTTACAATGGCCTTTTTTATTAAAAAAAATTGACAGCTGTCACCTCCTGTCGATAATTCTCTTATAGACAATCGGACAAAAATAAATCGACTTATTAAAAATCGTTTCTAAACTACTGAGTTACTTCGTACTATTGACTATAGAAGACACCTCACGTATTTTTGAAGTGAAAACTTTTTATGGGAGGGTAAACCGCTTCGTAACGTAACGCGTAACGGCGCCAGTCTGTCTGGCTTGTCTTTCTCTCACGCATACGGCAACGGTAGGCATGCTCTTCCTCTCTCACTCTAACCCACAGCGCTCTTCGCTTTCTCTTACGCATACGGCAGCGGTAGGCAGGCTCTTCCTCTCTAACTCTAACACACAGCGCTCTTCCCTTTCTCACACGCATGCGGCAGCGGTAGGCAGGCTCTTCCTCTTTCACTCTAACCCACAGCGCTAGTTTAAGTTATCACTTCTATCGGGCGTCCCGAGACGCACAATTTTTTTTGTAGCAAGAGTTAGAATACATTCTAGTTCTCTTTGTTTCAGTTGCTTTCGGCATCACGTTCGAGTGCCAATCTTTATTTCAAAATTGTGCCTTCATGTGCACTGAAATACTGATTAGACAACTGTAGTAAGGAAAGAATTCATTATCTATGAAAACATAAACATCCCCGCTCGCCCCGAGGTCGTAAATTGGGCGCCATTTTTTGTTTAATATGTACACGTACAGCCATACAAAGATCTTTTGGCCCGCGGCCAAAATCGGAACTAATGCTGTCACCGAGTGAAATGTCATTTCCTGACAGTCGTAGAGTTGCCGTTTACTATAAAATTTACCTAAGTTCATTTACCTTGCGGACCCACCTGTTAAAATATTTCCTTGGAAGTAGGGAAATTTGACTAAATTAACCCTAATTTCACACCAACGAAAAGGTCCATCAAAATCAAAAGTTTTTATTCATGTAGACTAAGAGGCACTTATAAATAGTTAAAAATAGAAAATTATTGATTACATAAGACTCTACCACCCTTTCGTAAACTCATTCCTGTAGAGAAGCAGGGCAAGAAACTCCACGCTTACTCTTTTTAAAAATGAGAGTTTTACAATTCTGTTTGTATACATTGCATTCATGAGGTATGGGAGAACAATGCAGAACGAGCTAAATATATGTGCTTAAGTATAGATTAAACGCAAGTGTACTTAGATTCATGGTATCAGTCAGTGTCTACATAGTCCTCTCATTTACAAAATAGGGATTTTGTAAAGGTATATAATAAAGCTTAGCGTTTGTGGATTATGAGAAGGCCTTTGATTCGATCGAGACTTGGGCTGTACTACAGTCTCTCCAGCGGTGCCAAGTTGACTACCGGTATATCGAGGTGCTATATATATGCCCCGACTGATGTCGCCAAAGAAGAAATAAAAAACGATTTCTATAACAAACTCAATGAAATAATGCCAACCTTGCACAAAACCATAATTGTAATAGGGGACTTCAATGGCCAAATAGGAAAGAGGAGAATAAACGAAGACAAAGCACTCGGACCACATACATCAGGCAAAAGGAACGACAATGGACAAAGACTGATAAACTTCGCTTTGGAAAACAACCTACACATCATGAACAGCTACTACAATAGGAATATTAATAGAAAATGGACATGGATGTCACCGAATGGAATGATAAGAAACGAAATAGACTACATTACCACAAACAAACCAAGATTATTCTCAAATATAAATATTGTCAACCAATTTAACTACAACACAGACCACAGACTACTTAGAGGTCAACTGTATATAATGGAACCAAAAACATCAAGGAAAAATATTTACAATACAAGAAAACCTGTAGCTTTACAAATACCGGAAAACATTTTAGAGTCCCTACGCACTAAATTAGAAAAAATAAATAATCTCAAAGAAATTCAAGTAAAGTATGATGCTCTAGAAAAGGAACTAAAAGAAACCGAAAGTAAAATTAGAACAACAAGAGAGATAAAAGACAAATTAGGTCTAGAAGCAAGAAGGTTGATTATGCAAAGGAAAAATATGTTTAAGGATAGGAAAACTAACAAACAAAAAATAATAAAACTTAGTAAAGAAATAACCTTGCAAATACGTAAACACAGAGAGAAATCAAGAACTGAAACACTAAATTACCATATAGAAAAAGTAGGCGGAATCAAGAAAGCATGGACTGAACTAAGAGAAAATATAACCTGGATCGACAGCATAAAACACCACAGAAATAAGAAAAGTAAGACAAATAGAATAGAAATATTAGAAGTAGCAACAGAATATTACCGCGAATTATACAACAATGACGAAATAATAGAGGAACACAACCAGCTAGTGGACTGCGTTAAAAACAACGATGAAGAAATTCCGTGTATAACGAGAGACGAAGTCAATAAGGCTATCAAATCACAAAAAAGAGGTAAAACGCCAGGAGGAGATTGCATATCGAACGAATTGCTAATAGGATCATCCAAAGCAACGATGAACACTATCACAGACATATTCAATGAAATTTTACACACAGAAAATATTCCTCAACAATGGACTTTGTCAACGATAATAATACTGCACAAAAAAGGGAAAAAAGATGACATAGCCAACTACAGGCCCATCAGCTTGATGTCGAACGTGTACAAAATCTTTTCAAAGATACTGCTAGACCGTTTAACAAAGACTCTGGATGAAAACCAACCCAAAGAACAAGCAGGCTTTCGCAGCAAGTTCTCAACAATAGATCACATACACTCGATAAAACAATTAATTCAGAAAAGTAGTGAATACAATATTACGTTCTACCTTGCGTTCGTGGATTATAATAAGGCATTTGACTCCCTAAAACACGCAAAAATATGGGAAGCCTTAGAAACACAAGGAGTGGAGAAAAAATATATTCGACTAATTATCAACGTGTACAAGAACATGAAAGCAAGGATACGAACAGAAAGAGATGGGGATTATTTTCCGATAAAAAGAGGAGTAAGGCAAGGGGATTCTTTGTCACCCAAACTTTTCTCAGCTGTTCTCGAACACGTGTTTAGACGTCTCGAGTGGGATAAGTACGGATTGAATATTAACGGAGTGCGATTAAACCACTTAAGATTTGCAGACGATCTAATAATAATTGCTGAAGACCCAAGAAGCTTACAAAAGATGTTAAAGCAACTGGTGTATGAAAGTGATAAAGTGGGACTATCAATGAATACTGCAAAAACAAAAATTATGTCAAGCTCTGAAAACATTCCTATATCCGTTTACGGTAACAATATAGAATATGTGGATGAATACACATACCTAGGACAGATCATATCTCCAATAGACCTCACAAAGAAAGAAATAAATAACAGAGTCACTTTGGCTTGGAAAAGATACTGGTCTCTCAAAGAGATAATGAAGAATCCTTTCGTACCGTTGAAAGCAAAGGGTAAAATATTTAATTCCTGCATTCTGCCTGTTATGACATATGGGTGCCAAACGTGGAGCCTAACTAATCAAAGCATACGCAAATTAGAAACTTGCCAGCACAGTATGGAGCGAAGCATGATGGGCATTAAATTAAAAGATAAAATTAAGCTAGATACTATAAGGAGCAAAACAAGAGTCACAGATATTACGTACTGCATTAAAAAACTAAAATGGAGGTGGGCAGGTCATATGATTAGGAGTAACATAGATAAATGGTCTAGGGATGTAACAGAATGGTGCCCGAGACAACACAAAAGAAAGAAAGGGAGACAGCGACGTAGATGGGAAGACGATATTGTGAAAATAGCGGGGTATACTTGGAGAAGACAAGCTCTGAACCGCACTCGGTGGCGTACTCTAGGGGAGGCCTATGCTGGACAGCAAGACAATCTTCACGGACCGGTGTCAAACGAGTAAATAAGTTTATATTGTAAATATATTTTATGTAAGATTGTTAAATAAAGGCTTTATTATTATTATTATTATTATATCGAGGTGCTGAAGAGTTTGTACAAAAACGCTACTATGTCAGTCCGCCTTCAAGACCAGAGCTCGAAACCTATTCAACTGCAGCGTGGTGTGAGACAGGGAGACGTTATATCCCCGAAACTGTTCTCCGCCGCGCTGGAAGATGTCTTCAAGCTTCTGGACTGGAGAGGACTAGGTATCAACATCAACGGCGAGTACATCTCTCACCTTCGATTTGCCGATGATATCGTGCTCATGGCGGATACCCTGGAAGACCTCAGTACCATGCTCGACGACCTCAGTAGAGTTTCTCAACAAGTAGGTCTTAAAATGAACATGGACAAGACGAAGATCATGTCAAACGTCCATGTAGTACCAACTTCTATAAAGGTTGGAGACTCTACGCTCGAAGTTGTTGACGATTATATATACCTGGGACAAAGAATCCAATTAGGTAGGTCCAACTTGGAGAAAGAGGTCAATCGTCGAATCCAGCTCGGTTGGGCGGCGTTCGGGATGCTACGTAACATCTTCTCGTCCAAAATTCCTCAGTGTCTCAAGACAAAAGTCTTTGACCAGTGTGTGTTGCCAGTGATGACTTACGGCACTGAGACATGGTCGCTTACGATGGGCCTCATAAGGCTCAAGGTCACCGAAAGGGCTATGGAGAGAGCTTTGCTCGGAGTTACCCTGCGGGATCGAATCAGAAACGAGGAGATCCGCAGGAGGACGAAAGTCACTGACATAGCACTCAGAATTGCTAAACTTAAGTGGCAGTGGGCGGGGCACATCGCTCGTAGAACTGACGGCCGTTGGGGCAGAAAGGTTCTCGAATGGCGACCACGTACCGGAAGACGTGGAGTGGGTAGGCCCCCTACAAGATGGACCGATAACCTGGTGAAGGTCGCGGGTGGAAGTTGGATGTGTACAGCACAAAGCCGGTCGTTGTGGCGGTCTTTAGGGGAGGCCTTCGTCCTGCAGTGGACGTCTTTCGGCTGAAGAAGAAGAAGATATAATAAAAAGTATAATAATAATAATAAGAGAAAGGGTATAAAATATGTAAAGAGCTTCTCGCACTATAGTACATAAAAAGTTAATGTTTCAAACAGTGATAATTTTCTCGGATAGGACATTGTAGTGTGTTGTTATCACGATTTGTTTACGTACTTCATTTTATTTTTGTTTTATATACACATAGGTATATATTAATAGATAAAATTCACACGTCTTTCATGGGGTACTGTGTTAAATTCCATAATTAAATCCCACTTGACGTCACTCAACCTAGTGAAAATAAAATCATTTTCATTCAAATCTTGTATTAAACGTACACTCTGTAAGCGAGCTTACTATACTCTAGATGATTATTGAAATTATATAAATGCTTGGATAGGTGCTGCTCCAGCTCCACCTGAATGTGGATAACATGTTCAACTATTATTATTATTAATGTTTATTATTCCCTCTCTTCCTTCTCGTAGTTTAATAAAATGATCATTTTTTTTCCTCATTTCTTTATCTGTAAATGAGAGAACCTGTAGCCATTCTCATGAATAGTATAACTTGGTTAATTTAATTTAGACTTAACTGATACTACATTGTTCTCCCATACCCTACAACAAAATTTAAATGAAAAAAATGGTAAAAATACTATTTTAAAAGGGTAACCGTGGAGTTTCTTGCCCTTCTTCTCCACAGGAATGACATTCCGAAGTGGTGGTAGAGTCTTTGTTACTATTCTGACGATTCATAAATACTGTAATGGTTTACATGAATAAAAATATTAGTTTTTTGCACTGCTTTCATTTAGGTATTCATGTTGTCACGACTTCAATACACCCCGATATCTCGTAAACCCCTTATCGGGGGATGCTAATTTTAAAACGCATTCTACACCCTTACGTACCCCTATCAATCCGTCAAGAAGGATCTGGAATCCGCGCTTAAGTGCTAAAACGTCTAGAAAGTTCCTCCCCTTTAATTATCACCGGCGCGCGGTCGCGGTAAACAAGTACCTATTTGTTCACCTACAAATAGATATGAAGCAATAAAACCGCTTTGTGGCACTGTTTGATGTACTTTTCTATCAATATATTTAGACGGTTCGTGTCCGTTCTAGAACTTTCATACGAGTATAAAAGGAAAAATAAGCGCGGCGGCGAACACAGCCTCTGTTCAGAAGCGACAGCGTTGAAATCCAAAACAAGCGATCTAAGTGGAATACACCGGCGACCTTAGTAAAGTTATAATTTAAAAAAAAAAATTTGTTCGACCTCCGACGGCAGCTACCGTAATTCTGTTGATGTGCTTAATAGAAATAAATAAATTCGTATGGTCTATGAAGGCGGTTCCCCGCCTAGATCAGAATCAGTCATAGCGTCATGTGTGGGTAGATATATGGGCAAGCGGTAGCAAAAGAATTGGTTGCGTCTCAATGCAGAATTTCTGGCAGGACATCTTCTTTACAGAGTAATTATTATTCTCAATATAAAAGAGCAGACGATTACGCGGAACAAAAGCGATTCGTCGGAAGAGTGGTGCGCTCGCCGTGGACGTTCGATAAGAACTGAAGCCCAACAGGGCTGCGCTGACCATCGACACGACGCTTCGGCAGAATGACAGCTGTCAATCTCGTTGCCACGTAACACAAAAGATGGCAATAGCGATGCGCCGTCAGTTGTGACAAAACTCAAAAAATGGCGCTAGTACTGCGCCGTCATGTATATTTAGTGTGTACCTGGCTGTCTATGGGTGCGTGTGCGTCGAGCCGCCGCTCGGTGGCCAGCAGCCTGAACGACGCCGGCGCAGCTCGCCGCGCGCGCGCCCGCCCGCTGCCCTGCACAACACATACCTATTTATTATTTATTTATCTATATCCTTAGTTCCCAAAGTGGTCCAGGTGGACCCCCAGGGGTCCACGGGAGACTCGACGGGGGTTCACATTGGCGTGACAAAAATGGGGGTTCGTAAGCGGGGGTCCACGAACATTTATTTGCTTTCGATAGTGAACAACTAAGTGAATCGATGTTAGGTGTTTGCCAGTGTCAGACAAAGTAAGTATTTACCCGCCTATTTGTTATACATACTTTTATTTTATGTTGTAATAAGTATATTTGTAATTTTTGCGTGTGGTAGGAATTTATTAAAAATTAAATAGCGATTAGCGAAATCTGGAAAATCGCACACCATTGGAGAACAGTTAATTTTACCCGCTGTTGAAGTTAAAAACTGTTCTGCACTAATCTCCATTGGACATACTCAAGAAAATTCTTTTGAGTAACAACACTGTACAAAGACGTATTGATGAAATAAGCTCCGATATTGAAAGTTTCTTGTGTAAGTATCTGCAAACAGCTCAATTTTCTTTTTAACTGGGCGAAACAACTTTACCTGGTAAAGAAACATTATTATTGGCATATGTTCGATTTGTTATGGACGAAGAAGTTCATGAAGAGCTATTATTTGGGTAAACTTTGAAGACGGACACTAAAGGTAAATCAATATTTAAAGTCCTGTGTGATTATTTTAAGGAAAAATCAATTCCATTCACAAACGTTATTTTGGTGGCAACAGATGGAGCTCCTACCATGGTCGGGCGATATCGTGGGTTTACAAGCCATCTTAAAAGAATTATACCAGAGGTAACTGCAATTCACTGTGTCATCCACCGACAACACCTAGTAGCGATAAATTTTAGTGATAGATTGCACCAATCGCTTCAATTTGTAATTGATGCAGTTAACAAAATAAGAAGCAATGCGTTGAATACGAGTTTATTTGCAGAATTGTGCGATGAAAATTATGAAGACTTCCAACGATTGCTCTTACATAATGAAGTACGCTCGTTGTCGAAAGGTGCATGTTTAACAAGATTTTACTCACTTTTTGAATCAGTTTTAGAGTTTCTGGAAAGTAAAGATACAGATTTCAAAGAAAACCGGATTAATTTGAAAGCAGTCATCGCGTATTTGACAGATTTGATCAAAAAATTTAATGACATTAACTTACAATTACAAGGGGACAGCCTCAATTTAATAAAAACTTTATTAAATTGAAATTTAAATTTATGAAGCAAAATATTAGTCGGCGCGAATTTTCCCAGTTTTTAAACTTGTCACAGGTAGAATGCCTGGATGATTATATTCAGACATACGTTTAAGATTTAGTTGCCCTGCATGATGACTTCAAAATTAGATTTGAAGATATTCTGACGATGGAAATACCTCCATGGATCCATATCCTCATAAATCCATTTGATGAAACGGAAGTGGAGAATGTGATATTACAAGGGGAGCTACTCGAGCTTAGCACTAATGAGGAGCTGAAGGTAAAATTTAAAAGAGGATATCAATCATTTTGGCTACAGGCAAAAATACCAGAAAAATATCCTGGAATTGCGAGAAAGCTTTTGATAGAGTTTCCCTCGTCATATCTTGTCGAAAAAAATTTTAGTGTCGTTACAAACCTTTTAACAAAAAAAGGGAGCATATTGAATATCACGTAACAGGGAGATTTACGGTTATTCCTAACAAAATTGGAGCCAAATATTAATTATTTGCTGTCAATCCATCAAGTACTTCCCTCCCATTAACATAATGACTATTTTGTGATTGTCATTGTAGAAGTTACGTTATGAATGTTTAATTATTATTATATTACGACTGTTATCATCTTACAATGTAATATGATAACAATAATAATTAATAGTGTAATAATTACATATTTGAATAAATATAACACAAAAAATCACACTATTTTCCTTTTTACCACTCCGAATGAGGAGTTTTCTAAATGAAATAAGTGAGAATTGATTGGTTCCGTGTGCTGTGAGTAGATGTCAAAGAAGTAAAGTTGGATGCAATCACTTTTTTGATTGGCCAACTTTACTTTTTGACATCCACTCACAGCACAACCAATTATTTAATTAACCAATCAATTTTCACTTCTTATTTATCGAAAATTATTAATTTGTGGTTGGAAATCAGCCGCAACGCAAATTTTCATAGATCTAATCTTCACATTTTTTTGTCGAGTTTTGGGAATATGGTAGAAATGTAGCTGCAGGAGGTCCACCGGAACCAGCTAAATTTTGAAAGTAATCTATGAGAAAAAAAGTCTGGGAACCTCTGATCTATATCATCACGCTAGATCCCTTGCGGGCTAGGCAGAGAGATTACAGAGATTCAACAGGTTCACCATAATTATCACGGAAGATAATAATCTATGATCGTATTTACATTACTTTGGATGATTTGACGTTTACAGTGTTGTCAGAATTTGACACTTTTTAAATAGTCATGTACCACTATTTCTGTCAATAACAGAAAAAAAAGTCTTATCCAAATACCACTTATTGTAATTTAGTTTTAATGTTAAGACAGATGTAAAAAAGACGTCGATAATATTATATTCACAATTTGTATCATTTAAAAGATGTTAAATATAATCGATATTTACATACGTCCGAAATAAATTAATTTACTACACAGTTTATTTGAAATAAAACTATTTTTTCGGATTTTATCGCGGTTTATTTTGATTTTTAAGTTCCCGACGTTTCGAGTGCTTTGCAGCACCCATGGTCACGGAAAGGACTGAGGTGTTAGACGTCCAAAAGGCATAGTTGTTCCGGGGTACCCTCAAACTTCTTAATTATTTTTGTTTTTGTTGGTCCGATCTACGCAGAATGAGCTCACGGTGTCTTGAGGTCTTGCAGTGTTATGCTTGGTTTTGGATTTGATTATATTAATTACTTGATCCCAAGTCGATGGAAGCACCCAACCATCTTCTCTATTGAAATTAGGATGTTTTTTAATTTCAATAGCCTCGCGAACCATCCTTGGTAGGAATCGGTGTTCTTTCACGAGGATTTGTGGTCTATCAAATCTAATGTTATGGCGGGTGCGGTCAAGGACATGTTCACAGACTGCAGACTTCTTTGAGCGACGGTGTTTTAGGTCAGCTATGTGCTCTTTAACCCGAGTTTTTACTGGTCTTTTTGTTTGTCCTATGTAAGAGAGACCACATTCACAATCAAGCTTGTATACTCCTGCATCTTCTAGAGGGATGTGACACTTGACGGATGGTAAAACCTGACTGAGCTTCTTCGGCCGCTTATAAAATGTTTTAATTGAAGCACGCTTCAAGATGTAGCCAATCTTGTCTGTGACTCCTCTTTAGTAAGGTAGTACAGCAGGGAGACGCTCGACTGTGGATGGTTTCACTCGGTCACTGTAACTAAACCGCGATAAAATCCGAACAAATAGTTTTATTTCATGTGTAATATTCGCGTAAATCTAAGAACTCAGTATACACAGTTTATTGTTTAAATTCACACAGTATAACTCAACCTTCATGTATAAAATAAATATTGTAACATATGTCGACAATTTATCTCGATCAATTTAGTTGATAGTTCTATACTATTCGTCTTAAGCTGGCAAAATTTTTATTTTTTTTTGAGATTTGCACCTGTCAAGTTGTCCATGGATTTGTGAACACTATTATAGCAAAAATAAGCCACTTCAATATGGGAAACTGTGGGGATAAAACTGCACAATTACAAAACAAAATACGACCTACCTCTAGTGATGCTCTAGTGACAACAGAATAATGATAATATTTTTAAAAAGTAAAATTTCTGGGCAAACCAATAGCCACAAGGAGTATCCGTTCACGAGTATTTTTTATATCAGTAACTTATATTACATCTAGTTTTTAACCCGCGACTTCGTCTGCGTTGACTTAAGACAGGAACTTAACATTTTTTTGGGATAAAAATATATCCTTTGTGTTAATTCAGGTGGTCCTATATGCCAATTTTCTTCCAAATCCGTATCCAATCGCGTTGAATAACAAATATCCAAACATCTAAACATACAAACTTTCACATTTATAATATTGAAATTGAAATAAGACTAAATTCAAAAGTAAATAAAAAAAACATAATATTACGTACTTGTCTAACATTATCCTTGGCGGCAGTGCGTGCGCGCATATTCCTTTCCCTCCGCGCAGCGCCACCTACCGCGGTACTACTGCAAGTACTGCGTTCTTCGCTTCGCCGCCGACTGTCCGTACCGTCTGCGCCCGCGCCACCGTACGCTGCACGATATAAATAAATTAAAAAAATGTACAATACGAACTATGAGATTTTCAGAACATTGGAGACAACCAGAGCTCTGTAAGTAGTGTCCGATCGAAGCTTCGGCATCGGCCGCCTTCGGCCAAAAATACCACCTTCGCCAAACCTTCGGCCTATATTGGCCGAATCCGAGGTTTTCCAGCAAGCACCAAACTGGATTCTATATTCATGTAGCTACGTCTGACATAACTGATTTATGCACTCTTTTTTTTTTTAAACGTAGCCCCACACTCGGATTTATTCTGTGTCGTGGGTGCGTTTACAAACACGACAATTCACATACACAAATACCCAGACCAGAACAAATAATTGTGAACACACAAAGATTTGTCCCGTGCGGGAATCGAACCCGCGACTTAGACAGTTGGCGGAGCGGCTTAAGCTCTTAACCACTGCGCTAAATCGTCCGTCAACTCTAGAGGTAAAATATGGTTAAAGCAACATAAATAGTATATGTAACATCAAATAATTTACCCATATTTTCATAATAAATAATTTGAATTTGAACGATCTACTACGATTAACGACTTACGAATGCTTTTAAGAATATAAATGTTATTATTTTAGTGTAACTATTTTTAACCAGTTGTAGGTAATTTTAATTATTTCGTTAAATTAATAAAGCCTGCATAACATTTTAAAAATTATACCATACACGAACCATATTTCTTAGGGTTATTTAACCTTCGGCTTCGGCTGAAGGTTTTGGCGATGGCCTATTAATCAGTTTCGGCTTCGGCGGAAGGTTTTGGCGATGGCCTATTAATCAGTTTCGGCTTCGGCTGAAGGTTTTGGCGATGGCCTATTTATCAGTTCCGGCTTCGGCTGAAGGTTTTGGCGATGGCCTATTAATCAGTTTCGGTACGGCTGAAGGTTTTGGCGGTGGCCTATTAATCCGTTTCGGCTTCGGCCTAAAATCAACCTTCGGTCGGGCACTATCTGTACGGAAATAATAAGTCGGAACTATAGAAGCTGGGATAAGACACTAGAAGACTATAGCCGTGTAATCTTATCGCCAAACATATAAGATAATTGGGTTTTTGAATTTGGGTTTCCAGACTCCGGGACTCATATTGGGAAGTCTTTCGATAGAAAAACTTCATTTGTCCGACCCAGGATTTGAACCCAGGATCTCGTAAATAAAACTAGCTGTTATAAATAATATTTTTTTGCTCTAAATTTTAGATATTTTTAGTCAATTCACGTGTAGAAGCCGATGACATTGTACTATCGTGAAATTCCTTTATCATTATGACGTCACAAACATGGCGATCAATCGTGGCGCGTTTGTAGTCATGTGATTCTTTTTAAAATTTTATCAATTTTGAATTGTTTATAATAAATTAAAACAAACTTTTAGGAGTTTTTCGCATGGACTATAAATATAATTTATGACAAAGTTTTAATATATATAAAAATAATCGACAATTGTTTTTTTTTTCGAAATACCCAATTATCCAAATGCATCAGGACTGTGTGGACCTATGTATGTGATACAGCCGCGAAAGTTGGTATGAAACTCTTCTGAAACTTGTAACTGAACTATAAAGTAATATAATTCATCGGAACCTATTTTTTTACAGGAATAATGTAAGTATAAGACATAGAGGTACTTAAAGCATAGAGGGAGCATTAACGAGTTTATACAATTGCACTGCTTACACTTATATCATGTTCATGATAAGAAAGAGGTCAAATCTATCGTAATCAAGTGGACAAGTCAAGAGTCTCCGTAACCCGCGAGCGTGTATGAGACGAACTATAAGAGTAGAGGAAGCCAGAGAGGTATGTAAGGAAAGAACCTGTTGGAACTCTGGACTCTCTGCCTACCACGCAAGGGATCTGGCGTGATGATATAGATAGATAGATAGAATTTGCGTGGAGCCTAAGTCAAAATGACATGACATAATATTTTGAATTAAAAGGAAGGACGAACCATGTAGAAAAAAATATTTTTAAATTGATTACCTGTATGTATCAACAAAGGCTCGACTGACTATTCACAATGGTGTGTTGGTACCTACGCTTATGTACGGCAGTGAATGTTGGGTATGGCAAAAGAAGCATGAAAGCAGAGTGAATGCTGTAGAAATACGCTCTTTACGTAGTATATGTGGATTCACCCTTGCTGACCGAATGAAGAATAGTGTGATTAGAAACCGATATAAGTTGAAAGATGACGTGGTGACTAGGATTGAAAGAGGTATGTTGAATTGGTATGGGCATGTGGAGAGGATGTGTGACAGGCGGCTAACAAATGGAATATATCGAGCAAATGTGAGTGGAAGCGTCGGAAGAGGTCGCCCAAGGAAAACCTATCACGACCAAATTAATAGTCTCTTAGAAAAGGGTCAAGTGCGTAGCACTCTAAATCGACGGAAATGTATGAAGAGATGTAAGAACGTAGATGAAGCGAAAGAGGTGTGTCAGAATCGTAGTATGCGGCAAATTGTAGTCTCTGCCTACCCCAGTGGGATAAAGGCGTGAGTGTATGTATGTATGTATTACCTAAATGGTAGATCGCATTATTAAAAGCTCGCTGAGAGATCCTAAGGGACAGGTTCAGCGCGCCTTATAGAAAATTCAGCGGCGGATTTGAGGGGCTACACCAGCTGACACCAGAGGCTAAACAATGGCTCCTCCACTCTGACATTTAAGTTCTGATCGTGGTTCGCATTATTTAAAATACATCGCCATACGATGATGATGATGACCTAAATGGTACGAAGTGTCCACAAAAAGTGTACAGCAAAACTGAGTTTATAATCCCTCTATGCTCTTAAGTTTTATAGCTATGGTATAAGAGCCTGTGTCTATTTTGATTCAAACGGTGCATGTATGGCAAAGCATCAGCAATTGTTTCGAATAAAATTGTGCGTTATTTCATAGTATTTTATTATTAGAGTCTGGCTAATGAAAACTTAGAGTGGAAAAGGACGGAAAAAATTAAATAAATTAGGTCTTGCAACCCCAGATGAACAGGGAATAAATGGTTTTGATAGATAAATACTTTTACGGTGAAGACCTAGAGTATCTTACCATGACCAAATAGACCGTGTCTAATTTGAAGGGTAAATCAAGTCTCCGTAACCGGCGTGCATGTATGAGAGGAACTATGCGACTGGAGGAAGCCAGAGAGGCCTGTAAGGAAAGAGCCTGTCGGAACTCTGTACTCTCTGCCTACCCCGCAAGGGATTTGGCGTGATGATATAGATACAGGATGGCGGGCGATCGCTTTTCTGTGATGTATTGTATGTATGTGTGTATATGTATTGTAAGAATATATAATATATTATAATTATTTATCGCAACCACACTTTTTTTCTCTTTATGGCCTTGTGTAGTTTTCGTACCTGCCTCACTTGTTTCTTCATCACCCTAAGGTTGACTGGTAGAAAATGCCTAAGGCATTAAGTCCGCCTTTGTACCACCAGTGCATAAATAATAAATAAATAAATACATACATATATAAAGTACTCTTATGAGGTATGATTTTAAGGAACACATTTACACATTCACGAGAGTGAAGAAACGAGGGATGAGAAGGAATATGGGGGAAGTTACATAGAAATTATAGTTTTCTAACACATTATTTCGTGTAAATGGTATATAAGTCCTCGGTTTTCTGCCTTGGGAACTTAATATTAATTGGCTTCATAAATAATAATAATATTAGCCCTGTTAAGAAACTGTCCCACTGTTGGGCACGGGCCTCCTCTCAAACTGAGTGGGCTTAGGCCATAGTCCACCACGCTGGCCCAGTGCGGGTTGGCGAACTTCACACACCTTCGAGAAACTCTTAGGCATGCAGGTTTCCTCACGATGTTTTCCTTCACCGTTAAAGCAAGTGATAATTAATTTATAATAGGCGCATGCTTTCGAAAAGACAGAGGTGCGTGCCTGGGTTTGAACCCGAGACCTTTGACTTTGCAGTCCAACGGTCTAACCACTAGGTTATCACTGCTTCTTTATTGGCTTTTCATTTTATTGGCTTTAATGTAATAAATTATTTTTCTTGTTATTCAAACTGCCTCTGGCCTAGTGGCAAAGCGCATCGCTCGTGATCATGAGATTCTCGGGGACCACGAGGGTTCAAATTCTAGGTCGGACAAATGTAGTTTTCCTATCGGGAACTTCCCAGAATGAGTCCGGAGTCTGGAATTGTAGATGGCAATACGCTCGCCCCCTTTTCTATGGGACGTAACATCGTCGGCGAAAAGTGGGTGTACTCAGTATACCTCTGCCACTTCATGGGTAATATAGGCGTGACGATGTTCAATTCTTTTATCATTTTTTAGTCTTTCAATTGTTAAATTTAAAAAATACAGATTGTCTAGAAACTTGTATGTAATTTGCATTTGTAAGATTTCACATTTAGCGTTTTAAAATATAAATAACATACCATTAAATAAATCTAGCGTGTACCAAAATCATGGATTTCTAATGATCAAAACCAGTTCGTCTATGTCTACAGTTTACTAGAACAATAGGTGACATTAGGTTGAGTATTGCCAGCTTATGAGAACGTTCAAAAATCACTCCCAGTTTTTATTAGACAGACTCCACGATGTATGTGTATGCAACAACAAACCAGCTTCGTCGTGCGTCCGCTCGTGCGAGTGGTCCCGCAGCAAGCCGGCCAGCGACGCCAGCGTCGACGACGTGGGCTTGCCCGCGCTCGCCAGGCTGCCGCGGGTACCCGCTGCCACACACAACGGACACTGTTACTGATACAACCGACAGAGCTGACCAACGTGTAATCAGATTAATGATTAACCGCTCCCGCCTGGGGAGTATAGGCGTGACGATGTACTAACTCAACGATTACAATTACATTTTGTTATCACCGACGGTTACAATTACAATTTTAATCTTGAATCATGATTGAATATTACAAAATGCAATTGTAATCATTAATTAGATTACATTTTGCCCATCTTTGCCAACCGCACACAGGAGATAACCACAATCCTTTTTGTGACATTTCTCTCTTATTACATTGAATCTTACTTCGCTGTGATAAAGATGTGGATATACGCAGTTACTAGTAGCTTCCTATTTTCACGGGAAAATAAGACTGAAACACGAATAGCCATGTTTAACTCCGACCGCGATAGATGGCGCTAGGATCGATTGAGGCCGCGATATGGTATCGTTTGCACTGTATCCATAAATAGTACGAGTAACTATTTTAAACTATATTAACCTATTCGTTGCTTATTCCTCTACTCTGTTTTTCATTTCATTCTGTCCTTCCATACGAGCTGCAAATTAATTACTTCCACCCTGTAGGGATAATTGGTTAAACACTCTGCCAAATAGATACTTTAGGGTTCTTTACGCTAACCGCTTCCACCCCGTGGGACGGCTAACTGTTTAAGCCCTAGAGCCATCTATGTCTACTTACTATAAGACTTAAATAATTTAGCTAAAAAGATTATTGTACCACAAACATTTTTCGCTTTCTCCACTCTCATAGTTGGACTTTTGTCCGTCTTCTAATCTCGGTGTTTCTTACATGATCGTTCAGAGTGATGCCTAGCATAGCCCGCATAGTATTAAGATAGATCTTAAATTCCATACCTAAGTTATGACAAACAAATAATTCTTTCATTCATTCATTCACCTTGAGAATTTGTTTGAAAATTTTCCCTTACTAATGACACACTTGTCACTGTTGTCAAGGGACAACAGTTGTCACTGTGTGCCCGGAGGTCCCAAAATGCAGGTTTTTTTTTTTTCAAATAATTCAGATATAGATAAATAAAATAAATAAGTCATCCATACAAATAAATTATAGACTATATCTTTAGCTTTTTGCGTGTTTATTTTTTACATATACGTGTGCGTGTATCTGGTCTAGCACTGAATAGAATATTTACAATATATATTCAAAATAGCTTTTTTATGTATGGAAAATTAAATACGTAAAATTAAATATGACTTTTATATGTATATTTTATACATATACTGAGTTCTTAGATTTACGCGAATATTACACATGAAATAAAACTATTTTTTTTCCGATTTTATCGCGGTTTATTTTTTGATTTTTAAGTTCCCGCCGTTTCGAGCGCTTCGCAGCGCCCATGGTCACGAGAGGGACCGCTGGCCCCTCCCCAGTTTTATTTCATATAACTCCATACATTAAATTTACGACTCTTTCATCTTCATTTATATAAATATCTCTTATAATAAATACGAATTACGTTCATCAACAATCTTCTGTAAATAGAGCTTATTTTAGGGAGTTAGGGTTAGGTTCCCCATTAAATGTGGCTTCAGTCTAATACACATAATATATCGATGACGCAGGGTGTACTCACCGAGCGAGGTTCGCGACAGATGTAGCGTGTTGTGCCGCGGCGTGTTGTTACGCGCGGCGCCCGCTTCGGCCGCGTTGGCGTCGCAGGCTCCCCCCCCACCGCTCGAGCAGCCCTCGCCGCACCGGCGACGGATGCTGGGGGAGAACATACACTATATTATTTCATCATCATCATCTCAGCCTATACTTATCCACTGCTGAACGTAGGCCTCCCCAATCGCTTTCCAGCGTAACCGGTCCGATGCCACCTGCATCCGACACTTCCTGCGATTTTTACAAGATCGTCGGTCCATCTGGCAGGCGGTCGTCCCACGCTGCGCTTGCCAATACGTGGTCTCCACTCTAGAAGCTTTCTGCCCCAACGCCCGTCCGATCTTCGCGCTATGTGGCCCGTCCATTGCCACTTCAGCTTGCTAATCTTAATGGCTATGTTCGTAACCTTGGTTCTTCTACGAATCTCCTTATTTCTGATTCGATCACGTAGAGAAACGAGAACTCTGAGCTTTTTATGAGACCTGTTGTAAGAGACAACGTCTCTGATCCATATATCATCAGTGGAAACACACATTGACTAAAAACTTTAGTCTTGAGGCACTACTATATTATTTATCTCTATCTATCTATATCATCACACCAGCTCCCTCGCGGTTTAGGTACAGAGAACAGAGTTCCAACAGGTTCTTTCCTTACAGACCTCTCTGGCTTCCTCCACTCTCATAGTAAACATACTTCATACACTATATTATACAAGGTGTATCATTAATAACGCAAGTCCTCAGATACCCCGATTAGATAATTGCTCCACAAATTTAATACGAAAACAAGTTTTCTTAAATTTAACATTTTTTAACCCTATTTTAAGCACTTTTATACCCCAATTAAATTTGTACATGTATGTGTGCATATTATAATACGTTTTAAAAATATTTTTGTAATCTCTGTATTGCTGTCAATCAAGAATAAATTTAGTCTATTATAGCGCGCTAAATGGGTAACAACATTTTTTACAAATTAAAAAAAAAACATGTAATATAGATTAAAGATTGTTGGAATCAATTCAGTTACCGAATTAGGAAAAACTATTTTCAGGTCTTGCGTTTATGATGTTACACCTCGTATACTTCACTTTGTCAACAAGGTTTAACGCCAATGACCGATGCCCTTACATCCCTTCTTTCGAATACAGATACCGCACACAGGATCAGACACCGACCTCGCCGGCGAGCTCGAAGAATCCCTTGCCCGCCGACCGGTGCAGAGCACCAAGGCGAGACACCTAGTATACGCCCTCCCCCATAGCGACTGCCCAAGCCGAGGCCATTCCTCCTTGAGGCACCCTTGGGCTAGTTGCCCCCTTGCCCTTCTGGCTCGAGCGTAGTGGTTGCACGCTCGCCCTCTTGTCCGGTGAAGCTGTAAAGGCCCCGCGGCCAACAGCGTAGATCATTCACACACACACACACACACACGCACGCACGCACGCACGCACGCACGCACGCACGCACGCACGCCCGCCCGCAGGGGCAGAAAGATTCTAGAGTGGAGACCGCGTATTAGCAAGCGTAGCGTGGGACGGCCATCTACCAGATTCAGATTTTTTTTATTTATGTAAACCATTACAGTTTTAATGAATCGTCAGAAAAGTAACAAAGACTCGACCACCACTTCGGAATGTCATTCCTGTGGAGAAGAACGGCAAAAAACTCCGCGGTTACTCTTTTAAAATAGTATTTTTGCATTTACTTTTTCCATCTACATTTTGTTGTGGGATATGGGAGAACGATGTAGGCTGGTCTATCAGGTAGGTCTAAGTTCAAATATACAAATTATACTATTCATGCGAATGGCTACATCGTTCCCTCATTTACAGAGAAAGAAATGAGTAAAAAAAAATATATTTTACTAAATTAATAGAAGGAAGAGAGGCAATATTAAATAATAATAGCCAAACAAGTTGTCCATATTCAATCAAGTGGAGCTGGAACAGCCCCTATCACTACCCCTATACCAGATGGACCGACGATCTTGTGAGGATCACAGGAAGTCGTCGGATGCAGGCGGCATCTGTAGTAAATAAATGAACACAAGCCAGTCAAGAACAAGTAGCGCCATGTAGTTCTTTCAAGTGTAACTAGCCTTCACTCTCTTTGTTCTGCGCTCGCGCGATACAAATTAAACTTTAGCTTCGTTGTTTCTTTTCCACAGCATCGGACCGGCTGCGCTGGAGTGATCGGGGGGGCCTACGTTCACCAGTGGACAAGTGTAGCCCGAGATGATGATAATGAAAATACTATTCCACAAAGAACCTGTTGGAAGCGAGTAGGTATGAAAGATAGTATTGGTGTAAAGATGAGAAAGGATATGCTCCGTTCGTTCGGGCATATAGAAAGAATGCCAGAGGAAAGGATGACAAAACAGATATACAATGCGACAGTGAAAGGATGTAGGTACCGGGAAAGACCTAGACTATCTTACAATGATCAAATAGACCGTGTCTTATCTGAAGGGCAAGTCAAGTCTCCGTAACCGGCGAGTGTGTATGTGACGAACTATGAGAGTGGAGGAAGCCAGAGAGGTATGTAAGGAAAGAACCTGTTGGAACTTTGTACTCTCTGCCTACCTCGCAAGGAATTCAGCGTGATGATACAGACACAGACCGACAATTCCACAAAGCTGAACGATCGCAACGCTCGCGAAGTCGGCAAGGCTAACAAATAAGACACTGAAGATGTGAAGACTGCCTCGTTAGTCTAGTGGCAAAGCGCATCGCTTGGTGATCACGACGGTCCTGGGTCGGAGAAATGAAGTTTTTCTAACGAACAAACTTCCCGGTACGAGTCCGAAATTGTGTCCGGTATATGTCAATAGCCTCGCCCCCTATTACATGGGACACCTCTGCCACCCCCACTCGGGAAATATAGGCGTGACGGTGTGTGTGTTAAGATGTGAAGATACATATCTGAAGATCTTTGGCTGAGCATACGCCTCGGTAAATCAAATGAACGCGTTAGTTTAAATCTCAATATCTGCGTTGTATATTTATGTAAACAAAACAAAGGCCTATCTTTTACTTCTCAACTTGAAAACTTTTTAACAAAACTGAACTATGTGGCTATGAATACTACTACCGACAAATTCCTTATACTGGGAGATTTTAACATGAATGGTATCTCTTGGGCTTTCTCTCATGATTTATCGTATGATCCAGTTAATCTGACAACTGGTGATGAGTACTCTCTTACTGACGAGTTGCATACGTTAGGCTTTAGCCAATACAATGGTGTGGTTAATAGTTTCGGTAAAATTATTGACCTAGTTATTTCAAATGATATAGTCAGTGTTCTTGAGTGTACTGATCCATTAGTGCCAGTCGATCCCTTTCATCCAGCTTTACTAATTAATTTTGATGCTTCTGTATTGCCCGACTTAGACCGCGCTCCACATATACGTTATGTCTACAATAAAGGGGACTACCCATCTCTCAATGAGGAGATTTGTGCAGTTGATTGGGAGAAGCAGTTGTCATGTCTGTCAATGGATGATTCAGTTGAATATTTTCTTCAAACTGTAACTAACTTACAAAAAAAGTTTATACCACAAAAGCTTAGTCGTAATAAGACCTATCCCACTTGGTACAGTCCAGCACTTATCAAATATATAAAAGAAAAACACAAATACTTTAAAAAATTTAAAACTTACGGTAACAAATCTGACGAGTCAACCTTTAAACTATTACGTGCAAGAGTCAAATCTATGGAGTCTACATGCTACACCAATTATCTCAGTTTAACTGAAAAGTCAATAGCTAATAACCCCAAGTGCTTTTGGACCTTTGTAAAAAATCGCTATAATTCTAATACATTTTCATATGAAGATGAACATCTTGTAACCGGCAATTCTATCTGTGACGCGTTTTCCTCTTACTTTCACTCTTCTTTCCTTAGGAACACCACCAGTAACTCTCACAATCAAGCATCTCTTTGTGATTCGTCACCGTCCATCTTATCATCGGTCATTTCATGTATTGAAGTAAAAATTAATGACGTCACCAAGTTACTCAGTCAGTTAGATACATCTAAAGGTGCTGGGCCGGACAGTATATCCCCCATCTTTCTTGTAAAGTGCTCATCTTCTGTTTCGCTGCCTATTTCGTTACTCTTGTCCCCAGAATATGGAAATCTGCATTTATAGTACCTATTCATAAAAAAGGTTCTAAAACTGAAATTAACAACTATCGGCCAATATCTAAACTTTGTATCATAGCCAAGGTTTTCGAAAGATTAATATATCCTGCTCTTGCATCATCGTTTAGTCCTCTTCAACATGGATTTCTGAAGGGTCGATCAACTGCCACAAATCTCGTTATTTTCAATGACTTTATCACTAGTGCTATGAATGGTGGCAGCCAGGTCGATGTTGTCTATACTGATTATAGTAAGGCATTTGACCGAATTGATCATGACATATTGATTAAAAAGCTTAACCACATAGGTATACACGGAGACCTATTAAGATGGTTTTCGTCTTATATCGACAATAGATCACAAGCTGTAGTGCTCAACAATTACACATCACGATGGGTCTCTGTCCCCAGCGGTGCATCTATGTCAACGACATCGACCTATGCCTGCAGTCATCAAAAAATCTTATGCTTTGCCGATGACATGAAAATTTACGCTCCTATATCATCAATCTTGGATACGGTTGCACTATAGTCAGATCTGTATCGACTAGAGGAGTATTGTCGGGTTAATAAATTAGACCTTAATCCCTCTAAGTGCTCAATAATTACCTATAGTAGAAAAAGAACCATTCTAGGCGGTAACTATATCATCGGAGGCCATAGTTTACCTAAGTGCAATACCATTCGCGATTTAGGGGTACACCACGATACCAAGTTATCATTTGACACACAAGTTGACGCAATTGTCAAAAAAGCGTCTAAATCACTTGGGTTCATAATGCGAATTTCAAAATGCTTCACTGAGGCTAAAACCTTAAAAATTCTCTACTGTACCTTTGTGCGTAGCAATTTAGAGTATGCTTCCCAAATATGGAACCCACGATATATTAAATATATTGATCGATTAGAGAATATACAAAAACGCTTCATTAAATACCTATGCTTTCATCAAAGGATCCCGTACAGATCTGAAAATTACCTTCAGTTGTGTAAAAAATACCATCTGTTGCCGCTCATAAATCGTCGCGAGATTGCGGATTATATTTTCCTATTAAAAATTCTCAATAATGAAATCGATTGTCCTGACCTCCTATCCAAAATTTATTTTAATGTTCCCAGCAAATCTTCCCGTTTTAATCCACCTCTACGTATTCCAAATGCAAGTACAAACTATAGGCAAAATAGTTACATTGTGCGCGCAAGCAGAAACTTCAATAAATGATGTAAGCAATTTGATCTCGATCCCTTCGCAATTAATGTAGCGTCAGCGAGGAGGTGTTTAAGCCACACTTTTTTCCGATAACTTATTTTCCTTGGAATAAGGTTGATAAATCCTTTTGAACGTACTGATGTAACTACTAAATACCAAATCGCCTCACACTTTAGCTATGTATCAAATTGTACTAGAAGTGAAGACTCGTTATTGGCTTTCTATTACCTATACAAGTTGTGTATTGTACTTTGTTTATATGCTGTAAGTTTTCCATGCACTTGAATAAATAAATATAGACGGTGAGTCACCGGCGCCAGGCGGCGGCGAGGCGCGCGCGCAGGGCGGCCGCGGTGAGCGGGCCGCCCAGCAGCTCGCCCAGCTGCGGGGACGTGTCCGCGTACGACGTGGTGAGCGGCGACACGTAGATCGGGTACCCGATGGGCTGGTCGCACGACGAGTTGATTATGTTGCGCAGCGCCTGCCAACCACGCACAGCTATACGTTACGGCACACATTCGTCTGAGACGAACTTTGACGGACGATTTAGCGCAGCGGTTGAGAGCTTAAGCCGCTCCCTGTGTCTAATAGTCGCGGGTCCGATTCCCGCACGGGACCAATCTTTGTGTGATCCACGATTATTTGTTTCGGTCTCTGGTTTCCCCACAATTTGGGAAGTAAAAAAATGCGTTGGGATTTTTGACTTCTTACATTCTTTCCTATTTTTTGAATCTTAAATTTTTTTTTAAGAAAAATAAAGGTAATGAAATATAGGGCCTGGAGTAACGCAATATAGCCGATCATATTTATTTGTTGACCTAGGGGCTTAGCGACGTCTAGTACGGTTTCTAATTACTAAGAATGGAGAGTTGAATGAATAACAAATGTCACCATAGTGTTGATTATAAACAAACATAGGACGCGATATTTTCGCCGTAAAATCAAACATTAAAACCATTCATTTCGAAATCAAGGCAACAGATGTTGGCCCTATTTATTATTGATAATTTTTTTAATAATATTATTCTATTAGGGAGATTTTAGGGGTTTTAGACTTAAGGTTTAGGGACAAATATTTTCAAGAGTTGGTAACAATTTATAATTGCATTGTCACAGACTTTACATACATATACCACATTTCAAGTCAATCGGATAGCCGCAATGCTTAAAAAATGGATCACAAGATTTTGAAAACCACGATACACTTAATAAATATAGATAAACAGCGCAGAGGTAGTCGAAGTTACAATGAAACAAAATGTCACTAAATAACCGTGACGTAATTCGTTCTGTTTAGTGTTAAACCTATCAATGGCGGCCGACTGTCTTTAGTAGTTTTATTTTTAAAATAAAAATAATGAGCTCGACATGATGCTGATAAGATGTAGCTACCTGCTTGGCGTTCTGTATGGATCCTCGCTCAGGGTTGCGGTTCCGAAGGTACACCAGCTCTTGCTGCTGACCAGCCCACAGTCCACGCACACACTCGCGGTTTAGCTTGATCACACGGAACCCAAGGTGTCGTTTGTTCAGCATTATTATCTTGTAGTCGTCATTTCCTTCATCCATCACGTGCCTGGAAAGAAGGACTTGTAACTATACAATAGAACAAATAAATATATTTATTTGGAAATTACTTATATTTGAGTTAAGCTCGCCTTTTTGTGTCGTCTTAATTGTTAACTTAAATTTTCTTCCCACTGTATACAATAAAGAATAAAGGTTTCGCCACATAGTCGCTAAAGAGTTGTAATGTACCGAAATGTACGAGAGACCGCGCTCGGCGCGACGGCAAACGTCACGGACCGCCACTGTCGCAAAGGTATAAATATTTAGTTATTAAGTTCTTAGATAATAATTATTCAATTAACAAGACTGAATTATTTGGAACACTATATCCTGTGCCGTGGTTTTCATAGCGATCACCAATGTTAAACAACGTTCGGGTATGGAAGACTATGTTCATGCTTTGAATAGCATGGCTTAAAGCCGAGTTGGAAGTCTTATCTATCTATCTATAACCTCACGCCAGATCCCTTGCGGGGTAGGCAGAGAGTACAGAGTTCCAACAGGTTCTTTCCTTACATACCTCTCTGGCTTCCTCGACTCTCATAGTTCGTCTCATACACGCTCGCCGGTTACGGAGACTCTTGACTTTTCCATCAGATAAGACTCGGTTTATTTGGTCGTGGTAAGATAGTCTAGGTCTTCCCCGGTACCTGCATCCTTCCACTTTCACATTGTATATCTGTTTTGTCATTCTTTCCTCTGGCATTCTTTCTATATGCCCGAACCAACGGAGCATGCCCTTTCTCATCTTTACACCGATACTATCTTTCATACCTACTCGCTGTCTTACTATGCTGTTGCTAATGCGGTCGATCAGCTTCACTCCGCACATCTTCCGCAGAGCTCGCATTTCTACCGCATTTATCCTACTTTCATTCTCCTTCTTACATACCCAACTCTCGCTACCATATAACAGCGTTGGGACAAGAACTCCGTTATGTATGGCCAGCTGCGCCTTATGGCTTAAGTGCCGGCTCCCGAGTAGCTTTCCCATCGCACCATTCACTCTGTTCCCTGCACTCACTCTTCTCTCTATGTCAGCGGTCTATTTCCCATCCTTACTGAAGGCGCATCCAAGATATACAAACTCATTCACTTGCTCCAGCACATCGTTACCAACTACAATCCTTACATTCGTTCTGGTTTCTTCCCTTTCAAAAACCATAATCTTGGTTTTGGAAGTCTTATTTTTATTTTATTTTATTTTATTCAAAAGGTACAGAAACAGAGAACAGATTATAAGATTTTTCATAACCTATTAATACACAAATTATTAATCTGTTATCCACTTATAACTATACACATAATTCTTAGTTTAACAGCTTTTATATCTATTAACTACAGGACATAAAGAATACGAAAAAACAACAAATATAGAAAATGAGATAAATATGCAAGTTAAAGGGGAAAGACAAAAATAAACAGCCAAAACCTTCAGTAAACTAAAACGAGTACATCATGATCTAATTAACATTTTTTTTTATATAAAGCATTTTTATATGCGTTGGCACTATCATGAAATATATCAAGTTCAGAACATACGGAGTTGTATTGATTACACATTCTATGAAGTGGATTATTTTGGGAAACATTGTTGTTATTGTTACAGGTTAAGCTAAATAGCTGTGGAGTGCGCAAGGACCGTGTTGGTATCTTGAATGCTAAATGTTCAACGAGCTGACCACCCAGCGAGCCATTAGCTATTTTGTGAAGAGTGCATAGATCAGTTACCCATCTTCTTTTCTCCAGACTTGTCATTCCAAAAGTCCGCAGTCGATCATTATATTCTGTTATTTTGCATCTTGTTCCATATTTTGTGCACAGAGCTCTTACAAATCGTCTTTGTATCGATTCTATACGGTCTATATGAGTTTTGTATATAGGGATCCATACAGATGAGCAATACTCTAATATGCTTTTCACCAAGAAACAA
Organism: Phalera bucephala; assembly: GCA_905147815.2. NCBI lineage: Eukaryota > Metazoa > Arthropoda > Insecta > Lepidoptera > Notodontidae > Phalera > Phalera bucephala. Next base: position 2,573,925 of record LR990620.1, on the reverse strand, counting down.
TACAATGTACACAGGGAGCTTGCTTGTTTAAATAGTCTAGCGTTTCTAAGTATAAATGTCAACATGCGATTAGCCTTATTGCAAATATAATCATAATGATGCCTGAAAGACATTGCAGAATCAAACACAACTCCCAAGTCGCGAACCATTTTCACCCTGTCTACAACATCACCCTTGATATTATAGTCATAATTCAATGCAGATCTATTTTTTGTAAATGTAATCACCTGACACTTTTTTGTATTTAAAGACATGCGATTCTCGTTGCACCATTCAACAATGGTGTTAATGTCTGCTTGGAGGATTTCACTATCTCTATAATCGAGTGTATGCCTAAAAAGTTTAATATCGTCGGCATAGGCCAAGCATTCGCTTTTGATTTTATTGAGCAAATCGTTAACAAATATCAAAAACAAAAGCGGCCCCATATTGGACCTCTGGGGCACCCCTGATGAGACTAAGAAAGGAACAGACTCATATCCACTTAGTGCAACCAATTGCGTGCGATTAACCAAATACGAGGTGAGCCATCTGTATAGGTTTCCATGTATTCCCAAATGATGGGCTTTTATCATCTGTACAGGACGACGTCTGCATGATGTACATAAATAGATACGAGTATTGTTATATCTTAAGTTACGATAGTACATTATGTAATAGTTTAAGTTAGAAATAAGACAATGTAATAGAATTGTAGCACATGAACACTAGTATACAGTTAGAACAGTGTAACCCTGGAAAGGGATAGGAATAATTAGAAGAGTGTAACCCTGGAAAGGGATAGGAATAATTAGAAGAGATTTACCCTAGAAAGGGATAAGCAATTGAATTATTATTGGTTTATTTCACTAATAAAGCTCGATGCAAAGCCCACTAGTTGTGACCCAATAAAATAGTATTTAGGAGCGCGAAACATCGCGCCAGGCACGTTCGAGCGACTGGGCAACAAGAATATAGGAAGAAACTCTGCGCGAAGAGGGACACAACTGGTGGGTGGAGCACTGTTTCAAGATTATTCAGCTTTTATTTGAATCCTCCTTCACGACACATACTGGCCACAGCAGCAACAGGGCGCACGACGTACTATTCGTCCTGTTCATCATCAGTATAGAATGATCGACATGATCGAAAGCTTTTGTAAAGTCTGTATATATTGAATCCACTTGCTTTTTGGAATTAAAAGATTTACATAAATACGTTGTGTAACACAAAAGATTAGAGTTAGTTGACCTACCAGACATAAATCCGTGTTGCCGTGGACTCAGTACATGTTCAATGGTTATAAAGCTGCTTGGAAATATAACCTTCAAATATTTTGGCAAACCAGTTAAGTATGCATATCGGTCGTTAATTAGTAATATCACTCTTATCCCCAGATTTATGTATAGGTGTAACTTTGGCAATCTTCCATAATTCTGAAAAGACCCGCCCCCTCTGAGGGACTTCTCAAAAATTATCGATAAAGGTGTTACTAAGGCAGTTGCGCAGCGCCGAATGAAAATGGGCGGAATACCGTTAAAGCCAGCATTCTTCGTAATATCAACAGTTTTTAATGTTTTCAACAAATCATCTTTAGGAATGTTAGCGTCTGTAATGCAGTAGTTGGATAGTTTGAAGTTAGGACAGTAATTGTCGGTTGTGCCAGAGCAATAAACTGATGAGAAATAATTTGCAAAAATATTGACAATGCTATCACCTGTACTGGCAACCTTGTCCTGATTTTACATACGATTAGGAATACTATTAGTAATACGTTTGCCCTTTGTATACCGCCAAAATGCTTTGATATTGAGCTTTAGGTCATCTTCGATACTTTCTATATTATATACTTTCGAGATTTTCTAAAGCATTGATCAGCCACAGATTTAGCTCTAGCCCTAAGCATAAAAACATGTCATAATCTCTGGGATTTCCATATCGTTTATATCTAACGTGAGCTTTATATTTGGATTTTAACAATTTTATGAGATTCTTAGAAAACCAACTAGGGTACCTGTTGCACGAAAAGTTGGTCTTTGGAGTATGTTTCTCTATTATGGTATACACAACATTATAGAATAGTTGTACAAACTCGTTACATCCCAATTTTGACGCATGATGCTCCCAATTAGTACATTCGATTTCCTTTCTACAACTTTCGTAGTCAGTTTTACGATAACAGTCTTTTAATTAAAGTATTATGTGTAAGTCTTGCCATCGAAGCTCTCAACGTAAGTTCAAAAGGTGGATGGTGTGCATCAAGACGGCTAATAGGTAAAGTAGGTGTTATAGTTATTAAGTCTAGACAGTCAGTTATAGCTAAGTCGAGTATGCGGTCATTGTGATCTGCAATATGGTTGAGTTGGCGTATCGAAGTTGAGTGAAACAGGTCGTAAAGTAATTTAGATATTTCACAATAATAATTTAAGGGAATGCCTGTTTCTTTAGACCAAGCAACGTCACCCAAATTAAAGTCACCTAAAATACAGGTTACGTGATTTGATGTATCGCTAAAAATATTATTACACTTTTCAAAGAAGTCACATACCATTTTAACAGGTAGATAAACAGGAAGATAAGCCACGCACAAATTCATCATAAGAGGCCCATTTACTTTTATTTGTATCTATAAATCGTCTAAGTACTCTAACTGCCAGTCATGTTTAATTAATATTTGAAATTTCCTTAAGTATGCAATAAGTACACCACTCCCGTGACTTTTCCCAAATTGAGAACGGAATCCAATGTCTCGATTCCTACGCACCACACAGTATCTATCATCAAATAACTCGGAGGACAATATAGTTTCATCCAACCAAGTCTCGGTCAGGCAAATTATGTCAAAATTATTACAGAGCACGGTATTATGAATGTCGATAATTTTGCTTTTCATACCTCTGATGTTTTGATAAGAGCTTAAGCTGCTCCGCCCACTGTTTCGTCAATAGTCGCGGGTTCGATTCCCGCACGGGACAAATCTTTATGTGATCCACAATTATTTGTTCCGGTCTGGGAATTTGTGTATGTGAATTTTCATGTTTGTAAACGCACCCACGATACAGGAATAAATCAGGAAGGATAAGGAAAATTTCTAATAATTATAAAATTAGAGTCGATTGTTTTCTATCTATCTATCTATCTATAACCTCACGCCAGATTGTTTTCCTCACATATATGCGTCCGTTTTTGACCCATACGAATTTGTACCCAGCTTCTTTTGCTTTCTTACGCGCTGCAGCATGTAAAGACTTGTTGGTTGGAGATAGATGCTCTGAGATATACACTGGCTTCTTATCACCTGCAATCCCCAATAATGCGGTGTTAAGCTTGTTGTTTGGGTTTGCTTTGTTGTATCGGTGCACGGCCGAGTAAAAGTCATCTCTATTTCTTACACTTCTAAATTTAACTATAATGGTATGAGGAAACTTGCTTTCCTTATTTAGTTTGGCAACTCTAGTACATTTAACAATGTCTCCTTCCTTAAAATCATAACCAATTACTTCACTGCATTGCTGCAAAATATTGGGTAAGTTTTCATTGTGGTGCTCAGGCACGCCCTGCATCTCTTAGAGATGCAGGGCGTGCAGGTTTTGCTCCAGGTTGTTTAAACGATCTGATAGTTCTGAAACCCTGGTTTTAAGTGCGTTATTATCCTTAGATAAAAGTTAATTATCTTTAATTAAAGTTTCAATCGTGTTCTTCATCGGATCATGCGTTGCACTCAAGAAATCAACAGACTGCCGAAATTCCTGCAAGTTCTTTTTGATTGAGGATAATTCTGACTGTAATACACGAGATATTATTTGCGGAAATTCAGTCTTAATCGCTTTAAGAACTTGGGCGCTTATCGCTTACACCAGCATATCATCTTGTGCCTGTTTTGACGAGCCCGTGATTGTTTGATAATCAGTATTTTTCTTTCTAGTAGTGATATTTTCCAAGTCGGAATCATCTTCGGAGACTGTATATGGGTTTGTGTCATCAACCTTATGGTAACGCACTGGCGTATTGGTATTTCCCGTCTTAGGTAGCTTACTTCTGCATTCATGACACGTCCACTTTGATTTTTGCTCTTTATTCATCGAAATAAATACTTTTTTGTCCAATATATTAGCACAAGCGAGATCATAATGTTTACTGCATTTATTGCACTTTAAGTATTCTCGGTTATCAATTACGTTCCGACACCTAGAACAGTTAATTGCTTTAGACGCCATCTGTGAATTAAGTCAGGCACTGCGTATAGATCAATTGAACTGCACTGTACGCATGAGCTTGAAGAGTACACTCAGCCACTCACCAGATGACGCTTTTATTATTACTCGTTAGGACCGATACTGATCGCAGATTTCTCGTCGCTGCTCCACACTTGCGCTAGAGCAGTTGGTAAGGCGCCCGCACTGTTCCAATCGTCGCCGGATCAAATCTTGCTATCAGCTCGATTTTTCGAGTCAATATTCAGTATTAGGTGCGTTGCTTAGCCACTCAGCGGCCTCCGGAGGTAAGTCCCAGTGCAGCTTCCGATGCTTACAATATCTGTGACCCGCTTTCGCCGCCCACTGGGAGGAGTTATGCATAAGAAATTCACAAGAAGAAACGAGAGCCACCGACTTAGGCTCTACGCCAATCACAATTTAAATTGATGAATTTACAATCTAAAACGAAAATAAACTAGCGTACGTCCGATCTACATGAAGCCCAGAAACGGAATGTGATTATATTATAGTATTATAGCTCGCTTGATTAGTTTTAACAGTCGTCTTTTATAGCTTTATTTCTTTGATGGTACGGGAATCGCATCTGCCGGCGACCGGTCGTCCGTTGCTACTTTTTTTGGGACTAAGTCCGCCACACATTCCCATCATTGTAACTCTTGTTAACCAGGATTCACAATGGTCTCCTTAGATAACACCAAGGTTTGAATCTTGGGGTGTCCCGTTAATTGTCTTAGATGGATCTGCAATAAAATTAATTCGAAAGAAAAACAGGAGGAGTAGGATAAATAAAACACCACCTTCCTCCTTTGCTAAGCGGAAGACACAAAAAATGGCAGATCGGCCATAGAGAAGGAGACTCCAACTAGGATAAACTTAGTTGTAAAGCCGTTGCCTGTTGCTACTGTTTGGAAACGCAATGGCTTGTACTATACTGTATTATACTGACGAGGCGCTGCGCGTGCGACGCTATACCTGAGTGCGAGCAGGTGCGGGGCTCCCCGCAGCACGGTGTACTATACTGACGAGGCGCTGCGCGTGCGACGCTATACCTGAGTGCAAGCAGGTGCGGGGCTCCCCGCAGCACGTTGTACCGCCAGGCGGGCGCCGCTTCGTGGCAGATGACGAGGCGCTGCGAGTGCGACGTTATAGCGCCATACAACGCCGAACTGCTGCAGTACTCTTCCGGGAACATGAAGTGGTCCTGCCGATGCACAAACACAAGTGTAATCGTCGGCCAAAGCAAGGAAATATGTGAGGATTCACCAGTGTTGGTCATTATTCGATTAATTGTTAATTATAGGATCGAGCAATTGAAATTTCAATAGAGCACTCGAAACGTCGGGAACTTAAACACCAAAATTAATTTTTGTCCAAGTCTGGAATTCGCAGACAGTAACAATGTGACGTATTTATGTGGTGTAACACAAAAAATGTCCCACCTTGAACCATGCTGTACGTGTCAGAATCAGAATCAGAATATTTCACATTCATGTAAACCACATTACAGTATTTATGAATCATTATGTCAAAATAGTAACAAAGACACCACTTCGGAATGTCATTCCTGTGGAGAGGAAGGGCAAGAAACTCCACGGTTACTCTTTTGAAATAGTATTTTTTCAATTTTTCCATACATTTTGTTGTGGGGTATGGGAGAACAATGTAGTATCAGGTGAGTCTAAATTAAATTAACCAAGTTAAACTATTCATGTGAATGGCTACATGGTTCTCTCATTTACAGATAAAGAAATGAGGAAGAAAAATGATACATTATATTTAACTACTAGAAGGAAGAGAGGGAATAATAAATAATAATAGCTGAACATGTTATCCACATTCTGGTGGATCTGGAATAACACCTATCCAAGAATTTTTATCTCTTAAATAATTATCTAGAGTATAGTAAGCTCGCTTGCAGAGCGTACGTTTAATACAGGATTTGAATTTGTTTTCACTAAGTTGAGTGACGTCAAGTGGAATTTTGAACTTGGAACATTTTTGGAATGAACATGGACAAAACGAAAATAATGTGTAACGTCCATGTCGTACCCACCGCACTCACCGTTGGGAACTCTACTCTTGAAGTTGTCGACGAATACATTTACCTGGGACAGGTAGTCCGGTTAGGTAGGTCCAACTTTGAGAGAGAGGTCAATCGACGAATCCAACTCGGCTGGGCAGCGTTCGGGAAACTGCGCAACATCTTCTCATCCAAAATACCTCAGTGCCTTAAGACTAAAGTTTTTAGTCAGTGTGTGTTACCAGTGATGATATATGGATCAGAGACGTGGTCTCTTACTATAGGTCTCATAAAAAAGCTCAGAGTTGCTCAGCGAGCTATGGAGAGAGCTATGCTCGGCGTGTCTCTACGCGATCGAATCAGGAATGAGGAGATTCGTAGAAGAACCAAGGTCACCGACATAGCCGTTAAGATTAGCAAGCTGAAGTGGCAATGGGCGGGCCACATAGCGCGAAGATCGGACGGGCGTTGGGGCAGAAAGATTCTAGAGTGGAGACCACGTATTGGCAAGCGCAGTGTGGGACGACCGCCTGCCAGATGGACCGACGATCTTGTGAAAATCGCAGGAAGTCGTTGGATGCAGGTGGCATCGGACCGGTTACGCTGGAAAGCGATTGGGGAGGCCTATGTTCAGCAGTGGACAAGTATAGGCTGAGATGATGATGATGATGAAGTGGAATTTTATTATAAAATCTAACACAGTACCCCATGAAAGACGTGTGAAGTTAAGACAGATGAAATTGCGGTTGATCCAATTTATTTCTATGCCGCGTGTTATAGCAATGCCTATCACCTAGCTGATTAAATAGATCTAAATTTTTCCGTGTGTACATTATGTTTTCATAAATATACTGACATGGGACCGGCATAATATTGGCTTCTTTAAACAATTCTCTCAAAGAGTCGCGACTACCTAAGTTATAGATGTCCCTAATAGCCCTTTTTGTAAGATAAAAATAGAGTCAATGTCAGCTGTCCTAACAACTACTCGCAACATGTACAGTTACATTTAGCAACAGCTGAGCATCTTATAGTCTTTCTCACGAGACGTAGGTACGGTGACGTTTCATCAAAATCCATTTCACGCATTTTCAGTGTGGAATATTGAAAATAGGAAATCGAGAAAATAGACAAGAAAATAACGATAAACCAAAAATCTATTTTAATTAGCATTTATAACATTTACTGTTTATAAATTTGTAATTACTTAAAAAACTTAAAAATTTAGAGATAGGGATTATTTAGAGATACCTCTATTTATTAATTATGTAAATTGGAACGGTTTGCGTTTTAGGGACGGCACAATGAAATCGTTATAATCGATCAATTGTTTTTAAAATTGAATAACAAACAAACAAAATCGATTGCCGATGCCTTTATGATTATTATTATATGTATCCAATTAAAATACGTGGATGGGCCATCACGTGCACGACGAATTAAGCGATTTGACAGATGATTTTTTTGGCGAATCGCTTGATTCGTAAATAATGAAATCTTGTATCTTGTTTTTTTTTGTTCCTTAAAAAATCATATTATTAAAATCGATTCATTACATAATATCCCGATACGGTTTTTTAATCGATTCTATTTCATTCAATTTTATCATTGGCACATTTCTAGAAACGTCAAATTCCATTCCATGTTTCGTGAAAAAGACCTAAGTACTAGCGATCCGAATAAGAATCCCGCACAGAGACGCACGCTCTACGCGCGGCTTCTCGTAATTCAATAAACGTCTTCTACCCACGAACCAAATTTTAAAAAGAAGAGGAAATGGCCTAATCTAGCGAGCCCTTTGAATTCCTTAAAGCCTTGACGTCACCGTGATCCACGTGGCTAACCTCAGTTTGTTATCGCTACTCGCTCTATTTACATGCCCCCTCGATTTCCCATAATTATTAAATATTATCTATTTTTATTAAAATTAAACCCCTTCAAATTAAGTAATGTACCTTTACCATCCTCATCATCGTCTCAGCCTATACTTGTCCACTGCAGAACATAGGCCTCCCAAACGCTTTCTAGCATAGCTGGTCCGATGCCACCTGCATCTAACGACTTCCTGCGATTTTCACAAGATCGTCGGTCCATCTGGCAGGCGGTCGTTCTATGCTGCGCTTGACAATACGTGGTCTCCACTTTAGAATCTTTCTGCCTTAACGCCCGTCCAATCTTCACGCTATGAGTCCCGCCTATTGCCACTTCAGCTTGCTAATCCTGAGGGCTATGTCGGTGTCCTTGGTTCTTCTACAAATCTCCTCATTCCTGATTCGATCGCGTAGAGAAACGCCGAGCATAGCCCTTTCCATAGCTCGCTGAGCAACTCAGAGCTTTTTTAGGAGACCTATTCTAAGAGACCACGTCTGATCTGTATGTCATCACTGGTAACACATATGGACTAAAAACTTAGTCTTGAGGCACTGAGGTATTTTGGATGAGAAGATGTTGCGCAGTTTCCCGAACGCTGCCCAACCGAGTTGGATTCGTCGTTTGACCTCTCTCTCAAAGTTGGACCTACCTAACTCGTCTGCCTGTCCCAGGTTAATGTATTCGTCGACAGCTTTAGGAGTAAAGTTCCCAACGGTGAGTGCGGTGCGTACGACATGGACATTAAACATTATTTTCGTTTTGTCCATGTTCATTTTAAGTTCCACTTGTTGGGATACTCTGTTCAGGTCACCGAGCTTTCATCCTAGATCTTCCAGCGATTCCGCCATGACCGCAATGTCGTCGGCAAATCGAAGGTGAGTGATGTATTCGCCATTGAAGTTGATGCCAAGTCCTCGCCATTCCAAGAGCTTGAAGGCGTCCTCTAAGGCGGCCGTAAACAGTTTTGGAGAAATGACGTCTCCCTGTCTTATTCCTTTTTTATGGGGATCGCCTTCGTGCACTGCCACTGTACTCGGACTAACATGGTGGCGTTATTATACAAGCACTTCAACACTTCGATGTACCATAGTCAATGCGGCATAGCTGGAGAGCTCTAAGAACCGTTCAAGCCTCGATTGAATCGAAGGCTTTCTCATAGTCCACAAAAGCAAAGCATAGTGGCCGATTATACCCCTCAGTCTTATGTATAATCTGCCGCAGCATTTGTATGTGGTCTATGTTACTAAAGCCTTTCCGGAAACCGGCTTGTTCGGGAGGCTGGAAGTCATCAAGCCTGCGTTCGAGACGATTCGTGATGACTCTCGAAAACAACTTATAAACATGGCTCGCAGTGTGATGGGCATATAGTTCTGCAATAAGGTGATATCACCTTTCTTGAAAAAAAAACACCACCACACCCCTGTTCCATGCTTCCGGCGTTTTTCTTTTCTGCAAGACGGAATTTTACAGCCTCTGAAGGACTTTAAGGACCGGCGTTCCGCCCGCTTTCTGAAGCTCTGCGGTAATTCCGGCTTCGACCGACGCTTTGTTGTTTTCGAGTTATTTGAGAGCCATCATAATCCCGTACAGGCTGATATGCGGAATATCTTCAGTGTAGTGTCGGGTGAGCTTGGCTCTTGGGTCTTTTACTAAGTTAACAACAGGTTCAGCTACTGGGGTATATAACTGCCCATAGAACCTCTCGATCTCCCTGAGTACCTCTGACCTATTCGACGTTACGTTTCCGTCCTCCGTATTCAGCTTCGTCAACTGGCTTTGCCCATTGGACGCGTCTCTTGCGAGCACTTTAGAGCCCTTGTTCTGCTCTATGGTCTCCTCAATCCTTTTGTATTGAAGGAACGTAAATCGTGTCGCAAGGACTTCAATATCCGTCCATTGAGCTGCCTATAGGACTTAGCATCATCGGGGGTTTGGAGCATCATAGATCGTCGTTCAGCCATGAGGTGAAGTCAGATAGTCTTTGAGGCCTATTGTTACGGTGAGGCTTGAAATACTTGGACCCGAACGTATGGACAGTCTCTAACAGCCTGTTGTTGATTTCGTCCACTTCTTTTTTTTTTTTTTTTTAAAAAAACGTTGCCCCACACTAGGATTTATTCCCGTGTCGTGGGTGCGTTTACAAACATGAAAATTCACATACACAAACACCCAGACCGGCACAAATAATTGTGGATCACACAAAGATTTGTCCCGTGCGGGATTCGAACCCGCGGCTATTAGACGCAGTGGGCAGAGCGGCTTAAGCTCTTAACCACTGCGCTAAATCGCCCGTCGACTTCTGTGCTGCTGTCTAGTGATTCGAAGCGGTTTGACAATTAATTAAGTTAAGTTGAACGTTCTCGGGGTTTTGGATATGTGCATAAGAAGGACGGAGCGTAGACTTCATCAGACGCGATCTTTCCATTATGATATTAATATTTAATGTGCCTCTGACCATTTGGTGATCACTGCCGGTTTTTACCCTGTGAATCACGGAGACGTCATCAAATATTTGTCGCCTGGTGCTCATGATCCAGTCTATCTCATTTTTTGTGGAACCATCAGGACTCATCCAGGTCCATTTCCTATGAGGCGGCTTCTGGAAATAGAGTTCATCACAAAGAGGCCCTCTTTCTCCAGAAATTCAGTCAGCCTCTGACCCCTAGGGTTGCGCTGCCCAAATCCAAATTGCCCCACTCTCATCTCATCATCGCCCCATTTGCCCCGTCGCGCATTGAAGTCACCCATAAACACTGTAAAGTGTGCTTTGAAAGTATGTATGGCTCTACTAATGTCCTCATACATAACTTAGACCTCATCATCTGAGTATGCCGAGGTCGGTGCGTAGACCTGTATGACCTTTAGCGAATAATATATAATAATAATATCAGCCTATACTGCCCACTGCTGGACAAAGGCCTTCTCTCACAAATCGAAGTGAGAGAGATCAGGTCATACTCCACCACGCGGACCCAGTGTGGATTAGTGTAGGCAGGTTAGTCGCCACCTGCTGTTGGAACTTATCAAGCCGCCTTTAAGGCTTCCAATTCGGCTTAACGAATACCACATTAAGTTATAGCCGGGACCAACGGCTTAACGTGCCTTCCGAAGCACGGAGACGCTCGAATATGAAAATGCCACAAACGGTCACCCATCTCAGGCCAACCGAGTCAAACGCTGCTTAACCTTGTTGATCGGTATGAACACCGCGGTCGCACAGCGCTACGAGCGCCTCACCCTTTAGCGAATATCTTTTGGATATTCGGAGTATCCAAAAGATATTCGCTGAAGGTCATACGGCCTACGCACCGACCTCAGTCTGTATCTTAACATGCAGAAATTACTTGCACCGACATTCTAGTGACACAAATAAAATCACATTTCACTTGTAAATATGTTTTACGTAAATTATTAGAATACCTCTATATTAAAAATGCCATCTACCGTAATGTAATTGAACTTACAAGTAATATTGACATGGAGGAAACGTTGCGTTTTTACCAGTCTCCGCCAGATGGCAAACAAATGTAGGTTGGGCATAATGCCCCTCTCACCCTGTACCACAGCGCGCCGTGCCACGTTTAACTTGTATAGAAACATCTTATTACGCCATGCAGCGTCTTCCAACTAGAGCTACGTCTGACGTCATCGCGGTGGGCGTGGTTTACGTCAGCCCGTCGGCACCATTTACTCTTTTCACCCTACGCTCGTGTTATTTACGATGAATAAAAATCTCGTAGGGGGCCTGCCCATTCCACGTCTTCCGGTACGTGGTTGCCACTCTAGAACCTTTTTGCCCCAAGATGGACCGATGACCGTGTAAAGGTCGCTGGTAGAAGTTTGATGCGTACAGCACAAAGACGTCGTTGTGGCGGTCTTTGTCCAGCAGTGAAGCTTTCGGCTAAAGATAGAACGATAGAATAAAAAAAAAGTGCGGACGAGGGACCCCGTCAGGAACTAATTTCCTTACGTTATTTATTCAACTCTAAACGTGATTTAATATGTAGATTTCTATTGATTATATTAGTGTGTCACGCCATTAAGCGCAGCCCACTTTTATTCAACTTTCTCTCTCTCTAATATGTATACAAGTGAATTATAAATAAAAAAAATCTAAATAAGCAATTATATGATCTTGGGCAAAAATAATCACCAACTGGGTTCCTCCCAATTTTCAACGGCGTCGCGACAGGCCCAGGAGGAGATGGTGGGACGAACTGGACGCCTTTAAAAACGATTGGCGCTCAATAGCTCTAAATAGAGTAGAGTGGAGGAGGCCTTTGCCCAGCACTGGGACACTGTAGGCTAACTAATAATAATAATAATTTATTAATTTACTTTTTTAAGTTTGCATTATTCAAACTTGCTGCAGTTTCGGTTTCTCGATTATAAAATTGTAAAAATGATACATTATAAATCCAGTGTGAATTAAAACAATAAAAAATATGTTTTAATAATATTTTCACGTATTTAGAATTGAGCTTATGTATAGCTGATCGCGCACAATGCTTGCTGCTCGAATTTCGATTATCACACGCACATACAACCGTATATAATAGGAAGAGACAGAGAGAAAGAGAGCGAAAGGTTCCCGGAGGGGGCATAACGCTTTTTCCTTACGTGACGATTTTTATTCATCGTAAATCGATTTCTGCCAGTTTACTGTAAGCCGCGTAAAAGAACTTCGTTCCAAAAATGTTCACGTTGTATTACCTGGTGTAGTTTCAACGCCATCCGTATGGCGGGCGCCAACACGGAGTGCAGCAGGGACATGTCGGTGAATACCCACTCGTCGCGCGCGCACGTGATGCGGAAGTCGCCTTTGAACAGCGAGTGCAGCCCGTACAGGAAGAATTCCACGCTGGAACGAATGCACTGGTTAACAGCTTAGGCCGTTCCGCCCACTGAGTCTAATCGTCGCGGGTTCGATGCCCCCACGGGACAAATCTTCGTGTGATCCACAATTATTTGTTCCGGTCTGGGTATTTGTGTATGTAAATTTTCATGTTTGTAAATGCATCCACGACACAGGAATAACTCCTAGTGTGAGGCTAAGTTCAAAAATAAAAGAAAGTGGACGTAGTTTAATTCAATTTTTTTAAGTAATACAACTTGTGTATTAAATATTTTCGATACAACTTTACATCCATCTTAACATTAGAAACTAATTAAAACTAAGTTTTCGTTGGTAAAGATTAATTTTTATTTTATTACTATTATCGACAAAAAAGTTAATTGTGGTGCATGACTATTTAAAAGCTGTTAAATCCTGACAACACTTTAAATGTCAATTTGTGGACACGACAGACGATTTATCGCGGTGGTTAAGAGCTTAAGCCCTTCCGTCCACTGAGTCTGATATTCGCGGGTCCGATTCGCGCACGGGACAAATTTTCGTGTGATTCACAATTATTTGTTTCGGTCCGGGTATTTGTGTATGTGAATTTTCATGTTTGTAAACGCACCCACGACACAGAAATAAATCCTAGTGTGGGGGATAGGATTTAAAAAAAAAATGTGCGTCTCGGGACGCCCGATAGAAGTGATAACTTAAACTAGCGCTGTGGATTAGAGTGAGAGAGGAAGAGCCTGCCTACCGTTGCCGCATGCGTGAGAACGTTACGAAGCGGTTTACCCTCCCATAAGAAGTTATCACTTCCAAAAAAAGTATTAAGTATTTGTGGAGACGAGTCTAGTTGTTGTACGTTCGTGGTGTTCACCTGGAAGCGGACAGGTGCTGCGCGGCGGCGAGCGCGCGGCGGCCCAGCAGGCTGAGCGCGAAGCACAGCGTGAGCGGCGCCTGCGCCTGCGCGCCGCGCCGCCAGCCGCCGCGCCGCGCGCCGCAGTGCGCGATCCACTCGCCGTACACCGCGCAGAAGCGGCTCCTAACCAACGATATACACATAACGTATAACGAATCAATTGAACATTAAACGGTGTCTTAAAGTGTCCACGCTGCTTTTACGGCCAAAATTAGATTTGTGAGTTGATCGATAGAACCTGACCGACCGTATCTATGTAATTTTCAAATTTAGGATACGAGATACATACATAATATATGTCGTATCCTATTATTTGAAAATCAGTTAATGGAATCGCGAGCACTTATTTTCATTTATTAACCTTGTAATCTTGGCATAGACATACTCTATGATTGCTCGGGTGTGTTTTTTTTTTTTTCTTGGCAATTGCGTTTACATTATGCCATTGTACAAAGTGTACGAATATTCATTTCTAAATTAATTCAACTACCCAATGAACTTTATGACGAAGATGATAATGAAATAGATGAAGTGCCCCTGGATAGTAAAGGGATGGATACTTTACATACCAATTGCGACGGCCGTTTTGAAGGAAATCGAAAACGCACGTTTTATCACTTTGTTACAATTACCTTCACTCATGCACATATAGGAACACATAATGATTAATATTCCACCAACATTACACATCGAATAAGATGGCGGACGACGCTGCGTTGGGAGACTATTAGCAACTGGGCAAGTGCTCGGACGTATCGCGATGCGGCTAACCTCACTGCATTCCATGTGACTTAATCGCCGGACGAGACCCCAGCTTTATTTCAAGATTTCCTTTATGTTCAGCCACCATGCGGACGATTATGAAAACGCAGATAAATCTACCTTTACCGCTACCGGCATTAAAACGGCCATTCAGAAAACTTAAGCGCTGTTATATATAATAACTTTGTATTACTCCACTGCCGTAGTTCCGATTCCTCCGCAAAGGCGACTTGACAAGTGAAAGGTCGTAGGGGTCAACTAGACCAACTAGGCCAAGCGAACATCAAATAGACTAAGTGGGCGTCTACAGGACCAAGGAGACGACAATTGGGTGAATGGGCATCAACTAGATCAAACGGATGTTTTACTTGATCAAGCAGCTGTTTTCTAGGTATATAAGAAAGGCTACAAACACATATAACCACAATTTGAAGGAACATGGTTGTGAACTTCTTTATTCTTAATCAACCTTACCTGGTGATCCCCGAAGCTCTAAAGTCGTAGTCTTCGTCCAGATTGACGTTGAAGATGGGGTCCAAGTCAACGAAATTCCTCTCGTTCATCGGTTTCAGAGCTTCCGCGATGGTGGACGAAGACAGCCATTCTTCTAGTTTAGGAGACTGGATCGTGTAGTAGATTATACTCTGTGGTAGATGAAACATTCATACTTTATTATCAATGAAAGATTTTATTTTTATTTAGAGTTTAGATTAGAAGAAGTAGGTCCCATGTGAGCGATATTTCGAGTGAAAACTTGTTTGCATAAATAAAAAATAACGAATCAATACACCGTCACGCCTATATTCCCCAGAGGGGGTGGCAGAGGTGTACTGAGTACACCCACATTTCGCCGACGATGTTAGGTCCCATGTAATAGGGGGCGAGCCTATTGCCATATACCGGGCACGATTTCAGACTCCGGACTCATACAGGGAATTTTTCGTTAGAAAAACTACATTTGTCCGACCTAGGATCAATTTAGGATTTTACTTTTCTTTGAAGTCAAAAAAAAAATATCACGCGAACGGCACCAAGGATAAAACTTGTGTAAACCATTTCAAAATTGTAGGCACAAAATATCTCACGCAGTGAGTACTGCATAGACCAATGTATTTGAAACAGTAGCGCACATAACGCGCATTTGTGATATTTTTTCACATGTACGGTGATAAGGTCACGCGGCTATTGATTTCTATCCATCTATATTATCTCGCCAGATCCCTTGCGGAGTTGGCAAAGAATACAGAGTTCAAACAGGTTCTTTGCTTACACATTTATCTGGCTTCACTATCACATTTCGTCTCATACGCGCTTGTCCGTTATGAATTCCGCGTGTGTGCGTGAATGATTTACGCTGTTGGCGGAGGAGACTTCACAGGTTCACCAGGCAAGAGTACGAGCAACAACAACGCGTCATTCGGAAGGGCAGCAGAGGCAACCAGCTTAAGAGTGCCTCAATGAGCAATGATCTCGGCTTGTGCTATCGCTATGGGGTAGGGCATACACTAGGTGTCTCGCCGTGGTGCTCTACATCGGCCGGCGGGTAAAGGATCTATCTATTTATATCGTCACGCCAGATCCCTTACGGGGTAGGCAGAGAGTACAGAGTTCCAACAGTCTCTTTCCTTACATACCTCTCTGGCTTCCTCTACTCTCATATTTCGTCTCATACACGCTCTCCGGTTACGGAGACTCCTGACTTGTCCTTCAGATAAGACCCTGTCTATTTGGTCTTAGTAAGATAGTCTAGGTTAGTAGGTAGTTCCCCGGCACCTACATCCTCCAACTTTCGCATTGTATATCATTTTTTGTCATTCTTTCTTCGGACATTCTTTCTATATGCCCGAACCAACGGAGCATACCCTCTCTCATCTTTACACCGATACTATCTTTCATAATGTTGTAAAAACGCTTGAGGCGGCGTTTACGCTCAGGTCTTTAACATGTTTCAAGTTCGTAAGCTTCGACTCAGCGGTAAACGCTCAGCGTTCAGCATTTATTTTAACAACACTAGTAAGTGATTCTTTGACCTCGTCTGACTTCTAGAGTGTTATTATTATTAAGTCTGTGGTTATATGTATTGTGAGTAACTCAGTGAGTGTATGTGGTGGCAGCGACTGACCTTGACGTAGTACGTGAGCAGCACCTTGCGGAAGTCGAAGACCTGCAGCATGGAGACGGCGCTGTTGTCGCTGACGGAGTACCCCTCGAGCACGTAGCGCGCGGCCACCAGCTGCCACGCCAGCCAGCGCAGCGCCCAGCCCGCGCCCGGCGACAGCAGCCGCCCGCCGCACCACCACCAGCCGCCGCACACGCCCTCTGACACACCACACATATATACACACGAACTCTACTATCTCATCTAAACTATCTACACAGTTGACTTACGTAAACGGTTGAGCATATTAGTTAATACTTTTTTTAGTGAAAGCTAGGCTAGGCTACAATCGCAAGCTGCAATGTTACGTTAAAATGTGTGATTTTGCGAACACAGAAATTCCTCTACGAACTGATATTGGACTCAGGTTCGTCTCTTCACAAAGAAGCTCTCCAGTGGTTAATAGCACGTGCCCGTAATTGTTTATACATACATATTTAATTTTTATTTACTCAGACATAATTTCTTGCATGAACCGATGATGCAGTCAGGATTGGCTCTTCGGGGGTGAACTCTTTAACGATGAATGACCCGGTCACGAAATTTTGAAGTAAAGTTTGAGATACGTAAACATGATTCAGATTATAAACATGATCTGTGTATTGACTTGACACGTACTGTCATAACTTAGTTACATACTTAGCTCTCATACAAATAAAAAAAGTCATTGGAGCGCGATACTGACTCTTACTCTTTTTTTAGGGCAGGTTTGCATCAGAGCCATTTTACCAATAGTTATGACAACATGTACACAGTATGACAAAAATAATTTAGTACCCAATAAGTAATTATCACAGCAGTGCAACGAATATAAATAAACTGGTAATCCTTCTCAGAGAGGAAGTAACTAGGTATTGTGTATAAAGTATGTGTGTTTCAATTAGATGGCGTTAGCGTTGATTAAGATCGCGCTATAGTTAAGTTGATATTTTACAAAAATCACCTGTACGGGCTTAGACGTAACCTATTAATCGAGATTGTAGATAGAGAAAAGATGTGTGTGAGAAAAGTGTGGTGTTTCATAAATCAAACACGTGTTTTTTTAATTTTTCTTTGTCTGTTCGTTTGTCCGTGCTAATCTCCGAAACGGCGGGATCGATTTTTAAATGGACTGTCACTGTAGGAGTGAGGACTTTTCAGATATTATTTTAGGTTACTTTTTGTATTCACGATTTCTGCGCGATAGTTTTTATTTCTCTATACTAACACGGCTGAACGGAGTTTATAGAAATTTAGTATGGAGGTGTCTTACGTCTTGGAATGATCTACAGGATCTGTACTATCGACCTACCTATTCAAATACAAAATAAACGCGTAGCCGCGGTTAACAGCTAGTGTCAGTATAAAAATACCACAAATGCACAACATCAAGTTCAAATACTTGATATATTATTTTCATGTTACTTGTACTTTAAACTATGCATCTTTGGTTCTCTTAAAGGCTAGTGTCTATCACCCACCAAATCAATTCAAAGAAAAAATCCCTTTGAGGTCATCTAACTAAAAAGGGAAACTTGTGCCCAGCCCTAACTTTCCACAAGCTAATAATGGCCTTATTACCTTAAAGGAAATCGACTGAAATCTGCTGTTGTCCCCGTTACCATCGGAATCAGCTTTGACGTCTTTTATTGCAAAAAGTATAAAATCATCAAGGAGCACACTTATCAAATGGGATGTCCCTGTTTGGTTGACCCTTGCATCATGTTTTTATAAACGAAAATTAATCCATAATCTGTTGGAAAATTTATAAAAACCAAGCCTAACTATAAAGTACTTTCACCATATAGGTCCAGATTTAAACAAGAATATGTCTTGAGTTCTTAGATTTACGCGAATATTACACATGAAATAAAACTATTTTACGGATTTTATCGCGGTATATTTTTATTTTTTTTTTATTTTTAGTTCCCGACGTTTCGAGTGCTTTGCAGCACCCATGGTCACGGGAGGGACTGAGGTGTTAGACGTCCAATAGAACGGAACAACTATGCCTATTGGACGTCTAACACCTCAGTCCCTCCCGTGACCATGGGTGCTGCAAAGCACTCGAAACGTCGGGAACTAAAAATAAAAAAAAAACTATACTGCGATAAAATCCGTAAAATAGTTTTATTTCAAGAATATGTCTGGAAAAGCATTCCGAAAAGCACACATTTTTTTGGAAATATGTAACAAATGCAAAATTTAAACCTAGTATCCCGTCTGCTATGACATGTAAATCTTAAACTTCTTCTGATCACATGATGAAATTTGTAACATGTTTTCGAACATCTTTAGATCAATTTGAGCTCTCGTTGCAAAATGATAACTAGTCACCTCCTGCTGATAACTCTAATAATACCGTTCCCCGATCTAATCTCTCCATTACTTCTTCTAACATACGCACCGCCCCTGGGGTCTTAGATCCGTATAACGGACGCTCCTTTCCTAAGACACACAACCGCGACTATTTATCTACCCCTACACATTATCTACATTAAATTTGTCTCATAGGGCACATTTCCAGTTGTTTTGTACGTGTGTGTGTGAATGATCTACGCTGTTGACCACGGGGCCTGACAGCTTCACCGGACAAGAGGGCGAGCGTGCAACCACTACGCTCGAGGCAGATGGGCAAGGGGGCAACTAGCTCAAGGGCGCCTTAAGGAGGAAGGGCCTCGGCTTGGGCAGTTGTTATAGAGAAGGGCATATACTATAGTATGGAAATCACCTGACATCAATCGTGTATACAAAAGAAGGTCTAAAAATGACGTAGGAATCTATCGGACTATTTCTAAATTGAGTGTTTTCAAAGCTTTTCAAAAGTTAAGTACACAATGTAATGTATCCTATGCCACACATGTTATTTTACCTCAACAATAGGCGTTTTTTAACGTAGATCGACAACTATCAATCTTACATATTTCACAAATGATCTTTTTGAAATCATAGATAAGGGTTTCTTGCCATATATACAGACTTTCGAAAAGCTCTCGACAAAGCGGACCAAAATTGCTATTAAATAAATTAAGCTTTTATAAGAATCCGAAGTAATCTGTTGCTTTGGTTTTCTGCATATATATCTAACCGAATACAAATATGGTAGTCAACGGATATAAGTCTGGCAATATTATTGTCATTTCAGGTGTTCCACAAGGATCCCCTCTGGGGCATTATTTATTAATGATATAGAAATTTGCTTCTCACATTCCAAGTTTTTCCAGTATAGAAGAAACAAACCATAACTAACAACAAAATTTAACAAAAATAACTAATTACTGAAAGAGCACTCGCGTCATCGAGTCAACATGGCGGATAAAATCCAAATTAAAATGGAATGGCGATTTTTTTAAGTTATTTAAACAATGTAACGATACTCCTTGATTCGAAAGTATTTGATTTGTTTCCATAAAACCTTACGGCAATCTGAATTATAAATAAAGTCCAATATATATCCATCAATCAATCATTTATTTCGTAAACATAGGTATATATAAAAAACAGATGGTATCGATTATTTAGCACAGTTCGTTGTTTTGCCAAGACATGGCGTGCAAAATTCAGAAAAACAATTATTAAGTTGTATCGGCACTAATTACACAGGTATTAATATCTTCATAATTAACAGCCCAAATTAGTCGACTGCTAGACTTAGGCCAATGTGCGTTACAGAGCCCGATCCTCGGCTGTCCCCGATGTATTAATATAAATATGTCACAATCACAGCTAAAAACAGATAGTCACAGAGATAGAAATCTAGAATGGTGTCGACAATGATGTCATGGAATCTCTCTTTGGCGTCCTTATGCCGTCTTGGTATACATCTATGAGAACTAATATCCATATTAGGGTGAATTAGACCACATTCTAGGTAACAAAGCAGGTAACTTACCACTACTTTCTTCAGGCCCCTCAGATATGGCCTCCACCTCGCGCTGCTGGCAGTACGTGCCTCGGAACTCGAGGCCTCTCAGCTGGAAGGACACCAACCCGTTTCCCATCTCCACGATGTGGACGAGGCAGTTTAGGTAGTCTGACGCTAGGACTGGAAACCAAAGGATAATTTACAAGGTGGACTTTAGGTTGACGATGGCATGGTTTGAATTGTAGGCACTCGATAACTTCAGTCGCTTTCGCTTTTTTGCTTACTTTTTAGAGCATCCACAATATGAAGAAATGGTATTATTCTTGTACGGCATTGCATACAAGGTATACTTCAAACACGTCAGAAAAACGTCTACTGCAGGACAAAGTAGCAATTTCGTCTGACAAAAATTTACACATGTTTCGTGGGGCACTGTGTTACATTTTATAACAACATTCTGATTGACGTCACTAAACTTAGCGAAAATAAGTTCAATAGAATCTTGAATAAAAATGCTTGGATAGATGCTATTCCAGCTCCACTTGAGTAATAAGAACCAGTTCAACTGTTATTAGTTAACATTCCCTGTCTTCCTTCTATTAATTTAAGATAATGACATTCTTTTTTTGGTGTCCTTTTTTTGTAAATGCGGAAACCATGTAGCCATTCTCATAAATAGTTTAGTTTGCTTTATTTAACTTAGACTCACCTAATGACCAACCGACATTGTTCACCCATACTCCACAACGAAATGAAGATGAAAAAGTTTGTAAATTTTTATTTTAAAAGAGAAACTGTGGAGTTTCTTTCCCTTCTTCTCCATGGGAATGCCATTCCGAAGTGGTGATAGAGTCTTTGTTACTTCTCTGGCGATTTAAAGAAACTATAATTGTTTACATGAATAAAATATTCTGATTATGAATCAGAATTAAGTTATATTATTCATGAGAATGGCTACATGTGACTCACTAGGTAGTCAGATATGTATAATACTTACCAAAACAGTCCCCTTGTTGGACCTGTCCCCACCGGCCCAGCATGAGGTCTCCACACAGGTAGTGCTGCAGCGATCGAGTGAGGTGCTCGTAGAATATGGAGTTCAGATTGTTGTCATCTGTTGATAGTATCAATCATTATATAGACATGGATTAGCAATTGCATACCACTGATTAAAATATTGGGTTAAAAATTTAATTTTCTTACTATGAATTTAGAGTTCTAATTTGAATGAGCCTGGAGACTTGGAGTTACAGTATCCATTCACTTAGCAGATACAATAATCTATCTATCCATATCATCACGTCAGATCCCTTGCGGAGTAAGCAGAGAGTATACAGTTATTACTAAATACGAATTTGCAAAAGTGAAAGGATGTCAGTACCAAGGAAGATTATCTTAGCATGACCAATTAGACCATGCCTTATCTGAAGGGCTAGTCAAGAGTTATAGCCGGCGTAATATCAAAGTGGAGGAAACGAGAGAAGTCGCGTCCCCCGCCAGGTATTACGGCGGAACAGGATCGGCCCTCCTTCTGGGACATTACAGTCTTGCAGAAGGAATATACGCCCCCCCACGCCGAATCCCCTGCCAGCATAGCCGCTACTGCCGGCAGGGATAGGTCCGGTCCGATCCGGTCTACCAGGATCCGTCGCTCGGAGGCCCACGCTGGGCACTCTTCGAGCGTGTGCTGGGCGGAATCCTGTTCCCCACCGCAGTGGTGACAGGTCGTCGCCCCTCGCGCTCGATCTTTCTCAGATAATCACCGAAGTAACCGTGACCATGTAATGTACCTGCTCCAAGGTTCCTCTCCAACTGCGAGGAGAGCCTGGTATTGCTCTGGTCCACGCGCTTCGTGTTATAGTCCCGCTCCCAAAACTTCACCGGCCGCACGTATGAAGTCATGAATATAGCACTACCTGTAAACAAAAAGTTTTATTAACTTATGTAGTAAAATGGCCGTGTAAAATTGACAATTCTACACTTTTAGCTTACTAATTTAGCACCTTATCGGAACAGGGCCTCCACTGAGAGGATCCACCATGCTTGTCTTTTTTTGTTATTTTTTTTTTTTAACCAAGTTCTGTGTAGGTCTTAGACTGCCTTGTTGGTCTAGTGGCAAAGCGCATCGCTCGGTGCTCACGTGGTCCTGGGTTCAAATCCTAGGTCGAACAAATGAAGTTTTTCTAACGAAAAAAACAAACTTCTCAATATGTCAATAGGCTCGCCTATACCCCCTATTACATAGGACCTAGCATCGTCGGCGAAACGTAGGTGTACTCAGTACACCTCTACCACCCCCGCTTGGGGAGTATAGGCGTGACGGTGTTCTGTATAGATACAATGTTAGTTAGTCAATAATCATCTGAATGAGGGTGGGTAAGTTTGTAATAGCTATTTTTATTGACTTCAAAAAAGCATTCGACACCTTGGAACAGGATGTATTACTGCAGGCAATGGATGAATGTGGTATTAGGGGGCCAGTCAACCGGTGGTTTAAAAACTATTTACAGAACAGAACCCTTCGTACGACGATAGACGGAACCACCGGAGATGAAGTGAAAGTGAGACTAGGCGTGCCTACTGGATCCGTGTATGGTCCGGTTGGGTATATAATGCTTGTGAACAGTGTCATTAACGTAATACAACATAGCACAGCTTTTATGTACGCCGACGATATATGCCTATTATATTGTTCCGACAATATTATAGATGCGCAAGATCGTCTACAATCAGATTTTGAGAATATAACTAAATGGGCACATGATAATGGTATCATTATAAACTTCTTTATTATTTCTGAACTTTATTATTATAAACTTTACCAAAACTAAAGCCATGCATATTAGTTCCCCGTACAGTAAGTACAGTAAAGCTGGGTTAAACAGTATAAACATTATAGGTCATACGTATGAGTGCCTGCACAATGATAAAGTTGGCTGTCTATGCTCAAGTATAGAGGAGGTGGATCGGTATAGGTACCTAGGTTTGTTAGTGGATCGTAACCTAAACTGGAAGTTACACGTAAATGACGTGTGGTAAACTAAGATCGATCCTGGGTAAATTCTTTCACCTTAGCTCTTTTGTAAGAAAAAACATACTGTATGTTCTCTATTATGCACTTGCTGACTCATTGATAAGCTATGGTTTAAGCAGCTACGGGCTCACGTTTAAGACACAGTTGGATTATATAAAACAATTACAAATTAGACTCTTAAAATACTTAGTTAATAAAAAGGTTAAACAACAATGCAAACCTGATTATGAAAACCTGTTTTGTATTTGTAAAATACTTCCAGTACATCTTAAAGTAGAATATCTCATTGCTATTGAACAATATTATTAAACAGATTATAGAGAATTGATAACGCAGAAGTACTATACCAGGCAGGTTAAACAAGGCAAATTCATAATACCATCAGTTAAAAATTATTATGGGCAGAGAACACGGCGTTACTTAACACCTGTAATATATAATTACATAAGTTTGTTGAGATGCTTAAGAAAAGATACATCAATTGCAACATTAAAGAAAAAAACATAAAAAAAATATGCTTCTACTACTTAAAAAGTGACAGTTGTCATTGTTTCGATAATAATTAAAAGTGTACAAGCTGTATTGTAGACAAACAGAGCGCCTCCTTCGCCAACACTGTGTCGTGCAGTTTGGCGAACTTGTATATCATTCTATTTGTAACTATTTATCGAAATTAAATAAAAAAAAATGTTACAAAAGTAAGTTAAGGATCTACCTTTACGTGATGTCTTACGACCGACATATAAGACTAATAGCATTTTTAAAGAGTAAAAAGGTAAAGGAAATTGGGCGGATCAGTTTCCATAAGCGGCACCCATTTACGAGTATGACCACTTGAGCACCCATCATCTTCCTCGATATTGGAGGGAAGGAAGTGATACAACAAATTCCAATATTTTTTTTAAACGAAGCCCCACTCTAGTATTTATTCCTGTGTCGAGGGTGCGTTTACAAAAATCAATATTCACATACACAAATACCCAGACCGAAACAAATAATTGTGGATCAAACAAAGATTTATTCGGTGCGGGAATCGAACCCACGACTATTAGACACAGTGGGCGAAGCGGCTTAAGCCCTTAACCACTTCGCTAAATGGTCCGTCATATAATTCGGCTGCGGTATGTTATATATTACCCAAAGCCGGCGTGAGTGGCGAGGAGATTAAGGCGGAGACGGCGGCCTGCAGGAACAGCATGGCGGAGTGCGGCACAGAGAAGGGCTGCGCGAACGCATGGAAGGCGCTGCCCCACGTGATCTGCCACGGCGCTATATACGTCACCACGAACTGGATCTGAACACCACACAAAAAGGTTCACAGCTAAATATGTAACATAAAAAGAAAATTAAAACTATCACGGATAATTATCTTGTTTAGTTTAAGTTCATATACCTTCCGGCGCCATCATCAGGCCCTAGTCACCACCTATGGCTACAACACATTTAACTTGTTTAAAAAAAAGTAGCGTAGAATTATCCCTATGTCGTGGGTGCCTTCACAAATATTACAAAGAGATTTGTTGATCAGATACTTGTTCCGGAAATCGAACCCACGACTCCTGGATCCGGTGGGTGAAGCGTCCTCTAAATCACTGGGCCAAAGCTGTCCGTCAAGACAGTTCTAACAAGCCTAGACACGACGACGCTATCTTGTTTAATCGAGGAGTTCCTATGACCACATCCTGCCCCCATCATGAGGCTAGATTATCACCTAACTAGGTATACAAAATTTCAGTTTAATCGCATGACAGTAAGTGCCTGAAAAATGTATTACAAATTTTGAACCTCATATCTGTCTTTCTGACAGTCATACGAAAATACAATGGTAAAAAAAGTTTAAAAATCTTTTATAAAAAAAGGTAAACCGACTTCAAAATGCAAAAAAATAAATATTTGAAGTCGGTGCCAAGTAACCGACTGCACCAACCAGCACACTTTTTTATAAAAGATTTTTATTTTACAATTTTAAGTGACCAGTGAATTATTCTATAGTAGGGTACCTATAGGATTGACGTAATACCCATAATATCTCAATTTACACATGCCTATTGTTTGTCGTTAAGGAGTTCTCTGGTGTATCTTCTAAGTCCAAGGTCCAATGTCAATAAAATTAATATGGGACCACCTTGGAGATATACTGAACCCAATGCAAAAAAAAATATCAAAATCGGTCCACAATTGACGGAAATATCGCTGAACATACATAAAAAAAAAAGCATACATACAACCGAACATAGAACCTCCTCCTTTTTGAAGTCGGTTAAAAAGAAATCCTTATTGCTTGGTGCACTAATATCATAATGTCAGATCAGGGGTAGACAGAGCAACGCGGTTGTGTGTTCCGTTTGAATATCCCGAGATCCGTGGTTAAGAAGCCACTGCGGGGTTTCCTACGTTTATGTTTTTTGACTGATCGCAAAGCGCATCGCTTTGTGATCACGAGGTCCTGGGTTCAAATCCTAGGTCGGACAAATGTAGTTTTTCTAACGAAAAATTTCCCAGTGAGAGTCAGAAGTCTGGAATTGTGCCTGGTATGTGGCAATAGGCTCGCCCCCTATTACATGGGACCTAACATCGTCGGCGAAACGTGGATGTACTCAGTACACCTCTGCCACCCCCTCTGGGGAATATAGGCGTGACGGTGTTGTTGTTGTTATGTTTTTCAAGTGGGGGTGGCAGAGATGTTCTCTGTTCTTTTGAGACTGTGAATGTTCTTAAGATTTCTTCCTCCACAAACACAAAAACGACAAAGCATTATTCTTATAGCCAGAGCCCTCGCCTCACCTTGAGTAGAAACTCGTAGACTTTATTGAAGATAATTGCAGTGATGAAGTAGTCCACGAGGAACGTCTCCGATATCTTCTGAGCGCCGAGGTCTTGTTGGAAAAGGAGAACAGCAAACACCAGGATTAGGTACTGGGAATCGGGCTCCGAATATGCATTCCTTAAACCTGGTGAAAGAAAACTTGATGATTGATTATAAATACACTAAGCCGGCATCTGCACGAATGTTTTTTACACCGGTTTTGTAAGCGCTTTTACCAAAAACAAAAGTACTGATTTTGAAAAATGAGCAGGGATAGCCTAGTGGTTAGACGGTTGGACTGCAAAATCAGAGGTATCGGGTCCAAACCTAGGCACGCACCTCTGTCTTTTGAAAGCATGTGCGTATTGAAAATTAACTATCACTTGTTTTAACGGTGAAGGAAAACATCGTGAGGAAACCTGCATGCCTAAGAGTTTCTCGAAGGCGTGTAAGTTCGCTAACCCGCACTGGGCCAGCGTGGTTGGCTATGGCCTAAATCCTCTCAGTTTGAGAGGAGGCCCGTGCCTAACAGTGGGACAGTTTCTTAACAGGGCTAATATTATTTTATTTATTGAGCCATTTGTTTCATTCCATTTCTTTATTAGCGCGCGTTAAAAAAGCGCTCGTGCGAATGCCAGCTAAGTAACATTGACAATATTTCCCATTCCCCAAATGGGGGTGGCAGTTGTGTATTATGTGCACTTTCAGCCGCCCACACTTCTTCAGATATGTCCCAACGTAATAGGTGGTGACTCTCGTTGGTTATAAAGAGGTCCTCGGCTCGAATCCGAGGTCGGACAAGATACAAAAATTTCTAATATCAGTCATGAATCCGGAACTGCGCCCGGTATATGGCAAAAGGCTTGCTTCTTATTACATGGGACCTTACACTATCGGCGAAAAGTGAGCGTATAGAGTACACGTCTGGCATCCCCCCTTGAGTAATATAGGCGAGCCGGTGTTTATTTTTTTGAATTATGATTTATTAAGTGTGGTGTTCTTGCCGATTCGAAAGATTAAGCAGCGTTCCGCTCGGTCGGTCTGTGATGGGTGACCGGTTGTGGCATTTTCATACTCGAGCGTCTCCATGCTTCGGAAGGCACGTTAAGCCGTTAGTCACGGTTGCCACTTAATGTGGTAGTCGTTAAGCCGAGTTGGAAGCCTTTTAGGCGGCTTGATAAGTTCCAACAAAATGTTTTTTTTTTTTGAAAAAAGTGCGATTACAAATTCACAAACAAATACCCAGACCGGAACAAATAATTGTGGGGCGAACAAAGATTTGCTTGCGGGAATCGAACCCGCGGCTATTAGACGCAATGGGCGGAGCGGCTCAAGCTTTTAACCACAACGCTAAATCGTCCGTGAGCAGTATAGGCTGGAATGATATATAAAGTGCGGCTTACACTTGAGTGCGCACACGCATATGATGAGGGCGGCGAGTGCATCGCCGTACTTGTGCGCGAGCGCGGGCGCGTCCTGCGTGGTGGCGGCGATCACCACGCCCGGGTACAGCACGTTGCGCTCCAGGAAGCAGAGGTACACGAATATCTAGACGAACAAACGTGCTGATAAAACCAACGATTCTTTAATCATTAAATAAAATGCATTTTGTGTACAAAATCTTTGATGAACTACTTGTCTGGATGAAGCTACGCGCGCGCTGTAATGGCATAAAATGTATCTACATAGGGTCTATAAATTGTAGTGCGCACACGCACACATGAAATGCATGTGAACAATCCTACTAATATTATTAATGTGAAAGATTGTATGTTTTGGATGTTTGTTACTCAATTACGCAAAAACAGCTGAACGGATTTAGGTGAAATTTGGCACACAGATAGGTTATTAAAAAAAAATAACTATGTCATCATCATCAGCAGCCGAAAGACCTTCGTTGCAAGACAAATGCCTCCCCGAAAATCGCCACACCAACTGAGTTTATACTGTCTGCATCCAACTTTTACCTGCGACCTAATAACAATATATCCTTAAGTATCTCACTAAGCAAATCAAAAAGCTAAAGTTCAATGACCCATTTTGCTAAGGACATATCGACGGTCCCATAGAACATAGGTACGTATGCCAAAAAAATAAACGGCATTTGCAACTTTAGTGCCCGTCGATAAGGTTATTTATCTCAAATATAAATACTGGATTATAGGACTATGTTCGTTGGACACTTCAATATCCAGCCATTACTATTAGACAACTAGACCACTTAGTTTCTCAACAGATGTTTAAAAGTTCAGTGTAAAAGGAAAATAAACTGACCTTTTCAAAGCACATCAGCCTAGGCGGCTCGGTGACTTCAAACTGAGCATGCTCATGTTGCCTGAGCACGGGCCCTGCCAGGCACAGCCACGGCTGCTGCTTGCGCAGCTGCGGGGTTAGGTAGTGGAGTACCCAGCCCAGGATACCAGCGATGATCCAGAGCGCCTGCCGTGAAATATAAGAACTAGAAGGATCGAAGGACCAAGAGGAGAAATGTGAAAAAATACACCGACATGCCTAAACTCTCCAAGTAGTGTGTGTGAACGTGTATACCATTATCGCCACATTTGAAAAAAGCACATTCGATTCGAATCCAGGACCACGTGATCACCATTCACACTATACTCCATTACACTATATAAATGTATTTGATATTTTAATAGAATCGATAGACTAGTGATGGGACTCGAGTAGGTCTTTTGACTCGAGTCATTCGGGTTATTTCATTCCGACACTCGCCTTTAGTTTTGATTACTATAGTATAAGCATTTTAAACAGGTACCTTTATTAAATAAATAATAACTGATATGTTACCATTCATGTTTACACACAGCACTAATGTTTAATGTGTAATAAAAAAGAAATTTAGAGTGAATATAATTGTTTATATCATAACCACTTCACAAATCAAAGTAAGTTTATGTTTGTTTACTTTCCAATATGCATGTTTGAACTTGTTTATAACTTGGTAGTCTATAGTATAGTTAACTAGTAAAGTGATATGACTCGAGTATCGAGATAGACAACATTACTCGAGTCACGAGAGTGAAACATGGCTCGAGTAGCATCACTACGACAGAATGGCTCATTGGTCTAGGGGCTCACACTGTGGCTGGTAATAGAAGTCCAAGATAAAACCCAGGTCGGCTTAACTGCGATCTTTCTAGAAATTATGCTAGTCCAGCCAACGAAAGCTAACCGATAAACGCGGCGGTAATTAAAAAAAATAACTGTGACTATAAACAGGATAAATGAAGTTGATTCTTTTTAACGTTTAGTAATTCAATATGTAGTTTTATTAAACGAGTTAAAACGTTAAGTATGTTCAGGGTCTTATGACTGTATACGGAAAAATAAACTTACTGTATTCAGTTGAGGCCGTAGCGTAGTAAAGACTGTGGTGCAATGTAACCCAAACACGCAAAGTCCAAGAAATGTGCAAACTATTACGTCATTCTTCAGTCTAGCGTTCACTGTAGCCTGCAGTTTCTTCGGCAATGGATCCTCCATATCCTCATCCGGTTTATCAGGTGCATCTTTAGCATTTGAAGTATTCGTATCCTGAGTTTTATCTTCTTCAGCTGGAACCTCTGTCTTCAAAGAAGTGCTAGAATTCATCGTATCCCCAGCCCTAGGGTCCATCTTAAGAGAGCTAACACTTGACGTCTGTGACCGTTTCTGCTTAGCTATATTTGTCTCTGAGCTAAAGTTGATTTTAGACGCGGAGCTACCTATAGAATTCTGCTTAGATATGTTACTCTCTGAATTATTTTTCTTGTCATCACTTAGAGTATTTTGATCGGCTTTGTCCGATTCTGGCAAGCATTCTGGATTATGTATCACATATAGTTCTGGTGGAAGCAGATGCTTCTTTATTAAGTTCCAAATTAGGCTGTAGTCGCTCGCACTTCTACTTAAATGGTACGCGATTGGGACGAGAAGACCACAAAATATTGAAAAGAGGATATTATGTTTCTGATGTTGGGACTTCTTGCCTTCGATTAGTCCACTGTAAGCGAAGCCATAGAGCGCACCAATTGCAGCTAAAGACCGCACAATGCAGTACACAGCTGCGCTTAAACTACTAGTCGCGTTACCACCGAAAACGTGCATATCAATCTGTTCCAATAAGTACATGAGAAATGTATTAACTTGTGGAAACAAACCCAAACTGAACGCCACTGGAAAACACAGCAGAAAATCTGTGAGTATCCTCTGTAATATTTGCAAAAAATCCCTTTCGTTCAATCCGAAACCGTATATCGTTATTGGTTTTTCATCTAAGCTTCTTTTGCTACGCGAATGTTCTTCGACTTCTAAAGGAGCCGTCTGTTCTAAGTAGCCATGAATTCCACAAAGTAATGCCGCACACAAACAGAAGTAAACGGGCCTTGAAAACACGACCATTTTGTTGAAACCGTGCACGGGAGACGCAGAATCGGGTTGAACGCTCTTCAGCAAAGAATATTGGCTTCCAGCCATGATAAAACAAAACCAGAACGCATAAATATCCCTGTAGAATCCAAGATTCAAAACCATGGACCCCAAAACAGCTACCATCACAGCCAATATTATAGTGATAAAGGTCTCCCTAAAAGTCAAATTTCGGTCGAACAATGCCATTAGTTGCAGTCTATCCATCGACACTTTTAACTCCCAACATTTTGACAGCTTAAACTTGTAATAGCTCTTTGGTTTCGGCTGATTTGCTTTCTCTATCTCATCTATTATTTTGGAGAACTGACTCCTTAAGTTCAGCTCAAGGCTTTCTTCCCCTATCGAAGGCATCAAGCTTGGTATATTAGCTGAAGTGTTCTCAGCTTGTTGTTGAGCCTGCTGTTGTGCTCTTTGCTGCATTAAAAAGTTGATATGCATACTAGGCAATCCCATTCTAGACTGTCTTTCGGCCTCAATTTGCTCCAACAAACTATCGGTGACGTAAGCGACCGGAGATCGTGGTTGATCCGTGTGAGTTCCGGTTCCACCATCAAATACGTAGAATCTTTTGCTAGCGTTGTTAGTATTAATAGGAACTACTGCAGATATGTTATTGTTACTCGACAAAAGTGGGTTGTTGCTGCCTTGATTCGAGGAGCTTTGGTCGATGCTGTCTCCACGTTTCGTCTTGGTTATACACTCGCTGTTACCAGCTTCGGATTCTAAGGAACCGCAGCTGCCTTCGCCCGCAGTTTCTTGCGAATTTTCAGGGTGGTCAATAGGCTTAACTCTATTTATCCGCATTCCGTCTTCTTTATCCGGCAACGGGATCGGCTGTGCTTGCGCACGCCCTGAGCTGTTCTTGTCGAATGTATACGACATCCAATTGCCGTATTCATCTTTGAAACAATGTATCGCCCCATCGCTTGTGTCGTCGAAACACGTCGCGAAATGGACGTTATTGGAATTGTTAGGGTTGTCTGTCACTGGTGGTTTATCTTTTTTCTCCGCGTTATTTTGCAGCGAAGGGTTGTTCCGTTGGCGTGTCGACCGCTTTATTTTTCTCACTCGATTCCTGTGATTCCTGTCCATCAAAGGTCTTAGTCTTTGGCCCTCTTCAGGGACTTGCGCATTTTGGGGCGAGGCGGTCTCGTTGGCGACGTAGGTCGGTACGCAGCACGGTCCAAAGTCCACTCTAGAGTTGAGAAAGGCAGCCAGTAGAGGCATGGAAGTTGGGAGCAGTGTGTTAGTTGACGTTTGTGCTACTTCTTCAATAGAACGTTTTCTCGTTTTGTGCGAATTTTCTCTTTCTCCCCTAACGCTCTGTCTGTGACATCTAGTTCTCTCCTCTCTGTTGGGAGGTGGCATGACAACTGTGTTGGCATTTGTTGCCGCGAACAAGCACTCCAATCCTTGTACCAAAGCAGCCTGAGCTTCTACCGCATCGAAGAGGATTTCCTCATTTTGATTCTCGTCCTTCTCTTTCTTAGAATCTCTCTTCTTGTTCTCCTTCTGCGAGGAAGCTCGTGAACGTGCTAAGTTTTTTATCTGCTTTGGTATAGCGCCCAAGTTTTTTGGAACGTTGGAAGACGATTCGCCAAGTGCATTGGCAAGTTTCTGACACAACACTTCGTCGGGGAGTGGGCAGGCTCCCGATTCTTTGCAGCAGCTCCTCTTAGGTTGCGGCGTCTCCTCAAAAAGCCAATCCAAGCTGTAAACGCTTTTTTCATCAGCACTTTTACTGTCACCAGTCAACTGTGACTCCTCAGTTTCACGTGCATTATTCTTATCATTCTTTACATCCGGAGGTCTATCTAGGTTGGTATCACTACTACTGCTAGAGTTTGAGATATTATGGTCCCAGAGTTTCTTTTCCACCACTTTCTTTTCTTCTACCCTCTTTTCAGACTGGTCTGGATTCTCGTTTGATTCTAAACTGGATTTCTCTATGAGTAAGTCTTTGGAACTTGCGCTGGCCTGGTCGAAGTAGTCTCCATTGTGGTTTTTACATTCACAGGTTTGTCTTTCGGCTCGTTTTGGTTCATGAGTATCGTGTTTGGACAGCTTTTTCAGTCTTATAGGTTTTTTGTCGTTTGGACAATCAGGATTGTGTTTGGTCGCATGTCGTTCACAGCAATGTTTCTTGCAGTCCGAATGGTTTTTTGATCGTACTATCCTCACGTCTGTCGGCCTATCGAGTAATGGAGACCTAGAACCATTGTTTTCATAGTCTGAATCGCTCGACCGCATGGCTGGCGACTGTTCAGCGTCCCAATCAAACCCTCGAAACTGTTTTTCATCATCATAGTCACTGTAACTCTCTCCGCTCGAGTCTAAATCGGTTTCTTTCTGTGAAGTCTGCATTTCATCTGATATTTCTGCTATAGGGTAAACGATCTCAGAACCGTAAGTCAGATAAGGATAGCTACATCCTTCACCAGATTCGTTTTTCGGATAAAGATTTAAATGAGGGCCACGCGTCAAACTTTTACTGGGAGGTGGTATCACAGCGTTTTTTGGGTTCTTCAACATTTGCCCGCCTATAGTTTCCGCGCTATTCGGATGGGGGGATAAATTCGAAACACTAGGTGGGGGGCACCCTATTTCTAACGCAGCACTTTTTATTCTTCTAAACCCTGAACTTTTTCCTTTAGATTTTTCTGTTTCCCCGGCTGGGGCTTCAGTTTTAACCATCATATATTCTCCGAGCTCTACACTCGCAAAAAACCCTGTATCCGCGTTATTTGAATGGCGTCTCATGTGGGAGACAAGTTGCGCTGTAGAGTTTAAAAGCGGCAGTTGTATAGTAGACATCGTGGAGTTCGAATTCCGTCTCATATTAGAAGACTGTGCCGTAGCTAGAGCCATGGCAGACTTAGTACAGCTTTCATCGGGGTAATTTGTATATCTCCGCCTATGAGCTGTTCGCTTTTTAGGCGACGGTGGCCCAACACTGGGCTCTGAATTGTCTCTGGAATCGGAGCTTAGCTGCCGGGCAAATTTTGACTGGTAAGGCTCCCCGGCCGCTTCACTTCCGTCTAAGTACAACCACTCCTTAAAAAAGTCTCTATGGCTGGAACCGCGTCGATGCGGACACTCGTGGTACCGTCTGCTGACTTTAGCAAACGGCCCTTCTTCTACGAGCATGTGGACAGGCAAACTATTATCTAATCTCTGGTTTCTGGAAGCTTCAAAGACTATTTCTTCAATCCGGCCACCGTGCGTTCGCCTTTTCGACGTCCGCTCTCGTCTGTGGCCGGATTTCGAACGACTTCGGGTTGTTGGACGGGTTTTGGATGGGCCCGGATTTTCTGTGCCCTGGGCGACGCAGAGATCTGACTTAGTTGTGGCGACCGGCTCCGCCTGCTTTGCAGACATGGCACTGTCTTCTAAGCTCGACTCTGAGCTGTTCTTTCGGTGGACATCTACTTTTAAATCTGTAACAAAACATGGAAACACAAATGGGTTATGAATTTAGTAGAATGTCGCATTTTCACTAGATTTTTGTTATACTAATCTAATAGAGCCATTCATTTTAGGACATGCTCTAGGGCAAGAAAAGGCCCTAGAGCATATCCTAAAATGAACAAATCGTGAGAGAGGTACGCCACTAACCAGAGCCAATGAGAATTAGCGGAACTAATATTGTAGTATTATCACCTAGTAATCATATAGTTTTCAGGGTTGAAGAAGTTTCAATAGTCCAAAAGAGTCAATAATTAAAAGAGCTACTAAGAAATAAAACTATTTTATCGCGGTTTATTTTTTATTTTTAGTTCCCGACGTTTCGAGTGCTTTGCAGCACCCATGGTCACGGGAGGGACTGAGGTGTTAGACGTCAAAAAGGCATAGTTGTTCCGGGGTACCCTCAAACTTTTACTTATTTTTGTTGTTGTTGGTCCGATCTACACAGAATGAGCTCACGTTGTCTTGAGGTCTTGCAGTGTTATGCTTGATTTTGGATTTGATTATATTTATTACCGGATCCCAAGACGATGGAAGCACCCTGCCATCTTCTCTATTGAAATTAGGATGTTTTTTAATTTCAATAGCCTCGCGAACCATCCTTGGTAGGAATCGGTGTTCTTTCACGAGGATTTGTGGTCTATCAAATCTGATGTTATGGCGGGTGCGGTCAAGGACATGTTCACAGACTGCAGACTTCTTTGAGTGACGGTGTTTTAATATAATCAAATCCAAAACCAAGCATAACACTGCAAGACCTCAAGACACCGTGAGCTCATTCTGTGTAGATCGGACCAACAACAACAAAAATAATTAAGAAGTTAGAGGGTACCCCGGAACAACTATGCCTTTTGGACGTCTAACACCTCCGTTCTTCCCGTGACCATGGGTGCTGCAAAGCACTCGAAAAGTCGGGAACAAAAAAATAAAAAGTAAACCGCGATAAAATCCGTAAAATAGTTTTATTTCATGAGTAATATTCGCATAAATCTAAGAACTCAATAGAGCTACTAAGGTTCATATTATGCCACATCCCTAAAATACCATACCAGCTAATTTTATCATAATAGCGAAGTGGAAGGTACCTATAGTGCTGTTATTCGGTTTGTGGTACTCCAATGAGGTGACGGATTCATTGTCGCTGCCGGTGGGGGCCATCCCGCCTAGCTTAAGTATTTGCATCTCCATACCTTCTTCTAGCCTGAAATATATAAAAAAGAATTGTATACCATATATAATTCTGGCTGTATGCTCAATAGGATTTCTCACCAGTCATTTTAAACCTGGACCTAGTTAAGATCGCAGGTAAGAGCTGGATGCGCACAGCGTGGCGCGGCGTTGGCGGCCTTTATGCTGCAGTGGACAGCTCAGATGATGACGAATTTAAAATTCCACTAGGGGACGTAGCGCTGTGCAACTGCGGTATTCTTACCGAACATCGAGGTTAAGCAGCGTTCGATTCGGTCATCCTGAGATGGGTGACCATTTGCGGCACTTTCATATTCGAGCGTCTCCGTGCTTCAAAATGGACGCTAAGCCGTTGGTCCCGGTTACCGTTTAATGTGGTAGTCATTAAGCCGAGTTGGAAGAATTATAGTTGGCTTGATAAGTTCCAACAGCAACTAGCAGGTGTGTGGCTACAAACCTGCCTCAACCAATTCGCACTGGGTCTGCGTGGTGGAGTATGACCTAATCTCTCTAACCTCGATTTATTAGAGAAGGCTGTCCCAGCTGTGGGCCTGTATATGCACATATTAGAGAATAAATTTTCAAAAACCCTCTGTTGGGCTCACCTATATTGTTATAAGGGCCTTCTGTGCAAAATTGGTAGCTTTAACACCCACCAGTTCGCGACTTGTGTTGTCTGTCAGTCAGTGTGGTTTAATTAAGTAGATGTAAATTATTTTCTCATTTATACTAAAAAGTGAAATGATGAAAGTGACAGTGATTTATTTTTCAACGGTATAACTGATTATATCACATACATATTACAGCATTTTAAGTTAATTAAGAATAATTGAAGCAGTATTTTAGATCTATTAAAACAGAATGGGTCATGTAAAAGAGTTTAAAATTAAACTATTTAAATTTCTGTTGGAAAAATGCTTTTATTCAGTAGAAGAGTTCATGAAATTTCGATCTGCACCTAATCTGACATAGTTTCGATTATAATATATTATTGATTTTAATTATAATTTTAATATCATTGAGTGACATAAATTTAATTTTAAGAACGTTACTACAATTTATTGACATGTTATCTTATTATTGTAATTATTAGTTGACATACATAATTAAGTATTGTTCAGTTGTTTTAACATTAATAATAAAATATTGTATGCCTAATTTACGGTAAATTGTGTTTGATCCGCGGAATAAGACCATAAGACCTGGAATTGTAATACCACAATTTATGCAATAAATACTTTGACTTTGACTTGACATGTTAAAGGTTTGTTGTCTGATAGATTCCAGCGAATTTAATACGGAAAATTTGTTATTTACTTTTTATAACAAAGTTAAGCATATACAGGAAAGAACCTGTTGGAACTCTGTACTCTCTGCCTACCCCGTAAGGGATCTGACGTGATGATATATATTAAGTCCTGAACTTTAGTAAAACACCAACTCAATGTAAATCATGTATTTTGCTAGGTAGCCATTGTACAAAAGTGCGTATGTCATTATCTTATTTTCCTACCCACTTAATCCACATTATTAATTAACAAAGTAGAAAAGTACCCTATTCTAATTCACATAAATCCATGTAAACAAATCAACAATATAACAATATAGATAGAGATATATAGATAAAGCATATACAAGGTGTATCGTAAATAACGCAAGACCTCAGGCGACCCGATTAGATAATTGCTTCACAACATCAATACAAATTTGCAAATTTAAAACTTTTTTACCTTTTTTATGTTCTATACCCAAATTAACAACGAAATTTGTATGTGTGCGTATTCAGAAATGCGTTTTAGAAATGCATTTGAAATCTCCGTATTGCTTTGAATCAAGAATAAGTTTAGTTTGTTATTGCACACAGGAGGCGCTCGTAGCGCTGTGCGACCGCGGTGTTCTTACCGATTACTAAGGTTAAGCAGCGTTCGACTCGGTTGGCCCGAGATGGGTGACCGTTTGTGGCATTTTCATATTCGAGCGTCTCTGTGCTTCGGAAGGCACGTTAAGCCGTTGGCCCCGGCTACCACTTAATGTGGTAGTCGTTAAGCCGAGTTGGAAGCCTTAAAGGCGGCTTGATAAGTTCCAACAGCAGGTGGCCACAAACCTGCCTCCACCAATCCGCACTTGGTCCGCGTGGTGGAGTATGACCTAATCTCTATCACCTCGATTAGTGAGAGAAGGCCTTTGTCCAGCAGTGGGCAATATAGGCTGATATTATTATTGCACACTGAAGGCACCCAGCATTTTCTGTAATTTCTTTTTTTAAGGTCCTTAAAAGATAGTTGGAATCAATTCAGTTACCGATTCAGAACAAACTACTTTCTGGTCGTGCGTTAACTATGTTACACCTTGTATAAGTAAATAGCTTATTTAAATTTCCCTACTTTTGTATTATCTATCTATATATTAATACGTGAAGGAAAAACTTTGTACACCTTTTTACGAAAATTGCGCGGACGGAGGAGTATGAAATTTCCCACATTTACAGTTTATATAGAGAAGGAGTGCAGAATGCATATATTTTTTTTAAATTATGCATAAAACATACATTAAATCAATGAAAAAAAAAAACATTACACACACTACCATGTATTTGACACAATACACTTCAAATTATTTGTCTAGTCTTATAGACATAACCAGCAAACGATGAAAGAGTTTTTACAAAAAAACTTTTCTTCATCGCATGGTTTTTTGTTACAATAAAATAAAATAAAAAAAAGGTATTCTATTTATCTATATCATCACGCCAGATCCCTTGCGGGGTGGGCAAAGAGTACAGAGTTCCAAAAGGTATTCTTGAATTTAATCATGTTTTGTTTTTTTTTATTTATTTAAATTTCATATAATTTGTTTGAAGAAAAAAGGCAAATTAACAGTGTACCCTTGGCGAAATCTGTGATTATAGAAGTATAGTCTTTGACAATAGAACCTTAATAATGTTCAAACTAATAATTTAAATTAATTATGGTCGAATTTCGATCAATGAGCGACCACTAGTTTATATTATCCTGTATACTTAAATTTTGTTGCAGGTTCCAAGCCAAGACAAAGCCCTAGGACACCCTGAGATTCAAACCCTGTTATTGATAATACTGTTATAATCTACTAGCAACCTTCGGCATCGCACGGGTGAATTATACACAGAAACCTTCCTCTTGAAACA
The DNA here is from genome assembly GCA_905147815.2 of Phalera bucephala. Classification (NCBI taxonomy): domain Eukaryota; kingdom Metazoa; phylum Arthropoda; class Insecta; order Lepidoptera; family Notodontidae; genus Phalera; species Phalera bucephala. The sequence continues at coordinate 2,535,221 of LR990620.1, read as the reverse complement.
GTCTGTCCATTAGTGAAAACCGTACGAAAATCCGTTAGGTACTTATCAAGTTTATCGGGTTCACACAGACAGACGTGGCGAGGGGACTCGGTACAATAATATGTAGTGATATGTAGTGATGGAGGCCATTGTAGATTCTGGCTTACAGGAGTAATAGTCTTGGGAATGTGTGGCGGGCTAAAGTCCAGAAAAATATTACATAAATAAAAGCAGCTATACAAAGCACAGTATCATTTATGAAGGATTCATTGTGGATCCCGGCATCTGGAAAATTGGTGAGAATGTTTGGAATACAGTAAAAGCAACTTACGCCGTGTTATCAGTGGCATTAGCAGGGTCTGTGGGCGGCTGCACTATGATACACTCAGTGGTGTCGTACATGTGATGCAGGCCGTGGTTCAGCAACTTCAAACCCGTGAACAGCACAGCAACCAGCGCACAATATATCAACCAACCGAGACTCGCTGGTGGGAAGTACTGTGGATAGATAATCATTGATTTGTAAAGGGCAACAAAAAGCATTTACAAATGATAACATTTATACAAGGTGTAACATAATAAACGCAAGACCTGAAATTAGTTTGTTCTAAATCGGTAACTAAATTCATTGCAACTATTTAAATATATTTTTATCAAAATTTGCAAAAATTGCTGTCAATCCTTCAGTGCGCTATACACACTATACAAACTAAATTTGTTATTGATTCAAAGCAATATGGAGATTTCAAATGCATTTCTAAAATGTATTTCTCATACACGTACAAGTTTCATTGTTAATTGCACACATACTTGTACAAGTTTCATTGTTAATTGGGGTATAAAAGTGTTTAAAAAAGGGGTAACAAGCTTTAAATTTGCAAATTTGGTTTTACTATTGAATTTGTGAAGCAATTAGCTAATCGGGGTGTCTGGGGTCTTGCGTTAATGACTATACACCTTGTATATGCACAAACAATATGTTTTTTTTTATATCTACCACCAGATCAGAAAATGGGCTCCAGTGAGAAGATCCAAGGAGAAACCCAGCAGCTTCAGTTTTATTTCAATTTGTTTCACTTGACTGGCCTGTCTTTTACAACATAGTATATAATAACTAACTGTTACCCGCGGCTACGTGCTGCGCATGCGGTTATTTTGTAATTTGACATAGGTATAGTAGGGTTTTATCTCCCTTAAGGATGATTGTTCAAAAACGCTGAAACACATAGTCCTTTATTTCTTAGTAGGGTTTTATCTCCCTGAAGGATGATTGTTCAAAAACGCTGAAACACATAGTCCTTTATTTCTTACCAAAATTCTATTTATGATATTTTCATATGCCTAACTATATGACACACAATAATAATAATGGGTTCCCCATACAAACTTTCATCCCTTATTTCACACCCTTGTTTTTTGAGATAAAAAGTAGCATCACTCCTTCTCCATGTATCTTATACGTGTCCATGTATCTTATCTTCTCCATCTACATGCCAAATGTGATCAAAATCTGTTCAGTGGTTTAGGTGTGAAAAGGTAACAGACAAACAGACAGAGTTACTTTCGAATTTATAATATTAGTATGGAGTATAGATTTATTACATACATCAGACTTCCTCTTAAATAGTACCATAAGTCAGAGCAAGTTTCATGGAAAAAATATAGAAAAATACAGAATTTCATATATTTGACCTTTGAGTCTGTCTAAATACTTTATTTATATCATGGTTAACATTTATTGAAGGATTATAATTTTAGCTACTTTATAAGCTCAGTATTCTCTGCCTACCCCGCAAGGATATCCCCTATAGATACTTCATACTATAGATAATTTTAATAAATGGCAATTTAATCCAACTAACATAATAAATATGAAAGTTTGTTATAGACATGTAGACCCCTTGTTCTTTTGCTGCCCTAAAATGCGCTCTTCCCTTTATGACATCATCCCTTATAATATGCCTCGCCCCACTTTCTTAAATGCCTCCTACCCCTTTATATTAAAAGTAAAATAAAATTGTAAATTCCATTATTTTCATACCTTTTTATAGTATTTTATTTGTCCTTGTGTGATTTGAGTTGATAATAATATTGTTTGACTATGTTACAATTTTTGTGGTGTTGTTTTAGATACTTTTTATTGTTCTGCCCCTTCGTACTCCTATAAATCAAGCTGATTTATGATTACATTTCATCATCATCATCATTTCAGCCTATACTTGTCCACTGCTGAACATAGGCCTCCCCAATCGCTTTCCAGCGTAACCGGTCCGATGCCACCTGCATCCAACGATTTCCTGCGATTTTCACAAGATCGTCGGTCCATCTGGCAGGCGGTCGTCCTACGCTGCGCTTGCCAATACGTGGTCTCCACTCTAGAATCTTTCGGCCCCAACGCCCGTCCGATCTTCGCGCTATGTGGCCAGCCCATTGCCACTTCAGCATGCTAATCCTGAGGGCTATGTCGGTGACCTTTGTTCTTCTACGAATCTCCTCATTCCTGATTCGATCACGTAGAGAAACGCCGAGCATAGCTCTTTCCATAGCTCGCTGAGCAACCTTGAGCTTTTTTATGAGACCTGATTAACTACCTTCGTTTGTTGGTGTATCTATATACATTGGCGAAATTGTGGCCACCTCCCCACAAAGGCCATAAGACAAGAATTGAGCAAAAAACATGTGATTGGTGAAATTCTTCAACATAACATCAATATAGAGAAGTGTATAGTATATTCAGAATATAATATTATTTCCATTACCAAGAAATCACTGTCCCTATTTTTTGAATTCATAAAAATAACTCAATCTCGGTTTGTGAGAGAACGCCCAGGAGTGTGGCAGTTTAGGCTGATATTATAGTATATATTTTATTTTTCTTTTTTTATTGTGATTACATTTTCGCGATCAGTCCCAGAAGTATAAGCGAAAGGGTAGTTGGCTGTTGGCGTGGCGAGTGTGCACTCCATCGAGGGCACTACTCATGTTATCAAGCAGCTACATTCTTTCCTGTAGCTTTAATATGTCGTGCCTTTTAGGCGTTTAGGATAGTTATGGGATATAAGTTGCGCTGCTAGCTCGTTTGGGTGCTTAGCTAAGCGAGGGTGGTAATTTTTGGACAAAGCCCTAATTTCTTTCTTGACTGTTGTCATGTTTAGGTTTTCGTGGATTTCATTATTAGTTACAAACCATGGCACGTTGGATATTGTACGTAAGATTACACTTTGCATTCTTTGGATTATGGCGATATTAGAGTCACTAGCGCTACCCGATAACTGCACGCCGTACATCCATATTGGTTTGAGTAGGATGTTTTACCTTAGGAGTTTGTTGTCCACTTTTAATTTACTATTGCGTCCTAGTAGCTATAGCAAGAATTTGTATTTCATATTGAGTTCTTCTCTTTTACCTTTCACATGATTCTTCCATGTAAATCAGTGGTCAAGGTGCATACAGAGATATTTTACCGTAACACTGTGGGGTAAAGTATTGTCTCCAAGCTTTACGGGTGGACAATCACCTTTTCGTAGGGTGAATTTTACTTGGACCGAGTTAGTAGCGCTCGATTTAATTCTCCATCTATTCAGCCAGGAATTTATCGCGTGTTATGTTCTCTGTAGTAGATTTGATGCTTGCTTGCAGCGAAGGTCGCCGTTGTGATCCCCGCCACTAAAGGTGAGTCTGCAGTAAATATTTAGTACAGCACTGGCCCTAATACTGACCCTTGTGGTAGACCTGCTTTGATTTCAAAGAATTTGGATGTTTCTCCTGCTTCTTTGACTTGGAATATTCTTCCCAGCAAGTAAGACTGCATCAGCAAGTAAGACTGCATCAGCAAGTAAGACTGCATCAGCATGTAATAGGTATGTGAAAGGCTAATCTTAATTTTCCATAATAGGCCTTTATGCCAATCTTTCTCGAATGCTCGTTGAATGTCAAGAAAAACAGAAGAACAGTACTCTTTCCAAGGCTTCTCTGATTTTGTTAGTCGCTCAGTGGACCTGTTCAACTGTTGAGTGGCACTGTCTGAAGCTTAATTGGTGGTCTGGTTTTATGTTGTCTTTGATGAGATGTGGCTGTATTATTTTCAGTATTATTTTTTCAAAGATCTTGGACCGATTTTATGTGTATTAATATTTTTTATATATAAATTCATATTTTCATTACAATTCATAGCCCCACACTAGGAATTATTCCTGTGTTGTGGATGCGTTTTTACAAACATGATATTCACAACGCAAACACCCAGACTGAAACCAATATTTGTCCTGTACGGAAATCGAACCGGCGACTTCTCGATCCAGTGGGCGGAGTGGCTCAAGCTCTTAACCACTGGGCTAAGCTATCTCATGGTTTTCAAATTGTATGAGTATGGAATTTCTAACAAATTAAAATAATGTTAATATTCTCTCAACACCATGAAACCTACTAAAGGAATTACTCGAGGGTAATTTTGTTTTTAAAAAAATAAATACATAATTCTATATGATTTAAAAACCATTACATTTGGCAGAGCATATATTTGGCTATTTTGATTGATATCACTTTTAAGAACAGGTCAATTAGGTCAGGAACAGGTATTCAATAGATATACTACACCAATAAGTGAGATATATAGTATATGTTAAATAACATCTTCCATAAACATTACAATGTTGTAATAACAATAAAATGTTTTTTTACATGTTTAGTTTGCTTTATAATTCAAAACTTAATGCATGTGAGATATTGTTTATGGAAGATTTTATATGACACAAATTGTAAGTGTAATAACTTTTATTTCACTTATTTTAGTTAAAAATAAATATAATGCACCTAATACACATAACTTTAAGTCCATTATATTTATTTTTAATTTCCATTATAACATTACTCATACTTAAGTAACAGGAAACCATAGTGCCTATGACTAATTTCCATTGAACATATTCCAGCAACATGTGTAAAAAAATATGACAAGCTCAGTGACAAATAGCTGCATGTAATTGCGACTTTATTTTTAGTTCATTAAGCAATCTAATTTCAAAATCGAAACACTTGATTTCTCTTGTTGATGGTTTTATTTTATTTAGGTATGCCATTTTTGAATTCATCCACTGAATTATTATTTATTACTTATGGATTTGTTCCTGTGTTGGTGCGTTTACAAACATGAAATTTCACATATGCAAATATCCACACCGAAACAAATAATTATGGGTCATACAAAGATTTGTCCCATGCGGGTATCAAACCAGCGACCATTCGACGCAGTGGGCAGAGCAGCTTAAACTCTTATCCACTGCGCCAAATCGTCCACCGAAAAAATGTAGTGGTAATTTGATAGTAGAGTTTTCTGCTTTGTAATAACAAAAAAGAACATTTGAATTATAAGTTTCTGCCTGCGACTTTGTCTACATTGACTTTGGAGAGGAACTTTACATATTCCAGGATAAAAAGTATCCTATGTGTTAATCCAGATAATAATCTGTGTGCCAATTTTATCCAAATTCGTTCAGCCGTTTTTTCGTGGTTGAGTAACAAACATCCAAACATACAAACTTTCACATTTATAATATTAGTAGGATTTAAATGTTAAAAACAAATGTTTGGTGTAGTTCAATAAAAAAGCACTTATTTTTCGTATATTATGACCACTGAAAAACTGTGCTGTAATACAATCTCTTAGTGGTATATAGATCAGTGTATTTAAACCGTTTTATATGGCGCGACCCCATTAATATGATGAAATTTTCGCGACCCCCTAATCTGTTTGTAACCTACATTTTATTATGTCAAAAATATCAAATCCCCACAATTTTTTTATCAGGTATCGCCTAAATACGTCATTAAGTAGTAGTAGTAGTATAACAGACATATTTTTACATCAATTACATAGCATTTAGCAAAAAGGTTCCAAGATGGGAGAAATTAATGAATAAATGAAAAACATGTGCACCCTTTACATTAACGTGAATGACAATAATGACAAATATGTATTTTTTTATTCTTATTGACTTGTGTTAACCTACAAAATATGCCCTTTAATTAACTTTTTGTTACAAAAAATATATTTCTTAAACTTTCTTGTTTTTCTTTTTGACTGACGCTTCGTGTCCCCCACGACCCCTTAATGAGGCTTAATGACACCCTGGGGGGTCGCGACCTACACAGATATAGATTTAGCGCAGCGGTTAAGAGCTTGAGCTGCTCCGCCCACTATGTCTAATAGTCGCGGGTTCGATTCCCGCATGGGACAAATCTTTGTGTGATCTACAATTATTTGTTCTGCTCTGGGTATTTGTGTTTGTGAATTTTCATGTTCGTAAACGCACCCACGACACAGGAATAAATCTTAGTGTGTGGCTAAGTTTTTGTAAAAAAAAAAAGATTATAAGGTACACCTTTCTATCAAAAATTAGATTACTCTTTATCTTCCTTTATATATTATATAATAATATATTAATAATAATAGCGTTTAAAAAACGCTATAATTATCTATCTATCTATCTATATCATCACGCCAGCTCCCTCGCGGGGTAGGCAGAGAGTACAGAGTTCCAACAGGTTCTTTCCTTACATACCTCTCTGGCTTCCTCCACTCTCATAGTTCGTCTCATACACACTCGCCGGTTACGGAGACTCTTGACTTGCCCTTCAGATAAGACACGGTCTATTTGGTCATGGTAAGATAGTCTAGGTCTTCCCCGGCACCTACATCCTTCCACTTTCGCATTGTATATCTGTTTTGTCATTCGCTATTATTATAATAATAATAATAGCGTTTTTTCAGACTTTTTCCAATTTTTAAAGTATTAAATGTTGCCAAACGTCTGTGTGACCTTTGGCAAAGGCCTCCTCAAAATCCTTCCATTCTTGCCTGTACTGTGCCAACCTGATCCACTCCTTCCCTACTGTGCTAGTAAAGTCATCCTCCCATCTTTGGAATTGTCTCCCTTTAATTCTTTTATTTCCTCTTGCTTACCAGGTAGTAATAGCCTTACTCCATTTTTCTTTTCCTCTCTTTTACTTTTGTTATAGTAAGGATATTTTTATTCCTTGTTTTTTCTATTCTTTTTATGCTTAGCACGCGAGGTTCCACACTTTGTTGGTTCCACATTCCATACTTTGAGCCCATTTGTTTGTTTCTTTTTGTTTAAGACTCCACATTTGGCATTGGCCTTCATATGTCAATACTGGCAAAACACATGTGTTGCATATTTTCAATTTAATTTAAGTTTTGAATTAATTGTTTGTTCTTTATAATTGCTTTAAGACCCCAATACTTCAATGTCTGGCTTCCTAGTTGCATTTCTGTCTCCACTGCGTTCGTCATTACTTTGGTTTTTTGTAAGTTCATCATTCCCAGCCCCACCTGTTTGTTTTGTTTGTCTAAGACTGTGATCATTTCCTGCAGTTCATTGGGAGTTCTGCCAAAAATAACTATATCGTCCGCAAATCTTAAGTGAGTTAACATCTCGCCATTAATAATCAGTCCATAGTTGCTCCAATCTAACTGGCGAAAAACTTCTTCCTTTCTTATATTGAGTTTATTATATTTACGCAAATATTATATATGAAATAAAACTATTTTTCGGATTTTATTGTGGTTAATTTTTAGTTTATAAGTTCCCAACGTTTTAAGAGCTTTACAGCACCCAGAATCACAAGCTGTTGTTAGAAGAAGTTTGAAGATACACCGGTTTTTTTTTTTTTAGTTTTTATGTTTTGTTTGTTGGATGTCAAATGCCTCAGTCTCCTCCATGATCATGGTTTTACAACAACCATAAAAACATACTATAAAATAATCTTAAAAATAATTAAGATTCATATCTTCTTTTCTTTTAAAATACATTCTACATCATGAAATCTACATCATGGCAAATCTTACTGAAGAGTGAATTTTAAGCACAGATCATTAAACTAATGCAATGAACACACTGTCCCTACCTATTTAAAATTGTACTTTTGCAAGGTTATGAAAAACTGTGCATATTATTCCAATTTATAAATCTGGTGAAAAGGATCAGTGTACAGTGTAATTACAGATCGATAAGTATTCTGCCTGTGTTAGCAAAGTTATTTGAGTCAATCGTTGAGAATGAGTTCTATTCTCCTTTTAAGCCAATTTTATCTATTAGTCAACATAGTTTCATCTCCAATAGGTCAACAACTAGTTACCTACTAGATACAAAAATGATCTTTGTGCTGTATTTGCCAATAGAACACAGGTTGATTCCATATACACCGATTTCTCCATAGCTTTTGACAAGGTCAATCATCACATACTCTGTCAAAAGCTAGAGGAATATGGCATTCGGTATATTATTTGGTAACCTTTTACATTGTATAAAATCATATGTGAATAACAGGAGTCAACTTGTTAGCATAAAAGGACATCTATCTACGCCCATAACAATTAAATCTGGAATACCGCAAGGATCATACCTCTGACCGTTACTTTTCGTGGTGTTTATCAACAACCTAATTGATAAAATCACTTGCTGCTGTTTACTCTATGCTGATGACCTTTAAATTTACTCTACCATCAAAGACATAAAAGACTGTTTCCAAATATAACAAGATCTAAATAAAGTTGCCAATTGTTGAACTTCTAACAAAATGTTTTTAAATATTGAAAAGTGTTTCATTATCTTTTGCAACAATAAAACAACCAATTTTATTTTCTTACTGGAGTAAGAACGAAAGTTGTAAGTACTTAATGAAAAGTACTCACAACGCCAGTCTATTGTTAGGGATCTTGGGGTTTACTTCATGAAAAACTTACATTTTGCCCAACTGCCTTATCACCAAGTCTACCCAGCTTCTTAGTTTTATAGCCTAAATACCAAACTTTTATCTTTCTCTATTTAAAGTTAAGGTTAAAGCTGGTTAGAACTCTATTAGAATATAGCTCAGTGATTTGGTCGCCATATTACGAAGTTCATAGTGAAGGTATCGAAAGGGTGCAAAAAAAGTTTCTAAATATATTTCAAAATCAGAATATTTTTTATTCATGTAAACCATTACAGTATTTATGAATCGTCAGAAAAGTAACAAAGACTCTACCGCCACTTCGGAATGTCATTCCTGTGGAGAAGAAGGGCAAGAAACTCCACGGTTACTCTTTTAAAATAAGAAATTACAAACTTTTTCATCTACATTCTGTTGTGGGGTATGGAAGAACAATGTAGGTTGGTCATCAGGTGAGTCTAAGTTAAAAAAGCGAATAATACTATTTATGAGAATGGCTACATGGTTCCCTCATTTACAAAAAAAAGTACATATTGTGTTAAATTAATAGAAGGAAGAGAGGAAATGTTAACTAACAACAGTTGAATAGGTTGTCATGACTCAAGTGGAGCTGGAATAGCATCTATCCAAGCATTTTTATCTTTTAAGTAATCTTCTATTGAATAATAAGCTTGCTTACAAAGTGTTCGTTTTACACGAGCTTTGAACTTATTTTCACTAAGTTTAGTGACGTCAATGGGAATTTTGTTATAAAATCTAACACAGTGACCCATGAAAGACGTGTGAATTTTTGACAGACGAAACTGCGGTTGGTCTAATTTATTTCTATGTCGTGTGTTATAGCAATGCCTATCACCTAGCTGATTAAAAAGATCTAAATTTTTTCTAGTATACATAAATATATTGACATGGGACCGTCATGATATTAGCTACTTTGAACAGTTCTCTTAAAGAGTCGCGACTACTCAAGTTATAGATGGCCCTAATAGCCCTTTTTTGCAAGATAAAAACAGACTCAATGTCCGCTGCCCTACCCCATAATAATATACCGTAAGACATGACACTATGAAAGTAGCTAAAATAGACTATCCTCGCGGTGTCCACATCACTTAGTTGTCTGATCTTCCTTACGGCATAGGCAGCCGAGCTAAGCCGTTTACCTAAATTCTCAATATGAGGACCCCATTGTAACTTGGAGTCAAGCGTAATCCCTAAAAAAGATGTATCATTGATGAACTCAAGTTTCTCATTGTTCAGTATAATATTATGTACAGTACTTTTTACATTTGGCAAAGAAAACCTTATACATTTAGTTTTCTTGTTATTGAGCACTAAATTGTTGGATGTAAACCAGTTATGTAGTTGAAGAATAGCGTCATTACCTTCGTCAAAGTTATTAACATGTCTACCTACTTTAAAAATCAAAGAGGTATCGTCAGCAAATAGCACTATCTTCGCTCGATTTTTAATTACTTCAGGTAGATCATTTATGTAAACTAAGAATAGGAACGGACCCAGTATCGATCCCTGTGGAACGCCCATTTTAACTAAAGAGCCTAGAGATTTAGTTTGATTTATTTGAACACACTGTTGTCTGTCCTCTAGGTAAGATTTTAAAAGATTAAGTGCTTTACCATGGATACCATAGTGCTCCAATTTAAGCAGCAGTGTTTCATGTTTCACACAATTAAATGCTTTGGAAATATCACAAAAAATGCCAATGGCGTCCTGTGAGTTCTCCCAGGCATCGAAGATATGCTTTATTAGAGTTACACCGGCGTCAGTAGTACAACGCCCTTTGGTAAAACCAAATTGCTGATCGTGCAGGATGTTGTTTGCGTTAAAATGATCTAGCATTTGCATGAGCATTATCTTTCCAACACTTTACTGAGCACTGACAAGACAGACACTGGCCTGTAGTTGTTGGCATCTTTACTATCGCCGGATTTGAACAGTGGTATTACCTTACTAAATTTCATTAAATTCGAGAAGACTCCTTGATCTACGCACATATTAAAAATAACAGCTAAGTGTGGCGCGATTGTATGTATAATGGATTTACACACTTTTACCGACATTCCCCATAAGTCTTCAGTTACTTTTAATTTTAAATCATTAAAGACTTTGATAACAGACCAGGGATTAGTGTAGTCAAACCCGAACTCCACCGGACAAAGAGTAATGTTGCTTTTAACAAAAGAAATTGCAAGGGAAGAAGAGCAATTTATGGATTTTGTTGTCCCTACCGGAATATTAGTGAAAATTTTTTCGAATTCTTGAGCTACGTCACTATCTGCCTGAATGAGCCCACTCGCAGTCTCTAGAGTAAAGTCCACACAGCGGTGCTTAGACCTCCCAGTTTCACTATTAACAACTTTCCAGGTGGCCTTAATTTTGTCATCTGCAGATTTAATTCTTTTACTTATATGTAGCGCTTTTGCTGCCTTACATACTCTTAAACGTTTTAGCATAATTTGCAACATACCTTGCAAAACTTTCACTATTCGTTTGGGATTTTAGGTCATATAATTCATATAGCTTTTCCCTACTTCTACGAAATTTCAGCGGTGGCCCAATCACAGAAGGTGAACTTGGGTTTGATATTTTTCATTTTAATGGGAAAGCTACTAGTAAATTGTACCTGTATAATTGAAAAAAGATCAGCATACAGTTTATGAGGTTTGTTGGCGTTACTCATGTAAATATCTAGTTTATTACTCAAAGCTGTATTAAATGTATGCAATGTTGCAGGTGTTATATTTCTAGATTTAACTTTAACACTTCTCAATGGCGTAATATTAGTGAAAGTGACTGTTTGCCTAGTGTGATCAGATTGTAGATAACTTACTACTGCTTGATCTATATATGCGCAATTACAAAAAATATTGTCAATACATGTAGCAGAAGTTAATGTTATTCGAGTCGGTTCGAGGAAAACATTAATTAACTTAAAAGAATTGAATAAACGTAAGAGTCTGTCACTATACACTGTTTTTTCTAAAATATTTATGTTGAAGTCACCACAAACTACAACAGACTTGTTACTCATCAAAGTTTTATTCAGCACATCTTCCATTACAGATTCAAATGTAGTAAAATTTTGACTGTTTGGGGGTCTGTACACACACAATAATATGCTTATCCAGCTCAACACAAGAAATTTCAACGTACGGTTCAACTGAAAACTCAACTATATCCCTACGTTCTCTCGACTTGATATTTTTTTTTTAACCAAAATTAATGTACCTCCATGAAGCTTGCATTTACGAGTATAGTAACTCAAGACGGAATAATTTATTAATAATTCATACGGTTTAAACCAATGTTCACAAATACAAACATCATATTTAGTTTTTTCCAAAAATAACTCCTTCTCTAATGATTTTGAAGAAAATCCTGGTATATTCTGATGGAAAAGTTTCAAAGTCCGGCCTTTCTTCCCTTTTATTATCCTATAGATTACACTTAGATCGAGAATACAGGTCATAAAGTTGCAAATGATGTAAATTTCAAATGACCTCTCTCTCATCTCAACACAAGTACTTATATACTTATACAAAATTATACACTCACAAATTGATTGCCCCGATTTGCTATCTGTCCTTAACTTTAATACACATTATAGATCTAATAAACCATCCCCTAGAATATTTTCAATTCAAGTTTATAAAAACAATACCTCCTTTTACAATCCTTTAATTAGAATGTGTTGACTGTATAATGATATCATATCTAAGAATCCCGCTATTGATTCGTTTAAAAGTAGTCTTAGGAATTTTAAAACTGAAATTCAAACTATTCCCTGTTCCAACAGATCTGGCTTAGTATAGCACTCATCTTTTATCTTTCATTAGCTATTTTATTATTTTTTTAGTTTATATTATGTACTAAAATACTCACACGTTAGATTTAAGCAGGCAACCCTGTAACTAAAGACTAACACAACTAACCCTTTTATTTGGATCTCTCTGTGCACACATAGAGAGAGCTACAATCTAGTTTTATCTTTTAAGATGTATATGTTTACCATCTATAACTGTAACTTGTTTTGTGAAAAAATAAATAAACATGGCTCTCTGCTAACCACACAAGGAATCTGGCATGATAATATAGATAGATAGTAATTGGTAGATTTGTATATTTTGTTACTAATATATTTAAGACTGCCTTGTTAGTCTAGTGGTGAATAATGTGCTTTGAGATTGAAGAGGTCATGGGTTTAAATCCTGGGGTTAGATAAATATAGCTTTTCTAATGAAAACTTCCCAGTATCAATCTGGAGTCTAGAATTGTGACCAGTATATGGCAATAGGATCACCCTCCATTACATGGGAACAATAGCCGGCGAAAAGTGGGTGTACACAGTACACCTCTGCCAACCGGGTTTGGGTAATATAGGTGTGACGGTGTGTAATTTATTTAAATAAGTCAACTTTACAGTTTTGTACAATGCAATATTTTATAATACAAATAAACCCAGTGCTGACATTTTTGATACTTCAATTAAGGGCTAATCTTTCAATCATCAGAGCTAATACATAAAATTAAAACAGAACTATATTTTAGGCATACATAAATGGAATTTTTAATTGTGTATGTATTTACATAAATTGATTTTATCTATTAGCTTTTATCCAATGAATGGAATATCAGCTCTAAGTAGAATGGATTATCACTAACACAATTTATAAGGCTTCAAAAGGGCAATGACCATAATGACTCAAGCCACATTGAGGGCTAACAATGTTTTGAAGCACTGTGACCTGAATTTGATTTACTCTCCAAAAAAACCTTACTACACTAAATCTATGAATATAATCTTATACTAAGACTCACCAAGTATATAGAAAACGGCAAACATAGCAGGAACAACCAAACATATAAATGCACTGTGTTACAAAATAAATTTTGATGTGGGTCGTAAAACCAACCGCCAGTTAACGAAGCCCAGACACCTTGGCGCAATATCTCTAGTGTCTGCGAACCCATTTTCCACTTTATGTCCACATTTCCGCGATTAATTCACCTTCCACACCCGCACACACCGATTTAGTATCACAAAATCATTTTTCACTACTGCAAATTTGCTAACACTGCCATTTTGAATGATCGTGTGCACACGATTATAGACTTTATAGACATCAATGGTTTGGTAAGTATATGCCTCATAATGCACGAAACACGGATCCTAAATTTATTTTACATGTGTATACAACATTAGTGTTATCTTATATTAGGTACAAATTGAACAAATGAACTTATTTAAAAATAATTTCTGACAAAATTATCGAAACAACACTTCAGAAACACTTCGGGACTATTTATTTGACATTTACATAAGCTGAGTTACCATGTTCATGTATTAGTGATGTGGCTACATATTTATTAATGATAGAAAACCGTCTAATGTCACTCACAGATCATATGTTGCAATGTGTAATTATTATCTGTCGTGTTTTTTTTTTCTTGCTGTCATTTAATTCAATATTTATTTACGTCTGCTTGCCCGTAGTGTGTAGCCGTGATTTTTTTTATTTTTAATTAAACTTCCAAAGGAGACTGGTGTGTGCTATAATTATAACGCGGGCCGTGTTTTTATGTTAAAATGAGTGACATTGAGAAACTTTTAAAACAAGCCGCCATGCAAATTGGGGCTGGTGGAAGTGCAGGATTTGTAGAAGTCTGTATCATGCATCCCCTCGATCTTGTGAAGACTAGACTACAGCTGCAGGCCACAAAAAGTACATTACAGAGCTCTGATCCTCACCACTACTCAGGAATTGCGGATTGTATGAAGAAAATGTACCGATATGAAGGGTTCACGTCATTTTGGAAGGGTATTCTGCCTCCTATTTTAGCTGAGACCCCAAAACGGGCAGTTAAATTTGCTACATTTGAGCAGTACAAAAAGCTATTTATGTTTGGTTCCAGCACACCTACACCTTTAGTAAGATTATTGTTTTGCTATACTTTTTGATTTTATCCTATATATCTTTATCATCACCCCAGATCTATTGCGGGGTAGGCAGAGTACAGAGTTCCAACAGGTTATTTCCTTACCTACCTCTGTGGCTTCTTCCTCTCTTATAGTCAATTTTTTTAAATGATGAAGTCTAGTTTTTTTTCTAAGTATAGATATCAATCTCTGGTTATTAAATATTTTAAAGATTAATAAAAGTTACTATGAGCATTTATATTATCTTAGTAACATAAACAGGGGTGTCTATAACTTTAGTGAATAAACTGGAATTATTCCATTGCAAAAATAGTGGAAAGTAATATAACTTTTTGATTTGTCATAAAAACAATGTATGATGAATAATAAACATTGATGAATAATCACATTTGTAACAATGTGGTTTGTTATGAGTATTAATGTACCTAAATCAGTTTTAATTAATTATCTATCTATCTATAACCTCACGCCAGATCCCTTGCGGGGTAGGCAGAGAGTACAGAGTTCCAACAGGTTCTTTCCTTATATACCTCTCTGGCTTCCTCGACTCTCATAGTTCGTCTCATACACGCTCGCCGCTTACGGAGACTCTTGACTTTTCCATCAGATAAGACTCGGTTAATTAATTAATTATTTTATTTAATTAATTATTGGTTTTTTATTTATGATTATGAGTTATTGGCCTTATAATAAAAACGATGTGAAAATGTCTGATATTGACTACTTTTATACACATACTGGTGGTACCTCGTTGGTCTAGTGGCAAAGCGCATCGCTTGGTGATCACGAGCTCCTGGGTTCAAATCCTAGTCCCATTACATCGGACCTAACATCTTCAGCGAAATTTGGGTGTACACAGTACATCTCTGCCACCCCCACTTGGGGAATGTAGGTGTGACAGTGTGTTTAAACACATACCATACAAATTTTTAAGTAAGTAGGTACATGCCTTAATATTACACATTTAGACGATTTGGCACAGTGGTTAAGAGCTTAAGCCGCTCCACCCACTGGGTCGAATAGTCGTGGGTTTGATTCCCGCACGGGACAAATCTGTGTGACCCACAATTATTTCTGTCGGTCTAGGTATTAGTGTATGTGAATTTTCATGTTTTTAGACATTTCCACAATACAGGAATAAATTCTAGTGTGGGGCTACATTTAAAAAAAAAACTAAATATATAATATATTTTATTATAGTGTATTTTTGAAATTAAAATATGCAAAAAACATCATTTAATAAGTAGTAACATGTTTTTGTTGTGCTAATTTAAACTCAGTTACAAACAGTGAAAAATTTCAAACTATAAATTAGCTCTGCCTGCCTGGACTGCCTTGTTGGTCTAGTGGCAAAGCGCATCGCTTTGTGATCATGAGGTCCTGGGTTCAAATCCTAAGTCAGACAAGTGTAGTTTTTCTAACGAAAATTTCCCAGTACGAGTCCGGAGTCTGGACTTGTGCCTGGTGTATGGCAATAGGCTCGCCCCCTATTACATGGGACCTAACATCGTCGGCGTAACGTGGGTGTACTCAGTACACCTCTGCCACCCCCGCATGGGAAATATAGGCATGACAGTGTTTAATTAGTTGCGTAATTGTTTTAATCTACTAACATCTGAATGGTGAATATATGTGTGGTTTAGGTATCTAGGTATATGTGTAAGATAAATTTTGTACAACCAAGATACTATGTATCAGATATAACTGTATTGCTTTTATCACCTCCTTATCAGTCATATTGTGTTTGTATATATCCTTGTCTTGACAGTGATAACATGATCACTACTTAAAATTATAATTTATTATGGAGAAGATTAAACATAGAGATAAATTAATTTGTTTTTTTTTGGTCCACAACATGTGTGTTATTATATAATTACTATACTATCTTATCTTGTTGGCTTTCTGGACGTAGAAGACCTCAAGCGCACTTCGACCCAATGGGATTCTTTTGTGCTGTGATATTGTCATATAGTTTATACCATATTGATAATCATTATAAAACACACTATCACGCCAGGCGGGGTGGCTGTGGTGTACTGCATACACAAGTTTTCGCCGACGATGCTAGGTCCCATGTCATAGGGGACGAGCCTATTGCCATATACCGATAACTTCAAACTCCTAATACTTGGAATTATTTGATAGAAAAATTGCATCTGTCTGACCTAGGATTTCAATCCAGAACCTCGTGATCGCAATACGCGTTATTCGCCACTAGACCAATGAGGCCATTATAATCATAGTATTTGTCAAAATAATTGTAAAACAAATACAAAATTCGCTCTTGGTATAGCTAAAATTTATTTCATTTATTATTAACTGGAGATTCCCCTTGGCTCTGCACTGGTAGCATAGATTATAGTGTTAGTTCTGCCGATTTGCATAAAATATTCATAATTCACATTGAAGGTTTACCTAGTATATATATATAATTATTCTAGGTAATGTGAATTATGTGAACTCATCTATTTATTGGTGAAAACCAAATGAAAATTCATTTAGCAGATAGCTACTGTGATTAACGTGCAGATAATTTCCACAGCAACAGCATGTGGCAACTTTAATATATATACAGGTTGTTGTTTTGTATCCTCGTAGAATTCTTTACATTTTCTTTTCTTTTTTTCTTAAAGACGTTGCCCCACACTATGATTAATTTCTGTGTCGTGGGTGCGTTTACAAACATGAAAATTCACATACACAAATACAAATACCCAGACCGGAACAAATAATTGTGGATCATACAAAGATTTGTCCCGTGCGGGAATCGAACCCACGACTATTAGACACAGTGGGTGGGGCGGGCTAAGCCCTTAACCACTGCGCTAAATAATCCGTCGATTATTAATTGCCGGGGGTGTAATTTGCCGGGGTGTATTGGATACTTAACATAAATTCATTTCGGATACTGATACCCCACGCTGGATCAGATATCTCGCCGGCGAGGTCGAAGAACCCCTTTTCCGCCGGCCGGTGCACCACGGCGAGACACTTAGTATATGCCCTCCTCCATAGCGACAGCCCAAGCCGAGGCGATTCCTCCTTGAAGTGCCCTTGAGCTAGTTGTCCCCTTGCCCTTCTGGCTAGAGCATAGTGGTTGCACACTCGCCCTTTTGTTCAATGAAGATGTAAAGGCCTCGCGACCAACAGCGTAGATCATTCACACAGACACAAAAAAACATGACGGCATTTTTTTTATATATATTATTATTAAATTTAAAAAGCTTGTCCAGTTGCCCCATGTGTGTGGTAACCAGCACACGCAGTCGGGCCAAAGAAATTATACATTAACATCTACATATCTATTATCTACCATGTGGTAGGGTATTTTTGGTTTCAACTAAGGTTATTATGATTTACTGTCCAATGATATTGGTAAATATATTGACTAAAAAACTTAAGTATTCCACCTATTATGTATAGCATCAATTCCGCGAGAATGCAAAACAACACTCTGTATAGTGTAGATGACACTGTAACTATTTTATTATTAAACTGGCAAAGTTTACACCACACTTTGAATATATCTTTCGTTAGGGAAAGTTTTTCGTCACTAATTCCATAGACCAAACACCGACTTCACAAACCCAACATCAATGAATAATGATGTCCATTTTTTTTGCAGACTTTCTCCTTAGCTGGCCTTGGAGCTGGTGTCACAGAGGCAATATTAGTCAACCCATTTGAAGTAGTGAAGGTCACATTGCAATCCAATAAAGCATTAGCTGCCCAGGTACCAAGTACATGGTCTGTCACGAGGCAGATTGTTAGAGAGAATGGATTGGGTTTCAGAGGCCTGAATAAAGGCCTTACCGCAACTATAGCGAGAAATGGCATTTTCAATATGGTTTATTTCGGGTTTTATCATAGCGTGAAAGGATACGTGCCAGAATATGAGGTGTGTAAAAATCATACGTTGACCGAATGGAATATTGACTCAACTGGCAAGTAAGAATAAGAGAAATCAATCTTTTTGGCACTTGAAATAGAGTGTATATTTAAATGATCAAGTTTTTAAGTTGTGTCAATATTACATTCGGTTAGTGAATGATCATTATATAAACTTATGTAGTTACATAATGTTCTCGTCCCTCCCGTTTCCCCAAAGAGATGTATAAAGGTACACATAGTAACACCCGCTTTCACCAAGGTATTTTTGGTTTCAAAGTGGACAGGAGGCGATCCTGTCGTTAATCAGGCTAGATGTAGATACTCCAGAATATTGAAGTTACGTCACGAGAATTACCGTTTCGAGAGGTACGATCCGAGATTCGGTCCTTCGATCTTATAAATACAAGGCATTCTTTGTCCCACAGCTATTTTAACTTGTATTTTTAAATAGCAAGAACTAAACGAAAATATCACTAAGTGGTCTGTTATCTGAATATTGTGGGTCGTTCTACTAATCTGAATATTTCATTACTTTAGGTAAAATTAGTTTTACAATAATTTAGAAAAATCAACGAAATCAACAACAGGCTGGTAGAGACTGTTCATACGGTCGGGTCCAAGTATTTTAAGACCCACCGTAAAAATAGGCTTAAAAAACTATCTGACTACACCCGAAACCTCATGGCTGAGCGACGTTCCATGACGCTCCAAACCTCCGATGATGCTAAGTCCTATAGGCAGCTTAATGGACAGATATTGAAGTCCTTGCGACACGACTTACGGTCCTTCAATGCAAGGCGTATTGAGGAGACCATAGAGCAGAACAAGGGCTCTAAAGTGTTCGCAAGAGACGCGTCTATTGGGCAGAGCCAGTTGACGAAGCTGAAGACGGAGGACGGAAACGTAACGTTAAATAGGTCAGAGGTGCTCAGGGAGATAGGTTCTATGGACAGTTATATACCTCAGTAGCTAAACCTGTTATTGACTTGGTAAAAGACCCAAGAGCCAAGCTAACCCGACACTGCACTGAAGATATCCCGGACATCAGCCTGTGCGAAATTAGGATGGCTCTCAAACAACTAAAAAACAACAAAGCGCCGGGTGAAGACGGAATTACTGCAGAACTTCTGAAGGCGGGCGGATCGCCGGTACTTAAAGTCCTTCAGAGGCTATTTAATTCCGTCTTGCTTGAAGGGAAAACGCCGGAAGCATGGAACAGGGGTGTGGTGGTGCTGTTTTTCAAGAAAGGTGATAATTCTTTATTGAAGAACTATAGGCCCATCACACTGCTGAGCCATGTTTATAAGTTGTTTTCGAGAGTCATTACGAATCGTCTCGAACGAAGGCTTGATGACTTCCAGCCTCCCGAACAAGCCGGTTTCCGGAAAGGTTTTAGTACCATAGACCACATACATACGCTGCGGCAGGTTATACAGAAGACTGAGGAGTATAATCGGCCACTATGCTTGGCGTTTGTGGACTATGAGAAAGCCTTTGATTCGATCGAGACTTAGGCGGTTCTTAGATCTCTCCAGCGATGCCGCATTGACTATAGGTACATCGAAGTGTTGAAGTGCTTGTATAATAACGCCACCATGTCAGTCCGAGTACAGGGGCAGTGCACGAAGGTGATCCCCATAAAAAGAGGAGTAAGACAGGGAGACGTCATTTCTCCGAAACTGTTTACGGCCACCTTAGAGGACGCCTTCAAGCTCTTGGAATGGCAAAGACATGGCATCAACATCAATGGCGAATACATCACTCACCTTCGATTTGCCGACGACATTGTGGTCATGGCGGAGTCGCTGGAAGATCTAGGACGAATGCTCGGTGACCTCAATAGAGTATCCCAACAAGTGGGTCTTAAAATGAATATGGACAAAACAAAAATAATGTTTAATGTCCATGTCGTACCCACCGCACTCACCGTTGGGAACTCTACTCTTGAAGTTGTCGACGAATACATTTACCTGGGACAGGCAGTCCGGTTAGGTAGGTCCAACTTTGAGAGAGAGGTCAATCGACGAATCCAACTCGGCTGGGCAGCGTTCGGGAAACTGCGCAACATCTTCTCATCCAAAATACCTCAGTGCCTAAAGACTAAAGTTTTTAGTCAATGTGTGTTACCAGTGATGACATATGGATCAGAGACGTGGTCTCTTACAATAGGTCTCATAAAAAAGCTCAAAGTGGCTCAGCGAGCTATGGAAAGAGCTATGCTCGGCGTTTCTCTACGTGATCGAATCAGGAATGAGGAGATTCGTAGAAGAACCAAGGTCACCGACATAGCCCTCAGGATTAGCATGCTGAAGTGGCAATGGGCTGGCCACATAGCGCGAAGATCGGACGGGCGTTGGGGCAGAAAGATTCTAGAGTGGAGACCACGTATTGGCAAGCGCAGCGTAGGACGACCGCCTGCCAGATGGACCGACGATCTTGTGAAAATCGCAGGAAATCCTTGGATGCAGGTGGCGTCGGACCGGTTACGCTGGAAAGCGATTGGGGAGGCCTATGTTCAGCAGTGGACAAGTATAGGCTGAAATGATGATGATGATGATGATAATTTAGCAGTTCATTTTACATTATTAGTAGTGTCCGACCGAAGGTCGATTTTTAGTCAAAGCCCAAGCAGATTTATATGTCATCGCCAAAACTTTCAACCGAAGCTAAAGCCGAAGGCTTAATAACCCTAAGAACTTTGGTCCAGATTGGCAAAATTTTTAAAATGTTATGTTGACTGTAATAACTTAACAAGTTGATTAAAATTACCTGCGACTGGCAATATTTAAATTAAAAGTATTAACACTGAAATAATATATAATCGACGTACAATTTAGCGCAGTGGTTTAGAGCTTTAGCCGCTCTGGTCACTGTGTCTAATAGTCGCGGGTTCGATTCCCGCACGGGACAAATTTTATGTATTTTGGCCCAAGTTTCGGTTGAACACTAATTATTAGCTTCATATTATGAGTCTAAATAAATGGTTTTAGTCATGATGAACATTTTTTCAAACAGAGCCGTGGCGGTATTTTTGATAAATAATTCGTTGATAAATAATATTATTATATCACCTGTCAACTAGATATGTATCATTTCTCACCCAGATTATAGGATTACATAAACAGCCTGTTTGAGATAGTTTCAAACATTTACTCATTTTCATGTTTATTTCCCTACTTACTTATACGAGAGTGTACCGGGATTTTTATTACAGAGCTCTTATTCGCTATAGTCAGTTAAACGCGTAACGTGGCGCGTTACGACAACTACCTGAAATTACCGTTGCATGGTATTCCAGTAGCATACAGAATACCATATCACGAAGTTTTTGTATTTATAAAATAATCATAGCCGTCGGGTTTCAATATCTTTTTTTATTTATTTCAGGATCCCGTCTTAGAGTTTATGCGCAAAGTGGCAATAGGTTTTACTTCTGGAGTCCTCGGCTCCTGTGTGAACATTCCGTTCGATGTTGCCAAGAGCCGCATTCAAGGACCACAGCCTATTCCAGGAGTTGTCAAGTACAGTTCTACTACTGGAGCAATTCTCTTGGTGTACAAAGAAGAAGGGTGAGTGACTTTTCCTTTTTCGCGGGGAAAAGATCTAAAGATCTTGGCTGTGGGTAGGACTCTCATACCTTAGCCACAGTCAAGGTTACTGAAAAAAAAACGAAAAAAGGGCCTTAGACCGTTTTCAGAGATGATTGAATTCCTGTAATTGGCTGATTCATGATATTAAATGCTTATATTCCTTAGACTCTACTGCTTTACTCCCGTCTGTCTTGTTGGTCTGGTAACGCGTGGTGCAGCTGGCGAACACTAGTTTCTGGGATCGAATCCTATAAAATATTCCCAGTATGGGATCGGGCCCGATCGTCGTATGGGTCACCCCTAAATACATTGCCTAAATTTGTCTGTACACGATACATTTCTTAAGCACTACCAATTCGGGAAAGTAGATATGACGGTGTCCACTGTAACTCCTCGAGTCCAGGCACCACATGAGAAACTTTTATAACCAATTGCCGTTTTAATTTACAATTACACAAGGGAGACGTTATTCTCCATTTGTCAATTAGGTATTTAACACTGACTGAATAAAAAAGTGACACAATCACAAAAATACGGACAAGAGAAATAGAACGTTATAGTTTCCAAATAAGAGTGCTAACTCTATTGGTCATATTTTTGAGATGTGCCACTCTTTAATTCCACCAGCAGTATATCCAGTAGGGTAAATTAGAAATCAAAAGTTGTCTTTTATTTTCTATCTGCATTCTGTTATTACGATACAAACATCTAAAAATATAAACACACTTTGTGTAAAGTTAACTATTGCGGAGCTCGCTGGCACCGCGCCAATAAAGCTGACAATACACTAATGCACAAAGCAATCTGCTTATTCATTGTAGACACATCATTTGTTTACTGACAGTTTTAGGAAGAGCTATGAAAAATGAAGGCTGCAAAATAATTCCATTCCAAATAGCTTAGCCGTTCGACCATTCTAGCAACAGCTGACCATATTGATATTCTGCTGTCAATGATTTGTTTCTGTCTGGGTGTTGCGAATTTTATCTTTGCAGTCAGGAATATAACATACTTAATTTAGATCCACATCTCTTAAGAAAAAGGTACAAAATATTTGCTAATACAAAATAACTATTATCGGCAATTACATAAAGAAGCCCAAAAGACAAACTAGGCATTCAAGTAGGATAGGGAACAAATCTTGCATCACTTTTTCCAGCAGATAACCAACCATTACGCTCGTTAGTAATGGCATAATTCGGATTTCGCAAGTGTATATTTGACTTATGTATTCAACTCGAATGCATTTCACGCTATCTTCGAATATTTCGCGCTAATATATTTATCTATACTAACCTGGACCGAATCCAAACCACCGTACACTTGGTCAGTCTTATGCATGAAAACAGCCTATATTTTTTAGTCAGAGTTTGGTGGAAAATTAAGTATTTAATTAATAAAATTAGTAAAACCTGGCAAATTATCATGTCAGGCTTTCCACTGTCACACCATCCGTTCCGAAATCTTTCCACCGTCTGTCCTGTCAGGCTGTTCCACAAATTTACTTATTCGAAACCTAATAAATATTACTAAATGTTCCTTAATTTGGTATGTACTTAGGCTTTTTAAAGTTGTACCAATTGGCATAAGTGATCTGAAACAATGGCGAAAACTAGTGTTGAGTTGTGACATTATTAGAATAATGTCCGGTAGACCGGAGGATGTGCTATATGTAGTACTGAGGCCATGATATGTACTTCAGAAACATGCCCAAAACGAATAATAATATCGTCGCAATGTTTCCTTCGCACATAAAACCGTTCAATGCGGTCTTATTATAGAACACGAATAACTAATTAATAGGAATTATGAATGAGCCGACACTTACAACACTGAATGACATTTCCTTAAATAGATCCGCACACGCGGTGCTAACTTGCCCTTTCTATGAATACGATATGAAAATAATTCAGGAAAAACTCTTGTGCAATCGAATTATAACGCCATCGGATTTCTTGGGACTTGAAGATTAAAGTTCAACACAAACATAGTTTTGGAATTCCATTTCTATCATCATCAGCCCGTGTCAGTCCACTGCTGGACGTAGGCCTCTCCACTGAGCTCGATTTTTAGCTCTTCTCCTCCAATCCCTGCCCACTGCCTTACGAATATCATCGCCCCACCTAGCTACAAGGCGCCCTATACTACGTTTGCCGACACGCGGTCTCCACTCAAGAACCAGTCTGCCCCAACGGCCATCGCTTCTGCGACATATGTGACCTGCCCACTGCCATTTGAGCTTGCTAATTCGCTGAGCTATGTCGGTAACCTTGGTTCTCTGACGGATAACTTCGTTCCGGATTCGATACCTAAGAGAAACTTCGAACATAGCTCTCTCCATAGCTCGCTGAGCGACCTTGAACTGGTGGACAAGCCGCACGGTGAGTGGCCACGTTTCGGCTCCGTATGTCATTACACCATTTATATCGTCACGTCAAACCCTTGCGGGATAAGTGAAGCGTGAGTTTCGGAATTCGTTCTTCGGAAATATTATGTATTTCGACATCATTAGTGAAGGTAAAGACTGACTGATCTTACATACGTAGGTTTTAGTCTCGGTCACTCGATTATTACAAAATAAGTGATCGGTAGCAGTTTTATCAGCGGCACATATTTGTACTTCGGAAAGCACGTCAAGTTCTTAATCCTGGTAATCACTTCAATTGGTAGTCATTAAGCCATGTTGGAAGCCATAGGCTGGTGGCTTCACAAGTCCCAATAGCAGGTGACCCCAAACATGCCGCCATCAATCACTCTCAGTAAGATTTTTGAGAGGCCTTCCTTTACCCAGGAGAGAATAGGCTAATTTATATTTTACCTTCCAGCTTCCACTCATTTAACTTTAGCTTTCTTTTTCTTTTCTTTTTTTCTTTTTTTTTTTTTAAAAACGTAGCCCCACACTAGGATTTATTCCTGTGTCGTGGGAGCGTTTACAAACATGAAAATTCACAAACAAATACCCAGACCGGAACAAATAATTGTGGATCACACAAAGATTTGTCCCGTGCGGGAATCGAACCCGCGACTATTCGACACAGTGGGCGGAGCAGCTCAAGCTCTTAACCACTGCGCTAAATGGTCCGTCAAACCTACGTAATATCCAGATTGAATGTGAAATACGTGTACCTAATACATGTCTATATTTTCACGACTATTCTTTTTCAATATCGTTTGCAGTCATTGTTGTATAAACTGTTATCTCGTAAGGAAACAATATCTTACTAATTATGCAAGTCAATCACGATTAGACATAAAAGACGACCATAAAATGTTGAAAACATGTGACTACAAAGTTCTTGACAATATAAGCGCTATATAATATGACGTCACGATCCGTGTTACCATTAGCAATAAAATGTAGTGCTTTGCATCTTTTCAATTTATTAAGTACTAATTAAAATTCTTAACTAAGGAAAGAACCTGTTGGGAGTTTTGGCGGGAAATCAAACAGTGACGTCGTCAATTTGTTTTAATTTCTAAAACTTGTGTTATTGTGAATAATATATAATGTGTAATGTTGGTGAAATATTAACCATTATGTATTCTTATATGTGCACGAGTGAAGGTAATTGTAACAAAGTGATAAAACGTGCTTTTTCGATTTCCCTCAAAACGGCCGTCGCAATTGGTATGTAAAGTATCCATCGCTTTACTATCCAGGGTGGGGCACTTCATCAATTTCATAATCATCCTTGTCATCAAGTTCATCGGGGAGTTGAATTAATTTTGAAATGAATATTCGTAATACTTGACATTGGCAAAATACGCGTCGTCGTGATGCCATAAATATAAAAAAAAACCTTTTGGTACTCTATTCTCTGACTACTTCGTAAGGGCTTTGACGTGAAGACATAGATAGAAAAGTAAAAAACTCCACACACACGCATAATGACCGCGCACAGTATCGTGTATACAGGTGATCCTGAAGTGGGGTATCACGCTTTGCAATTATACGGCAGCAAGCAACTTTTTATTTTTTCGACATTATTAATACGAAATGATTAGTGGATCGAGTGTACTTCTATGGGAAAGTGAGAAAATACGCAAAAAACTAAAACGTTTAATAAAACTATTTATTGCGGTTTATTTTTGGTTTTTAAGTTCCCGACATTTCGAGTGCTTTGCAGCACCCATGGTCACGGGAGGTGCTTCAATTAAAACATTTTATAAGCCGCCGAAGAAGATCAGTCAATTTTTACCATCTGTCAAGTGTCACATCCCTCTACAAGATGCAGGAGTATACAAGCTTAATTGTGAATGTGGTCTCTCTTATATAGGACAAACAAAAATACCGGTAAAAACTCGGGTTAAAGAACACATAGCTGACCTAAAACACCGTCGCTCAAAGAAGTCTGCAGTCTGTGAACATGTGCTTGACCGCACCCGCCATAACATCAGATTTGATAGACCACAAATCCTCGTGAAAGAACACCGATTCCTACCAAGGACGTTTCGCGAGGCTATTGAAATTAAAAAACATCCCAATTTCAATAGAGAAGATGGCTGGGTGCTTCCATCGACTTGGGATTCGGTAATTAATATAATGAAATCCAAAACCAAGCAAGACCTCAAGACACCGTGAGCTCATCCTGCGTAGATCAAACCAACAAAAATAATTAAGAAGTTTGAGGGTACCCCGGAACAACTATGCCTTTTGGACGTCTAACACCTCAGTCCCTCCCGTGACCATAGGTGCTGTAAAGCACTCGAAAGGTCGGGAAGAAATGAACCGCGATAAAATCCAAAAAATAGTTTTATTTCATGTGTAATATTCGCATAGATCTAAGTCAGTAAGTCAGTAAATAAAACGTTGTAAGGCCAAAAGTGGTTTGACGAATAACACATAGCCAATACAGCTATTGGCTTTGTAACTCATGGTAAAACTTTAACTCTTTTAGCCAAGTCGACTTTCGTCTACACTTTTTAAACGCTAATGCTGCTGCTCCATTTGGGGCGTAATGCGTTAACTAAGACATTAGGCCAATTAAGCCACACACACGCTACTTAAATGAGTTGGCTTTAAAATTTAAATTTAGCCAATCTTAGCATTATTGGTGACGTTAGAATTAGCGATAACCCTGTTGACGTTAAAATGTAGCCTGGCGTTTAAAGTGTTACTTATAATGCTTTGTTAAAGCACACATTGGCACAGGCATGACAATGAACGCATACGGAGCAAGAACGTAAAAGCAAACAGAAAGATCTATGAGAATGACGATTTACAACAAAAAGCCACGTGTTCAGCACAAGGTGCTATCGATTGTGGAAAGAGAATATATAGAATATGTTTGCAACTTGGCTAGGGCCCCTGGATTGTTCATGACTTGTGCAGAGTAGATTTATTGTTTAAAAAATATATGGCGTCGGAGCTAGCAACAAAGTTGAGGATTTGTGACACAGTTTGAAGTTCATTCCTCTTTTGACTGCGTGCCAATTGTAGTTACCGTCTCGCTTGGTCCAGGAAATATGAAACAATTGGTTTACCTGAAATAGTTTTCTTAAAATAAACAGTAGTACAAAAAAAACTTTCTTACAAGTTATGAATAATTTGATCACGTCCACACTCAAAAAGGTAAATAAAGCCAGACACGCACTGGACTTATCGCCTACTATATTAGGTCACAATATAATAAGCGAAGCTATTGCATCATTACACTAGACTTTGGGAGTTTCGGGCACAATAGATAGTGGGTGTTTTGAAAGAAACTAACCTTGTCCGAACTGAGATTCGACGCCAGTGCCTCGTGATTGTTACCCGTATTATGCGCTACTGAGGCGCTCGTAGCGCTGTGCGACCGCGGTGTTCTTACCGATCACCAAGGTTAAGCAGCGTTCGACTCGGTCGGCCTGAGATGGGTGACCGTTTGTGGCATTTTCATATTGGAGCGTCTCCGTGCTTCGGAAGGCACGTTAAGCCGTTGGTCCCGGTTTCCACTTAATGTGGTAGTCGTTAAGCCGAGTTGGAAGCCTTAAAGGCGGCTTGATAAGTTCCAACAGCAGGTGGCCACAAACCTGCCTCCACCAATCCGCACTGGGTCCGCGTGGTGGAGTATGACCTAATCTCTCTCACCTCGATTCGTGAGAGAAGGCTTTCGCCCAGCAGTGGGCAGTATAGGCTGATATTATTATTATGCGCTACTAGATCAATGAGGCAGTCACTATTCCTCTATCAGTCCCGTTTATCGAGCTTCGTTTTCAGCCTAAAAATATCTATCCATTTCGTAACAACACTATATTTGAAATTTATCGTTTTATTTACAGGTTCCGTGCCCTGTACAAAGGATTGTTGCCTAAAGTACTTCGACTCGGTCCTGGAGGCGCCATCATGTTGGTTGTGTACGACTACGTATACAATTTCTTAGAGAATAAGTTTCAATAGTATCACGGAGATACGGTTATTTTATTTTAAATAGTATAGAATTGACGAGCATGCGAAAAATTTATAATTAATAATTAAGAGCTAATATTTTAATTTATGACCTAACAAAAATTTGTGTACAACACAGAATATGGGATATTCGATATAGGAACAGCCTGTATACTCGGAGAATAGTTTTTGACGTACCGTCTCAAATAATCACAATACGTTATATTCACCTTCCAACAAATAAAAATATAACTATATGTTCACATTTGAATATTCATGTTTTTTTTTTGCATCTTGATAATTCTGACACGTAATAACTTTCTTGTAGAATACCATGAGTAGGTAGTTAAACATGGAAGAACTTATGGATCACGGCGCGTAAAATAATCTTTAACAAAGTTTAACATTGCTGTGAGAAAGAGATGTAGGTATGCGCAATTTTAGCTCTGTCTCTTTCTTACGGTAAAGTAAGATTAAATTAATTCTACTACTAAAGCGGTTGTGGTAATTCCTCAGATGATCCGTAAGAAATATGGCGTCCTTGGTGCATTAACAACGACTGTTTGATAAATAAAGCATCTTACTTTATTTACATCAATAGAAAATAGTTATTTACTCAATAAATAACTTTTACGACTATTGACATAAGTAGGGCAAATAGTTTCCTCACAAACATTTTTTGTTAAAAACAAATTGTTTGTATACTTCGTTAAAATGGCACTGCCGTTTGTGTAATTCTATTACGCAATTTATATTTTTTTATGTAATTTGTATTATAATAATGAATATTCATTCGATATGTACAAGATATAACGTATATAACGCAAGAACTCAGACACCCCCATTAGGTAATTGCTTCATAAATTCTAAACGAAAACCAAATTTCCAAATTTAAAGGTTTTAACCCTTTTTAATCCCACTTTTATACCCCATTTATCAATGAAATTTGTACGTGTATGTGTGCGTTTTGAGAAATACGTTTTAGGAGTGCATTTGAAATCTCCTTATTGCTATATGCTATATGAATCAAGAATAATTTTAGTTTCTATATAGTGCACTGAAGGAGTAAAAGCATTTTTTGAAAATAAAAAAGAAAATCAGATTCATTAAAAATAGTTGGAATCAATTCAGTTATCGATTTAGAACAAACTACTTTCAGGTCTTGCGTTTATTATGTTACACATATATATCTCCGTTATCACTACATATTATAAAAGAAAGCCCCTCTCCGTGTCTGTCTGTCTGAACGCGATAAACTCAGTAACTACAAAACGGATTTTCAAACAGTTTTTACAAATGGACGGAGTGGTTCAAGAGGGAGGTTTATAATTCGCCAGAGTGATGCCGGGGCTGGTCGCAAGTGTTTAATAATATCGAGCTAATAGACATCATGGCTGGTATCTGAATTGCTAATTCAAGATAAGCGCTCCTTAAAGGTGATTGAAGTATGCAAAATCTGGAACGTTATTTATTGTAGAATATGTATCAACTATTATTAGAATGGGTCATTGTACTACTATGCCGTAATAGATAAAATGTCTGTCAAATAATTGTATATTACAAAAAAAATACAGTTTAATACCAACGACATCATAGAGGTAGGATACCTCTATGATGTCGTCATAATATCATGGACCAAAGAATAAATAGACATGAAATCTTTGTCTCTGGGAATGATCAATTTGCAGCCGGTTCGTTATTTTCATGTATAGAACGACAAAGATCTCTTGCCCGTGTAGGACAATGATAGGTGGGTGTTGGTGTAATTAGGGTTAACATTTAGTAAAATTTTTCTACTTCCAAAAGGATATTTTAACAGAGGGTTCGCACGGTTACTAACTAAAAAAAAACGGGTAAATTTCATAGCTTGCGGCAACTCTTTGTCTGTCATGAAGTGACATTTCACTCGATGGCAGCGTTAGTTCCAATTTTGGCCGCGGATCAAAGTCTTGTATAGCTATCACTAGGTACTATATCTTCTATTAAACGATATGAATATCGTGAGCCGTGTCATGATCGACTGCTCTTTTAATGCTCCGGCGCTATCACACTTTTTTCGTAGTCATTGCATGTTCATACATATTACTTCTTTATTTAATACATAATCAATACTTGAGCGGCGTTTATTTAGAATTATAAAACGGCCAATACTATTTTGGATAAAAGATATACAATATAATAAATTTAGCGGTGCTTACCTAAATGTGATTTAAAATGTCTTCCGAAATAAGCAGCTTGAATCAAAAGTTATATTAATTGTGATAGTGCAAAATATTTTGTATTTGTTATATTACTCTCCACTTGTTAGCGAGTCTCTCTTAGATTGATAAATACCTAGTGCAATATTGTGCATTTAACATTTTTTATTAGTTTAATGACGTCTGGTTGTAATATAATATATTATTTTGTTATATAGTTCAATAAGCTGAAGTTATTTTTGATAATATGCCGAAAATATAATATTGTCTATTAAATTTATTCCTTTTTTTAGTAACCTCTATCGTAATGGCGTTTTCGTCTAAAGTAAGTATAGACACTGTATAGCCACTGATGGCACTTCCTACAGCTTACAATATTCAATCACAAACTATATACAACAAATACCCCTAAAACTAAGACTTGTCTAGACAGCGCATTGCTAACAAAAGTGGCGCCAAAAGCGGTCTCAGTTTCGCAATATGTGTGCGTGATGCCAGTGTTAGGATTTTTTGAAAATTTATTCAAAAGTTGTGCAAATTTACAATGTGTGCGTACACGTGCGTGTGTGCACTACGTGTGTGTGCGTGCCTGTGTGTGTGCGCGTGCGTGCGTGTGTGTGCGAATGATCTAAGCTGTTGGCTGCGGGGCATTTACAGCTTCACCGGACAAGAGGGCGAGCGTGCAACCACCACGCTCGAGCCAGAAGGGCAAGGGGGCAACTACCTCAAGAAGGAACGGCCTCGGCTTAGGCAGTCGCTATGGAGGAGGGCATATACTAGGTGTGTCGCCGTGGTGCACTGCACCGGCAAGTGGGCAAAGGATTCTTCGACCTCGCTGGCGAGGTCGATGTTTGATCTTGTGTGCAGTAATCTGTATCTGAAAGAAGGGGTGTAAGGGCAATGGGAGGGTCGGTGAGAACATGCCGCGGACGGCGGTAGCGGCTGATAGCAGGGGAGTTAGGTTCGAAGTTGGCGGCGTGTGCACGACAATTAATCTACCTACCCGATGGGTAGATACGTTTTGTGGCCTCTTCTATCCCTCTAATATGGTCGAGGGAGGTGATGGCTGCTCAAGTAGTCATACTCGTAAACGAGTGCTGCTTGTGGAGACTGGTCCACCGAGAATCCTTTAGCTTTTCATTTTTTTTAAATGTTTTTAATAATCTTAATCTCAGTCGTAAGGCATCACACTGGTGCTGGATCGCATAATTGATTTTGTATAATATGAAAATGATGAAAATAAAAAAGAATGGGAGAATTAGACAAAATGCAGCCCGCTGAGTTTCTCGCCGAATCTTCTCAGTGGAGGCTGGGTATCAATCCAAAAAAAAAATGTAAATATGGCCATTTGTAAGTTCCTCCGCAGGGTTTATACAAAATAAATCGTTTGAGTTTGAGACGCGTACCTAATTCATCCAAGATTTACCCATTGGAAATGCACAATCATGAATAATTTATTTAAATTTTTTTTATTAATTGTAATTCCATTATTATTTACTATTGTAATCTGTCAAAAGTGCTGTCGTATAGTACAGTTAGTTCAGTAATAATATCAAACAGTAATAATTCGGGTTGACTGCCTCGTCGGTCTAGTGGCGTGTAATACACGTGGCCACGTAGTGATTATATTCTCATTGCAAGTAGCGGTCCAAGGTCTTGGGTGCATGCAACGGACGGACAAATTGTACTCCGGGCTTGGGTTTGTGTCCCCAATACAGGTCGCTTGTGTGACTGTGTTTTTTATCTATTTGTCTTTTCTATTTCAATATTTTATAAAATACGCAGACGTTCTAAATTTGCAGAAAAAAAAACTTATTCCTGACTAGGTATGTACGTTTTTATTTATATAAAAAAAAAATATATAAAATATAAATAAAAATGTACATACGTGAGTAATCGAGATATAACTTCTATTAGAATATTCTTCCGTGTAATTTACGGTTTTTAGTAAGTACAGCGCTATTGACAAACTGCGTTTCATTTCACGGTAATATAGACTCAATGTTTTTACAATCGCTGTCAAGGCGTGTCAAAATGTAATAAAAATGTCTTTTCAGCTATAAAAAACGGAACGTGTTCGTTAATTTTTTTGATGTGCCCGAGTTGCATCAGCTCATTGAGCATTCGTTCATTATTGTTTTGGTTTTGTTGTCTGGATAGAACTTTTACACATTAATGCGATTTTGCGGCAGCTTAAATTTACATTTGACGAACTGAAAAATACAGTTTTACCACTTTATTTTGTGTAAACAGCTAGCTAAGTGTAACTAAATTGGTGAGTTATCAACAGAATGATAAGTGGCATGACAAATTGAAAATGAAGAAATACAGAATAGAGAAGAAGCAGAAGAACCGAGACACGTATTAAACATATTCTTTTTTTTTTCCTTAGACAGATGTAGATAAATAGCTTTGATTACAAGGACAGTTATAGGAAAAACTGGTTACTCAGGTGTTTACTAATTTTTGACACTTTATTGTTATTAATCACATGTTATCTTAAAAATAATATTTGTATTTTGCAAAGTGTTACAATCTTATTGTAGATGATTGTATGTAGCAGTGACTAGGGGACTGGATCTGAAAATGTATGGAATGAATTTACATGCTCGCACTAGTGATTTTCATGTACACATCCCTGTCCATTACTCTGTGGGTGGACTGAACAGGGGTTATACAATATGCATATAAGTACAGTACAGTTCTATCTATATCATCACGCCAGCTCCCTCGCGGGGTAGGCAGAGAGTACATAGTTCCAATAGGTTCTTTCCTTACATTCCTCTCTGGCTTCCTCCACTCTCATAGTTCGTCTCATACACACTCGCCGGTTACGGAGACTCTTGACTTGCCCTTCAGCTAAGACACGGTCTATTTGGTCCGGCCTACTGTCAGATGCTTTTCTACGATGTTGCGGAGGGAGAAAACTTGATCCGAACATCCTCTTCCAGACCTGAAACCTCCCTGTGCCTCACACAACACTCCATCGGACTTCTCGCGCATTCTCCGTTCAATAATTTTACCATACACCTTAGCTGCCAAGCTGATCAAACTGATGGCCCTGTAATTGGCGCAGTCATATTGTGAGCCCTTGCCTTTATACAAGGGTACTATGACTGCGCGGCGCCAATCTGTAGGGACTCTACCGGTCTTCCAGCAAAGATTTGCGAGGACCCAAAAAGCGTCCCGGACGCAAGTTCCACCATATTTAATCATCTCGGCAGATATCATGTCTATTCCCGCAGCTTTACCATTTTTCATACTTCGTATCACCTATTCAACTTATTCCATAGTGATGTCGTCTGTGGATTCTGGTGCCGCAAACTCGCCTCTGGGCTTGTCTGTGCCACCAGCATCCGGGGCATTCTCATACATTTCTCTAAAGTATTCACTCCACCGGTTTAGCACAGCTTGTGTGTCTGCAAGAATGTCACCATCCTTAGATTTTATCTTTTCCATTCTGGAGCCTGACGAATCACCTCGAGCCTTTCTCACCTTGCTCCAAAAGAGTTTGGTGTTATTCTCGAAGTTCTTCGTCAGCCTCTCCTCCTCAATCACATTAGCTCACGCTTTTCTTTCACTAAGGTTTTGGTGGCATTCTTGCATTGCCGGTATATTTCTTTCTTCATCTCCGTCATACTGTCATTTAGATTCAAAGAAGAGTTACAGTTAAACCAGTAATACTGATACTGATGAATCAAACTGTTAATGCTTTGCGATTTGCCTTGCGATTTGGTTGGCAACCTACCCACAGTCACACCAAGACGTCACACCGGTGTGACAACAGATAAATTTATTTACCTATAGTCCCACTAGTTTGATTATGGGTAATTTCATTTATCTATTGTCACACTGGTGTGATAATGTGGTGTAAGTATGGGTAGATCGTCATGTGGTTTCCCTATCTGGAGTTTAAATTTAGAATTATACTACCTATGTGCAAATACTAGTTTTTTATTTATATAGGGTATGTCTAATTACATTATTGCAGATAAGTTAAAATCTAATTTAAAACTAGGCTGGCGTATTTATTACTAATTGTGGGAAACCAGATCATGAAAATTAATCTAGCAAGTTTGTATGTGCAACCAGCTTAAGAGTTATATAGGTAAAAGAGAAAAGGTAATAATTTACTATTCGCAGTGCCCACACCACAAGAGATTTATTGTAATGATATAATGAACTGAATTAAACCACACAATATGATTGAAAAAAAAGAAAAGAAAAAAGAGAAATAAATAAAAAAGACAAGCCCGCTGAGTTTCTTCACCAGATCTTCTCAGTGGAGGCCGCGTTCTGATCCAGTGGTAGATTAGTGGTAATAAATTAGATTAAGATAAATGTCAATTGACTATTTGTAAGAGCCCTGCAGGGTCTATACAAAATAAATTATTTGAGTTTGAAACTGGTATTCTCTGCCTACCGTGCAAGGGATGTCGTGTGATGATATAGATCAGAAGTTCCCAACCGGGGGGCGCGCCCCCCTTGGGGGCCAGGGGAGATAAGAAGGGGGCTGAACACAAAAAAAAAAATGCGTAAATTAAACATCACAATAGCGTATTATTATATATATTTTGTTTGTTTTTTAGCATATTATTATATTTCAAAGTGCATAATATTAATAGCATATTATTATATTTCAAAATGCATAATATTAATAGCCTATTATTGTTTCAAAATGTGATGTCCTCATTCAGAAAAAGTTCAGGAAGTATTTTAATTACATAAATTATTTCAATAAAAAAAGGGTTTAAATTTGTGTGATGTTTATTTTGTATAACTTATAATTAATATAAATAGAATGTTAAATATTTGTAGTTGTTAAATTAATGAGTTTTTTTAGTAGAATGAAAAAATTAAAGGTGAATGGGGCATAAATATATTATTTATTTATTTCTGGAGGGGCGCAACAAAAGAAGGCATGAGAAACCCTGATATAGATAGACAGATGAACTTATATTTGCAATTTTTAGTTTTGTATGTATGAAATGATAAATTCTGTATTTGAATTTCTTTTTCTCAATTTCCAGATACAGCAATGGAACAAATACAGCAACCATCCATACCACACTTAGTCCAGGTTTATCAACCTTCTGTATCAAATGCCAAGATACAGAATCCACAGATTATCCACATATCCCATCCATCGCTGCCAACACCACAAGGAAAGGTTACGTACCAGCAAACAATTACTTCGCAGTCAATACAGATACCAGTTACCTCACAAGTGAGTGAGATGCACGGTCAGCAGTTGCCAATGTCGCAGAGTCAGCTTGTGATGTCATGTCAGCAAGGACTACAGAGTTTACAGACTTTGCAGAGTCAGGCTCAAGTGCTGCAGAGTGATATGAGTCAGAGTTTAATTACATCTCATGTATTACTGCCTCAGCATATGCTGGTAAATGGTGTACCTTCGTACTATAGTCAGTATGGGTTTCCAAAAGAACAATGTATTGTTACAAAGCTTGAACCAAGGTTGAGTGTAATGGAAAAGGAGAATGAGTGAGTATCTTTCTTCTAATTAACTATTTTTTTTATATGTTGTCCAGTACAGTGGGGTGTGTGTGTGTGAATGATCTACGCTGATGACCGCGGGGCCTTTACAGTTTCACCGGACAAGAGGGCGAGCGTGCAACCACTACGCTCGAGCCAGAAGGGCAAGGGGGCAGCTAGCTCAAGGGCGCTTCAAGGACGAACGGCCTCGGCTTGGGCAGTCGCTATGGGCACGGCGAGACACCTAGTATATACTAGGTGTAGGGGTTCGTAGTCGGTGGCGGCTACAGTAAAGTAGGGTTAGTGATGGGTTTTCTATCTTCACGTTTACTCATCTCCAAGAGGTGAAAGAAGAATAAAATTGGACATCCATAACAGATATTTAAACCCAATGGGAAAATCAATAAAGCAATATTTAACGGACGGCTTGGTCCAGTAGTTAAAAGCTTAACCCATTCCGCCCACTGGAACGAGTAGTTGCGGGCTCGATCCCAGCACACAAATATTTGTTTTGGTTAGGGAGATTGTGTATGTAAATTTCATTTTTGTAAATGCAACAATTGTTTGTTTCTTGGTAGCCTAAAAACCCGTCTGCATAACCAATGTGTCTTGCCCACTATGACTTATGGTGCTGAAGCGTGGACGCTCACAAAAGAATCTGTCCACAAAATGAGAGTTGCTCATCGGGCCATGGAGCGTGCCATGTTAGGCATCACACTGAGCAACCGAGTCAGAGATACGGAGATCCGCAAAAGAACTTAAGTGAAAGACGTCGGATCCCGTATATTTTAACTCAAGTGGAGTTTGGCAAGACACGTCGCAAGATGTGGTAATGAAAGGTGGAGTAGATCTTTGACCGAATAGTCGCCGCGGAAGGGATATCGCAATCGAGGAAGGCCAGTACAAAGATGGGGATTCTCCGCTGCTCTCTCCGATTCTCCGATCAGCAGGGGGGCTATCGGGGTCGCGGACGCAAGGGGTGGGGGCCCTAAGAGTCCTTCACAGGTGACCCCAAGAAGGGCGGCGGCGTGGTGTGGCTCACGTTGCCGTGAGCACCGCGCGGAGATCCCGGAGCCCCTCGATAGTGCTGATGTCGGCCACCCTGGGGTTAATTTATGTTGGTAGGCTAATCATGTAGTTCAAAAAACCCCATGATGTTCTTAATATGTTTTCCATAATAGTAATAATATATACAAATTTACAACAACTAATTTCATTTCAGATCTGAAACAGAAAAGACATCACAAACCGAACCAGAAGTATCATTAAAAAAGAGATCCCGCAGTCAAATACCTGATCCCACACACTGGGCCTGCAATGTCCGGAAGCAAAAACATCAGCGGGGGGAAGCCTACATCAGCAGGCGCGGGAAATACGTCCCCGAGAAACGGATACGTAACACTAAAGACTGCATCAAAACCTGCAAGTTCAAATGCAACGAGAAAATCAGTGACGCAGAAAGAGAACACATCTTCAAATCATTCTATGCCTTAAACCCTAACGATAAAAAACATTTTCTATTGAACACCACAGAACGAATATACATTAAGCATAAAATATCCGACAGTCACAAACGTAAATATTCCTTTAAGTATTTCTTCATAGTTCGTTCTGATAGACATACAGTGTGTAAAAATTTTTACTTAGGAACTTTAGCTATATCCCAAAAGCCGGTCTATAATGTACATATTGGTAAAACAGACTTGAATATGCCAAAACCGGATGGCAGAGGACATTCAAAAGCGAGTTCTCATTCTATACCTTGCGATGTGAAAGATGGAGTGCGAAAACACATTATGAGTTTTACTACTCTAGACTCAAAAGCCGTTTTACAGTACTCTAAAAAGAAACAGTATTTAGACTCGAATTTGAGTGTGAAGCAGATGTACAATATGTATTTTAATGAGTGTAACAAGGACAGCATAGTGCCTGTTAAGGAGTCTATGTATAGGAAGATATTTAGGCAGGAATTTAATTTGCATTTTAGAAAGACGAAATCTGAACCAGTTTTGTGTAGTAGATGTAAATGTACTATTAAGAAAAAGTGATGGAAAGTTTGAACAATGGTTATTACTTCCGAGTACCTACATGATAAAGATTGAGTTATCTTGTAGAGAATTGGCAATATCTAGATGGTTTTAGAATAAAATTGACAGATATGCTTGCCACTTTTTAAGTGAGATATACATAATTGTACTATGTATTGGATCGGGCTATCTTATACATCTGCACCATTTAGATGCAGTGCCAGGATTATAAATTGGTAGTCACTTTGATACTTCGTTACATTTAAGTGACAAAGATCTCGAGTTGAGAACTCAATCGAGCAAATATATTCGATATTAACAATATCATTAGTTTCAAAAGTTCTTGGCTGATCGTAAATAAGGCTCGAGTACCAATTGAGCATCAGAGTGGTTAAGTCTATTGTCGACTACGCTTCTACTGATGCGACGTATTCGAATTTTTTGCATTCTATATTTCTTTAGATAAATATCCACGAAATATTTCTCCAAAACTGTTGCCATGCCAAATTTGCCAAATCTATGTCAACATTGAAAAATACCCCAAATTGGCAACACTGGCCAAGAATCAAAAGGCAAGGCAATTTAGGTACCTAAGGTCATAAAAATGCACAAAAAAAATCAAAGTGCTGTGCAGCCCTTTGCGTCCCGCTAAAAAACTGTTAACGAAGGGGCGTTGGGAGGTGATCGCGAGGGAAGGGAATGATAGCGCGATCGATGTCTTTATACGACTGTGCTGTCTTTAATTTCCACGGGAGTGGTAAAAGTAATATATAAATTCGGTAAAAAGCCAGCAAACACAATAACGCAGCCAACTGTTGCTTCTCAAGTATTATATTAAATTTTCTTTCTGCTATTGCTAGTTAAAAAAAACCAGAAAATGTAGAATGCTGCATTACATTATTGTATTGATAAAACGATAAAGGAAAGGCAGACAGAGATCGATAAAAAGATAAAGGACAGGTAATTTAAATATAGTAGAGTATGTGAAGTACAAAATCAAGTACTACGCCAAACAGATCAATCTTAAGCCTTCGTCGCATACGCCCATCACGTTATCAGTTCCTCTCGGCTTGACAAACTAGATGTTTGCCTATCATACAATAATAATAATCTTGCCTATGTCCCACTGACTGCTTCGTTGGTCTAGTGGCAAAGTGCATCGCTTTGTGATCACGAGGTCCTGGGTTCAAATCCTAGGTCGGACAAGTGTGGTTTTTCTGACGAAAATTTCCCAGCACAAGTCCGGAGTCTGGAATTGTGCCCGGTATATCTCAAAAGGCTCGCCTTCTATTACATGGGGCCTTACATCGTCCGCGCAACGCGGGTGTACTCGGTACACCTCTGCCTTCCCCGCTTGGGGAATGTAGGCGTGGCGGTGGTTTTTTTTTAATAATAAACTAGCTTATGTCCCACTGCTGGCCTTCCTTCGGAAAGGTGAGAGAGAATCGTACGCTACCACGCGGACCTAGTGCTGTTTGGTGGAGGATGGTTCGTGGCCACCTGCAGGAACCACCCTCGTAGGTGGATAATAGATGACGAGTCACTTATATAGACTTTGTCTTGATAAAGTGTCTGTGTGTGTAATGAGGATTACTGATACAATACAATTATGTACTATACTGTTTTCTAAAATTTATGAGATTCTAAGGATAGCTATTACAGTATTTTGATATGTTTTTTTAAAGACATCAAGGTTTTTTGGTGGGAATAAATTTTATAACATTTATTATTATTATTACGAGTCATTTGTGTCCCACTGCTGGGCAAAGACCTCCCTCCACTTTTTCCACTCCTCTCTGTTCGTTGCCATGTCAGGCCAGTCTTTCGAAAAGTTGTCCAGTTCGTCCCTCCATCTCCGCCTGGGTCTACCGCGTTGCCTTTTTGTATTTCGTGGGGACCAGTCAGTTATTATTTTGGCCCATTCGTTATTTTTCATGCGGCACATATGGCCGGTCCAGTCGCATTTAAGGTTGGCGGCATTTTGACATACATCGGCAATTTGCGTCATGTTTATAACATTTATTTAAGTATTTTATTCCGAACTTGCTCTATACTTTTATTCATGTGTAGCCATGGACTAAGATGGATGAATGGATGATGATATCTACGAGGCATGCCTTTTAAGTTCTGTCGTTTCTATATTTCCCGGCAATTTTAAATTTGGAACTGTTCTATATTCGAATGTGTTTAAATTTGAATCTCGAATGAATGAAGTATTAGGATTAATGCTATTGTTTAGTCACAGCGTCGATTGGAATCTGTCAGGTTACGTACGAAAATGAATCTTTCTAAGGAACATGTTCGTGCAATAATTTTCTACAACTTTAGAAGAGGCCTGACACGACTTCAGTGTTTTGAAGAGCTAACATCTGTGTTCAGTGATGAAGCTCCATGTCTGCGGACTGTCGAACGCTGGTATTTAGATTTCCAGCGTGGACATACTAGTGTTAGTGACAAATCTCGCGAAGGTCGCCCAAAATCCGCCTTCACTGAAGATAACATCATTGCTGTGAAACAACTAATTCTCGAAGATCGTCATGTGACGTATCGAGAGGTAGAGACTCTATTAGGCATCTCAGGGACAACCATTCAGAAGATCTTGCATGAAGCGCTTGGTGTGAGTAAGCTAGTTTGCCGTTAGATACCGCATCTGCTTTCCGACGATCACAAGGCGGCCCGCGTCAGATGGTGTAAGAAAACTCTGCAAAGGTTCAACCGAGGAGAGTCAAATCACGTCTACGACATCATCAGTGGTGACGAATCTTGGATCTATGCCTACGATCCTGATTCCAAACAACAATCTACAATCTGGGTCTTTCAAGACGAGCCAAAGCCGACTAAAGTTGTTCGTTCTCGAAGCACTTCAAAGAAGATGGTGGCCACGTTCGTTGGAAAAACCGGCCATGTTGCGACTATTGCACTTGAAGATCGTAGAACGGTTAACGCAGAGTGGTATACCACAGTTTGTTTACCACAAGTCATCGCCGAACTTAGAAAATCTAACTCAAAGCGACGCAT
Organism: Phalera bucephala; assembly: GCA_905147815.2. Taxonomy (NCBI): domain Eukaryota; kingdom Metazoa; phylum Arthropoda; class Insecta; order Lepidoptera; family Notodontidae; genus Phalera; species Phalera bucephala. The sequence goes on along the minus strand of LR990620.1, from coordinate 2,493,969 downwards.
CATCCTGCACCACGACAACGCAAGCTCACACAGCGCTCGTCAAACGATTGAGTATTTGAAGCAGGAAAAAGTAGAAATTCTTGACCATCCTCCATACAGTCCTGACCTAAGCCCTAACGTTTCTTTACATTTCCTAAAATTAAGAAAAGTCTTCGTTGTCAAAGGTTCCAGTCCGGTGAAGAAGCAGTCGACGCTTTCAAGTCAGCCATTTTGAACACCCCCACTTTAGAGTGGAATAAATGTTATAATAACTGGTTTGAACGAATGGAAAAGTGTATTAAGCTACGTGGTGAATACTTTGAAAAACAATAAAAAGTACTATAAGGTTCTAGTTGTGTTTTTTTCTTCAAACGACACAACTTAAAAGGCATGCCTCGTATCGTAGAGTACGCAACTTGTATGCTCCCAAGTTAACGAATATTAAATTCACACATAAAAATGAGGGGTCCGGAACCGGTTTCGGTCCTTGACCCCAAACCGAATTGATTTTCGTTTCTGGTTAATGTTGAACGGTAGTTCAAATCCTGAAAAATTGAAGAAACCGGTTCGACTTTCAGTATCGGTTATACGCGTTACTTTAACCGATATTGAAACCTAAATTAACCGCTTAGTTTGAGATTGACTTTTTTTCTTTCTTCAACGACATAGTGCACGTGCAAAAGAGATAGGAACATTTGTCTTTGAAAATAGAAGACGGACGCCGTGCCTTCGTGTATGTCGTGGCCGCGTCTGAGTTAAGAATTTCGGTATTAAGAACTAAAAAAATATGTTCTTCGTAAATTCTTATATTTATAATCAATCAATCAATCTTAAACCGATAATCGAAATTAATTTCATTTAATTTGACAAGGTTTTTTTATTAAACGGTTAATAAAAAAACGTAAATTTTAACGTGATTCCGAACGTTTTGAACCGGTTTGTAAAACCGGTTCCGACTCCTTATAAAAATCACATAAAAACAGTCGTACAAAAAGGAATATTAGTGGATCACACAAAGATAAGTCCTGTGCGAAATCAAACCTGAGAATACTCGACCCATTGAGCGGAGCGTCATCATAATCACAAGTTATCCTAGCCGTAACAACTTTGCAACAATACTTAGGTCATCAATATATTATTTATATAAATAATCAATCAAATAATAAACAAATATTATGTTAAAGTCTTAGGTACTCAAAAGGTTAAACAAAAATAAAAACAAAACATATTTTTTACACAATCGTTATTTATAATGTACAAAACCAAAATCCTTAACCTATTTTTTTGGTGTATTAAACAAAAAACATAAATTAACGAAACCTAAAAACAATGTGTTTCGTGTTCTAAAATGTTAAGAAAAAGTGATACAACTAGGAAGTGTACAAAATGTGTTATAAAAATATTATACATAATTGTTTGTTTAAAAGCAAAAAGGCTTGACTTCATGATCTTGAAAATTAGCTCCTACCAGCCTTGATTTACGCACATTATGTACTAGACACGACATGTCGATCTATGGTGTACGGATCAGGTGATGCGAATCATCTATAAGATCCAAATGATTCTTATCATGGGCTAAATGGTTCGTTAATCGGAATCTCGATGCACCAGACTCATTTAATCGTTCGTTTAACTTATTATTTAAATTTATTATATATATTAGTGTTAAAGGAGAGATATAAATTAAAAACTTCTGAAAGTATAATTTCAATCAGGCACTTTCATTTTTATAGGTATTATTTTCATGTTTACTTCTCTACACACAGTCGCGCAAGTTAGCTGTATCGAAATCAAGAGTTTTACAAGTCGTAACGTTAATGATGTAGAAGGACGTAAGACCTCTATCTCCCAAGTAGATTATTGCTTTTCAAATTCAATAAGAAAACCAAAATTTCAATTGTTAAGAGTTAATGCTTACATTTTGTTATGAACTTTGATATCAATTATAACTAAGAAACCTAGCGTTAACATTATGCGTTAATCATAATGTTTATCAGTGTAATTAGTACTACAGTATTGCTTTTAATTATGCAAACTTAGGAAGGAGTGGAATGAGTTGTAATCGATTAAGTTGCTCATTAAGAATAACCTATTTTCAGGTTTAGCTACTTGTGTTTCCTAACACCTTGTGTAATTTTTCTATACTATATATAATGACTGTCGCATAAATGTGAGATTTACCATGTCAAATACACAAAAAAAATCAGTTAAAATAGGTACGGAGTATGCCGTCGATGACGCGGGAACTGCACTTTCTCCACGATGATTGAGATTCGTGTCACGATATAACTCACACTGTGCTTCAATCAAGATGACATTGAGTCGTTAAGCTGGGCAACAGCCCTAAACAGAGTGATGGCAAAGGGTGGCGGTAAACGATATAATTATTTCGACATCATAAGTGGCGGTGTTTAGTTAATTCTGGCGGGGATCATCACGCAGACAAGGTCTTCTTCATTCTCGTCCTTGAGTTCCCACTTTACCTCAACCTTGACCTTCGGGTAGGACTTGAGGACTGGCATCGTTGTCCTGTAATGGGCTGGTTGTCCCGCCTGTAAGACGAATGGAATTACATAACAGCGTCACACCTATTGACAAACAATAAGCTCGGCAGGGGTGTATTGTGTATGTGTACACGAAAGGTTACAATGTGCAATAGAGTGCGAGGTAATTGTTTTTTATTGAAGACTGGTCAGCGATTAACCCCTGATGGAGAGTGATAGGGTGGCTGAAGATGTGACTCGCTGACTCAGTGATAGCCTATTTACCTTGGATTTATATATTTACCTGAGTATCTTACTCAGGTTATATACTCCAGGATCCGGACTACCTCTGAGTATTTTGTCGATGGAAAAGTTCCCTTTGTCCGATTTATCTTTTTTCGTTTCTCTGACGGTTTTTCCAACCCAGAAACTCGTGATCATCAGGTGTGATTGGGACTACTCAACGAGTCTACAGGACCACTGCTGAGCAAAGGCTTTCTCTTACAAATTGAGGTGGGAGAGACTACCATGCGGATCCAGTTCGGATTGACAGTGCGCAGGTAATGAATTATGAAAAATAAAAACAACTCGTTGGTCCAGTGACGAATAATCCGCTTAGCGGTCACGAGGTCATGGGTCGAGTAAAAAAAAACTCGGGTGACTGGTATAATGGCAATAGGCTCATCTTTTATTACATGGGACCTTACATCGTCGGTGAAAAGTTTGGGAATATAGGGGTGACGGTGTTTGATGTTTTTGGTTTAATTACCGATAGAGGGCAGGCCAAGTTATTTTGAATTAATTTAGTTTCATTACCGACAGAGAACAGGACAAGTTGTTGTGAATTAGTTTGGTTTAATTACCGCCAGAGGGCAGACATGTTCTGAATTAGTTTAGTTTCATTACTTACAGAGGGCAGGACAAGTTGTCGTGAATTAGTTTAATTACCGGCAGGGCAGGACTGGTTGTGATTTAGTTTAGCTTATTCTCCGGCAGCGGGTAGGATAGGTTTTGTAATGAATTAGTTTGATTTAATTGCCGGCAGAGGTAAAGACAAGTTGTTGTGAATTAGTTTCGTTTAAATACCGGCAGAGGACAGAACTAGTTGTTGTGAATTAGTTAAGTTTAATTACCGGCAGAGGGCAGGACAGGTTGTTGTCCTTGCAGGCATCGGGTTGCGGCATTGGGAATGGAACAGGCAGATTCATGATGACTCCGTGCACTACCGTCGTCAAACTTTTCACCTCACCAGCTGGAAACAACAACGTATAATGTCATATTCCTTTCCTTTTTGCGTCTCTTTAAACATAGTTATCGGTACCTACTGGATGATCTGATTACCATTGGTATAATGGTGTTTGGTTTGGATAGCGATCAAGATGTCCTGGCTTTGGATGCTAAGTGACCCAAACTCAATTTTTTTTATCTTATCTATTACCGGATCGGAACGCCGCCTCCGCTGAGAAGATCCGGAGAGAAAATAACCGGGCTTATTATCTGTTTTAGTACTCTTACTCTGGTTAGTTTTCTGTCTATTTTTAAATCATATAGTGTGGGTGCAATGTTTAAGTTTCAATTACATAGTTTAGGGTCTAGCTCCAGTGTGATGCTTTACGATCGAGATGTGAGACTTATGATATTATTTCTAAAGAGTAAAAGTCTAAAGGATTCCGGATGGACCAGACCCCACAAGCAGCACCTGTTTACGAGTATGACTACTGAAACAGCCATTATTTCCCTCCACTATATTGGAGGGAAGGAAGTGACCCGCGTCAGACAGCCACCGCAATCAAAAATCTTTAAAAATCAAAAAGCTCGCGATAGTCCGCACCTCTCTGCCAATCCTGCTTGAGGAAGTTAGATGTGACGGTGTATGTCAGATATCGCTAGCAAGTTTGTGTCTGCAACCTACATCTATGAAGGTTGCAGACACAAACGAGTTCTTCTGCGGATGTAGATAGCTTGCAGACAGATAAAAATATCACTAGGTCTTATGTATACGTAAATATTTATCTAGTTAGATCTTTTATGAGAAAAATTAGGAAGTACAAAGCGCCAACAAACAACAAATTGGATGAGGATTGGGTATTAATTTCAGTTGTAACATGTCAATGAAAATATTATAAGTACTAACAGGGCGTGAAGTCGATGCTAATGGTGGCATTGGTGTTCCTCTTAAGTACGCACTCCCGCGCATCCTCGGCGCACCCGCTCACCCCCACCGACTGCACTGTGCCCAGCTTTGATCCTGCAAACAAATATAAAAACTTTCACATCTTATTTTTAAAAAAACCTAACCCCACCCTTGGATACAGGTATTTCTGAGTTGTCGGTGTGTTTACAATCATATTTACAAACGAGCAAGGCAAGAGTCTCCATAATTGGCGAGCATGTATAATATTAAGCCAGAGAGGTATGTAAGGAAAGAACCTGTTGGAACTCTGTACTCTCTGCCTACCCCGCAAGGGATCTGGCGTGAGGTTATAGATAGATAGATAGATGTATAATATTATGAGAGTTGAGGAATTTAGAGGTCTGTAAGGAAAGAATCTGTTGGAATTCTGTACGTAAAGATGAGAAAGGGTATGCTCCGGTGATTCGCATATAGAGAAAGAATAACAAAACAAATATACGAAAGTGGAAGGTTGTAGATACCGAAGAAGATCTACACTATCTTACCATGACTAAGTAGACCGTGTTTTATCTGAAGGGCAAGTGGTGTTTTTCATCACGAAAATGAACAAATCACATATACTCGTAACATTGGACAAGGTTTATCTATGTACTGGATACGCCCATTGTGCACGAAATTCATAACAATACGTCAGTCAGGCCACTGTCACGAGGTTATCAAAGGCAGTGTCAATGTTCCAACGGTCCAATAATTCTGATGCTAGACTTTGGCATCAATATTCCAACTAGCTAACTTTTATTTACTATTTTTAAAGTTTTTTTTTACAAAATGATTTTTATAGTGTACCTATTTATAACGGTTGATGATTGAGAACCTGCTCAACAGTGAAATTATTGTGTAAGGGTGTACGCCACTGGAGTAACATTAGAACGATAATTTTACGAAGTTATCTTAACGCGTTATGTTTTTAATTGGTCATAAGGACCGTGTTTGACCTCTGTTCTCGCCTAGGTTTTTGAGTTTTACGAGGATAAGGCGTTCGTAGCGCTGTGGTACTGCGGTGTTCGTGGCATCACCAAGGTTGAGCAGCTTTCGGCTCGGTCAGTCTGACATGGAAGACCGTTTGTGGCATCCATTTACGACCGTCTCGTACCCTTATACCGTCGGTCTCGGCTGCCACCTCGGTGGTAGTCGTTAGCCCATGTTGGAACTCTTATTGGCTTGATAGGTTGCATCTGTAGATGTCCGACCACAAAATTGATTCCACCAATTCGTGTATGGGCCTTGTGGTTGAGTATTATTTAATTTCCTTCGCCTCGATTTATGACAGAAGGCCTTTGCCGAGCAGTAAGACAGTAAGGGCTGACTTATTATCATTTTTTATTTATTTATTATACTTTAAGTACTAATGGTACAAAGGCGGACTTATTATCATTATATCTATATATATCATCACGCCGGATCTCTTTGGGTAGGTCGACAATAAAGAGTATAGACATTGTATAGACCGTGTCTTATCAGAAGGGCAAGTCAAAAGTCCCCGTAACCGGCGAGCGTGCACTATGAGACCAACTACTGGTCTGTGAGGAAAGAACCTGTTGGAACTCTGTACTCTTTATATTATATTCCCTATAGGGGTAATATCTTCTAATGAATACAATCATCCAAGCAGTGGCACATTTACCAGCAGACTGAGTAGGCAAATTTTAGGCGGCAGGCTCAAAAATTTTTTTATAAGTAGTTGAGCTTTTCTTAGCTCAAAAATATACCCAAAGACTATTTCTTGTATAAACTTCACTAAATCGTGACTTGTAAAATAATTTAGGAACTGACATAACGATCCCTTAGTTCACAATCATACTAATAACGGGAAAAGGCTGATGTAATGATGACGATAGAGCACAAATCATAAAATTGCAATTTCATTGTCAAAGAAAATGTAATTAAAATGTAATTATTTCAAATTTAATTAATATGATTATCAACTAGGGTATTGAATTGCAGAGGTTAGTACAGGCGGGAAAAAATGAATCGCCTTCTGGCGGCAAAAGTGTAAATTCGCCACTGCTTCCAAGGAATCCCAAACCACTACAGTCACTCCTGTAAGCTAATATCTACAATAGCTTACATCGATGAAACCGGGATTTTATCCTCGAAGTGTCCTCTTTGGGACACCGAAATTAGGACAAAAAGAAATGAAATTTTGAGCTGTGACTCAATTTAAGCATATTGGAATAGGTATAACTTTGCTTTGGTTTGATAAATGCAAGTGTTAGTAAGCATCTGCCTACATAAGTATTTATTTGTTCTATGAATCATTATAATACTTTGTGTATCCACATGGGTAGGTAATGATATTTTAATACGAGTAATTACCTAATATAGTAAGTCTTATCTAAATGTTCCACTGAATTAACTATTAAACAAACATTAAGGTTTGAGATAATATCTGATCTAATGATACGCGGCAAAATAATGATACTGACGTGCAGTTAGGTACCAATAAAACACGAGTTCAATAATACGGTTCAACATATATGTATAATACCTACTTTTTTAAACGTAGCCATACACTTGGAATTATACCTATGTCATGGTTGCCTTTACGAACATGAAATCCACATATACATACATACACCTAGACCAGTTTAGATATTGGCGGGATACACAAAGATTTTGCCCTGTCCGGAGGTCGAACCCGGGAATCGAGTAGTTGTCTACTCGATCCAGTGTGCGGAGCACTTAAATCACTGGACAGAAACCGTCTGTACAATCTAAAGCGAAGGTTAAAAGGTGCTCATAAATGAACAAGAAAAAGAGTGTAAATATATTTCTGTATTAAAACCTATTTTATTAAAATAATGGCAAATATCCGTACCTAACGGACAATTTGCAATCTAAAACGAATATTTCAAAGTATTGTAAGTACTTATATCGAAGTCGCCGACATCTTTACTGAATGTCAACACACAATATAACCTCATATGTATAAATGGCTATTGAATCATAACCTCAAAATCTAATACTTTTTGTGTAACAACATTGTCCGTTTAATAATAAATGCCTTAAGAGAATTTATGGGTGATTTGAAATTATACAAGTATTTTTTCGTTGCTGATGGTTCTGAGGCAAATCATGTATGGGCGCAGAACAATGACCTTTTATCTAATTCCGTTCAGCCGTTTTTGCATGATTGAGTAACATACATCTAAACATTAATTAACTTCCTACTTGTTTTAAATCTTACGCATCTATACCCACATATATTTTGTAACTATATACCTATTATACTCGTATAATCCGTTAATGCTTACCCTAAAGTTATGCACTCTGTTTGCTCAGAGCGATAATGCAACATATCGCTAAAAGTAAGGGCCTATAATTGGCTCACAGGTGTTATTCTAAATCTACTAATATTATAAAGCGGAAAGATTTGTATCTTCGTATGTTTGTAACGAAAAAATTCGAAAAACTACTCGATCGATTTCAAAGGAAGCTACCTTATCCAGAAGTAACATAGGCTATATAACATAGATCCGGTAGGTGGCGCTGTTGTCGACCGGGTAAGAAGTCGCGGGAAACTGCTAGTTATTAATAGGATTGCATTAAGCTGATGGACGAACTAAACACACAAACTTTCATATTCATAATTAACTAATCTTATTAGTAGGATATTCTAGCTTTCAAATGAGGAAATAACCAGTAACCATAAGTTTATTGAACTTTGTAACACTGATTAGGTAAACAAATAGGGTGAACGTAAAACGTTTAATAATGTTATCCGATATCAACACGCAGTTAGTTGAAATAATAAACATTATTATTTTCAATGTTTCCTGTTGTTTTACCGTTAACGATGTGGTTAGGAAATATACTTACGAAAACATATTGTTATTATTATAACTAGTATATTTGTTTCCTCGAGTTTACTGGGTTTGTAATATTGCTAATACTAATTAAGTAATAGTGAAGCTGACCGACCGTATTCGTAACAGCGTAGTAAAAAAGCGAGTAGGTATGAAAGATAGTATCGGTGTAAAGATGAGAAAGGGTATGCTCCGTTGGTTCGGGCATATAGAAAGAATGTCAGAAGAAAGAATGACAAAACAGATTTAAAATGCGAAAGTGGAAGGATATAGGTACCGGGGAAGACCTAGGCTATCTTGATGACCAATTAGACCGTGTCTTATCTGAAGGGCAAGTCAAGAGTCTCCGTAACCGGCGAGCGTGTATGAGACGAACTATGAGAGTAGAGGAAGCCAGAGAGGTCTGTAAGGAAAGAACCTGATGAAACTCTGTACTCTCTGCCTACCCCGCGAGGGAGCTGGCGTGATGATATAGCTAATACTAATACTGGACACGAATATATGAGAAAATAATTAAATAGTATTTCCAACCCATGTACCATATTAAAACATAAGAAAATAGAAAAGACAAGTGTTTTTTATTTAACAAAAAAAACTTAATTGTGAACAGCTACGGGTATTGTTAACAGTACCTACGTTATCTATATTGTTCTTCCATCCCAAATTTCCCCCGTTAAATAAAATCTGCCTATTGCATGAACTCGACTTAATTAAATACGAGTATTGTCTTAAATAATCTCAGGTTTTTTTTTTTATTTATTTATTTACAAAAATCTGCAACAGAAAATATACACATTTTCGATAATAACAAAAGATACTTGGGTCTCGTTTAAGTGTATTCCTCCAATTAAAGGAGACCACGGCATGCACAACAAAAATTAAAAACAACTAAGCCTACAACTTATAATAATAATTGAGTATTACTAAAATATACTAAAAATTAATCGGTAAAGATGAAAAAACAATGAGTTACAAAATCTGCAGTAAGGACTTTTTGTATTTTGACAGGTGTGTGCTAAAATCTATATCCATTGTTTTGGATAGCATGTTATATTGCCTACAGAGCCTTGGTACAGCGGCGAAATGCCCGAGCCCGTTTTATTTTAATAGTGAAATTATTTCGCATCTTTAACGAACCCAAATGTTTGCTAGAGACTTTTGACTGGGATCCTCGCCGAATTTATATGTAACAAGTTTCTGTACATTTTTCCGAAATAAAAAATATATAAGAAAATACTAAAATAGTATTTCTGACCGAGGATTATTGTAAAATATGAGCCAAAAAGCCTAGTAGAATAATTCAGTAATCTATCTATATTAATACTAGCTTCTGCCAGTCACTTCGACTTTAGACAGGAACCTAACCTTTTTTTGCGAGAGATTAAGTATCGTATCCACGCCGGACCCCTTGCGAGGTAGACAGAAAGTACATACCTAATAATAATATTTTTGTTGTATTTATATTTGACAATATACATTACTTTCATTGCTGACTGTACGGTACAATATGGAACGGCGTGATTTGGCCCAAATAAAGGAAAAATATTATCAATATTCCCAAAACTGGTGTTGTTTTGAATAATAAAGTGTAATGTCGGTGGAATATTAGACTTTATATTTTCGTGTATGTGTATTAGGGAACGTTAAGGTAACAAAATTGTGAAACGTGACTTCAATACACCCCCAAGACGCTCGTGGTAATAGGTCTGTAAATTATCTACAACAATTACAAACAATTATGTTTGGGATAGAGAAATTTTATCATTATCATAATTTTCATCCATATATGTATCTAGGACAAGTCAGGAGTCTCCGTAACCGGCGAGCGTGTATGAGACGAACTATGAGAGTGAGCAGTAAGCCAGAGACATATGTAAAGAAAGAACCTGTTTGAACTCTGTACTCTATGCCTACCCTGCAAGGGATCCGGCGCGATGATATAGATAAGATAGATAGATATGTATCTATATCCTTAGGCCTTCCCTTGCAAGGTAAGCAGACAGCCCTGTACTCTAATTCTATTCTAATTTTCATCGTGGATATAAATTAATGTGGATAAAAAAGAAATTGGTATTATGTTAATAGATGCTGGCAAAAATTACCCATTTTCGTAGCCATTACTAAAATGTCATAACTCAAAGTATTAGTTCTTTATTTTCGTAATTTCCAAGTAACTTAATTAATTAATTTAATTTTAAAAAAATACGTAATATTAGTTATTCGGATTACAGACAACTGTCAATAAATTTGACATGCTTTTCTCAGAAGTTGTTTTGTTTCATTTATAACGCTATATCAGCGGACATTCGATATGTATGTGTTTATGACTAACGATGTCTGTGATCCAGCGTGATCTCTACGACCAATTTTTACTAATAAAATAATCAATCATATGAAAACGTACTGACCGCCATACACCTAATATAGAATGAACCTTTAGCATAGTTTATCGGATTGCAAAGGGTACTATTGAGTTCTTAGATTCAAGCAAATATTACACATGGAATAAAACTATTTTAACGGATTTTATCGGACTTAAAATGTCGGAAAGTTATAAATTATAAACCGCGATAATATCCGAAAAATAGCTTATTTTATGAAATTAGATAATTTGTAGGTAGGTAAAGATAAAGATTTTTGTTGGTTTTTTTTTTAAACGTCGCACCATTCTAGGAATTATTCTTGTGTCTTGGGTGCGTTTACAAATATGAATTTCATGGACACAAACACCCAGACCGAATTAAATATATATAAGTAAAAAAACAGTACCATGACAAAGATAGCATGTCTTTACACGTTATCCAATTTTATCCGATAATAAGGATACCATCGGAACATGTATATCGTACTATGTTGTTAGGATTAACCTTTAGTAATATAATTGTAGAGATAACAAAACGTTAGCCTTGTATTCTAGGGCTGTTTAACCAGTTAGATGGTAGAGTACAGTTTATTGGATATCTTTATAATCACAGTACAATAGTTACCTATCTATTAAGAATTAGAGATTAAAGAAAACATAATATACGCTTATAAATTACGTGTGTGTGTGAATGATCTACGCTGTTGGCCTAGGGGGCCTTTACAGCTTCACCGGACATGAGGGCCTCGGCTCGGCTCGCTATGGGGGAGGGCATATACTAGGTGTCTCGGGTCTTTAGGGCAAGGGATTCTTCGACCTCGCCGGCGAGGTCGGTATGTCTTCCTGACAACCAACATACATAGAGAGCTGTAGAGACAAATAGGGCAGTTGGTTACGTACTTATTGCTATTTGACCAGTTATGCGTGGTTGTTACTTGATATTTGCTGAATTCTAGATCGCCTCTGCCATGCCGAAGGAAACTATGTAGAAGTCCTATATCCTAGTCTTCGTTATAGCGGACTAGGTATCTTTCGAAGATTTTTCCTCCGCGAAACACAAAAGTATCGCACAAGGATTCTTTGGAAAGATTCTTATTAAAGAGACTTATGCCCAGTCTAATGGCCATAGGCTCCTAACCTAATACATTGAGGGCTAACATTGTTGGCAAAATATGGGTGTTTTTCTCCTCTGCCACTTCTTTATTCATGAACCGTCAAGCCGGTGACAAAGACCACCACTCCGTAATTGAACTGGGATCATTGCACACCTATAAGGCAGCCTACTTTGGCAATAAGCTTGCATCTTAATTTGTGTGCTGTATAAGACGTGATCATTTGGTGAAATGTATCCAACAGCTCATGGGTCTACACAAGGTGGTCTGACAATCTGGTGAAGTTGCAATTCATGCGGATCTGTGTCCAATTTATCTCAACATCCTGGTCAGATTGTAACAACACGAGTTGCTGTTCTTACGCACGTTATACACTTAACTAGTTACGAGCACTACAATTTGTCACACAAATGATAAACTGACACAGTATCTGTATCTGTAGCTAATGGAAAAACTGCATCCTGACTCTTACTGGCTAACGATATGTATCGCAAATAAGGTCAACAATTATTGGCAATTTTTGCTCCAATTACATAGTTGCTAATAAATGTATAAAAAAGACATATTTACCACAATCCGTATAGAACTTGGCTTGTGTACAGCTGAGTACCACTGCGACCGTTAAAAAGAACAACATTTTCGAAAATGGAATTTAATTTAATTTTAATATGAATTTACTAATTTATCGCGCGCTAACGTGTGTCCGACTCGCGCGATGGATGCGTACTGTGGATGAACCAATAGACATTGTGATTCGACCTTTATTGCTTTATAAAATGCGCCGGCGCCGGTCATAGAGTAATCGGAGAGGTCAAGCGATTGTAGAGGTGTCATGGAGATGAAATGTGAGAACAATATTTACCTAGTTATCGCTCATGCTTAGGTGATATGTGCTATACTGCCGAATAATGTATAATGATTATTATATATTTCTTTATGTTTAAATATCTTTATGGGTGGCTGATTTTCGTCTTATTAAATATTGCTGCACGATTTGAATTGCATTTGTTGAAATAGAGCTAATTTTACAGATCCTGTTTTGGTATATTTTTTCGATCTGCTTTGCAGCATCCATACTCAATAATATTCATGAATTACTTTTATATTCAGTGATATATTTTTGTAAGAAATGTTTTGTATAATTCTTTTTATTAGTAAAATTTAAGACTTACACAGCATATAAAAAATCAAATTACTTACTTCTAAGTACTAATGTATGTTTATTATTTCTATATGTTTAGGCAGAATAGTTTCGATGCGACCCACCATATCATTGATTTTATCGGTCTTCATTATCCATTCTTTGATCGCGACCGGAAGAGCATCGGGCCACTTGTGCGCGTGCGCATATTTCAGGAAAACTTACTAAAGTGCTACCGCTGTGTGCGTGCATATACACATGTATGTGTGTCATAGTAAACAAAGAAACCTAACTCACACAACGCAGTGTGACGAATAGTTGCAAATGGTAAGTAAAGATCGAATGATGTGACTTATTTATTACGGATATTTTATGACTCAGTATGTTGTTGTTAAAATGAGGGTTAATATTTATTTATCATTGAAGATAATTTTTGTGGTTTATATATTTAGTAAACACCTCTTCGGTTGTTCCTGCTGAGAAGGAAAACGAGCAACAAGAAGAATTCAAAGACGAGATTCTCATTTTATTTTTGTAGAATTTCAATGGAATATAGTTCGGAATGAAGTGAAGCTGAAGTGATATTAAACATTGCTTATACTTAAACAGTACCTCTACCGCGAGAACTTGTTGCTTTTAAGCACGTCTTACCTATCGAAAATCTATAACACTTACTATAATATTTTTTACATAGGATGGGTAGTGACAGTTCTAAGTGTCAAACAAAATTAATATTTAATTTAATGGTGTTAAGGCATAGAACCATAAGTATAGAAACCGGTCATGCCTTCTTGCCATCATCTTATTGCCATTGAATAAAGTATAATTTTCTTTGACACTTACTATGGTCACCCCCACCTTACATGAAAAATACTATAATTCTAATATAAAAAAAATATAAAATATACTATCCGATTTTAGTTTCTGAACCATTCGCTTGCAGTGATGTGGAATTTATCAAATAAATAAATATCTGTAATTTTAATAAACAAGAATGTTATTGGCCCCTATAATTGAAAGACCTCTCCTTGGTTCCATAATGTATGAATTTTGATTTATGACTGACGAACGAAGAAAAACTATGATAAATGTTTAAATAAATTATAACAAGAACTGACTTTGTCTGTCATCGTGTTTGTTCTAAGAAAATTTTAACTAATTTGATGATCCAGCTCACCCACGCCGCTGTTAATGCAGTTTACCCTATTACTGTGTATGATTTAATTAACGTTTGGAGGGTAACAGTGAAGTAATGTGTAAAAAATTCATCGTATGAACACGTGGGTTGTATGACGGTCGCATGATATGGTGCGGTTGGCGCAAGTTATGAAATGATGTCATCTGATAGAGGGATGGACTCATTGGGAAAATATTTACTTAATTTATTCTTTTAATTTCCCTGCAGGACAAAGGCCTCCCCAAAGATCGCAGATTTAACCCGCGACTTTCACCAAGTCATATAACGGTCTACCTCGGTCTTTTGTGCCTGTGCACTCCACGTCTTCTAATTTTTTTTGTTTGATATAGTACATTGCGTGTTTACCTCTTGCGTACCCTACTTAGGAACAAGGCTTTACTAGATTTTATTATGAAGGGTTGCTTAAGACCATAGGTCGACACGACCTTATAATATGAAAAAAAAACACATTTCATCAGGGCGAAGCTATTACCATTAATATAAGTTTGGAGTCTGGTATTGTACTCTGTAGGTACAATTCCAGACTTCAGACTTATATTAAGCATTTTTTCCAATAGAAAAACATCAATGTCACTGAGTAAGAACTCGAACCCAGGACTTCTCAATAATGTGCCGCACCAGGTGCCACCAGAACAATGAGGAAGTTAATACTAATTTAATCAAAAAATAAAATCCCACTCGCCGATTTACAAACCATTTTAAAACCTTCCGCTTATGACTTGGTCGGAGAGGATCCGAAGGAAGTATGCTATTATTCTCCGTCGGTCGGCAATGCGACAATTGGCGGTCTTAAGAAAGACCGGGATAGTGAACCATTGCGCTATGTCACCGTAGGAGCAAACAGGATTTTTTTCACTGGATTGACTGCTTGCCTCGTTTGTCTATCTATCCTTAGACCTTATCTATCAAAAGACGTCGACTGCAGGACAAACTTAAAATCAGACTAATGAAATAAAACTATTTTACGGATTTTATCGCGGGTTATCTTTTTATTTTTAGTTCCCGACGTTTCGAGTGCTTTACAGCACCCTTGGTCACGGGAGGGACTGAGGTGTTAGACGTCCAAAAGGCATAGTTGTTCCGGGGTACCCTCAAACTTCTTAATTATTTTTGTTGTTGTTGGTCCGATCTACGCAGAATGAAGAAGTCGCTCAAAGAAGTCTGCAGTCTGTGAACATGTCCTTGACCGCACCCGCCATAACATCAGATTTGATAGACCACAAATCCTCGTGAGAGAACACCGATTCCTACCAAGGATGGTTCGCGAGGCTATTGAAATTAAAAAAACATCCTAATTTCAATAGAGAAGATGGCTGGGTGCTTCCATCGTCTTGGGATCCTACGGGATCCCAAGACGATGACGACGACGATCCCAAGACGTCGGATTAATTACGATTAATATAATCAAATCTAAAACCAAGCAAAACACTGCAAGACCTCAAGACAACGTGAGCTCATTCTGCGTAGATAGGACCAACAACAACAAAAACAATTAAGAAGTTTGAGGGTATCCCGGAACAACTATGCCTTTTGGACGTCTAACACCTCAGTACCTCCCGTGACCATGGGTGCTGCAAAGCACTCGAAACGTCGGGAACTAAAAATAAAAAAATTAACCGCGATAAAATCCGTAAAATATGAAACAAAACTATTTTACGGATTTCATCGCGGTTTATTTTTTTTTATTTTTTTTTATTTTTAGTTCCCGACGTTAATAAAAATAAAAAAAAAATAAACCGCCATAAAATCCGTAAAATAATTTTATTTTATGTGTAATATTCCCGTAAATCTAAGAACTCAATATCAGACTCTAATAATTTATTTAGCAAGAAAAAATAAACTGACCATTTATAACCCGTACCCCCATAGTACCGTACTTACACATTGTCAGTTTACATTTTTTTTATCTAATCTAACTATTAAGCTACCACCGGATCGGAACGCGGCCTCAACGGAAGATCCGACGAGGTTTCTAAAAGTGTTTATAGGATTCCTGATGAACCAGTTTCCACAAGTTGCACCCGTTCACGAGTATGACTACTAGAACAGCCATCACTCCGCTCGACCATATTGCAGGGAAGGAAGTGACCCGCGCCAGATAGTCACCGCAAGCAAAGACCCCCCCCCCCCCCCCATAAGGATCTCCAAGACGACCGTTGGCTTCGTGCTGTAAGAATCCACATTCTACGCGCCCTCACCAGGAACTCGTTGTTTTTTGCGAATAATTCGCATAGCGAACACTATGCCCATCCTAGAATTCGGATCCAGGACTTCCGACTTCTAGGATGGACCTAGTGTAACTTTTCGATACGAAAATTCCCGGTAATAATCTGGGGCTTGGCACTATGCCAGGTATAATGATAATAAGGTCGCCGTGAGGGTTTTTCCACTAGCTCGATTAGTCAGCTGTTCGAATTCTGGACGAGGCAAATCTTAGTGGTATAAAACTATTTGGAATCTTGTCGCGGTTTATTTTTGATTTTTAAGTTTTCGACTGGACACTGGAACTAGATCGAAAACTATTTAATTGTAACCTAAACATTGTATCCACACAATATGATTAAGAAATAATAAAAAGGAAAAAAGAGAAACAGAATTAAATAAAAAAAGACAAGCCCGCTGAATTTCTTGGAGGCCGCGATTCAATTCGGTGGTAGATTAGTAGTTAAATTAGGTAAAATAAAATGTAAATTGACTATTTGTAAGCGCCCCCGATGGGCTTATGCAAATGAATTATTGAGTTCGAGTTTTCGACGTTTCGAGTGCTTTACAGCACCCGTGGTCACGGGGATTCGAAACCGGACAATGTTAGGTCCCATTAAATAGGGGGCGAGCATATTGCCATATGGCAATTTCTTTATTAGAAAAACTACATTCGTCCGACCCAGGATTTGAACCCACCCAGGATTTGGACCTCGTGATCGCAAAGCACATTATTCGCCAATAGACCAACGTTAAACATCAATTAATTAAAGTGTATTCATGTTGTTGGGCTTTTACTGTGATTATGTAACATAATCAATTATTTGTGAGAAAATATTTCAAGTATAAAAACAAGCAAAGACACGCCTAAACCCCAAGCGGGGATGGCACATTTTATCAACGATGTTTGGTGTCAATATAATAGCGG
Source organism: Phalera bucephala (assembly GCA_905147815.2). NCBI lineage: Eukaryota > Metazoa > Arthropoda > Insecta > Lepidoptera > Notodontidae > Phalera > Phalera bucephala. The sequence continues at coordinate 2,476,564 of LR990620.1, read as the reverse complement.
TCATTATACCATATTGTTATGACTTACGGGGCCGAGACGTGGCCACTCACAGTGGTACTAGTCCACAAATTCAAAGTCGCACAGCGGGCTATGGACCAAGCTATGCTCGGAGTCTCTTTGAAGGATAAAATTCGTAACGAGGTAATCCGACAAAGAACCAAATTTACCGACATAGCTCGCAGACTCAGTAAGCTAAAGTGGCAATGGGCTGGTCACATCTGCAGAAGGACCGACGGCCGATGGAGCAAGCGTGTCCTAGAGTGGAGACCGCGAATTGGTAAGCGTAAGGTAGGACGGCCCCCAGCTAGATGGACCGACGACCTCAAAAAGGTCGCTGGGACAGACTGGATGCGGAAGGCGGAGGACCGTGTGCAATGGCGCGTGTTAGGAGAGGCCTATGTCCAGCAGTGGACTGCGATAGGCTGATTGATTACCGGACAGCATTCCAGACGCCGAGCCTGACTGAGATTTTTCGGCAGAAAAATCCCATTTACACTTTTTCTTTCTTTATCCGATGTTGGATTTGAACCCAGGACCTCGTGATCGCTCAGACTAGATCCCTGCACGGGACATAGGTACATTATGTTTGTCTCCTCCAGATATTTACCACGCAAGTCTGTGAAATATGTGTCTGTTTGCATCGAATACTACCTAGAATCGGACAACGTTTAAAGAAATACGCTAATACCGTTTTTACACATTTTTTTATACGTATCCCCACCCTAGGATTGATTCCTGTGTCGTGGGTGCGTTTACAAATACGAAAATTCACATACACAAATATCCAGACCGGAACAAATAATTGTGGATCACACAAGGATTTGTCCCGGGCGGAAATCGAAACCGCGACTATTAGACACAGCGGGCGGAGCGGCTTAAGCTCTTAACCACTGCGCTAAATCGTCCGTCAAATCTCTATATTATACATCTCTTTATCACGCATCATTGAGTTACGATTGAGTCGTTCTCAGAACGATAGCAGAAGTCAAGGTAACAAAAACAAATTAAAAGTACATTAACTATTACTTTTAGTGAAAAACACCCACAATCGTCCATTACCAAAACTGGCTATATTTCTGCCGGTCCCCACGGCCGAAAACTAATGTGTTCTAGCTACCTAATCGTGACCTGTGGGAATATTACCATGTGAACTGTAATATTTTTGCCTTCCTAGAAATTAACATTAAGTAAATTTAACATTAAGTAAATTTAACTCAATGGTGGTCTAGAATAGGAAGGAGACCCTATAGGCAGACCATTAGTTCCATAGAGCGATGACATGGTGAAGGTGGCCGGCAAATGAAATAGAAAAGCACAGGACAGACGATTTGGCCCAGTGCTTAAGAGCTTAAGCTGCTCCGCCCACTGGGTCGAAAAGTCGCGGGTTCGATTCCCGCACGGGACAACTCTTTGTGTGACCCACAATTATTTGTTCCGGTCTGGGTATTTGTGTATGTAAATTTTGATGTTTGTGAACGCACCCACGGTACAGGAATTAATCCTAGTGTAAGGCTAAGTTTTATTAAACAAATACAAAAATTACACAGGGCCGGAACGAATAGCGTGATAGAGGAGTGGCCTACACTCAGTCGTGCCGAAGGTAGATTTAGGCTCATAGATGATGATGATTATATATAACTTTCATCTAGATATGGCAATGGCAAAAGTGCCTCATTGCTCAGATTCGATCATTTGTATCTGAAACAGTGCAAAGATTTGAATCCCAGTATGCCTCATTTCGAACATTTGAATCTTTGAATTATATCAACCATTGCTAAATCCTGGCACAGTCGGCTTACCGACCGAATCACGTCGCGTGTTAAGGTACTGCCGAACCACAGTGACGATCAGTTCCTGCAGTAATATTTGTATGGAAATGTTTACACCAACGCATCCTACGTCCTGCACGCGCTAACTGGGTGGCGTCTGCCCGCGCAATCATAGGAAGATTCTGATTGCCACCGTGATCGCCGCCGTGGGCGCCACCGCGGACGTGGCTGAACGCGTTGCTTTGGCGATCCTACCTCTATGGTTTGGCCGAACTATTAGTTTGTTTCAATGCATTTTGTTTTAAAGTTTGATTTTAATACTACGTAGATTTACTGGTGAATGTGCGATCGAAATTCCGATGCAAATGATGCATTTGTTTTAGTACAGCAGTTTCGCATCCTGTAGTTCATGTTTCATATCACTGAATCGTTTTAGCAAAGATCGACACAGGTCTACTCCCATCGACTTGATAATAATAATAAATTATTTTATACTGCCCTACTTCTTCAAAATAGCTCTCTCTCCAAAATCCGAGTTAGAATACAACATACTCCACCAGGTGGACCTAGTATAGGTTCATCATCTCAGCCTATACTTATTCACTGATGAATATAGGCCTTCCCAATTGCTCTACAGCGCATCCGGTCCGATGTCACCTGTATCCAACGACTTCCTGCAATCCTCTGGCAGGCGGCTGTCCCACGTTGCGCTTACCAATACGTAGTTTCCACTCTAGAATCTTTCTGCCTCAACGCACGTCCGATCTTCGCAGCTATGTGGCTCGCCCATTGCGATTAGTGCATATTGATGGAGGCAGATTGGTAGTCACCTGCTGTTAATAATAATATAAAGCACTTATGAGGCCGCCCACATTAAGTTTCTACATGGAATAGGCCAGGTTTAGTATTCATCATCATCGTTAGCTCGTATTGGTCCACTGCTGGACATAGGCCTCTCCCAAGGCATGCCATTGAGCCTGGTTTTCGGCTCTTCTTTTCAGTCGCTGCCGGCCACCCTGCATATATCGCCGCTCCACCTAGCTACAGGGCGTCCCACACTACGTTTTCCGAGCAGTGGTCTCCACTCAAGAACACGTCCACCCCAATGGTCATCGGTCCTTCGGCAAATATAGCCAGCCCACTGCCACTTTAGCCAGTTGATCCTGTGACCTATGTCGGTGACCTTGATTCTCTGTCGAATCACCTCATTCCGGATTCGATCATTCAGAAAAAACTCCGAGCATAGCTCTCTCTATAGCCCGCTAAGCAACTTTCATTTGGTGGACTCGTCTCACCGTAAGTGTCTACGTATGTCATGACAGGCAGGACGCACTGATTGAAGACTTTGGTCTTCAAACTTTGGGGTATTGGGGTGTAAGGGGTACATCATCATTCTAGTGCCGCAAGCATGTGATCGCAGAGCTGCGCTCTGTGATCTCCAACCCGCCTGCCCAGTGTGAAGATTACGGTCATTACCTCCCTATCACAAGCCAAAACAACCCACGGCCGCCAGTTCCCGGTGACCCTGCTATTCCTGACCACGGCGGTGGTCACGGTAACGGCAGGGTGGGGGGTGCTAAGGATCTCCGGGTTACGAAAGGCCGCCAAAACCAAATGTTTAGTATTCCAAATTGTTATATTTCAAATTACTTTTTTTTATTAATTTTTCAAGTGATAACCGGGACCTTTGGCTTAAAAATAGTAGACACTTACGGCAGATAATGAATATAAAACAGTAAAAGTGCCCACTAAGCGACAACCAACATAAAAACAAGTACATTATCGTAACACCCTCTCAGGCCATCGTAATGTTTTGTAAAAATAAAACTTTGGCTAATGTAAAGTGGAATATGATTGACCATTAGCCATGTTGCCTCAGTACGCTAATTTAAGATAATTTTGGTTAAAAACCACGGGAGTATGCTCATGTTTTATTTATAACGATTTAAATTACATCTGTTGAAACAACCGAATTATTGGGTCTTTGCTAGCAGTTCCGCTTGTGCAAACCTGACCTAGAACCTAGATATAAACATGATAGCCTGACCCCTCTCTGGTACCCACCCATATACTACAGAGAGGTCAGTATTTTTTATATAAGAACGTTGCCTCATACTAGAATATTTCCTGTGTCGTGGGTGCGTTTGCAAACACGAAATTCACATACAAAAAAAACCCGATACAAATATTTGTGGGTCACACAAAGATTTGCCCCGTACAGGAATCGAACCCACGACACCTCGATCCAGTCGGAGAAGCGGATTAAAGTCTGAACCATTGGACCTAGCCGTCCGTCATCAAGTTGTATCTTTAGATTTAAGCAACAAATTTTGATGAAACGTGTTGCACTAAAATGCTTAGATGGACTAAGCCCGCCACTCATTCCCACCATTATAACTCCTGTAAGCCAGGATCCACAATAGTCTCCTTAGATGACGCCAAGGATTGAACCTTGGGGTGTCCCGGGAAGCACTTTAATTGTCTTGGAACCCGCAACAAATTTAATTAGAAAGAAAAACTGGAGGAGTAGGAAAAATAAAATAATAATAAGATGCTTATATGTACATACCGTCACGCCTATATTCCCCAAGCGGGGATGGCAGAGGTGTACTGAGTGCACCTACTTTCCGCCGACGATGTTAGGTCCCATGTAATAGGGGGCGAGCCTATTGCCATATACCGGGCACAGTTCCAGATTCTGGACTCGTACTGGGAACTATATTTGTTTGACCTAGGATTTGAACCCAGGACCTTGTGATCACAATGCGATGCGCTTTGCGTTGGTAGGCTGGTGGCGGCAGCAGCAGTGCTTATGTGTGCTATTCAAATTAAAGAACTACCGTCCTAAAAATAAGTAAATAATCATATATATATAAGGAATTTCAAGTTTGTAGTAAGTTCTGAAGGTGTAACATAATAAAGGCAAGACCTGAGAGTAGTTTGTTCTGAAACGGTAACTGAATTGATTCCAACAAATTTTAATGTATACGTACGTACGTAACATTTTTTTTAATTTGCAAAAAATGCAGTTACTCCTTCAATGCGCTATAACAAACTAAATTTATTATTGATTCAGAGCAATACGGAGATTTCAAACGCATTTCTTAAACATATTTCTTACAAGTTTCATTGTTTGTTGGGGTATAAAAGTGCTTAAAAAAGGGTAAAAAACTTAAAATTTGGTTTTGGTATTGAATTTGTGAAACAATTATCTTGCTTTATTTATGATACACCTTGTATAAAAAAAAAATATTTGTTTAATTGTGTGTGTAGGTATTTTGTAGCCGTCTTTTAGCGCTCTAGATAGCTATGAAGACGTTATATGATCACTCACAACACTGCAGACAAAACAGGCACTCCCACACACTAGGTTAGTGTATCTAATCATAATTCACTTCACCGCTGAATTTTCTGCGTAACTAAATTTGTGCAAGACAATCTCGAGATGGGCTGAGGGTCCTAAGACAACAGCTTCTTACTTTATAGCTTGGCTAGCATTTATTAGGCACAGTTTATTTCGGTCGTTAGGGTGACCATGAGTTTAGCAAACGTGAAATCAATATGCGACAGTGACGAGTACTTGTAGAAAATGATTCCTTTTTTTCAAGTTGGTATGCGTCGCTGAGGTGTGCTATACACGCACTTATCGCTTACGATGTTAGCTCCCAATGTAATATGGACAATTTCCTACCATGTCGAAGGATATGACCGGGGCGAATTATTAGTTTGGTAAAAAATATACCACAGTATTCTGCACAAAGTACTTAGAATCTACTGAAGACGTTGCAAATGAGAAATAGAGGCTCTTGTTGGATATCCAGTGCCGCTATGAATCAGTAACTTAAGAGTGGTACTAATACGACGATGAAGAAGATTTAGTTCGGTGTTTAAGAGCTTGAGACGCTCTGCCCAATTGATCGAGCAGTTGTGGGTTTGATTCCTACACGGGGCAATCTTTGGATAACTCATAAATATTTGATTCGGTCTGGGTATTTGTGTATGTAAATTTTATTTCAATGCACCCATGACTCGGGAATAATTCCTAATAATATTAGCCCTGTTAAGAAACTGTCCCACTGTTGGGCACGGGCCTCCTCTCAAACTGAGAGGGTTTAGGCCATAGTCCACCACGCTGGCCTAGTGCGGGTTGGCGAACTTCACACACCTTCGAGAAACTCTTAGGCATGCAGGTTTCCTCACGATGTTTTCCTTCACCGTTAAAGCAAGTGATAATTAATTTTTAATACGCACATGCTTTCGAAAAGACAGAGGCGCGTGCCTGGGTTTGAACCCGAGACCTTTGACTTTGCAGTCCAACGGTCTAACCACTAGGCTATCACTGCTTATAATAATTCTTAGTGTAGGTATAAAAAATAAAGTCTATTACATTGCCCCGGCAATTTACAGGAAATTTCGTCAGGAAGTAACAAAGTAAGAAGCCATTAAACATGTTATGTGTTGGCAAAGAGTTTACGAACTCGACAAACTTCTTCTTGAGACCTCACTCACGCCTTTTTCTACAGAATTACAAATGTCAAATTTATTTTCTTAGGAAATTATACATCAAAGGTCGTTGACGTTGGTTACGTGACAAATAACGCGTTCGGGTTTGAGTTTTTGGCTTTTGATTTTATATAAGTAAGAGCCTTTTTTTCGGTAATGGCGAAATGAAAAAAAAATCTGTTGCAGCTTTGCACTCTCTACCTTTTCCACAAGGGACCGGGATTGATTTTTTTTTTTAGACTTAGGCCCACACTCGGATTTATTCCTGTATCATGGGTGTGTTTACAAACATGAAAATTCACAAACACAAATACCTAGACCGGAACAAATAATTGTGGATCACACAAAGATTTGTCCCGTGCGGGAATCGAACCCGCGACTATTAGACACAGTGGGCGGAGCAGCTCAAGGTCTTAACCACTGCGCTAAATCGTCGTCATTATACTCTATTATTACTTGACATTGGCGAAATACACTGTTAAAGTGTGGGCCATTTATTGAAATAAAAAGAAGAAGATATAAGTAAGAATAAATGCCTTGATTTTGGTGTTTTAAAGTTGCCTTTGGACTTGCTTGTAAAATGGCTACTACATTTCATCTGATTTCATACTGCGAATAGAACAATAGGTGCAAAAAATGGTTTTGATTAATTTGTAACTATAAAAGTGACTATGTCATGGATCCTACGTGGTCGGACGAGCGAGGGTCTATAACTTTTGAATGACGAAGAAAAACAAGAACATCCATGTAAGAAAGTCCATAATAAATTTTTGAAAGACATTATAATAACCACAGACTTCTGACGTATTTATTCTGACGTACGTACATTTGCACCTCTGCAAAACCCATGGTAAATGATCTTTTACCTCACTCTTTATTATAAAATGGTCTTTATTTTGGACTCATAAGTACTTTGATGAATAAAAAATATTTAGCAAAAGCTGGTTAAACTTTATAACTATATAGTTAATTTTTAATGAATCCTGCCAGTAGTAAAGTGTGAAAAGTGTTCATAATAGACTTAATAACATAATTAAGCAGGCAAAAGGGATAACAAACTTTATTATAAACTGGCTGTTGCCTGCGGCTTAACGTCTGGTTATTTTATAATTAAGCTATCTTTAGCACAATAAAATAGCCAATAGGACTTAGGATGTGGCTTCCAGACAAAGAAAGTATTTTCAGGATCGGACCAGTAGTTTTAGAGATTACCACCTACAAACGTATATAAATACTTACATATGTATAACTTTACCTCTTTATAATATCAGTACAAATGTTGATTGAAGGAATGTTAACTAGAAACTAGCTGGACGCGTACAATAGAAACCCGGTCGTCATATCAATCTTTGGGGGAAGTCTATGTCCTGAAGTAGACATCTTTCGGCTGAAATGAGCTTAGAAATGTTATATTATCATATGTAATGTCACCTTAACTTCCTCCAATAATACGTCAAAAAATAAAATTACGAACGACTCTACCAACCGTTAACAATGCCATTTCTATGGAGATGCGTGGCAGAAACACGATCATTCTTGTTTTTAAACAAGCATTACATATATTTTAGATTGTAGCTAGACAGACATAGATTTTAAAGGAAAAATGTCCAACATCTATTGGAATGCTTATCACCCTACATCCCGAGGTACCTGTTATCGTGGCTCCTATAATCAACATTTATATTTTACGAATGATGGTCACTGGGTCTCTATTGCACTGGATTACGAACCTACAGAATGGCTAATAAAAAATGTTTCATGTAGGTATTTCTTATAACGTTGAAACGTTCTTTTTTTTATGAAGGGCTTACGGCTATTTTTTGGCAGGTTCGTGGCCATGTATTTATCAAGCTCACTATTAAAACATCCAACTCGGTTTGAAGACTGCCGCATTAAGGGGCTACCGTGATCGACCACTTATCGATAGGGAGAGTCACAGTGATACAATAAAACTTACAAATGAATAATAAAGGACGGATATATTGGGCACGCATTCGGAAATAAACGCCGTACGTATAAAATTTTATCATTTTCTAAAATAATTACACTCTGAATAAAAAACTGCTTTATAAGAACTTTGCTACAATTATTCACTATGTTATGAAGTTAATGGACATGGACAAGTCCATGCTCCATTCTTAAGGGTTTCGCATTGGAATGAGAAAATGTAAAGTAATAGAGATGACTTTCGACTTTTTTCTATCGAGAAAAGTTTCGTTTAATCGTGTATTTTTTTATCAGATTCTATAATATAGAGTGAAAAATCGTATTTCTAAATATTAAGTCTCTAATCCATATACTTCTTGAAGTACGCTGAGTAGAAAAACACGTTTATTTTTCGGTATCCCCTTAGGTGGCACATGAGATCAACGGTTTAAAGTACCTTTCGAAACACGGAGATGCTTGAAAATGGAATGGTAACAATAGATCACCCAGCTCAAATCGAGACCAATGTTGATTAACTTTGGTTATGGTTAAATGCACCGCGGTCTGTCAGGGCTATGAGCACCTCCGGAAATGTATCTATATTTATCCATATCATTACGCCAGATCTTTTGTGGGAGAGCATGGAGTTAGGCGATAACCGGCTACTTCTCGAACGCGTCCAACCATCAAGTCAAGCTTAGCTTAAGGGCCGTCTCAAAACTCAAGGGCGCCTCAAGCTTCGGGCATTACTTTACAAAACTTGTATACGGCCCATCATGACGTACGCTTGTGAGGTATTCAGGGACGCCGCCCGCTCTCACATCGATATACTCCAAATGGTTCAATCCCGTTTCCTCCGCAAAGCCATCGAAGCCCTGTGGTTTATACGGAACGACGATCTCAATTCCGATCTCGGTCTCGAACCTATTCGCGCCTTTATGAAAAAGGCAACAACCCGGTTTTTCGCGAACGTGTCCAATCATAAGAATCCGCTAATCGTAGCCGCCGCTGATTATGCTACCTAAAGGGGGAAGCCCCCTTCAGGTCAGATCAGCCGCTACCCCCGCCTGCGGCATATTCTCACCGACCCTCCCGAATCTCTTTCGAATACAGATACCGCATACAGGACCAGACACCGACCTCGCCGGCGAAATCGAAGAATCCCTTGCCCGCTGGCCGGTGCACAGCACCACAGCGATACACCTAGTAGACGCCCTCCCGCCATAGTAACAGCCCAAGCTGAGGCCGTTACTCCTTGAGGCGCCCTTGAGCTAGTTGCCCCCTTGTCCTTCTAGCTCGAGCGTAGTGGTTGCACGCTCGCTCTCTTGTCCGGTGAAGCTGTAAAGGCTCCGCGGCCAACAGCGTAAATCACTCACACACACACAAAATAAGCTCGCTAGTTGTAGACTTTTAATTTTCCCATCAGATAAGAGACAAGGGAAAACATCATGGTAAGGTAGTGTAGGTCTTCTTCAATATCGACAACCTTTTAGTTTTGCACGTTTCTTCAGCCAATAGACGTCCACTGCAGGACAAAGGCCTCCCCTAAAGACTGCCTCAACGACCGGCTTTGTGCTGCACGCATCCAACTTCTACCCGCGACCTTCACCAGGTCATCGGCCCATCTTGTAGGGGGCCTACCCACTCCACGTCTTCCGGTACGTGGTCGCCACTCGATAACCTTTCTGCCACTGTATACCTATCTGAGAAAAAAGAATCTTTTCTTTTTTAAAAAACGTTTTAATAGGAATTATACCTTAGTCGTGGGTTTATGTGAATTTAATGTTTTTAAAAGCTTAAAAACATTAAATTCACATAAACAAACCGAAACAAACATTTGTACGTCACACATATATTTGACCCGTGCGGGAATCGAATCGAATGCGCCTCTACTGGACCTATTGACTCGACGTACGGACTACTCGATTTCTGTGACTTTGTTATTATTATACTCGTATTGTTTCTTTATATTTTATATTATTATTGTTTCTTTACTAACTCTAATAGTTAAACCTAGCGTCAATGTTCGACTAACACGTGATCCAAGTTAGTCGAAATAAAGAATTTATTATCATTATTGGCCGGAGTGCCTTACGCTTTTGACGAATGGACCAAGCCAAAATTTTCTTTTATACCTACACGCTTTCTTACAACGCTGCTGCGAACGCGGTCGGTCAGCTTGTCTCCGCTCATCTTTCGCAGAGCTCACATTTCGACTGTATTTACCCTGATTTCATTCCCTTTATTGCCCGAAAATAATAATAATAATTTATTTCAATTAAAAATTTTCATAAAATTTTAATAATTTACTTATAATAATTTGAAAACTATGGAATTAATTGAATCAATACATTATTTCATTGACCACATCACTATTCCAACCATGCAGAATACTATTGGAAAGTTGATGCAATTACCGCGTGAAACTCATAAATTCGCGCATTTGCGAACATGTGCGATGCACTGCAGTACCGCGGCAGTCCCAACAGCATTCTGAAAGCATTGTTATACTGGTCATGCAGGGCGGTATAAGCTCTTTGCGTATACAGGACCCACAGGCTGGACGAGTAAAATGATTGACAATAGGCTTTAAATAGAGTTGTTTTTAACTGTACTGTAGATCGAGCAAATCTGCGAGCCAGCATATTGCCCCTCACTGCTAACGCCCTGCGCTCTCTCTCTATATCTAGATCATCTTTCAAATCATCGGTGATAGTATGACCAAGGTACTTAAAACTATCTACAAACTTTAGGGCCATTTCCTCAAGCACAACCGATGGTACTATACTAGGTTTTATTTTACCAAACTTGAAGATAAGCACTTCACTCTTTTTAGAGTTGTACTTGAGGCCATGAGCAGAGTCGTATTTCTCATATATCTGAATAAGGTCCCGGAGTGCCTTGAACGATGAAGAGAGAGAGGAGAAAAGTGACGTCGTCTACAAAAGCCTAAAAATCTTATGGCGACATAACCAAACGCGGAGCGTTAATGTAACTTCGTGTAGTGATTGTGTAATGGTATTCTGTATCTCGAGCCTAGTGGTTGCACGCTCGACCACTTGTCCGGTGAAGCTGTATAGGCCCCGCGGCCAACAGCGTTGATCACACACATACACACAAAGGTATTCTGTATGCCACTGCCAATATTTCGCGCACAAGTTCTTTCGAAGATACAGTATTAGTTTTAAAGGAAAATAAAATAAGGTAATTGTATCGTTATACCTCGTTCTACTCTCTGCCTACCCCGCAAGGGATCTGTGATGATGATACAGAGAGGTATCGTTATACGTTATTTTTTGTTACGAAAAATATCATATCTTATTATTTTTAACTAGGACAAAAACAAAAACTACATTTAGTCGACCTGATGGCTTGACCAAAAGCTGTTTAAAATATCACATGGAATCTGATTTATATAGTTCGGACAAAGCATCGAAAGATTTGTACGGTGTGTACTTCTATATAAATATTTTTATTCGACGCATCGAAAATGGTATGCTCCGTTGGTTCGGGCATATAGAAAGAATGTCCGAAGAAAGAATGACAAAACTGATATACAATGCGAAAGTGGAAGGATGTAGGTACCGGGGAAGACCTAGACTATCTTACCATGACCAAATAGACCGGATCTTATCTTAAGAATAAGTCAGGAGTCTCCGTAACCGGCGAGCGTGTATGAGACGAACTATGAGAGTAGAGGAAGTCAGAGAGGTATGTAAGGAAAGAGCCTGTTGGAACTCTGTACTCTCTGCCTACCCCGTAAGGGATCTGGCGTGATGATATAGATAAATAGCATCGAAAATATCGATGCAAGGTTATGAATCATATCGAAAAAAACATCAATGTACAAAAAACTACGTAGACGACTTAAGCAAAAGCTTTTGAAACGATCACATAGAATCTGATTTATATTGTTATTTATTATTTATTGTACAATAGAACACAGAAACAACATTTACACAGCAGATGTGCAAAGGCGAACTTAACTCAATTTGAGTTATCTTCCAGTTAACCTTTGAGGGAAGAGAAACTATGTGGAACAACAAACTATGTTCAGAAAAAGCAGCGGAGGACTTCTACGTGTGTGTATTTTTTTGTCGATGTTTTTAAATCTAAAATATCGATGCAACGTTCATATCGAAAATAACATCGATGTATTTTCTGTATGAACATATCCATCAGTTTAAAATAAAATTGTCACCACTATGTCGTTTGTTCATCGGCTTAAAATAGAAAACAGACTTAGATTAAAAAATGCTCCGCCCAAAAGCCAAGTTCAACAGATCAAGAGCTATTATCGTTCATTGGTTTACAAAGAGGATGCGATCGTGTGGATCCAAGTTCGGGAATTAGAAGCAATTGTGTAAATTGGACTGGTGGGACTTTCGTGAGTTAGAACTAACATAAAGCATAGAAGAAATAATTATAGTTAACACACTGTTATGCATACATTTATTTATTTTATTCTTTATGCACTTATGTTCATAGGCAGATTAATGCCTGAGGCTTGAGGTGCCCTTTGGTTTGAGGCGCTCTCAAGCTAGTTGCCCCTTGCCCTTCTGGCTCGAGCGTAGTGGTTGCACGCTCGCCCTCTTGTCCAGTGAAGCAGTAAAGGCCGCGCAGCCAACAGCGTAGATCACTTGCACACATACGAAATAAAGCCTGAGATATTTTCGGCCAGTTTACCTTAAGGTGGTATAGAAACTACTGTGGTAGGTGCTAAAATATGAGAAGTTAAAAAAGGAGGGGAAAAAATAAAAATAATAAGCACTAATAAATGCATATATAATTATATTCCTATATATTAGGCGAAGGCCTCGTTGGATTAGTGGTCTATAATGTGTTTTGCGAGCACGAGGTCCTGGGTTCAAATTCTAGTTCGGATGAATGTAATTTATCTGTTGGAAAATTCTCAGCATCAGTCCGGAGTCTTTTATTGTGCCCGGTATATGGCAATAGGTTTGCCCCCTTTTACATGGGACCTAACATCGTCAGCCAAAAGTGGGTGTACACCAATATCTCTGCCTTCCCCATTTGGGGAATATAGGCGTGACGGTGCTTATGTCAGGCGATACTAGGTCCCAATGTATTAAAGGGTTAGCCTCTATATATATATATATATATCGTTAGATTCCTTGCGGGGTAGGTAGAGAGTGCAGAGTACCAATAGGTTCTAACGACCCCTCTCGCTTCCTCTGAGACTATATAGAGAGTAGGAGCGTAATATAGAGAGTAAGAGATATAGAGAGTAGGAGCAGTGAAACTTGTGATTTCCCTGACGGCATGATTGCTCTGGCTGGAGGTACCCCAGCAAGCGCAAAGCCATCGTGCCCGCATGGGGATGGGTATTTTGCTGTCCCATTGTCTGGCCTCTGGAGTATAACAAAGGGCAAGTCAATTTTTTTTTATTTTATTAACCTAATGTGTCCCACTGCAGGGCAAAGGTCTCCCCCTACTTTCTCCAACGATCTCTATCCGATGTTAATAATAGCCATTCTTTTCGATACGCGTTGAGGTCATCGCGCCACCGCTTCCTGGGCCTGTCTCAGCGATGATGACCTTCTTGTGGAACTCACTCGGTACACAGTTTGGCCCACCTATTTGAATCCATTCGGCTCAGATGACCCGCCCAATTTCATTTTAATGTCGCGGTTTTAACTCCGTCGTCTACAATGCGGGTAGCACCGTGTTCCGTACTCGATCGATACGTTTTATGCTACGCTCCATTGCTTGTTGGCAAACCTTGAGTTTCCGTTTTAATGTTAAAGGCAGGTCGCCTTTCATAAGCTGGACATGGACTCGTTGGAGAGAGCGGGTCGCCTTGCTTAACTCCTTTTTCTATTTGAAACATGGAACTAGTGGTATTAAGTTTAACAGACGCTGTACTTTTTTTATGAGATCTATGTATGTTCTTTCAATTTGCTGGTTTTCTAGAGTTGAAAATATGGACCTGTGATATACGTTATCAAAAGCCTTTGCATAGTCCACAAAGGCTAGGTAAAAGCTTTTGTAAAGGCTTTTGAAACTTTTTGATGATTTTTGAGATTTTTCAATGATTTGGTTTAATGTATGTAAATGGTCTGAGGTGGAATACCTAGAACGAAAACCGGCTTGTTCTGGGGGTTGATGACTTTCCAGTTTGTGGTTTGTTCGGTTCAGTATTACTTTAATGAAAAGTTTATATAAATATGATATTAAACTTATAGGTCTTTAGTTTGAGATGTCCGATTTATCAGCTTTCTTTGGTTAAACGTATAATGCTTGCATGACACAGTTTAGATGGCAGTTTACCAATTATAATAATAGTGTTGAAAAAGTTTGTGATATGAGGCAGAAGTGCAGGGGAGCCTATTTTTAAAATTTCCGTAGTGGTGCCGTCTTCTCCTGAGCCTTTGCCGTAGCGCATGGTTTTAAGTGTATTATGCACTTCCTCGTGAGTAACAGGAGGAATCGAGTTAGGACATAAGTAGGAGATTTGTAGATTGATCTTGGACGCATCAGAGTATAAATTTTTATAAAAGTCTGTGCAGATTTCCAGTATTTTCTGTTGAAAGTTATATTTTCTTCCGTTCTTTTCCTTTAAATAATTAATCAATGATTTGCATTTACATAAGCCTTGACGAGCAATTCTAAGAGAAGTGTGACTTTCTCTAGAATATTTACTATTTCGGTATTCAATATTCTAATGTCTTGTCTAATGCTCCGTTTTACTTTTCTAACAACTCGTCTATAGTCTTCAGTATTTTCTGTGGTTTTTTCTCTATGTTTTATTAAATTAATTGTTTCTTCTGTAAGCTTTTTCTGTTTCTTTACCTTGTTATTTAATTTTCTACTACTTGTTTGAATTGCTTTTGTTATTGCGTTATATTGGTCTTCTATATCGTCAATATCTATTGTTAGAGATGCAAAGTGATTTTTGAGTTCTAAGTTAAATTGGTCGTGATTATTTGTGAGAGTTTCTATTGTAAGTTTTTTGGTGTTTTTAGAAAATAGATTTATTCTAAGAACTTTAAAATTACAATTAATTTTAGCTCGAACGGGTCTGCCATCTGAACTATACTTGAATTTGTTGATAACACTATAAAGTCTATTTCATTTTTAATCATACCGTCAGGCGATATCCATGTCCATCGTCTTTGTGGTTTCTTTGCGAATAAACTATTGCATATGTACATATTTTGACTAAAAGCGAATTGAATGAGACGAGTACCTCGATCATTTCTTACACAGAGGCCGTATCTTCCATGTATATTCGGATGATCAGAGTCTTGGCCTAATCCTAATTTTGCATGAAAATCGCAAAGTATTATTATATTATAGGATCCTTTGTTATCGCAATAGGCTCTGTCCAGCAAATCATAAAAGTCTTCAATGTCGTCGTCGCTATAACTAGATGTTGGCGCATATGTTTGAATAAGAGTCAGGGTTTTTGTAGTTGTTAATTGGAACTTTAATACGGCGATTGATGCCATTATACCGAGCACAATTTTAGTCTATAACTATCTTATAGTATAATATCCCTACGGCAATATCGTTGAAGGGACAAGCAGAGATATCAAAACCTAAATATTTCGGCTATGAACGTTGTTCGGCTGCCTTCTTGGTCTAGCGGCCATGTTGCGGCTTGCACGATGTCCTGGGTTCAAATCCTAGTAATAGTGATGATATATATAGAGGCTAACCCTTTAATACATTGGGACCTAATATCGCCTAACATAAGCACCGGCCCGCCTATAATCCCCAAATAAGAAAGGCAGAGATATTCGTGTACACCCACTTTTGGCTGACAATGTTAGGTTCCATGTAATAGGGGGCGAGCCTATTGCCATATACTGGACACAATTTCAAGACTCCGGACTGATACTGAAAATTTTTTCGATCGAAATTCTACATTTGTCCGACTTAGGACTAGACGAACGAGGCAGTCAGATTAGATTTGATGTAAAAGTTATTTAATTACCATATTACATGACTATGACTTCATTTGCTTAATGTAATAGTGATTTACTTTTAATGAGCTTTTTTTCATTTTTGAGTGAGAGTATTAATTATTGAATTAAATAATCATACTCACTTTGCTAACGATAAAAACATTTTGTTTCTGTTTTGTTTCTTCGGTATATCGGTCGGTACCCTCAACAACAACCTCCCTCAGAGACTCCCTTTTCGGAAACTGATCTGGAGCGACAACAATATTCAGAACCACGCCAACATCTGGTCAGAGTGAAAAAGCAATGGGAGAGTTCGGTCGCCCCACAGGGTAACATCACCATAGCTGACCCCTCGACTGTAGTACAAGGTTTTAAAGAGCAACGGCTGGTGTGGTTGTGCAATTATCATCTTCATAGGTAGGGCATTACTGAGTCTCCTTGTTGTGACTGTGGAAACTCAGTGCAGACTATCCAGCTACACCAGCTGACACCAGAGGCTAAACAATGGCTCCTCCACTCTGACATTAAGTTTTGGTCGAGGTTCGCATTATTAGAAATACACTGCTATACGATGATGATGATGACGATGACTAACTTCTATACCTACTATCATCATTATTAACCGAAAGGACTCCACTGTTCACTGCTGAAGAAAGACCTCCCCCAAAGAACGCAACGATGACCTGCTTTTTGTTGTACGTATCCAGCTTTCACCAGCGACCTTCGCCAGGTCAGGTTTACCTTGTAGGTAACATTTCTATGTAATTATTTATGTAATTCTCGTGACCATCGATCTGGGTGTTGTCTTAGTCGCAACATGGCCGCTGGACCAAGAAGGCAGTCGAACAACGTTCATAGCCGAAATATTTAGGTTTCGATATCACTGCTTGTCCCTTCAACGATATTACCGTAGGGATATTATAATAAATAAATTAGCGTACGCTGTTCTTTTGCTGGGCTAAGGTCTTCTCTCATAAATCCAGGTGAGAGAGGTCGTGCTCATCATGTGGGCTCAGTGCAGATTGATTAAGGCAGGTTTGTGGCCACCTGCTGGTGGAACTTATCACCGTCACACCTATATTGCCCAAGCGGGGGTGGCAGAGGTGTACTAAGTACACCCACGTTTCGCTGACGATGTGAAATCCCATGTAATAGGGGGTGAGCCTATTGCCATGTACCGGGCACATTCCAGACTCCGAACTCATACTGGGAAGTTTTCGTTACTGCAAAGGAACCGACTGCACTAACCGGCACCGACTTCAAATGTTTATTTTTTGCTTTTTGAAGTCGGTTTACCTTTTTTTAATAAGAATTTTATTTTACAATTTTAAATGACGAGTGAATTATTTACTAATATTTATATACCGATATTATATTATTTTGCTGAGTTGTACAGTAAGGTACCTAGAGGATTGATATAATAACCATAATAACGGAATCTATACATTCGTGTTGTTCGCCGTTAAGGAGTTCCCTGGTGTATCTTCAAAGTTATAGGTCCAATACCAATAAAATTAAAATAGGACCACTTCAGAGCTATACTGAACCCAACGACTGCACCGACATAGGATTTGAACCTATGGCTTCGTTCAAATCCTAACCACTAGACCAACGAGGCAGTCCAAGTGGAACTCATCAAGTCGCTTATAAGACTTCCAAGTCGGCTTAACAAACAATGAAGTAAACACATGAAGTTGTAATCGGAACCTATGGTCTAGCGTGCCCTATGAAGCACGGAGACGCTCGAATATGAAAATACCACAAACAGTTACCCATCTTAGACCATCCGTACCGAACGCAGCTTAACCTTGGTGATCGTTAAGTACACTGCGGTCGCACAACGCTACAAGCTCCACATTATTAAAAGGATAATTATAATCAATCAATCAGCCTATCGCAGTCCACTGCTAGACATAGGCCTCTCCTAACACGCGCCATTGCACACGGTCCTCCGCCTTCCGCATCCAGTCTGTCCCAGCGACCTTTTTGAGGTCGTCGGTCCATCTAGCTGGGGGCTGTCCTACCTTACGCTTACCAAGTCGCGGTCTCCACTCTAGGACACGTTTGCTCCATCGGTCGTCGGTCCTTCTGCAGATGTGACCAGCCCATTGCCACTTTAGCTTACTGAGTTTGCGAGCTATGTCGGTAACTTTGGTTCTTTGTCGGATTACCTCGTTACGAATTTTATCCTTCAAAGAGACGCCGAGCATAGCTCGCTCCATAGCCCGCTGTGCGACTTTAAATTTGTGGACCAGTCCCACTGTGAGTGTCCACGTCTCGGCCCCGTAGGTCATCATAACAGGTAGGACGCATTGGTTGTACACTTTAGTCTTCAGGCATTGCGGTATAGGCGAAGAGAAAACGTGACGTAGTTTGCCAAATGCTGCCCAACCCAATTGGATCCTGCGGTTGATTTCTTTCTCGAAGTTGTTTCTACCAAATTGGACAACTTGTCCAAGGTAGACATACTCCCGAACAACTTCGAGCATCGAACCATCGACGTAGATCGGTCCCGGCGTGACATGTTCATTAAACATGATCTTGGTTTTATCCAAGTTCATGCCGAGACCGACACCTCGAGAGGCTCCATTTAGGCTATTCAGCATTTCGCGTAACTGTTCCAGTGACTCTGCCACGATGACGATATGACGCCGTTGATGTTAATGCCCCGCCCAGTCCAGTCCAGCGTCTTGAAGACGTCTTCGAGTGCATTGGTGGAGAGCTTGGGGGATATTACATCCCCCTGTCTTACACCTCGACGCAGCTCGATCGGGTTGGTCTTTTTATCTTGGAGCTGGACGGTCATTGTGGCGGTATCATATAGACATCTCAGCACCTCGATATAGCGCCAATCGATGCCACATCGCTGCAGAGCATCCAGAACCACCCAGGTTTCGATAGAGTCGAAGGCTTTCTCGTAGTCCACGAAAGCCATACACAGCGGCTGATTGTACTCTTCGGTCTTCTGTACAATCTGCCGAACAGTATAGATGTGGTCCACGGTGCTGTAGCCTTTTCGAAACCCGGCTTGTTCCGGTGGCTGGAACTCGTCAAGTCTTCTGGCGAGGCGGTTTGTGAGTACTCTCGAGAACAACTTGTAGACGTGGCTCAGGAGTGAGATGGGTCTGTAGTTCTTCAGCAAGGTTTTGTCACCTTTTTTGAAGAACAGAACCACCGCACTCCCGCTCCACGCTTGAGGTGTTAAGCCCTGGTGGATGACGGAATTAAAGAGGCTCGCTAACTTTTTCAGGATTGGAGTCCCGCCTGCTTTTAGGAGCTCAGTGGTGATTCCGTCATCGCCTGGCGACTTGTTGTTTTTGAGCTGCTCGAGAGCCACTCTGACCTCGTCCTGGTTGACATCAGGGATGTCTTCCGTGTAGTGGCGTGCGAGTGGGGCTCTGTGGTCGTCAGCGCTGGGTCTCGTGGGTTTAGTCATCCGTGATGCGTACAGGTCTTTGTAGAAACTCTCAATCTCCTCGAGTATCTCAAACTTGGAGGTCACGGTTTTGCCATCTGCAGTATTAAGTTTCGTCAGATGGGATTTACCTAGCTGGCGAGCGAAGACTTTGGTGCCTCTGTTCTGTTCAATCGCAGCCGCGATGGCGCGGGTGTTGGAACATCGGAGGTCACGTCGCACCAGCTTCCGGATCTTCCGGTTGAGGTTCCTCCCATCTGGCGAAGACGCCTGCGTGGATGACATTTCTCGTCTCTGCCTCATAAGTTCGAGAGTCTCGAGCGAGAGTTTAGACTCTCTGTTACCGCTTTTGCCGGGAAACACCCTTCGAGACACCTCCTGTAGCGTTTTGACCACTGTGTCGGTTTTTTCGTCAACATTGCCTTCGGTTTCCAGCAGGTCGAAACGATTTTGAAGCTCCAGTTGGAACTTTTCAAACCCTAAAGCTATTTGAGGCGCAGTAGGTCTCAGAGTAGACCTCATCATGCGACGTCTTTCGGCCTTGAAGTTTATATTTAGAGCGCCTCGGACAAGTCGGTGATCGCTGCCGGTATTAAACCTGTTGATCACGGAGACGTCTCTAAATATAGACTTCCTGTCCGTCATGATGAAGTCTATCTCGTTCCTCGTCACAGTGTCGGGGCTTCGCCATGTCCACTTTCTATGAGGCTTCTTCTTAAAGAACGAATTCATCAAGAAGAGCCCCTGCGACTCCAGAAAGTTGACCAGCATCTGCCCCCTGTGGTTTAGGCGCCCCACGCCGTGGGGTCCGATTATTGTTTCGCCGCGTTTTTGTACTCCCACTTTGGCATTGAAGTCCCCCATAACAACGCTGTAGTGAGCCTTGGTGGTGCCATGTAATGCCTTGGCTATGTCTTCATACATGGCTTCGACTATGTCGTCGCAGTATGTCGAGGTCGGCGCATATACCTGTACCACCTTCAGGGTGCACCTGTTGGTGATTTTAATTATGAGGTACGCTACCCGTGTCGACACACTGCTGACTTCTACAACGTTGTTAGTGAGAGCTTTGTTGACCAGGAAACCGACACCGCCCTGAGAGGGCCGATCACCTTCACGAAAGTAGAACAGGTGGCCTGACTCAAGGGTTATCGTGTCCTCGCCCTGTCTTCGGACTTTGGATAACCCCAATATGTGCCAGTTTATGCGACCTAGTTCTACCTCGAGTTCAGTGAGGTGTTGGTCCAGCCGTAGAGAGCGTCCATTGTACGTAGCCAGGTCAGGTGTTTTTGGTAGCCTTGTGTCGTAGCCCGGAGATTCTTCGCACCCCCTGCCCCGCTGTTACCGCGACCCCTACCGTGGCAGCGGACAGCGGGACTACCGGGAACTGGGGGCCTTTGTTTTAGGTGCCTTACCATGTTAGGAGGTTTGGCCTACTATACCACGCTGGCCAGACGGGTTGGTATAGGGTTTGTTTCAAATTTTCCTTTTCTGGTCGTTGATCGAATGACGTTACTACCTTTGGTGGACTCTTACCACCAGCCTAGCAAAAGTAAGGCTACTGGGGCATTCTAAGTTTTTCTTTCGCTTCCAGCCCAGTAAGGAAGATAATTATAATAATGTTAAAAAAATATTTGTTGAGGTAATGAAATGAAACACATTAGCGATGTAATAATGATAATGATATCATTAGTTTAATAACGATATCGCGATAATTCAATACTTAGATGCTAAATATCATTATTTTATCGAATTAACGCTAAACAATCATTTAAAATTAAATGCGTGAGATTTAATTTCAAATATTTACATTACTTTTTTGTAATTTTTATTTAATTAAATCTATTTTAATTTATAATTAATTTAATTCAGTTAATCAGGTGTAAAGTATATCCCTAACATGGAAATAAATGAGAAAATTAAAAATTTACACATAAAGATTTTAATTTAAATAAGTAGGTAGGCTTTATTGAAATTTTATTTTCTATATAGCATACTTATATCTATGCAATAATACATTTACGGTAGATGGTTGAATATTGTTAGTTTTAAATACATTGTAATTCATACCAAGGAAAAATAAATACATTTTTTTATTTAATATAATTTAGTATACAATTTAGATAAAAGGAGGAATCTTTGGCATTGAAACAGCCTTATTATATATATTTTGTATAGGTTTAAAAATAATACCTCATTCATCATTAATTTCACAGAATGTAATTCGTTTTCCTGTAAAATAAATACATGAAAAAATACTTATTTGATAAAATACGAATGGGAAATGCGTATTCCGTGAATATTCGTGTACACCATTTCTAGAAATCTTAATATTATAGGTTAAGGAAATCAGCTTATTCCTTTCAAAGGTATCGAGATTTAAAATAAATGCTTTCCTTCAAGAAATATGAACGTAATTCTGTCTATATATTTACGTTGCCACGAATTGTAGAGATACATATTTTATAAAATCATTTGAATCAATCAAGATAATCGGAGGGATGGAGAAGAATCACAATAGGACATAATTAAAATTTCTGCGCCGTTGGCCCAATGACCAATCATTAGGCATAATGATAATCTACTTTTCAAATGAAACAGTTTGTTTGTAGATATTTTGATATAATATTAGTAGAATAGTTTAAAAAAAATGTTACAAGGTAGGTATGAAAGTTAAGACATTTTGGTAACAAGGTAATAATAGTCACATAATGTTACCTTAGAATATGTGACGAAGAATAAAAAATGCAAATTCAGACTAAGTTTCTGAGAAATTTTATTCTTAGCACGACAGTGAATATAACGGAACCTCGGTTTTAGAGTTCAATATCTGTATTTATTATGGCTGCTAATAACTTGACCGTACCTTCACTACCCCAGACCAAGACTGAAATACAACAACAATAAAGTTATTTCCACATAACATTTACATATAGCAATACTCCTGCAATGCCAGAATCATCTCCGGCAATGATTCGCCAACATCTAAATTATTGTTGTTATAAGGAGAAATACGCGGGTTATCGTTTAGTGAATAAATGATACGCGGGTCGGGCCCGTATTTATTGATGTAATGATACGCGTGTTTATCGGTGTAAAGATTGGGCTGTAGGGAGTATTTATCGATGTAATGATTAAGTATTTGTTGTGGGGCGTGGGTTGCTCGTCTACCGGCCAAGACCGGTCCACAGCAGGCCTGGGTCGTGGTGGTTGGCTCCTGGGTACCCGCCGTCCGCCTTCACGAAGGATCTGCGGTTGTAAGATCTACGTACAACGATATTTAAGACTGTAATGCTTTTGTTTATGTTATAAATTTGAATAAATGTGTTGGTTTGATTAGGTATATGCGTATTCATTAGGCGAGACAAGTTAAAGTAAGTAAGACTAAGGATAAAAGTCGTTGATAAAAAAATGAGACACAAAAAGTTGACACAAAATGTAAGAACTCAGTACACAAAAAGTTTATAAAAATTAAAGATATAATTTAAGTGATAATGTATCTTTTTGGACCAGTCGTTGTTTGCACAGAAGTTAATTTTAAATTTTGTCGCCAGAAAATCGTGAACATTTGAATACGATTAATAAATAGGTCTCATATAAAATATCTGGTAATGTAACAATACCTGACAAATTTAGTGCTGTTGTGGGATTATCGACTCTGGTTGCTGCCAGATTTATCGAATATCAATAGCCGATAATATATGAGTTTTGGATATTTTTCCGACTATATGTATGGATATCTATCGCCCAGTGAATACACACATAAAATATCAGATGGACACTTAAGATAGGAAATATATTACTTTAAACTGTAGTCGGGTATAATAAAATACGAATATTAAATCGGCCTATAAAGTCTCACTGCAGACCTTCTCTCACAAATCGAGGTGAAACAAATAGGTTATAACCTATTCCCTGTACTTCATCATGTGGACCCAGAGTTGGGCCCATTGGTGGGGGCAGGTTTAGGTCACTTGCTGTTGGGTTAGGTTAGTTTAGTCTTATCACAGGTAACGCTCTATTATTTCCCTGTAAATTGTACCTACATTACACGAATCAAGGCAAGGTGTTTGTAGCTAATGGCAAGATTTAGCAGCTTCGGCTCGGTCGCTATGAGATAGGTGACCATTTGTGGCAATTCCATTTTCAAGCGACTCTTGGCTTCGAACGACAAGTTAAGCTTTTGGTTCTAACTGCCACTTAATGTAGCAATTGTTTAGTTGATTGGATGTCTTATAGGTGGCTTGATAAGTTCCAACATAACTTAAGCACGTCTGCAGGGCATAAACTTCGTCCCTTTCGTGCCATTCTTCGCGGTCCCGTGCCAATCTACCCCAAGTTCTTAATCCGACTCTCGATAAGTCATCTACACACCGTATTAGTTCGCCCGATCGTCTTTTTAGTCAGTCCTGGGCTACAATTCAGTCATCTTTTACTCCATCTTTCGTCCTTTTTTTCTAGCAATATGGGCTGCTCGCTGCCACTTCAATGAAGAAATGCGTTGTACAACAGTAGGTGGCCACAAAACCCGCCTCCGCCAATCCATGCCGGGTCAACGTGGGAACATAGGATTTAGTCTCTCACCTTGATTAGTAAGAAGGCCTTTGACCAGCAATGGGACAGTATAGGTTCATTCATCTACACTAATAATAATAATAAATAAAGCAGTGATAGCCTAGTGGTTAGACCGTTGGACTTCAAAGTCAGAGGTCTCGGGTTCACACCCAGGCACGCCCCTCTGACTTTTCGAAAGCATGTGCGTATTAAAAATTAACTATCACTTGCTCTAACGGTGAAGGAAAACATCGTGAACAAACCTGCATGCATGCCTAAGAGTTTCACGAAGGTGTGTGAAGTTCGCCAACCCGCACTGGGCCAGCGTGGTGGACTATGGCCTAAACCCTTTCAGTTTGAGAGGAGGCCCGTGCCCAACGGTGGGACAGTTTCTTAACAAGTATAATATTATTATATATTATAATAATAATAAAAATATAATGAAGAGGAATGATTTGTATTTTTGTAACGAATAAACTCTAAAATACTGGACCGATTTTAATGATACTTTCACCATAAGGAAGCTACATTATCCAGAAGTAACCTAGGCTATAAAACATAGACGCGGTAGGTGGCGCTGTTGTCGACCGGAAACGAAGTCGCGGGAAACCGTTAGTTATAGATTAAACGATAATTCTCACCTGATGTTACCAGTAGGTCTCAGCGGGCGAAGCGCGTACAGTTTCCTTGCTCCACTGCCTCCGCCTCCGTTATCTGTTTACAAATGAGTAGGTATATCAATTGAGTAAGGGCTCCTCACCAATATTTATGTGCCAATATCAAACCTACGATGACGTAAAGTGCTTAAGCAGCTTCTTACGTTGGATCTGTTAGTCGCGGTTTGATCCCTGCATGGGACAGATCTTTGTGTGACCCGCAAATATATCTTTCGGCCTGGGTGTTTATGTGTGCGAATTTCATGTTTGTAAACGCACCCGCGACACATCAATAATTACTATAGAATGTTTATGTGTGCGAATTTCATGTTTTTTTTTCTTAAAAACGTAGCCACACACTAGAATTTATTCCTGTATCGTGGGTGCGTTTACAAACATGAACATTCACATACACAAATACCCAGACCGGAACAAATAATTGTGGATTACACAAAGATTTGTCCCGTGCGGGAATCGAACCCGCGACTGTTAGACACAGTGGGCGGAGCGGCTTAAGCTCTTAACCACTGCGCTAAATCGTAAATCGCTAAACGCACCCGCGACACATCAATAATTACTATAGAATTTGTCATGTACTGTGACAGTTGTAAGTGTCAAAGAAAATTATACTTTATTCAATGGCAATAAGAGGCATGACCCGTTTCTATACTTATGGTTTATGCCTTAACACCATTGAATTAAATATTAATTTCGTTTGGCACTTAGAACTGTCACTACCCGTCCTATGTGAAAAATATTAGTGTGGTAAAACAAAAAGACAACTGACTGACTGACTGCGTCGTTGGTCTGGTGGCAAAGCGCATCGCTTTGTGATTACTAGGTGTGGGTTCAAATCCCAGGTCGGACGAATGTAGTTTTTCTAACGAAAAATTCCCAGTATGAGTCCAGAGTCTGGAATTGTGCCCGGTATATGGCAATAGGTTCGCCCCCTATTACATGGGACCTAACATCGTTGGCGAAACGTGGGTGTACTCAGTACACCTCTGCCACCCCCTCTGGGGGAAATAGGCGTGACGGTGTTTTTGCTTCGTGGTTTACAATCACTAAATAAATAAAAATAAAATCAGAAATGGAAAACTTATTCAATAAAAACAAATTTCTACGTTTTATATTTCGTATAAAATTATGGTTCGTGAACAAAACGATAGACAAACAAACAGACGTGTTGGAATAATATACTTACACAACTTAGGTATCCGTATTACAGAACGTTAAGTACTTCTTCTTTTTAAAAAAACCTAGCCCCAAACTAGGTTTTATTCCTGTATCGTGGGTGCGTTTACAAACATGAAAATTCACATACACAAATACCCAGACCGAAACAAATAATTGTGGTTCGCACGAAGATTTAACGTGCGGAAATCGAACCCGCGATTATTAGACACAGTAGGCGGAGCGGCTTAAGGTCTTCACCACTGCGTTAAATCGTCCGTCATTAAAATTCCGTCGTCGTCGTCGTCCGTCGTCAAATTAGTCATGAATCTAGTTTTAGGAACTGATTTTTGCACTAAAACGTTTATTTTGAAACTCAATTCTCAACTGGTTTTTGTTCTGAAACCTTTGAAAGACAACAGTTTTAAATAATTGATGATTTCAGATCTTTTATTATGGTAGGTCAAGCAAACTGTAGCAATTCCAAACTGTAGAAATTTAAAAACCACTGCCTCCGATTTGCCATACATGCACAGTTTGATAAAATTGACGCAGATTCTCATAAACCCATGTTATTATTGTAAAAATGGTTTTCCGGAAAGTGAAAGTGGAAGGAT
This sequence comes from Phalera bucephala, assembly GCA_905147815.2. Lineage (NCBI taxonomy): Eukaryota > Metazoa > Arthropoda > Insecta > Lepidoptera > Notodontidae > Phalera > Phalera bucephala. Next base: position 2,450,020 of record LR990620.1, on the reverse strand, counting down.
ACAGGTACCGGGGAAGACCTAGACTATCTTACCACGACCAAATAAACCGAGTCTTATCTGATGGAAAAGTCAAGAGTCTCCGTAACCGGCGAGCGTGTATGAGACGAACTATGAGAGTCGAGGAAGCCAGAGAGGTATGTAAGGAAAGAACCTGTTGGAACTCTGTACTCTCTGCCTACCCCGCAAGGGATCTGGCGTGAGGTTATAGATAGATAGATGGTTTTCCGGTGAATTATATTATTGGCAACCGCAGCGTGGGACGGCCGCCTACCAGATGGATCGACAATCTTGTCGGAATCGCAGGAAGTCGTCGGATGCAGGTGGCATCGGACCGGCTCCGCTGTAGAGCGATTGGGGAGGCCTATGTTCAGCAGTGGACTTGTGTAGGCTGAGATGATGATAATTTGTATCAGGTACCGTATACTGCCTCGTTGGTCTAGTGGCAATGTGCATTCCTGGCGGACATGGACGCGAGAGTCTATGACCGGATTCGCGTCGTCCGCCAAAGCGGCGAGAGCGTGCCCGCGCTTGAAATCAGACGGCAGGAACGACGACGCGCTCTAGAGGAGCGGCGCGCGAGGCTTAGCCAGGAGCACATCGCGCGCAAGCGCGTCGTCTGAGCTATACTGCCGTCCTTCGAAGCCTGGCAACAGCGGAGGAGTGGGCGAATCTCCTACAGGCTTGCTCAGATAATCACTGGTCACGGCTGTTTCGGTGATTATTTGAACAAGATTGGACGCGAGGTGACGGCAGCCTGTCACCATTGTGGTGGGGACCAAGATTCCGCAGAACACACGCTCGTTGAGTGCCCAGCGTGGGCCTCCGAGCGGCGGATCCTGGTCGACCGGATTGGACCGGACCTCTCCCTGCCGGCAGTAGTAGCGGCTATGCTGGCAGGGGAATCGGCGTGGGGGGCCGTATCCTCCTTCTGCGAGACAGTGATGTCTCAGAAGGAGGAGGCCGAGCGGGATCGGGAGAGGGCCGATCCCGCCCGGCGAAGGCGACGGCGCCGGGGCGAAAGCACAGCCCGCCCAGGCCCCCCCAGCCCAATAGCCCGGGGCTTTATAATACGGGCTAACATGTTTCCCCCGCCGTAACATCTGGCGGGGGACCTCCCCCCTGTACCAATATCCGCAGGGGGGCCCTTGAGGTCGTGGGGCGCTGGGGCGGGGGCCCGTAAGCGTCCCTCACGTGCGACCTCGAGGAGGACGGTGGCGTGGTGTGACCCATGCTGCCGTGATCACCGCGACGGTGCAGGGGGGGAGCGGGTCCATAGGCTCCCCCCCCGAAGGCGGGCTTTTCGGAGCAAGGTACAAAGGGGCACCGGTGTGTTCCTAACGGAGATCCCGGAGCCCCTCCCTGAAGTGTCGATGCCGGCCACCGTGGGGTTTTAGTCGGTTAGAGTCCGACATGCCCCGCCAGCTGCCCCTGAGGCTGGCGGAAGTCCATGAGGATTTCCCCACGTAAAAAAAAAAAAAAGAAAAAAAGTGGCAATGTGCATCGCTTTATGATCACGAGGTCCTGGGTTCAAATCCTAGGTCGGGCAAATTTTTTTAACAGAAACTTTCCAGTATGAGTCCGGAGCCTGGAATTGTGTCCGGGATATGGCAAATGACTCGCCCCCAATGACATGGGACTTAACATCGTCGGCGAAAAGTGGGTGTACTCAGTACACCTCTGCCGCACCCGCTTGGGGAATATAGGCGTGACGGTGTTTAATTTAATTTAAAAAGGCACCTTATAAGTCCAGTTACAAGATTTAGAAAACTTTTGTAACAACTTTAGCTATCCTATTATATAGGTACATTGGTCCACACAGTTCTGTAGCATTTTGTGATCATTTTCTCAAATGTGTGTCGACAAGTGACTACGCGTAAACTATCCGACATTTAGTGTCTTATTATCATGATTTCTATAGACCAAACCCATACACTTGTGCTGTTATTTTTGTGCTTGTTTTTCGGACGTTCATCTTTATAGGCAGTTTTTCGGATGTCAATCTTTATTATATTTAGTTTTTTACAAATTATATATCGATGATATGCTCGGTTTTTCCGTCAGACACGTGTCTCCCGACCTCATCAGTCACATTGAGAATACGCCCGTCGGTTCTCAATTAGCTCTCTTGAGGATAACAACCTACCGTACCTACTACTTACTTCCTTTTGAACGGGAACAAGGAAACCAGCCCGTCAATCAGCCAGCAAGGAAAATTGTACACATTTTGTGTGTACGAATTAATGACGTCATTATTGTGGGAAGACGGAATATTATTTTGAAATTCACATACTCAGACCGAAACATACATTTGTGGGTCACATAAAGATTTGTACTCTCTGTAAGAGACCTACTAAGATGATATACCTAGATAGATAGACAAAGATTTGTCCTGCGCGCAGATCGAACCCATGACTACTCAATCGAGCCAGCAGAGCAATCTATACAACGACGACTTATTCTAATAAGTCGTCCTAAGCTGTGATACTGGTTAGACCTTTGGACTGCAAAGTCAAAGGTCTCGGGGTACAACCCAGGCACGCAATGTGCGTAAATGCGATCTCTGTGGAAGATGTGCGGAGTCACGCTGACCGACCGTATTCGCAACAGCGTAGTAAGAAAGCGAGTAGGTATGAAAGATAGTATCGGTGTAAAGATGAGAAAGGGTATGCTCCGTTGGTTCGGGCATATAGAAAGAATGTCAGAAGATAGAATGACAAATACAATGCGAAAGTGGAAGGATACCGGGGAGGATAGGTACCGGGGAGGACCTAGACTATCTTACCATGACCAAACTCCGTAACCGGCGAGTGTGTATGAGACGAACTATGAGAGTGGAGGAAGCCAGAGAGGTATGTAAGGAAAGAACCTGTTGGAACTCTGTACTCTCTGCCTACCCCGCGAGGGAGCTGGCGTGATAATATAGATAGATAGATGTGCGAATTAAAAATTAATGATCACTTGCTTTAACGGTGAAGGAAAACATCGTGCCTAAGAGTTTCTCGAAGCTGTGTGAAGTTCGAGAACCTGCACTGGGCCAGCGTGGTGGACTATGGCCTAAACTTCTCAGTTTAGGAGGAGCCCCGTGCCCAACGGTGGTACAGTTTCTTAACAGGGCTAATATAAAAATTATTATTATGTCGTCCACAAACGGAACAGAACTGAAAACTACTTCTATCACAAAAAGCGTGTGCTTTTTTTTAAATTCAGTCGTTTCGCTAGACACTCAAAATATACGGATTTCATTCTTTTGCGCGTTCATTTTTTACCTGTACAAATAAATAATTATTGACATTGACTTCACACGGTCTCATTTTAAAAATTTCTCCTGGACATTTCTCAATCACAGCCGTCGGTGATAAAACAAAGTAACTTTACCTAGGTAGCTAAATCATATATTTTTTTAAAGTGACTCATTATTTCAACATTACAATTTTTATTTAAATAATTTGCATATTAAATCTCATCTGCAACTTTTGAAGGACAAAATACTTATGCTCACATATTTTGGCCAATATCATTTTAATGTTTACCAAAAAAAATGAATTACCGAATGATTGATGTATTTGTATTATGTGGCTATCAAATGACAATTAGGCAGTGTGCTGATGCTTTTATCATTTTTTATATGTTGTCAAGTGGTGTAGATTAAAATAGCATTGACGTTTGAACTCTGAAAAACAGGTGACCCCAAAGTAACCCTTAATCATACGGGATGACGCCTAATAAAGTATTATGTTACCTTACTTTTATTTCCTGAATAACAAGATTATGAGGTCTGTAAGGAAAGATCCTATTAAAATTCTGAACCCTGTGTTTACCCCGCAAAGGATCTGGCGTGATGATATAGATAGAAACGAAAAAAATAAACGAGTTTGATTTTGAATCCCAGGTCTGACTAAATACTAAAGGAGAGGTCCTACCATTGGTCCGATTCATGGGACCGAGAGGAATCACGAATTCTCATAGTTCGATTGTTCGGACCATAGGGAAATACGAGCGTTCAGATTCGGCACATAGTCGACGCAGCGCGACAGGAGCGCGACGTTAGCGCGGCTTGGGGAGTTGTAATGTACTGAAATGTACGGAACACGCCACACAGCGCAGCTCCGCCTGGCGCGACAGCAAACGTCACAACGGAACGCAGCTGGGCGCTCCCGTCGCGCTCCGTCGGCTATTTTACCAAACCTTCATGGTTCCACTAATTAGACCACGAGTAAATGCGAGTACTCAAAATTAGACCTAGAAGTTCTAAGTTATGAAAATAGAAGTGCTACCATTCCCTTAAATCCTATTTCAAGTTCAATGTACAAAAAAATGTCGTCGTTGTGATCTAATGACTTGTTTGTAACTGCTGTAATATGACCGCGTCGTGATCACTTTTCTGATAGGACCTAGCAAAAAATTGGTCTAAAATAGCGATACTTTTCAGTCCAATTCTTGATTTAGAATTATTAGGAAAAAAAATCATTTGGTCCGATCGATAGCACCATGTGCTCCAAAAAAATCTATAGTCATCTCGGACCAATTCTTTAACTGAATCTATAGGAAAAACAATTCACGTGGTCTTTTCGATCGGGCTAAATAATCGGACTATGTGGTCACAGGGTTAAAAGGGGACGAAAGTGTTATTGGTGTCCGAAAAACTTACGTTACTAGGTCTGGCTTTGTGCCCGGTATAATCGCAAAAGGCCCTATTACATTCGGACTTATTACAAAGTACACAGCACATCTCCGACAACCTCACTTCAGGAATATAGGCGTGTTTATTTAATAATAATTATGTTTTAAAAAACTGAATAAATATATGTTGTATATTTATTGCCCTAGATAAATTATATGTAAGTTTCTCTTCAAACAAGGACTTTACTCGCAGGAAAATAATTTTCCTCTCATTTCCCATACTTATAATGCACGTGGGCGTACCTATGATTGTTTTTTAACATTGTGTTGGGTCGACCTCAGCTTGCGTTGTTGATTTATTCATAGAGTTATATTTGACGAGGTTATGGGGTACTTGAATTATGCTATTTATATGTAGAGGAAAACAATAAAATAAACACCGTCACCTATATTTCCCAAACAGGGCAGAGGTGTGCCGTGGACACCCATTTTTCGCCGGCGATGCTACCTACCATGTAATAAGAGGCGAACTTATTGTCTTCATACCTTGCCCCGATGCCAGACTCTACACTGATACTAGAAAATCTATCGAAAAAGTACATTATGTCCGACCTAAGATTCGAAACCAGGACACATTATTCGGCTCTAGAACGTCATTTTATTTTTAATTTTAGTTTAAAATTAACATATTATGAGTAATAAATAGACGTGAGGTATTTAAACGAAGTTGTGAGCAGCTCTACATAGTAAAGATATTCTACTAATATTATAAATGTGAAACTTTGTAAGTTTGCTACTCACTCAGGCAAAAACGTCTGAACGGATGTAGATAAAATTTGGCACACAGTTAGTTTATTACCTGGATTAACATATAGACTTTTTATCCCGGAAAAAATGTTAAGTTCCTGCCCAAAGTCAACGCAAACGAAGTTTCTGGCAGAAGCTAGTATATTAAGGCATTATAGTCGTAACATTTAATTCTATTCACCTGAGACTCCAGAGAGTGCAGGATACTAGCTAGTACGGAAATATTAACACGACATCTAAGTTTAATTAGTTCCTATCCGATTGTATATCCAACTCACACGGGACGAAGCGATGTCAAAGGACAGGGTTGGTTATTAAATTGTATTGTAAGTCCTTGTTTCTAAACTCGTAGGAACAACTGTATGGTATGTGTGTCCAGTGGCAAGTCACTTGACATTCTCATTTTTAGGGTTCCATGCCTCAATCGACAGAAACGAAACTCTTATAGGATCGTCGTTGTCTGTGTGCCTGTCCGACGGTTAAGGCAGTTCTTCTCAGGAACGGCTGGAGGTATTAAATTGAAATTCATGTCAAATACTGAGATCTAGGGTCCCTCGATAGTCTTCTAAGTCTATGCAATCGAAACATATGACCATTTAAACTCACTCATCAAAACCTAAAGGCTATTTCTCTTCGACTTATATTTATGAAAGGTACTTGTAAGAAACAAGGTTACACAGGACAAGTAAAGGAAAACATCCTAAAATTATATTACATAAGAAAATGATCGAATTTGATGAAAATATTAAAATAATGATAACTAGTGGCACTTTGGTGGAACCCTCAGAGTGCAACACCTATATGCACTTGGCCGGTTATTTTATATGGAAATATTTATTTTTTGCTCGTCTTTTGTGTTGTGATTTCGTTGTTTGTAATGTGTAATGGCTATTCCATCTACTGTAATTACTACTGTGTCAAACTTTTGTCACGGCACGCCATGCTAGCACATAATGTCGGGTTTATACACTGTAATTTCCGTCACTTCCCACCTACCGTACTACCGCGGCAGCGTCCACTGTTCACATACTCCCTTCATTCTTCAAGCATAGCTCTGTGTTTCTTCTTACGTTTGCAAAAACTCCCGACATCAGATTTTCTTTATATTACCCCCAAGGAATTTTAATACTAGCTTTCCCATCATTTATCTGATGGATATACCCCCATATTTTTTGTATTTCTTTAGATTTTAATCTTAGGGTTTTTATTAAAAACATTGTATTACCCCATAATTGCATTGTTGCAATTTAAACTTTGAGTTGGCTTGGCCTATAAGTTCTTAAACTCCCGCTCAAAAAACTACCAACAAAGGGAGTGACGGGCAGTAATAGTGTGGGAAGAGAAGTAGAGCTTACATGACGCGTTTGTACGACTAAGCTTCCTTCACTTTACATAGAAGTCGGCAGGTTGTAAGCCGAGTATTACGTCTAGTTTGTACTACACAAGTTTAATTAGTACGCCGTACATATGTACATAAGCCCAGGGAACTGCACTGACGCCACGTCTCGCAGCAGCCCACAGTTATCGCAAACTTTTATTAGAATGGATGTGACAACGCTTTTTTGTAACTTTCATTTTGTGTGTAACGTTGTGCAGATTTCTCTTTTCTATAGGAAATAATAATTATTATAATAAAATCAGCCTATAATTGCCCACTGCTGGGCAAAGGCCTTCTCTTACAAATCCAGGTGAGAGAGATTAGGTCATACTCCATCACGCGGACCCAGTGCGGATTGGCGGAGGCAGATTTGTGGCCACTTGCTGTTGGAACTTATTAAGCCACCCATAGGGCTTTCATCATGGCTTCACGACTACTACATTAAGCGGTAACCGGATCCAACGGCTCAACTTGCCTTTAGCCACAAACGGTCACCCATCACCAGACGAACCGTGCCAAACACTGCTTAATCTAGGTGATCGGTAAGAACACCATGGTATTACAGCGCTAAGAGCGCCTCTAGGAGTATAGGAAATGTAATATTTAAATCAAATATTCTGTTTAAGTTGTCCGTAATCATGTCATTTACCATATTTGGTCTAGAATCAGAATCAGAATATTTTTTATTCATGTAAACCATTACAGTATTTATGAATCGTCAGAAAAGTAACAAAGACTCTACTGCCACTTCGAAATGTCATTCCTGTGGAGAAGAAGGGCAAGAAACTCCACGGTTAATATTTTAAAATAAAAAATTACAAACGTTTTCATCTACATTTTGTTGTGGGGTATGGGAGAACAATGTAGGTTGGTCATCAGGTGAGTATAAGTTAAAAAAGCAAATTATACTATTTATGAGAATGGCTACATGATTCCCTCATTTACAAAAAAAAAGTACACAAAAAAATGACATTATGTTAAATTAATAGAAGGAAGAGAGGAAATGTTAACTAATAACAGTTGTCATGACTCAAGTTGAGCTGGAATAGCATCTATCCAAGCATTTTTATCTTTTAAATAATCTTCTATTGAATAATAAGTTTGCTTACAAAGTGTTCGTTTTACACAAGCTTTAAACTTATTTTCACTAAGTTTAGTGACGTCAATTGGAATTTTGTTATAAAATCTAACACTGTGCCCCATGAAAGACGTGTGAATTTTTGACAGACGAAACTGCGGTTGCTCTAATTTATTTCTATGTCGTGTGTTATAGCAATGTCTATCACCTAGCTGATTAAAAAGATCTAATTTTTTTCTAGTATACATAATGTTTTCATAAATTTATTGACATGGGACCGTCATGATATTAGCTTCTTTGAACAGTTCTCTTACTACTCAAGTTATAGATGGCCCTAATAGCCCTTTTTTGCGAGATAAAAACAGACTCAATGTCAGCTGCCCTACCCCACAATAATATACCGTAATGACACTATGAAAGTAGCTGAAATAGACTACCTAGTAGTTAGAACTGACGCCGATCCGTCATTGGGTCTAATAGTAGCGGGTTCTATCTTCCGCACGGAAAACATTTTTACTGGGTGTATGTGTAAGTCATTTTCATAAATACCCATGGCAGACACAATTTAATTCTAGTGTGGAATTTGTTTTTTTATTATGAAAAGAGGATGTATGGTCGACTTCGTTGATCTAATAGCGAATAATGCGCGTTACGATCACGAGCTCTTGAGTTCGTGGTCGGACAAGCTAGATTTTCCATCACGCCAGATCCCTTACGGGGTAGGCAGAGAGTACAGAGTTCCAACAGGCTCTTTCCTTACATACCTCTCTGGCTTCCTCCACTCTCATGGTTTGTCTCATACACGTTCGCCGGTTACGGAGGAATTGTCCTTCAGATGAGACTCGGTCTATTTGGTCATGGTAAGATAGACCTAGACTTCCCCATACCTACATCCTTCCACTTTCGCATTGTGTATCTGTTTTGTCATTCTTTCATCTGACATTCTTTCAATATGCCCGAACCAACGGAGCATACCCTTTCTCATCTTTATACCGATACTATATTTCATACCTACTCGCTAGGTTTACATGGGAACTAGCATCGTCGGCTAAAAGTAGCTGTATACAGTACACCTCTGCTACCCCCGCTTGGAGAATATAGGAGTGACAGGGTTAATTTTTTATTTTATTTTATCTTACGTCGGCGTCGGGGAAATGTGGGTTTACACAGTACGATCACCTATCACGTTCTTGAAGAATGTAGGTGTAATGGAGGTCATTATATTTTTCCTAGGATTCCGTCCCTTGTAATAGGAGTGAGTCTGTACTCAATTATACCGGACTCGATAACTGACATCGCACTGCTACTAACAGTTTTAGCGATGTAAAAACTCAACAACGAAAACTCTAATATCAATTAGAAATGGGTAGGAAAACTCAACAACGTTTTCACCACACTGGCGCGAATTCTAACATTCGCAGAAATTAGGGGGCACCTAACCCTAACTCCCAAAAATACGCTCTATTTACAGAACGGACGGACGATTTAGCGCAGTGGTCAAGAGCTCAAGCCGCTCCGCCCACTGTGTTGAATAGTCGCGGGTTCGATTCCAGCAAGGGACAAATCTTTGTGGGTCCCACAATTATTTGTTTCGGTCTGGGTATTTGTGTATGAGAATTTTCATGTTTGTTAACGCACTCACGATAGGAATAAATAAAAAAAAAATAACAAGAATATTGTCAAAGTCAAAGTCAAAACATTTTATTTGTGTAGGTCTTCAACAGCGCTTACAAACGTCAATAATTGTGAACTCACTCACACTGAAGATCCGGCGGAAAACACAGCGGGCTAGTCTTTTAAATTAATTGGACTGACCTTTCTATTTATCATTAATTTTTTTTACAAAATTGTATTTTACAAACTATATTTAAGAGTTGCCGAATGAAAAGCTGCTCAAACACAATCAGTTTTATCGTGGATATATTCCGAAATATTATAATATCTTTTTACTACATAGTCCAGTTTTAATGGGCTTTTCAAACTTATTTATAGGCATATTACGGACAGGTATCGGTAATTTGTTGTAGAAGCGTATTACATGGCCCCATGAGAGAGTTGCTAATTCTATGGAGACGAGTAGAATGTACAATATTGTTGATGAATTGTTGATGTCTGTACTGCGAATTTGTTATAAAAAGTATATATAAAAATGAAGATGAAAAGGTCGTGAATTTAATGTATAGAGTAAAATTTTTACGTATTCAATTTTCCAAAATAATACTTTAAAGAAACTCTATTTTGAATATGTATTGCAAATGTTCTATTCAATGGTAGTTGGATATGTATAAAATATACACGAAAAAAAACCTTCAGATATCCTCTATAACTTGTATGGATGGCTTTTGTATACAAGGTGTAAATAATAAACGCAAGACCTTAGACACCGCGATTAGGGAATTGCTTTATAAAAACAAAACGAAAACCAAATTTCCAAATTTAAAGGTTTTTAACCCCTTTTTAAGCACTTTTATACCCCAATTAACAATGAAACTTGTGTGTGTATATGTGCATTTTGATAAATACGTTTTAGGAATGCATTTGAAATATCCTTGTTGCTATGAATCAAGAATAAATTTATTTTTTTATAGCGCACTGAAGGAGTAAAACATTTTTTGCAAATTTAAAAAAATGAAAGGTACATTAAATATAGTTGGAATCAATTCAGTTATCGATTTAGATCAAACTACTTTCAGATCTTGCGTTTATTATGTTCTATCTATCTATCTATATCATCACGCCAGCTCCCTCGCGGGGTAGGCAGAGAGTACAGAGTTCCAACAGGTTCTTTCCTTACATACCTTTCTGGCTTCCTCCACTCTCATAGTTCGTCTCATACACACTCGCCGGTTACGGAGACTCTTCACTTACGTTTATTATGCTACACCTTGTATATGTATTATTTTAAATAACCTTGCATTTTGGGTCCTCCGGGCACAGTTTTTACTGTTGTCAAGGTGATCAGACAAGTAATTTCCTTAACTAGATTATTTGCACTAGAATAAAGGTCTCTTTGAAAAACGGCCCGAAACATAACAGCATAAGTATGGGTGTGATCTTTTTAACTATCAAACGACAGCCGACGTGAGGACGCGTTAAATGCTACAATAAAACGATCTGCGGTCATTGATAATTTGAAACTAATATCTACAGTTACAGCAGTAGCAGTTAGCAGTGATAGCCTAGTGGTTAGACCGTTGGACTTCAAAGGTCTCAGATTCAAACTCAGGCACGCCCCTCTGTCTTTTCGAAAGCATGTGCGTATTAAAAATTAACTATCACCTGCTTCAACGGTGAAGGAAAACATCGTGAGGAAACCTGCATGCCTAAGAGTTTCTCGAAAGTATGTGAAGTTTGTCAACCCGCACTGGGCCAATGTGGTGGACTATGGCCTAGGCCCTCTCAGTTTGAGGACGTGCCTAACGGTGGGACAGTTTCATAAAAGGGCTAATATTATTTATCTACAGTTGCTAGCTACAAGTAAAAGTAATAGTAAGTTTTTGGCTGTCATTTTGTTTGTGATCCGTAATCTGGTAGGTATAAATAATATTTCGATGACCGAGGCAGTTAAATCGAGAAGAAATCCTACTAATATGATTCATCTTTAACATCGATGTATTATAACAAGATACACAGTCCCGCTCAAAAGAACGTTCCCAAATCGACGTGAGTAGTTATGATCTAAACATAAATTATGGCGTATTTTAGCTAATTCGTATCACTTAAAGTTGTATTTGCACAGCAATGAACAAAAAGCAATGAAATTTTACGACCGAAGCACACCGGTAGAACACAAAGTAGGAGGCACACAAGAGAGAAAGAGAGTTGTGGCCTTATGCAGGCCACAACGATGTTATAAATGATGAATAATTAAAAAAATGCATCATTTTAATGCGAATAAAAACAACACAATATAGTATAATATTAATGTAAAATGATAGTTACTTAAAATAAAAAAACCCGATCAATTTTTGTTACTTTTTTGTATAGTTCTTAGTTGCCCAGTTCGGCATGTTCTTCCCGTGGTAAACAAGCGACTAGTAGTCTCACTTTTCATGCCGATCTACCTATATTTGATCAATGATCTTTAAATTATTATTCTGAGCTCCATTACTCGTATTTCGGACGTAGGTATGAAAACAGCAAAGCTGGCCACGTGGCACGCATGGCCTCGCAAAGGTGGGCAAACGCCGTCCCTTACTGGATACCCATCGGTAGTCGCAGACGACTAGGATAAGATGGCCCGACGATTTGGACACTTTTGCGGGTAAATAGTGTTTGCTCAGGAGTAGGACGGAAAAACAGGCTAAATAATATTCTTGGCTATTTAAGTTATAATATAGGATACTTACTGGCTGATGGTTCATGGACTACAGAAGGCGGATCCTGGTAGAGGCTGGAGCGCTCCTGAGGAGACAGGGATACCAGGGTCTCCAGATTGTCGCGCAGCGAGTCGAAGAACGAGCCCATGTCGTTGAGCACACCTGCGCCATTCACACATGTGAGGAGTAAGGAATGTCAAATAATTTATACATCTATCGATCATGCCAGATCCTTTGCGGGGTAGGCAGAGAGTACAGAGTTTCAACCAGTTCTTTTCTAATAAATATTCACCTTTTGATAAAAGTAATGGGCTTCGAAATTATGCTATTTTTAAGTGTCAAGTAGTATAATGTTTTGTCAATTTCTAAATATAAGTATAAGTGTATAAGTCTAATATAAGTCCCTTATGAAATTGATGGTAACAATTGTAAAAAAAAAATTGATAAAATACCTCTTTGGATATAGTGGTTGATACTTCACAGACCAATCACGACGGATGTTTTGAGTGAAATTAAATAGGCACGTTTCATCATTTTGTTACCATCATCTTCGGTCATGTACATATAAGAATACGTGGTGGTTTATATTCCACCAACATTACATATTAATATTTGAACCAACACAAGTTTCGGGAAAAAAATAAATGATAATATCACGCTTCAACTTCCTGCCAAAAACCATTTCATATATCGTGTGTGTGTGAGTGATGTACGCTGTTGGCCGCGAGGCCTTTACAGCTTGACCGGACTTAAGGGCGAGCGTGCAACCACTACGCTCGAGCCAGAACGGCAAGGGGCGACATACTCGAGGGCGCCCTCGGTTGGGACAGTCGCTGTGGGGGAACGGGGTGCACTACTAAGTGCACCGGTCAACCGCCGGCTATGGGAGGGGATCTACGACTACGTCGTCGTCGCCCGTATTCTGAGCGGAAAGAATGGATGACAAAGCATCGGGGGGATCGGAGAGAACATGTCGCGGCCGGCGGTGGCGGCAGGGGACGGAGGGGGGGGATCGTAGTCGGCGGCGGCTACGATTAACGGATTCGTATGGGTAGATGCGTTCGCGAAGTGTCGTGTTGTCGCCTTTTTAATATAGGCGCGAATAGGTTCGAGACCTAGATCGGAGTGGAGATCGACATTCCGTACGAACCAGGGGGCTCCTACGGCTTTACGGAGGAAGCGGTTTTGAACCACTTGGAGTTTATAGATGTGAGAGGGGGCCGAATGCCCGAACACAACACACGCATAAGTCATGATGGGTCGAACGCAAGTTTTGTAAAGCGTCACCTTATTTCTAAGGGATATTTTACTCCGCTTGCAGATTAACGAATGGAGACGACCGAGCACAAAGGATGCTCGGTGACGGACCCGCTTGATGTGCGGGCCGAAGGACATGGTACTGTTTAGGGTGACCCCTAGATATTTGACCTCTTTGAGCCAGGGAATGGGTCGGTCGAACATGGTCACATGACCGAGATTACTTCTAGGGCGGCGCAGGGAGTGGCGCGGGCGCAGGGAGTGGATAATGACGTGATATTATATCGACCAAGATTCCAATAATAAAACAACGAGTAGTTTAACTTCATCATCAGCCTCAGTCTATAGTAGTCCACCGTTGGACATAGGCTTCTCCAATTGCTTGCCACTGAAGAGATAGTTTTATTAGATTTCTGCCAGTTCAACACAAAACAAAAAAATATCTTGACATTGCGTTTACATAGATTAAATTGTGCCAAAACGGTCTCGATTGGCAGTACGCCCAGAAGTCTGACAGCATGCTTAATCATGGAATGAGTTATAGAAGTATGCATTTTTAAGTAACTGCGAATATCACGAAAATATGAACTAAATATTGTAATATATTTACACCCACGAAAAGTTTCATAGGAATGTAAGAAAACAAATACCACAAACACATCCCAAGGTAAATAAGAAACGGAAAATATGGATGTGTCAGAATGTCAATACCTTTAGTTTATGTGGAAAGGACCTCCGCCATAACTTTCAATTTATTTAGTGAAGCCACAACATTTCCCGACTATATTGTGAGAAAGTTATTGCTTTACTTTTTTCTTTAGGCGTTTTGAGCGGATTGAAAATATTAAATTATAGTATTTAATGCACCTAATTCACCAGTGCTAATTTAAAAGGCTACCGGGATTGACCATTTATGGACCGGGACGGTGATCGCGATGCAATTACTTCACAAAAGAATAATAAGGGACGGATATATTGAAAGCGCGCTCGGAAGTAAACGTGTATGTGCTAAAACAAACTTTATCAGTTTCTAAAGAATCCGGTTTCTAAATAATTCATAAGGAATAAAAATATCTGTAGAACTTTGCTACTATTATTTGCTATGTTTTTAGTAAATTCTATTGATACGTTCAAGACGACTATAGTTTTGTTTTTAATCGAGAAAATTTCGTTCAAACATGTATTTCTTCTACCAGATTCTAAAATATACCGTGAAAACCCATATCTTGAAATATTAAGTCTCTAATCCATATAAGTCTTAAAGTGCGTGGAGCAGAAATGTAGGTTTTTTCGCGGTAGCCCTTTAATGTTACCTTTCTTTAAATGCAATTTAGGGTGTTAGAAAATAACGCGTTAATCAAGTGGCTACGTAACGACGTATGTACGACGTTTGTAAGATCTAATGTTATTTACAATTAACACATTATTCTATTTTTGCTTTAGTTGACGTGTTAAGTAATGCATTACACTGGTTTAACAACCTCGGCGATACAATTATGGCAATATTTATTCTCCCTATTGCGTTTATAGTCCCTCATCTCTGCAGAATAAATTCTTTCTTTTAATTTAATTTGTTTGGCCTTTCTGATAATCATTTTATTAGCATTAGCATTTCTGTATATAAAAACTTGTAATTGGAAACTAGCTAATAGAGCAGCATGTTATTTCGTAAAAATAACCATAGTCTCTCGTAATAAAATAAAATAAATATAGCGACGATATAGTTGATTTGTATCTTGATTGAATTCACACAGCTAATACTGAACACATATTCTTAAAACAAGAAGAAACTAAAAATTATTTATTAGTTACCTACCTTATAATAAAACAAACATTGATTAAACATCAATATATGTATCTAAAGGTACAAAATATTTGTAGAACACAACTTGCACCTTAAAGAACCTTGCCCATAATTATGATAACACAGTCTCAAAAGTTCCCTGTGTCGTCAGCACCGGTCGGAGTCTGCTGACGTCTTCGGCGCCCACCTGTCCCTGTATCGGTATATTTTCTCTGTATATATCTAAACAGTCTTACCGCGCGTCGGCGTTTTCGCTGTATCCGGAACTGCCCTAATATTAAACAACACTCAGTGTACGGTTCGGCTACTTACTGACGTATATAGAGAAGTTACGGTTGATACCAGAAGCGCTTTTAGCCCATATCTTAATAGTCTTACAGTTCAGTCCGGAGCTTGCCTGGTTTTTTCGCCGTGTCCGGAACCGGCCCTACGCGATGCAGCAAACGGCGTTATTGCTTTCGACTGCTGTCTGTACCTTACACCTTGTAGTACTTAGCATCGATACTGGTAGTGATTTTAGCCTCCATCTAATTAGTCTTAACGTGCACAGGGTTTTCGTCTATTCGGAACTGCCCCAATAATAAAAAACATGCAACACACAATACGGTTCGTGCCGGCTGCTTACCGACGCCGACATACGGCGTGACTGCCTTACCGAGCGCCGGAGTAGGCTGCCGTCTCCGGCGGCCCGAGTTCAATGCCGTGGCCACTGCCGACCGTTTCGCAGAACCGGCCCTGTAGAAGTAAAAACGGTCATGACAACTTGGGAGCTTACAAAAATTTTTCTTTATCTTATTTTTCTGCAAAAGAGTCAAGGGTTTGATGCCCGCATGAGAAAAGTCGGTTTGTGTGCATATAAAACAAAGTAGTAACGTTTTTAAGGATAAAAAATGTAACCATTTTGCACCTGTCATCACGTGAAACTAGTTGGGTGCGGTGGAGAAAGTTTTGTGGCCACTTACTGTGGGAACTTTACGGGCTTCCAACTTAGCAGAACGACTATGTTAGTAACTAGTAGCTGGAACCAATGGTTTAACGTGCGTTCCAGAGAACGGAGACGCTTGAAATAGGGAATTTCACAAATAGATAACTATCTCAATGACTGAACCAAACGCTGCCCAATCTTGGTGATTTCTGTGAATATCGTGGTACAATAGTGCTACGAGCGCTTAGTTTGTTATAATTTGACCCTACCATTTCCCTCTTAAAGCTAAAGTTACCCTTTTAAGACATACCTTATCTCATCATCAAGGAAGTTGTGAACATCATCAGCGTCTTGTGAAGGTACCCGGGGGAACTCATTGGGTCCGAGCTCGAAGTCGATGCGAGGGGCCCTGTCCCAGCGATTGTGGGGGCCCTGCCCGATCCATGGCTTCTCTGTCAGAAGACGAAGTAAGTCCAGACTTTGGCCCCGATAGTCCCTGCTTTGGGCAAGGACGCTGGTAATACCTGGTTAAAGGAAAATGAGGAATTTAGTAATAAATAACCGTTCCAGGTTTTCATGATTGGCACGGATAAGTATTATCATACAAGTAGTTCGGCCAATTTATGCAAAACATTCATAAATCATATTGGATTTGTCTTGACATGTACTATGGACCCAGAAGGTCAGATCTGGCCTGATTATGGAGCCTGAGGAAGGATGGTGGCCATAGAAACTCTCAACTACTTTACATAACCACATCGTATGTAGGCTTGTTGGATTTGCCTTGGCAAGCTCTAGGCGGTGTCCAGGATCTGAGGATAAAGCTGGAAGCTTGTGAAACTAAATTAGATAGTCCCGTTGTGTTCCTTGGGTTTGTTTTGACAATTATCATAATCTCTGATGAGTGAGCAGGGTCTGATGATAGATGCAGAAGGCGGCCATAGGAACTTCTCGCCTAAGCAAGATATATTATATAAGCAAGATATATATTTTTCCTATAGAAGCTTGTTTTAATGAAAGCCTTTTTAAATTATCTATCTATATCATCACGCCAGATCCCTTACGGGGTAGGCAGAGAGTACAGATTTCCAACAGGCTCTTTCCATACATACCTCTCTGGCTTCCTCTACTCTCATACTACTTTTTAAATTATAATTATGTTTATCATACTAACGAATAACTGAAACAACCTAACAGGTTTTCAAAAGACCTGTGACATTGTCGTACGGGCAGAAAAGAAATCTGTGATATTTGTGAGAAAAAGGTGTAGATTATATATATATATATACACTATAGTCTATCCCAATCATATTTTAACTTTTTAAACAATCCATCAACATTTTTAGATGACTTATTTGTGATTGCAAGAAGTGTAATATCAAGGCGACAGTATTTCCGAAGACATCGAAATAAAATTGCTGTTAGCAAGAAAACGCCGTTTATATGTCGAGTGCAAAATGTTTTAAATTTTGATACACCTATGTCTAGAGAGAGCTATTTTATATCAAGTTTGATGGCGGTATTGCCATTTTTTCTCATGCACAGTGTTTATCATATTTTCATAAACTTGATTATTTTGTTCAAAATCCTGATTGTGTATTGTATGATATCACTGTCATATCAGATACAGCCAGGTCGAAATCAAATTCAGTTCTACAAAGTTTGAAATGCAGTACAACTTGTTGAGTTGTTGACACCGACAACCAACGCAACTTGTAAACACGGTGGGAACTAGGAGATATGTTGTTTCAACTCTTGTGCAACCGACTCCCTCGGTGGTCTAGCGGCAGTAGTCCCTATTGTGAATAAATAATTTTTACGAGTAAATGAATTACGATGTCAATATGACACTGCTCCCTCTGTCGATCGCTCTCGACAAGGATCATTTGGCCCGCGGCCAAAATCAGAACTAACGTTTCATCAACATACAAACTGTTCTAGTATCTCTATGAAACAAACATCAAGTAAAATGGCACTCTATGACAATCGCAAAGTTGCAAATTACAATGAAATTGACACAAATATTTTTTTTTATAAGTAACCTTGTGGACGCACCTGTTGAAATATTTCCCCTGAAGTAGGAACATTTTACTAAATTATAACCCTAATTTTACACCAACTGTCAATGTCATTCACCGGCCAAAATATCCTTGTCGCACTATACGTATGCTAGGTTAATATACAATTAATATTTGTATTTAAAGCCTATTATTTTTCAACAGTCATCAGTCTCAGGTTTAACTAAAATGTAATTTTTCGATAGAAAAACATTCAGTATCAGTTCTGGCATTGTGCTTGGTACAATGGCAGGTAGGAATGACTCTATTACATGGGACCTTATATCGTCGGCGAAAAGTGGGCGTACGCAGTACACCTCTGCCACCCTCGCTATAGGAATATATTTAGGCTTGACGAGGACGAGCTCTTTGTGGGATGAGCCGCTGAAATAGCCGTCTAAAATAATTGGTTTAAGGTTTCACCACATAGTCGACGCAGCGCGACGGAAGCGCGACGGTGGCGTGGCTTGGGAAGTTGTAATGTAAGTACTGAAATGTACGGGAGACCCCGCACAGCGCAGCCCCGCTCGGCGCGACGGCAAACATCGCGACCGAACGTAGCCGAGCCTTTGCGTCGCGCTCCCGTCGCGCTTCGTCTGCTATTTAACCAAACCTTTATAATCGGTATCAGCGTATTGTGACGTATCTTCAGCCCGATCTTAGGCATTCTCCTTTGTCAAGGAAATAGATTGTGTCTTGGAAAGTAGCTACCTTTTATTTAATAAAAATATCGCAGTTAAAATATGTATGTCATCTGCATGTATTTTTTTAATTATTTTCGTCAATTCTAGACCGATTTTAATGATTATTTTTGCGTTGTGTTCAGTAAAGCTACAAAGTGGTACCATTTTAATTTTATTGGTAACAAGTAATTTAATATGTATACAAGGTGTAACGTAAATAACCCAAGACCTCAGACACCCCGATTAGACAATTGTTTCATAAATTCAAAACGAAAACCAAATTTCCAAATTTAAAGGTTTTTATCCTTTTTTAAGCACTTTTATACCCCAATTAACAATGAAACTTGTAAGTGTATGTATCCGTTTTGATAAATACGTTTTAGAAATGCATTTGAAATCTCCTTATTCCTATGATTCAGGAATAATTTAAGTTTTCTTAATAGCGCACTGAAGGAGTAACAGCATTTTTTGCAAATTTTGAAAAATATAAGATATATTATAAATAGTTGGAATGAATACAGTTACTGATTTAGAACAAATTACTTTCAGGACTTGCGTTTATTATGTTACACCTTGTAGATAGACCCTGAACTTTGAAGATACTCCAGGGAACTCCTCAACGACAAACAATATGAATGTGTAGATTGAGTTATTATAGGTATTACGTTAATCCTATAGACACCTTACCATAGAACTAAGCAGAATATTAACTGACTTCAAAAAAGGAGCAAGTACATAATTCCTTTGTGTTTTTTATAACTTCTTTGTTTATGATACAATTTTGATGATCCTTTTACGTTGGGTTTAGTATTATAGCGTTGTGGTAGTCCCATTTAAATTTCATTGTCATTGGACCTTAGACTTTGAAGATACACCAGAGGACTCCTTAACGACAAACAGCACGAATGTGTAGTTATGGGTATTATATCAATCCTGCAGGTTCATTACTGTAGAACTAAGCAGAATAATATAATACAGGTAAAAACTATTCTTAAATATATTAAACAACAATTAAAATTTTACAATATATAACTTTATTTAATAGAAGAAACTGATTTTAAGAACCAAAAAATAAAATATTTATTTTTTGCTTCTAAAGTCGGCGTCAGGTAACCGACTGTACCGACCGCCTGGCACCGACCATGAATATTTTTTTTTTGCTTTTTTAAAAAAGTAATTTATTTTTATAATGATAATAACACGCAACTCATACACAACATACACAACGTTCTCCGAATAAAATTACAACAACAAAGTAATGATTAATCATAAATTCTTTAAGTTTTCTCCTAAAGCAATTGGGTTCATTCCCCCAGTAGGTCCTACCACCTACCTCCACCCACCTACTGGGGGAGTCAAAGTAGGAACTTTCCAAATCAACAACATGACTGGGTAATCAAAACAATAAAATAAAACCTTTTCAATCGAAATCGACGACGTTGAGTCTTTTTCTCTATCTACCTATATCATCACGCCTGATCCCATGCGGGGTAGGCAGAGAGTACGGAGTTCCAACAGGTTCTTTCCTTACAGACCTCTCTGGCTTATCCTTGAGTATTTTTAAGAAATATAAATACCTGCTTCTTCGTCTCAGTTTTTTGTGATCTATTTGTGATTTTTACTTACAAACTGAAGGAAAACATCGTGAGAAGAATGCATGTCTGAGAGAACTTAAAATTATTTTGGAAGATATTATGCACCGAAGAAAAAAATAGTTTGTTCTTCAGTGATTATGTATTCGAAAAATGTCCGCGGCCTCATGAATGTACCATGTAATCTGACGTACGTATGTAACTCTGAGTACTATTTATTTTTCCAAACATACGAAAGAGTGTGAGTTTTGCTCATATATTGATGGATCTGTAAAGTATTTTGGTTCCATCTTCCTGTCAGACATTGGTATTGGTCCGTTCAGTTGGTCGGAATAAAACACCCGAATTTCAGGAACAGTATGATGTATAAGCTTGTAATTTAGCATAATATTACCACTGTACTAACACTCTTTAAAGAATTATGTATTAATTATTTTATGAGTGTTTCGTTTTGCTTTTGCATTAATTACGAAACAAATTTAATATTAAAATCAATATTGCCAAATAAACATTGACAGAACAAGTATCAGAAAACTTAACTTTTTACGGCACGAAATATGAGAGTGGAGAAGACAAAAAAAGCAACAGATATAACTACCAACTATATTCTCCCTTTCTCTATTTCGTCTGCTTTATCCAAATCAGCAGGATTTCTTTAGCTTACATTTCTGCTTTAGATCATATTTCACCATAACATCTTCTCACACATTGAGTCTCAAATCCCTTGAATTCTCATAATATTTCACTTTACTTCTTAAAAGTTTTAACATCTTTTTAAGGTCACTTACACATTACCGCACAATGCATCGAAAAACCGACGTCAGTGGCACCGCATTAAAGAAACCCCGTCACGCCTAAAAATTTCTCTATCTATATTATCGCGCCAGATCTCTTGCGGGGTAGGTAGAGAGTAGATCTCACCGACCTGTCTGGCTTCTTTCACTGTGATAGTTCGTTTCATATACGCTCGCTGGTTACGGAGACTCTTGACCTACCCTTCAGGTTCATACGGTATATTTGGTCTAAGTATTTCTGGAGAAACAATAAAGTGTTTCTCTATCTATCTAAGTTCCCCAAGCGGAAGTGAGGAGCATAGAGTACTGTGTATACCCACATACTGCCGACGTATACTACTACAGAGCGACTATATAGAGCGAACCCATTCGCCATTATACCGGTCACACATAGGACAGCGAATGAGATTTTTTTTGAAACAAAATGACATTTTAGTGGCCTGGGATTAGAACTTTGGCCTTTAGTTCGTGATAGTCACTCGCACATTGCGGGACCAATGAGGTAGTCTCGCACAGCTATAAAAACAAGTAATGGGACGAGTCGCTGAATTAATCTATCTAAAGTTCTATGATGCGATGCGTCATCACACCGAGGTATTGTGTGAACATCCTAAGGCCTAAACTATTATAGCCTCTACACCATAACTAACACAGGTGGCAAAACATACTAATGTAAAGAACATTTAGCTCTATAATCACGTGGCGAGTGTTATTCCCACGAGCGATATAAAAAATTCTAACGATTCCATCTAATTTACGCCTAAAAGCATTGTGTTTAGTCCATTGGGGATACACTGACTTTATTAGAGTGTTACCTTGCTGTAAGGGTTGTTATCGTTTTAGAGGGAAAACTACTTTATTGCTCAATGTTAGCAATATATTATAATAGTTCGCGAGGCCTAACAAAAAAGAAAAGCCTAAAATTTTAGTCTTATCCTAATATCAGGACGCATGCCCACTGTAATCGTGATAAAAAAGCAGAGAGAGTTTCAACATGTTCTATCCTTGCAATTGATTTACTCTCCTCTACTCTTAAATCTTGATGATATGAAAAAAATAAAAACAAAAGACATTTTTAAAAAACAATCTTTTATAGCAAAAACATGACGAAGCTACCTTGCTAGTTCAGGAGATCCTGTGGTTTATTCCCGTAGTAGGCAACCCTAATCGTAATTAACTGGATTGGATTTTTGGGTCGTTAGTTTTAATTTCATTATCGACTGGACAGCGCCGAGGTCATTGGGAATCAGTTAATTGTTTGGTTAACCGAATTTGCAGTAGATAGTGGCCTAGTAAGCGTGGGTAGGTTATCGTATCATATACATATAATACTAGTTATCGCATTATACATTTTTAGTGGAGTGGAATGGAGTGGAGTGAGGAATGAAGAGAAGAGGGGTGAGATAGTGAAAGAAAAAGTATCTTTTTTAAAATTTCACTATCTTGACCCGCGTAGGGTTTTATAAAAAAACTCTGCGGGCTGAGTTGAAGAAAGACTCACGTGGGTTGAGATTTATGGGTCGAGTTAGTGACTAACTCGCTATAAGCCTATAGCGGGTTAGATATCTAATGTAGAGTGTCCATACCAATAGTTAATTTTTTTGTATACCGGAGTTTTCAAAGCAATTTTAACGAGTTCGACTGCCTGTACTTCTACTGTAGAAAAAAAATTAACATTATGACGTCTATATTTCCCAAAGTGACAAGGTAGGAAACAATAGGAACAGGCAAGGTATTTTTTCTCTCTTTTGCTTATTGTAGCTATATTACAAAATGAGAGATAGAAAAGGGCTGCACAGTTTTTATTTTAGTCCAGATTATATTAATTTTTCCAGATTCCTTAATATTTTCTGAGCGCAGCTGACAGTTATATTCAGTACACTCACATGTCGCCGACGATGTTAGTAACGTAATGGGAGGGTTGTATTCCTTACAAATTACTTTTCAAAATATTTAAACACTAAGCTTTTGAATGTAAACGGGACCAAACTCTTTGAAACTGACTGAGTCAATTTACTTACTTCAAAGAATATTTTGATCGAGCTCCGAACGAAGTTTTGGGGACAGAATGATTAAGGTTAATTATTGCCGGAGTAACTGGTCCGATAAATTGCTGCGACTATATATAATACAAGCTGTTTCCTACGGCTTTGCGTCGGTCGACGACAGAGACACCTATAGGTCCATCTATAGCTAAGGACCATCCAAGTGACCTTATAAGTACAAAACAAAAATCATTACAATCGCTTAAGCCGTTTAGGAGGACGAGAATTACATACATACTCACGCGGGAATTTTATGTATAAATTATTTGATTTATTAATCGTCTATCTATCTATATCATCACGCCAGATCCCTTGCGGGGTAGGCAGAGAGTACAGAGTTCCAATAGGTTCTTACCTTACATACCGCTTTGTCTTCCTCCACTCTTATAGTTCGTCTCATACACGCTCGCCGGTTACGGAGACTCTTGACTCGTCCTTCAGATAAGACTCGGCCTATTTGGTCTAGGTCTTCCCCGGTACCGACATCCTTCCACTTTCGCATTGTATATCTGTTTTGTCATTCTTTCTTCTGACATTCTTTCTATATGCCCGAACCAACGAAGCATACCCTTTCTCATCTTTACACCGATACTAACTTTCATACCTACTCGCTTTCTTACTACGCTGGTGCGAATACGTTCGGTCAGCTTCACTCCGCACATCTAACGCATTTCCACCGCTTTTATCCTACTTTAATTCTTCTTCTTACGTACCCAGCTCCCGCTACCATATAACAGTTGGGACAAGAACTCCGTTATGTATGGCCAGCTGCGCCTTTTGGCTTAAGTGCCGGCTCCCAAGTAGTTCTGGTTTCTTCCCGTTCAAAAAGCATAATATTGGTTTTCTTTACATTCAAATTATAATTGATATAATGCGATTATCTTAATAATTTCATACTAAGGCACTTGGAGCGCTCTGCGATCCGCGGTGTTTTTGGCGATTAGCAAGCGGTTAAGCGGCGTCCGGTCAGTTGGTCTGAGATGTGTGACCGTTTCGTTTTCTCGATACCCCAATAACACTGGCCAATCCTCAGATTATATAAGAAAATGATCTGAGGTCCAGTCTATCGTTAGCAACATCGTAATCCCTTATGATCACACACACGCCGCACGCAATACTAAATTTTATTTTAAAGATTGTGTAGTATTACTCCTTGCTTCACCGTATACGAAGCTCCCTTCCGCAACACGTTGCCTGCTTTTATTTCCTCTACGTGCCCGTGTCGCGCCTAGATTGATTTACCACAACGTTCAGTGAGTTATAGTGTTTACACGGCCTCTTGTCTGATTTGCCCTTTTGTCGGTCGGCGTAGTCCAGTGGTTAAGAGCTTGAGTCGCTCCGCCCACTAGATCGAGTAGACCCAGATTCGATGGCCACCCGGGACAATTCTTTGTGTAACCTAAATATTTCAGGCTGGGCGTTGTGAATATGAATTTTCATGTTTGCAAACGCGTACAGGAATAATTCCTAGAGCAGGTCTACGGTTTATTTTTTAATACATATACCAGAACTTTTTAGCTTCAAGTGCACTATAGGGACTTTTTAAAATAAAGACGAGAGAATCTTCTAGAGAGGATTTCCAAAAATATGATTTCGCAAAATAGTCATGTGTGCACTTCGTTACAAAAAGTTTTATTTTATTTTATTATGCATCGGTAACTCCTTAGGGCTATGACTAAACACGGTGCGTTGGGATAGCTTCGTGAAATGATCGCGTAAGGCCACAAGAATAGAGTAGGTTTAATTGATAAAAGCGTATACAGGCCCTGATGTGCCTATAGCCACCTTTTGGCTGCATCTATCATCAGCCCAGCTCCATGGTACTATATTATTGCACTGGCACCGAAGTTAAATAGGTATGCCAAATTTAAGCTCAATCGAATACCAGCAAATATTTGAAAAATGCATGAAGCGGAGAGACAATGAGTGATTTGCCGCTGGGCCTCTGAATGAACATTGGACACTAATAAGTTGCCTTTGATGACTCAGGGGATAAAGCAGAATGAACCAGAGATAGATATACGAACAAAATAAGTCAATAAACTCTCAATAAACTCCAGACAAAAGCTGCCTTATTTTATAACCAAAAAACAAACGTCCGATGGTCGAAATCCAATTATCATCCCTTGCGAATGGAAATAGAACAATAATTGAGAAGTTATAAGTCAAAGAAGCCGTTAAAAGGTTAAATAACTTGAAGAGAGAAAGGTGCCAACCAATTTGTTTGACGGAATTAGTTTTGCAATTCCTTCCGAAATTTATATTTCAAGAAGTATGTAGAGTAAAAATGGTTAAATACTATAGTTTTGTTACTCAGCCAGTTTGAGATAGGTGCCGTTTTACCAGACACAATCTCTACTTTTCACTTTTCGTTATATCACGTATCTAAGACACATTTCCATCCAAATTCTAGACATATGGGGGCTATCCCAAACTTCCATGAATATTCTACCAACTATATCGCAGTAACTAATAAAACATATAAAAATCCTATTCGATACTAGCTATTATTTTGAAAACGGTCGAAATTGACTCGTTCCGGAGGACGCTCACAAATCACTATCGGAGCTACAATCAAATAAATTGGCACTTGGAAGTAGGTATTGGGCCTTTTTGATCGATTGCAAGGTGTACTGTTACTTTGATATGGATCTCCTGTGAAATATGTATCAAGCCGGGTCCAAATTACACGTAGCGAACTATGTATAAGATAAATGTGATTGATATGGCGTATATACTGAAAAAATAAACACCTTAACGAGTTTTCGAGTGGACGAATTTGTATATATTGGATGCGCCTTTTGTAAGGATGGGAAATACACCGCTGACATAGAGAGAAGAGTGAATGCAGGGAATAGAGTGAATGGTGCGATGGTAAAGCTACTTGGGAGCCGGAACTTAAGCAAAAAAATGCAGCCGACAATACATAACGGGGCGCTTATCCCAACGCTGTTATATGGCAGTGAGAGTAAGGTATCTATGTCAGAAGGATACCTATCAAAGCAGGATAAATCCGATCTCTGCGGAAGATGTGCGGAGTCAAGCTGACCGACTGTATTCGCAACAGCGTAGTAAGCAAGCGTGTAGGTATGAAAGATAGTATCGGTGTAAAGATGAGAAAGGGTATGCTTCACTGGTTCTCAGGCATATAAAAAGAATTTCGGAAGAAAGAATGACAAAACAGATATACAATGCGAAAGTGGGAGGATATAGGTACAGGGGAAGACCTAGACTATCTTACCATAACCAAATAGACCGTGTCTTATCTAAAGGGCAAGTCAAGAGTCTCCGTAATCGGCGTGCGTGTATGAGGCGAACTATGAGAGTGGAGGAAGCCAGAGAGGTCTGTAAGGAAAGACCCTGTTGGAACTCTGTACTCTGTGCCTTTTGCAAGGCGTTGTAGAGGCGGTTTGACAAGTTCCAAGAGCAGGTAGCCACAAACTGACGGACAATATGACTTACATATGCCTCTCTCCTCGCTTTTTGAGAGAAGCATCAGCCTTTACTGTCCACTGCCCAGGAGTCAGTATATTATGATGATCTGTAAAATGTTCCATGCCTAGTTTACATAATTTACACTACGTATACGTAGGCAGGCCCCCTACAAGATGAACCGATGACCTAGTGAAGGTTGCGGGTAAAATAATAAGCACAGCACAAAACCGGTCATCGTGGCGATCTTTGGGGGGCTTTTGTTCTGCAGTGGACGTCATTCGACTGAAGATAGGTAGATAACAACACATCATATTGACATGTCGATATTGTCAGGGTGGAACCTTTTGTCTTACAACTTCGTTCGGCTTTATTAGTTCCGAGATTAATACAGAGGTTCTATGAATAGTATCGAGTTGTATCCGAACGGAATGGAGATGATTTAGAAAGGGACGTCATTACGTAAAGATTTAGAGATATCGTTATGGCATGTGTGTGGAAGTGTATTGAAGACAATATATATTACATTACTGCAAGTATTACAGAACATACTGGACGGCTTGGTCGAGTGGTTAAGAGCTTAACCCGCTCAGCCCACTAGATCGATTAGTCGTCGGTTCGATTCCCGCACGGGACAAATCTTTGTGTGATCTAGAAATGTTTGTTTAGGCCTGGGTGTTTATGTTTGTAAACGCACCCACGACACAGAATTTGTTACTAGAGTGGGACTACGTTTTTCTAAGAGAAAAAAAAGAAGTCAAGTGTATCAAGTAATTATTATTAAAATCGGAATGGGGAATGTAGAAGAAAATTTAGGTTAGACTTTTGTTCCACTCCACATTTGATCAAAGAAAGTTCACAAAACTAATAAAACGCCTATATTCCTGTCATGCGGTAGCGGCAGAGGTGTTATGTGTACACTTACTTTTCGCCGACGTTGTTACGTCCCAATGTAAGTGGTGAGCCTACAGTCATTATACCGGGTATAATTCCAGAATACGGACGGCAACCAAGATTTTTTTGATAAAGCACACTTTTCTGACCTAGGATTCGGATTCAGGACCTCATAATTGCCACCCGCGCTATAAACCACTAGACCAACGAAGCAGTCTCTTTAGTTAATATTTAAATTCTTTTAAATACACAGATAAGTTCTGCATAATAACACAAGGCCTGTATGCATTTTATCAAAGAAAATTCTGCGAGCGTAAACAAAGCTAGTGTGCACAATTACTTGGCTTTTATCTAAAGCAGGGTACACACGAATTAATTAAGATGCATCTTCCGCCGTGTCTTGAGAGAGCATTACTGTGTATAACAGGTCTATTAACTTCACATCATGAACAAGACATCGAAAGCTTTGTTAGTGCACTTATTATGTTATGCATTAACTTAATATCAGTATCATTAGCGTATGAGATGAATCTTTTCAATTTAAAACATCGGATTTAAGAATCTGCCGCGTTAAATAATCACATGATCACTTATTGAACGGGAGTGACAGTGACGCAATTATTTTACAAGTGAATAATAAGGGACGGATATATGGAGTGCGCGCTCGGAAATAAACGATGTATTTGATTTGCCCCAGCACCAACAGCATTGAAAAAATACCTGTATGATTTCAAATCACCCATAAATTCTCTTAAGGCATTTATTATTAAACGGACAAGCGGGGGAATCGCAATATAGCACAAAAAGTATTCGATTTTGTGGTTATAATTCAGTAGCCATTAATACATATGACGTTATATTGTGTGTTGACATTCAGTAAAGATGTCGGCGACTTCGATATAAGTACTTACAGTACTTTGAAATATTCGTTTTAGATTGCAAATTGTCCGTTAGATACGGATATTTGACATTATTTTAATAAAATAGTTAATAATGATGGCATGGTTCAAATGTTTGTTGGTTCTGGGGCAATTTTCGACAATGCCCTTTATAATTTTATGTAAACTACATTATGAAATAAATAAAACTGCTTGACAAGAATTTTGCTCCGATTATTCTCTATGTTTTTAAGTACATTCTAAAAAACAAATTTTATAATTTTTTTAAAAACTACTTAGAATGAAATAAAAAGCTACGTTATAAGAACTTTGCTGCAATTAATCTCCGTTATTAATTAACTTCTATTGATTAGTTCTTTAGCGTTTCCCATTAGGATTACGTTGTTTGCGATAGACACAAACTATTTTTTTTCTATCGAGGAAATAAACCATCACGCCTATATTCCCCAAGCGGAGTTGGCAGAGGTGTACTGAGTACACCCACTTTCCGCTAAGAATGTTAGGTCCCATGGAACAGAAGGCAAGGCTATTGCCATTATACCGAGTACAATGACGGACTCCGGACTAATATTGTAATTTTTCGAGAAAAATATTCAATATGTGAGACCTAGAATTGGAAACCAAGAACCTTGTGATCGTTACGCGCTTTTTTCGTTACTAGACCAATGAGGCAGTGTAAGTAAATATTTTCCTTTATATTCTCTAACTAGTAGGCGCTCGTAGCGCTGTGTGACCGCGGTGTTCTTACCGATTTACCGATCACACACACACACACACACACACACACACACGTTCGCACACATTCACACTTCAGGCGCATAGTTACTCGGATAATGTAATGCAACTACTCTCATGTTTATTTAGTTATTAAGTCTTTTACTATGATAACTCACTTATGAAAGATATTGTCTGATGGAAGAGCGGAACCTCCTAATACAAGCAATAATTTTAGCTTAACAGGAGATTCCAAATAAGCAATGTAAACATTTGTAAGTGGTGAAATAAACGTTTTTATTTATTGTATTTTTTTATTTCCAAGGTTAAGCAGCGTTCGACTCAGTTGGCCCGAGATGGGTGACCGTTTGTGGCATTTTCATATTCGAGCGTCTCCGTGCTTCGACAGGTACTTTAAGCCGTTGGTCCCGGCTACCACTTAGTGTGGTAGTCGTTAAGACGAGTTGGAAGCCTTAAAGGAGGCTTGATAAGTTCCAACAGCAGGTGGCCACAAACCTGCCTCCACCAATCCGCACTGGGTCCGCGTGGTGGAGTATGACCTAATCTCTCTCACCTCGATTTGTGAGAGGCCTTTGTCCAGCAGTGGGCATTATAGGCTGATATTTGTCTAACTAGTTTCTGTCCGCAAATTCGTCTGCGTTGAGTTTAAACACCTAAGGTAACCTATGTGTTAATCCAGGAAATGAACTTTCTGCATGCCAAATTTCATCTAAATTCATTCGGCTATTTTTGCGTGATTTAGTAACAAACGTCCAAACATACAAACTTTCACATTTATAATATTATTATAATAGGACAACAGGGTATCAAGCCAATATTACTGTCGTTATTTCCTTCGTGTACCCATTCCAAATATTGACTTTATTGTCGTTTATCATTTGTCGTGGCTAGATTATTAAATAAAGCCATAAGTAAACCAGGAAATATAACTAAAATGTCCTTTCTATCTAACTATGTTCCTTGCGGGGTAGGCAGAGAGTGCAGAGTTCCAATAGGTTCTTTCCTTACAGACCTCTCTGGCTTCCTCCACTCTCATAGTTCTTGTCATACACGTTCGCCGCTTACGGAGACTCTTAATTTGCTCTTTAGATAAGACACAGTCTATTTGGTCATGGTAAGATATTCCAGGTCTTCCCCGGTACCTACATCTTTCCACTTTCGCATTGTATATCTGTTACCTTATATTAAAATGTTCTGATTTCCTAAAGGCCCTGTATTTTGCTCTGTTTTATGTAGTACCTACACTTTATGTCATACTTCTGATCCAACTACGAAGTAATGCGTAAATTAACACGATAACGCGAAGGCCCTTACTGCGCGCTGATCCCTAAAAATCTCGTAAAACAATATGGCGACATTAATGTAATTTGCAAAATGGCGGCGCCGAGTGGACGTTTAAAATAATCGTGGGCAAATTGTCGGCACCCAGCTTAAAGTCAGCAGTGAGGTTAAATGGCCGGCTGAGGTTTTGATCGGGTAGTTTTGTTTTCTGTTTCTTTGGGTATTTTATGATCTGTGCCCCAAGTCTGCTATTTTTTCGTGTTTTGTAATTACGACAAGCTACAAAAATCGTTCAATTAAAATTGTGTCAAAATTCGGCAATTGTTTGAACTGGTACCTACGACTATGGAAAACCATAAGAATTACTGATAGGTACCATCAGAATTGGAAAGCATTGAATTAGTAGATTGAAAACTGTCAAAAGTAACAATTATGATGTCAATGATCAACAATTTTATTAAAATTGCAATAACGGACTTAGGGCCGTGTGGTATATGGTATTCTGTTTCCATTTTATATGTTGTTTTGTACATTGCTCCATTTGTTGTTGTGGCTTAATAAGTATATTTAAGACAATTCTGTCATATATAGGAAAATAGTGTTATTGGAGTTTTTTTAACAGTATAATTTTGCTCTGAATTTGTATAAGTAATATTAGATTGCTCTTCTTTTTTTTATTAATCTTTTTCGTCCCACTGCTAGGCAAAGGTCTCTCCTATCATTCTCCACCTAACCCGATCCTTGGCCATATCAGACCATCTCCTCTCGTATGCGTTAAGGTCGTCGCGCCATCTCTTTGTAGGTCTTCCCCGGCGTCGGTGTCCATCTGGTCGCCATTCGGTAGTGATTTTTGCCCACCTATCTGGGCTCATTCTGCTCAAAATGACCCGCCCATCCCCACGTGAGCTTGGCAGTCTTATAGCCCACGTCTAAAATGCCAGTTTTGGAACGCAGTATAGTGTTACGGACTCGATTAGATATTTTTAATAATTCTTCTTATTAAGTGAATTCTGTATTATAAAAGACTAGCTGCACCCGCCACCGTTAAGTTTTTTTTGGAGTCAAATGGTAGCCTATGTCCTTTCCTCTGGATAAAATCAATGTCCTTGCCAAATTAGACCAAAATTTGTTCAGCGGTTTGGGCGTGAAAAGGTAAACGACAGACAGAGCTACTTTCAAATTTATGATATTAGTATGGATTGTTGTATTGAATTCTGTTGCGCGCTGCATAATACATCGTTAAGTATCATGCCGTATGTTTCCTATACTTAAATAAATAACGTAATAAATTTCATTAGCACTCCGGACTCTCAAATTGTCCAGGTATAATGACAACAGGAAACGTGGCTTTCACCCTTTTAAATTGGCAACGTGTGAGTACCCAATACATCTCTGCCCCTCCTGCTTGGAGAATGTTTAAAAACATTTTTTTTAATTAAACGATACATGACAATCTTTGTGTATAGTAACTGATAGAATATGCATTTAGCTGCTTGGTCAGTATTTATCGGGAATATCATATCAAAAACATTATTATTCCCAGTAATTAATGATGATGTTAACACGGTAAAGGAACCCTGGTTATATTTAATTTTAATAAAATACCTAACAACATCTTAGATAATTAGAATCATGTTCTGTATGTTGTTATTCATCTGATATCTTAATGAATTTGATTTAACGGATAATGCAGAGCGTACTTTGTAAGGAATTAACCTGTTGGAACCTTGTACAAACTGTCTAGCCTGCAAGGGATCTGGGATGAAAATTACAATAAAAAGGACAGGTAATATTATTCTAAGAGGTGTTAGTACTGCCAAACTTAAGGGGAAGTGGGCGGGCACATCGCTCGTAGAACTGACGGCCGTTGGGGCAGAAAGATTCTCGAGTGGCGACCTCGTACCGGAAGACGTGGAGTGGGCAGGCCCCCTACAAGGTGGAGCGATGACCTGGTGAAGGTAGCAGGTAGAAGCTGGATGCGTACAGCCTTTGTCCTGTAGTAGACGTCTTTCGGCTGATGATGATGATGATACAAACAATATTTACAATGGCAATACATACCGGCATAAAAAAACAGTAGTTTCATACGTCTATTTGTATGGAACCGCTTATTTTTTTCAGCCGGATAGCGAAACAACGGCTTGATCTCATTATAGTGTCCACTCCGCTCACTACATCGATTAGATGCAGGTTCGTTTCCTACATGAGAAAAAATTTTATGTGACAAAAAGTTTGTTTCGGTTGGGTGTTTGTATATGTAAATTGAATATTTGTAAGGGCACCTCCGAAGTAAGAAGAATTCCTGAAAGGGTACGTTTAGAAAGGAATGAATTGATGCTAAGAAATAATAAATCACCGTCACGCCTATATTCCCCAAGCGGGGGTGACTGTGGTTTAATATGTACAACCAATTTTCCGATGTTAGGTCTTTCTTTCTCTTTCCCTTCTTTCTTTCTCTTTCTCAATGGCCTTCCCGATGCCCTTACTTCCCTTCTTTCGAATACAGATACCTCACACAGGATCAGACACCGACCTTGTCGGCGGAGTCGAATATTCCCTTGTCCGTCGTCCGGTGCAGAGCACCACGGCGAAACACTTAGTATACGCCCTCCCTCATAGCGATTACCCAAGCCGAGGCCGTTCCCCCCTTGCCCTTCTGACTCGAGGGTAGTGGTTGCACTCTCGCCCTCTTGTACGGTGAATCTGTAAAGGTCCCGTGGCCAATAGTGTAGATCACTCACACACACCAATAAATAATACATCGTCACATTTAAATGCTCGATGCATTCACAAAATTTAAAAGTGGCAGTTATCTACTACCACGCAACTTCAAGTCACTGTACTACACAGGGACTCGTAATGTAGAGTACTTTTACTAACACTGAGTTATATATATGTACATATAACTCAATGTTTACTAAAAGCTTTGTTGTTTTTCGGTCCCTCAGTGCAGTTTGTGGTAGTTTGAGGCCGTAAATCTGGAAATTATTTCACCGACAGTACGCTATGTCTCTTTGTTTAACATGCTTGGATATATTCTGCGTAAATTATTATGGTCAGCCAAAAGACGTCCAGTACATAGGTTCCAGAGACCTCCATGATGACCGGATTTACCCCTGTTAAGAAACTATCCCACTCTCAAACAGGGAGTTTAGGCCATAGTCCACCACGCTGGCCCAGTGCGGGTTGGCGAACTTCACACATCTTTGAAAAACTCTTAGGCATTAGGGTTTCCTCGCGATGTTTTCCTTCACTGTTAAAGCAAGTGATAGTTTTTTTAAAATATATTTATCCAAACCATTTTATTTTAAAATTTCTTTTTATGAACAAGCTTTTATAAAGCAGGTCATAATGCTATTCAAATTCAAAAACCAATCAATATTACATGTGTATACAAAATTTAATGTCTATGCTGTTGACCGTTAAGGAATTCCCTCATCGGGGACCAATCCTGGGTATAGAATCAGGTCTTACCATAAAAATGCATTGCCATCGGAACTGCACTAACACGTCCAATTTCAACTTCGACTAAAGGAGGCTGTGTAGTCAAGACACTACAATTAAATTACTATATCATTGGTGCTAATTATTGCTATGCAGACGTCGCTTAAAACCTGAGAAATCCATTCAGATGTAAAAACAAAAAAAGCTCGGTACCGTTTTTCCGAGGTGTAACTGATTTAACCACAATTAACTAAAAAAGGAGCACAATTATATTCAGAGACATAATTAAAAGTACACCCTAAGAGGTCCTCAGCAAACGAATTAAATAAAAAACTAAATTAAAGCCACCCTTGGAATACAAATGTAGGAGCAGTGGATACTCGGAATCTTAAATAACCGCCCCTTTGAGGTCATAACACGGGGTTGACAATAGTCTCTGGGAAGATTGCTATACTTATCCACAAAACATTACAGTGTTGACATAGAGGGGGTAAATACATATTTAATAGATATATCGCTAAAGATCGCCATGACGACCGGCTTTGTTTTATAGGCATTCAGCGATAGACTAGACCTAGACTTACTATGACTCTAAGTAGACTGTGTTTCATCTAAAGGGTAAGTCAAGAGTCTCCGTAGCCAGCTAGTGTGTATAAGAGGAACTACGGGATTGGAAGCAACAGAGGTTTGTAAGGAAAAAATTTGTTGAGTACCTCTATTTACCCCGCAAGGGGCTTGATAATACATATATAGCAGCATTGGTGCTGAGCTAATGTTAGTCAGAAGTTCAAACGCTTTTAGATCTTTTAATCATGAAACGTTACCGATTACACTTCTCATTAACGGTACTTGAAAATAATGATAGGTACTTCCTCTTTAAGCCGGTAACGTTACTTTAACTTTACAAGTTAAAGATTTTATTTAACTTGCTATATTCGTATGTCTGTTTGTCTATCTGACCGGTTCAAATATCGTGATTAATTTTTCAAGCATTTGCGGGTATATGATTGAGCTGAAATTTGGCATACGTATGTAAGTTCGGTGACAATGCAATAATATGGTACCATGAAGCTGGCCTGATGATGGAGTCAGAAGGTGGCCATAGGAACATGTGAAATGTACAACGTAAAGTATTTAGGCTTCTTGGATTGGTATTGATAAGTACTAAACAACTAGATGGTGTTCAGGATTTGATAATAAAGCCGAAAGGTGGCCAAAGGTACCACCCAACAACTTAATATAACATCGCCGTGTTTGGACTTCTTGAATTCGTCTTGACGAGTACTTTAGACCTGGACGGTGTCCAAAGCCTGATGATGGAGCCAGAAGGAAGCCATAGGAGCTCCTGAACTAAGCAAAATATCTGTGGTGTGTTTTTGCTATAAAAGCTTGTTTTTAAAAAGGACTTTTTTAAATTAAAATTATTACCGTTATTCCGAACCCCGCTTTTAACTCGAGTTTAGAGCATATCTAGAAAAATGCCACCATTATCTAGCGTCCTTAGAATCTTTTCTGATAACCAACTACTTAATTAAATACTTTTAGCAATAAAAGGGCCTATAATCAGCGTCGTAATGACCACATAATAATGTGTTATATGAAAACGGTAATCAGTCAATATTGACCTCCTAATAAAGGATGCTTTATATCGCTTCGGAACATTAACTGAATGCGGCCCTTATATCGCTGTGCGACCGCGGTGTTCTAGGCGATCACCAAGGTTGACGGTCGGTCTGAGATGGGAGACCGATTGTAGCATTTTCATATTCGAGCGTCTCCGTGCTTTGGAAGGCACGTTAAGCTATTGGTCCTGGTTACCACTTAATGTGATAGACATTAAACCAAGCCTTATAGGCGGCTTGATAAGTTCTAATAGCTGGTCGCCACAAACTTGACTCTACGAATCGGCACTGGGCTTGTGGTGGAGTGTGACCTAAGCTCTCTCACCTCGATATGTGAGAGAAGGCTTTTGCTCAGCAGTGGGCCAGTATACACTGATATTATATTAATTCATTAAAAAGTAAAGAATCCATCTTATCAAGTTGATGGTTTATAATGTTTTGGTCCGAAAAGTGACCACTCTGATGTTAAAGATTTGTGTCTGGTATAATGCCGATAGCCTTGCTCCCTAGGACCTAATACATTCAGCGATGTGTGGTGTACACAGAACACCTCCGCCACCATCGCTTGGCGATAGTAAGAGTGCCGGTGCTTGTTTTTTTTTTAAATAACTGTAAATTTATTTTAAAAACAATGTTGTTTGTTGAAAAAATACTTTTCTGTAGAGACAATGGGAACAAATTGTGCAGTTCATTCGATTAATGCTGTTATATTCAAATTGTGTGGGCATTGCATATTTCTGTGAATGCGTTGCGAAATGCGTTATGAAGAGAACAATAGTTTATTTGTTGTATGTAAAAATTACAAGGGAATGATTGAAACTAAGCAAATTATCTTTTTGATTTTATCGCAGTTTGTTCCTGTTGTTTCTTCCGAGTTCGAGTGATTTTCAACGCCTCACGGGAAGTAAATATATATAGATAGGAAAGCATTTTTCTTCGGTGTATATAGGTATCCATATGTACACTTGAATCAGATTATCTTTACATTCTGCAGGTACACATCTATACAAATAAATTAAATTGAAGCGTCTGTTTGTAATGACAAAATAACGGCTTTCTACTAAATGCATATGAAAGTAACTTATTTAAACAAAAGCTTTTAAAATTGTTGTCTGTCCGTCTTTTTGTTCCGGCTCACCTCCGAAATAGACCGATTTTGACGGGACTTTCACTAGCAGATAGCTTATAAGGAATAATTGGCTAATTTTATTTTAGATAAAGGTTATTTGTCTACTGTAGCAACTAATTTACAATATTTACGAATCGTCTGGAAAGTAACAAAGACTCTCCACATCAATCACTAATATTTGTCCCGGCCAAGGAACTCCGTGGTTACTCTTTAAAACTAAACATTTTACAATGTTTTACTTATAAAATAGTGATTCTAAATATTTGACCAACTCGTTAGTCCTTTTGCGTTGGTTATGGCTGGCTATCACGAGGATCGAACCCAGATTGGAAAAAAAATATTAGGATTTTTTTTCAAGCAACTATACTTAACCAACATTCAAACTGTTAGGTCCGGACACTCAGTTGTTATAAAAAACAACAAGATTGCTAGACACTTATTTATTATTTGTTCCACAATTATTATAATTAAGTACACTGGTAACGCGGTACTTTTGTCGCACACACGCGAGACCTGAAGGTCTTTGCCGAATTCAGACCCCTTTGGTAGCTTAGTTTTCACTGCTGAGTCAACCGGCAAGAGGAAGGTAGGTCCGTAGTTGGGCAGCAATTAGACTAATTACCAAATGAATAATGACTGATCTATGTTAAAAACCCGGAGTTTACAAAGGTATATATTGCTGATTGGCCTTAATTGAATTGGAATAATGTGAGAACTGCAATTCAGCAATAGAGCCGTGGGAGTTAGGGATGTAACAGAACGTAGGATCAACCTCGTCACTATCAGCTACAGTATTCACCACTAGACAAACAAGGATTTCCCCAAAACAAAACGTAACTATCGCGGGCGTTCATTTTTGATTTATGCTAAATAGAGATGTACCATAATTCACCTCTTTTTCATTTAATAATAAGAACAATGTTACAAAAATACCTTTATCACGAACTCTATCAAAGTTATGACGTGTCTTATCTTAAAACGAATTAGTGAGCTTAAGTCTCCAATCGCACGATCTTAAGATATCTCGCTCCAGCAATTGGCTTCGGAATGCATAATTAAAGGATCACAAACGCCAGATCGCGTATTTCGCTTAATCGTACTTTACCTGGGGGAGAAACTATCATCTACGATTATGTTTACTCTGACAGCTGGAATTAACGATTTGCAGATTTAGTAAAAGTAATCTGTGATCTGGGTATTTGGTGCTATTATTGCTATTATAGTTAATATTTTACTGCCTCGTTAATTTAATTGCGCTATGTGTGGCTAGAGTCAGGTCAGGTCATAGAATATTGCCATGTCCGGTGAGAAATGGAGCCACATAGTGGTCTACCTCCAGCCATGTTCTCGCCAAACGCTGACGTACGGATGGAAATAACAGGTAGAGGTGACGGGCCTTTGTTGTTGTATCCCATCTTTCCTGCCATTCGGTTAGGAGATCTTCATAGGCGATTGATTGCGGTTTGAATAATCTAGTGATTTTACAACGGTCTCGAGGCAATAGAAACTCGGTGTTCTAGTTTTCTCGAGTGGAATAGTACATTGACGCGCGTCTCTGAACCTCAAGATCGCCTGGAAACACACGCTAGTACCAGTAGGACTTCTGTACTGACCCTCCTGTATGCCTTACACAAAAATATCAGTGCCAAGCGTTGACTCTGAAGCAATTTACGCCATGCCGCCCCTATCGTGGCCCTGTCGGCCCATACAGGTGTACCGTAACATATACAGCCTAAGTATGTTACGCTTAAGCCTAAATTTACGTACTTCAGAATTCATCTTTACGCCTATCCATTTTCGCCCGGTATTTATTATACGTCGACTACGAATAATTTTCTTCCCTTTAATAAAATTGTCCTCTTTAATTGACCCGGGAATGTCTTTAACGAGCATACGCGGTCTCCGCTCTTTCGGTTTTTCTGAGCGCAATCCCGCGGCTTTAATTGCATCAACTGACTCCAATTTTTTAACTTGTTTTTCGTTAGCAACGCGCAGCACTACGCCAAATTTGGCTGTTATTTTTAACGCCAACAATTGACTTGAGTTATCCCGCAATATTTATATATAAAATTGGCCACTTATAAATGAATAGACCATATTTAATAGCAGCTTGTACGAATGGGTTCCTAAGTCCTAACTGGACACGTCGTAACGTGTATTATTTTAAAACGAATTAGTGAGCTTAAGT
Source organism: Phalera bucephala (assembly GCA_905147815.2). Lineage (NCBI taxonomy): Eukaryota > Metazoa > Arthropoda > Insecta > Lepidoptera > Notodontidae > Phalera > Phalera bucephala. Next base: position 2,411,037 of record LR990620.1, on the reverse strand, counting down.
CTCCAATCGCACGATCTTAAGATATCTCGCTCCTGGGAGTCAGCTCCGGAATGCATAATTAAAGGATCACAAACGCCAGTTCGCGTAACTCGCTTAATCTTAATTTAATAGGGGATGAAACTATCATCCGCGATCACTTTTACTTTGACAGCTGGAATTAACGATTTCCAGATTTAGTAAAGTAATCTGGATATTTGGTGGTTTATTACCATAATAAACACCATCTCAACTATATTCCCCAAGCGGGATGACAGATGTGTACTGTGAACACCCACTTTTAGCCGACGATGTTAGGTCCCATAAATAATGGTGGTGGACAGAGCAGACATACTCCCGGTAACCGACGCACTCAACGGCTATGAAAAAGTCAGCGAGTTTGTTTATCTGGGGTCATTGATAACCAGTGACGGAAGCTGCACTAATGAAATTCGCCGTAGAGCCGGTATGGCCAAAAGCGCTAAGGCTAGCCTCGACAGGATCTGGAAGAACAGAGGTATACGACGAACAACCAAAGTACGCTTAGTTCGTGCTCTGGTCTTCTCTGTATTCTTGTATGGTGCCGAAACTTGGACTGTGAGAAGCCGCGATAGCATTAAGTTAGATGCCTTTGAGATGTGGTGTTGGCGAAGGTTGCTCCGTGTACCTTGGACTGCAATGAGAACCAACCAGTCCATACTAAAAGAACTTAAAATCACCACACGGCCCTCCACGATCTGCCGACAAAGAGCCCTGAGCTTCTTCGGACACATTATGCGGTCTTCAAAGCATTGTCTGGAGAAGCAGATTATTTTAGGCAAAATGGACGGTAGACGTACTCAGGGAAGGGCACCTGCAAGATGGTCTGTCGCAATAAAGAAGGCGGTGTGTGGCAGCATGCATCGGGCGGTTTCTCCGCATATGACCGCACCCAATGGAGACTGTTTGTGCGTGGTCGCGATCCTCAGCAATAAGGGAACGAGGAAGAAAAAGAATAGGGGCGAGCCTATTGCCTTATACCGGGCACAATTTCAGACTCCGGACTGGTACTGGGAATTTTTTGATAGAAAATCTACATTTAATTATATGATATTACTAATAAACCGAGTCTTATCTGATGGAAAAGTCAAGAGTCTCCGTAACCGGCGAGCGTGTATGAGACGAACTATGAGAGTCGAGGAAGCCAGAGAGGTATGTAAGGAAAGAACCTGTTGGAACTCTGTACTCTCTGCCTACCCCGCAAGGGATCTGGCGTGAGGTTATAGATAGATAGATAGATAGATAGATAGATATTACTAATCTTCATAATCTTAACTTTTTCACGTTTTTTTTTTACTAATATTTCAAATATTCATACCAACAGATTGCATGTTCACATAATAATCTTGTATTCTTTTCTGTAAAAGCTGTACACTCCTGTTATGACAGTTCACACTGTCCTAAACTGTTACAATATTTATACTGTGATATGAGTATGATATGAAAATCACAGATTTTGTCTATGGTGTGTCTTTATCCTAAATAAATAAATTTGTCCGACCTAGGATTTGAACCCGGGGCCTCGTGGTGGAGTAAGACCTGATCATTCTCACCTCGGTTTGTGAAAGGACTTTGTGCAAAAGTAGGGATGTATAGGGTAATTTGTTATTTAATTATGTTGAATTTGCATTATAGAAGATTCATTATAAATATTTGACTGCCTCGTTGCTCTAGTTACGCATGATCATCATTATCCTAAAGACGTCCACTCCAGGATAAAGGCCTTCCCCAAAGATCGCTACAACGACCGGCTTTGTGCTGTGCGCATCCAGCTTCTACCCACGACCTTCCCCAGGTCATCGCTCTACCTTGTGGGCGGCCTGCCCACTCCACGTCTTTCGGTACGAGATCACACGAGAACCTTTCTGTATAAATAAAATAAAGTTAAATAAAATATGACTATATAAGACGCTGTCTTTTCTTATTATTATTAATTTAGTCTTGTTATAGAAAGTTTCTTAACGTCAAAAATATGATTTCCTTCGCATAAAAAATGAGTCTTAGTGAGTTTGTGTTTTGTAAATTCGCCCCGCTGGAGAAGTATTGGCATAATATATCTTTTGACTGCATCCACAAATTGGACGTACATAATTGAAGAGTTGTCAGTTGAGTGTCGAGCATTTTTGTTAAAATATACTGTGGTACAGTCTTGAAGTACCGCTAATACCGAAAACAAGTGCATAAAAAAATAAAATTAAATTAGGTGTTGTTGCTCCGTCTGTTTGGTGACCTGCTCACGAGGTGGGGGGGGGGGGGGGGGTCAAGCGAAGAACATGAAATTTTGTTTATACATAAAATATAAAATAAAACTGTAACCGAGCCGAATCTGGACATTGAATATTTTTGGAGATTTTAATTGGGGTACACATCCTTATCGATATAGAGGCCAACACATTTTTTTTGAGAATTATTGTCTGTCTGTTTGTCACTTTGTACGTTAATCACGCAAAATATATTGATCGAATGATATTTGGAATGGTAATAAAATAAACGTTGGGTTAATATTTAATGTTACGTTAAAATGTGTGATAATTTCTACACACAAATTCCTTCATGAACTGATATTGGGCTCAGTTTTGTCTGCTCTTCAACTCTTTAGTGTTTTTACATCCAAAATTTCTCATAGACAGAGAGTGCTTCAATCAGGGCCTTTTACCATTACTTATGATTTCCTAAATAGATAAACTCTCTGGGGATTGGAATAAAGTAATATGTATAAAGTATGTATTCCTCTATGTTCTATGAAGTGGAGATAGCGCGTGCGAGCGTTGCTTAGTGATTATTTAGTGATCACTAAGAACACGTCACTCCCGCAGGGTCACGAGTGCGTCCATAACAAATAAATGGTCCTTATAACATGATTTGTGTAATTAAACACCTTTGATAGTACCCACGAGAATGACGGACAGGTTCATGTCATTTTGGACGTATTAACTTAGTCGCGAAGGCGCCCCTTGAGGTACGCCTGTCTGTCTGTCAGTCAGTAAAAAAACAATTCATCTTAGTCTAATGTAATGTGTCTTGTTTTGCACTGTGGCTTTTGATCTTTGGGGAATTGAATCGCATTTAAATGGCAGACAAGGTGGTTGTATGTTTGCGTTTTAAGTACTAGGTTCATTGGTTTAATTCTCGGCTCCCACCGAGGAAGACTTCTCTAACAAATCGAGTTGAACGAGTTGAAGACAGATTAGGTTATATCCAACATGGGGACCGAGTGCGGATTGATGGAGGCACTTATCAATACTTTTATAACCAACTTGGCTTAAGAAATACCACATTAAGTGGCAACCGAGACGACCAGTTTAACATTCCTTCCAAAGCACGAAAACGGAATTGAATATGGAAATTTCACAAACGGATAGACCGTCCAAGCTGAACGCTAGCCTTGATGTTTGTAAAGACAACCGCGGTCACACAGCGCTACGCCTTGAATTCTATGGATTTTTTGGTGAACTACAAAACAAATCATAATAATTAAATAAGTAAAATCTCTTTGGTTCATTAAAAAACCTATACCAAGCGCATAATGACATTGAAGGGTGGCGCGACTCGTCAGCTAACCGGTAGATACCTTCGGTGTTCCGGATTTCCACCCTAGATATGATATTCGGATAGGTCAGTAGGTAGATGTTACTTGTTGAAATATTCTATATATTCATTTTTTTATTACCAGTGAAGCATTGGATAAATCACTTTCTTATCCGGTGAAGCTGTAAAGGCCCCTCAACTCCTCCCTCAAGGCCAACAGCTTAGATCATTCACACACATACTGGGCTTTCGGTCCATGACAACCCCTGTTACCTAGACGTTACAATCCCGACGTAAACCACGATTTACATACGGTAATAAGACGGTTTAAGAGACAAAAATATAGGACACAAAATTCTCCTGGATAAAAATGTTTGGCTGCCATACATGGAATGTAAGAAATAACCATAAAATATGTTTCTTGGGGCCTTGGCAAGTTTTTTTACCATAAGCGTCTGTGTGTCGCCAAGTGGGCAGTTTATTGCCTATGAATGTCTTTATAAGTAGACTATACGCGTTAGTTATGTGATTGTTTTGTCCTTTTATACCGTATATCTTCTCTGTGTATTTGAAGTACTATAAAAGAGATTGTGTATCAAATCAAGTTAATTATAAAAAAATAGAAAACATAGGATGACTTTGGGGAACCAAGTATTTTACATTATATGTCTGTATACTGTAATGGACGCATTTTGGCTGATGATTGCTGTCCTTAGCGTAATGGCCTTTTTCACTTTATTTACTCTCCTCTGAAAGAAGCTACGTAAGGCTATTCTATTGGAGAAGCCCATGTCCAGCAGTGGACTGCTATGGACTGATGATGATGATGATGAAGGCTAGTCTCTTCAAAAGTGCTTAGTTTTTTTTTTTAAACGTAGCTCCACACTAGGTTATATTCCTGTGTCGTGGGTGCGTTTACAAACATGAAAATTCACAAACAAATACCCAGACTGGAACAAATAATTGTGGATCACACAAAGATTTGTCCCGTGCGAGAATCGAACCCGCGACTATTCGACACTGTGAGCGGAGCAGCTCAAGCTCTTAACCACTGCGCTAAATCGTCCGTCGCTAAGTTTATTTTATTGTATTGAAAGGATTCTGATCGGATTCTCTTATTGTATTGAAAAGTATTTTTCATTGTTCTGATCAATGCAAAATACTTTTATGATTTCTAATTACCCATAAATACTCTTAAGACATTTATTTTTAGATGGACAAGCGGGGGAATCGCAATATTGCACGTAAAGTTTTAGATTTTGTGGTTATAATTTAATAGCCATTAATACATGTGAGGTTCTATTGGGTGTGTTGACATTCAGTAAAGATGTCGGCGATTTCGAAGTAAGTACTTACAATATTTAGAAATATTCGTTTTAGATTGCAAATTGTCTGCCATTATTTTAATAAAATAGATAAATAATGATGGCATGGGTCAAATTTTTATTGGTTCTGGAGCAATTTTCGACAATATCCTTTCAAACAAAAAATAACACACTACTTGATGACCGCGTGGTTAGCGGGGATGTTTGTGATTTTATAGGTAATTAAATATTATATTTCTCAACACAACGCATGGAGACATAATTTGTTTTTAAATTAAACTGACAATTCCAATGTGTTACGTTGCGGTAAACACCTGACCTAAAGTCAGAGTGTTGCATACACTCTAACTCTAGCTACAAAAAAATTGTTGTGGTATCTTCTGACTGGTCCCCACGAAATACAAAAAGGCAACGCGGTAGACCCAGGCGGAGATGGCGGGACGAACTGGACAACTTTTCGAAAGACTGGCCCGACATGGCAACGATCAGAGAGGAGTGGAAAAAGTGGAGGGAGGCCTTTGCCCAGCAGTTGGACACAAATGGCTCGTAATAATAATAATAATCTTCTCTCGTACATAGTAGGTAATACCTTAATAGATGAAAATGGTTTTTTAACTTCGGAACATACAGTTAGCAACGTAAGTCGAACATTCCTAGTTTTGAAATCCATTACTCTCTTTATTTAACAAACGTTTGTGAACGTTGTCAAAACCAAATAGTTTGCATCATATTCAAATACATTAAGATCAAATAAAATGGTGGATTTGACAAACAAAAGTGTGCTAGCGGTTTGAAAAACGGTGAAAGTTAAGCGACTTATGTTGCTGGCCGTACTAACAGGTATACATGAAGATACCCAGTTATTTTTTTTAAACTTAGCCCGACTTTAGGATTCATTCCTGCGTTTGTGGGTGCGTTTACAAACGTGAAAATTCACATACACAAATACCCAGAATTGTGGATCACACAAAGATTTGCCCCGTGCGGGAATCGAACCCGCGACTATTAGACACAGTGGGCGGAGCAGCTTAAGCTCTTAATCATCCGGCAAGTTGCGTAGGTATGTGTGATTTAACTACTTAAACTAAAATTGTATAGACTCTTAAGCAGTTTTATTAAAATTCCGAGACGTAAATTAAGCCAGCGAACATGATACTAGACCCCTCTCCGCTACAGCCGAGATTACAGTACGAGGAATTCTTTCAATTCGTTTTTCATTATTAGGGCAAGTCGAGTGTCTCCGTAACCGGCGAGCGTGTTTGAGACGAATTACCTATGAGAGTGGAGGAAGCTAGAGAGGTCTGTAAGGAAAGAACCTGTTGAAACACTGTACTCTCTGCTTACCCCGCAAGGGATCAGTACCTAATACTGAATATATATTATGCAGCTGCCGTCATTTCCGTAATTTCCTGCATAGTGTACAGAGAAGTTCTGTGACTCTGTGAGTGGTTAGATTGCTGTTCCATTATCACTTTATATTCGAACAGCGGATGTTGTAGTTACACGGATAAGCATCTTTCTGATGATTATCCGTGGTTCGAATAGAAAAACCCCTTTCGCATGCTTCTTCTGATGCATGTTCCTGGATTTTTCATTTTTTCCCCTACATCTTCCCCTACATAAATCGATTTAGCGCAGTGGTTAAGAGCTTAAGCCGGACAAATCTTTGTGTGATCCACAATTATTTGTTCCGGTCAGGGTATTTGTGTATGTGAATTTTCAAGTTTGTAAACGCACCCACGACACAGGAATAAATCCTAGTGTGGGGCTACGTTTTTTTAAAAAAATAAATCAACAAGTTATTCTTCAAAAATAGCAAAAAGCACTTAAACTTATATTTAAGGCAAAGTAAATGCTCAATCGTGTTTGCAAGGTGTATTTTTCCAGACTGCGAACACAATTGCAAATTTTCCCGTAGAGATATCCTAATGAAACTTTGCCCGAACATAATCCGAACCCAGGATTCCGTATCGTTAGCCACACCATGCCCCACTAGATCAAAAAGACAGTCTAATTTAAAAGTCTAATGATCTAGAAACTTATTTCAACACTGAATTTAATAAACACCGCTCTGGAAAATTCTTTCTAAGGTGAAATAATAAATATACTTAGCTGTAAACATCTCTAAGTTATTAAGAACTCGAGTATTACGAGATATCAATATCAAAGGCTTCTAGATCGTACGCCCTTTGAAACGTGCAACCTACTTTTATAATAATAAGTTTTTTATTGAGAAACGGCGCGTGTTATAGAAATATTCCAAACAAGAATCAGACCTAGACTATCTCCTCTATGGCTATCTGATAGATGTCCACCGCAGGACAAAAGGGGTCATTAAAAGACCGCTACAACGACCGGCTTTGTATTGCACGCATTCACCTTCCACCCGCGACCTTCAGAAGGTCATCGGCTGCCCCTAAGGCCACGATCACAAATCGTCATTATAAAGCACTACAGTCTTTCACGAGACATGGGTACGGTAACGTTTGATCAAATTCCATTTCACGCATATTGTATTCAAGAATATTTAGAATAAGAAATCCAGAAAATGTACAAGATTGTAACTGAAAGTCTATGTTAATTTTCGTGTAAATCGCAATACTGTTTATAAATTTGCGTTATTATTTAAAAAACTTAAAGTAAATAAAACTCTATTATTCAATTATGTAAATTGGAACGGTTTGCGTTTTAGGTACTGAAACAATGAAATGGTTATAATCGATAAATAGTTTGGGAATATTATTCTATGTATCCGACTGAAAGACATGGTATACTCATGGTCTAGAAATTAATAAATAAACGTGGATGTGCCATCTTAACATATTAAAACAAACAATTTCATAGATTGTTACGAAATAAAATTTATGTGACTGGCGAATTATGCGATTTTTCAGATAATTTTTCAGACCAATCATTTGATTCCTAAATGAATAATGAAATTATTGTATATATATATTTTTTTTTTTTTTAATTATTGATAATAAAATCGAATATTATTCGTTGTAAAATATCTCGATACGCCATTCAATCGATTTTATTTAATTTTATTTTATTATCACCACATATGTATAAACGTCAAATTCCAATGGTCACCGTACCCAAGATTCGTGAAAAAAGATTAGAAGTAAAATAGCTCACGATTTCGTCCGAAACCACTTGCCGCTTTGCCACACATGTACAGTTTGAACGAAATAGATACAGACTTACATTATATTATTCCTGTTAAAATATTTTCCAATCAGTTCATCCACACTAATATTATAAATTCCAAAGTAACTCTGTCTGTTACTTTATACGCCCAAACCGCTAAACATATATTGATCAAATGCGGAAATAGATTTTATCCAGGGATTGAAGATAGGATAACTTTTGTTTAAAAAAACTTGAGGGTGTAAAATACACGCCTGATAATAACGCGAATGAAGTTACGGGCACCGCTAGTACCTTAAAGTTCAGTTACAAGTTTTAAAAGACTTTCATATTAACTTTACACTCTGTATCACATACATTATTCCACGCAGTACTGAATCATTATGTGATAATTTTCTGACAAGTGTAGTGACTAGTATACGCGGTTATACGACTCAGTGTTGCTACCCGTAATTTTATTAGTTCCGTAATTGTAGTAGTTTTAGTATCTTTTGTAGTTCTTCCTACTCGTATTATTTTAGTTTAGTAAACGCCTTACAATAAAAATATACCGTTTACCTGTTGTACTTTCTTTAAGCTAAAATGCATATTCATTTTTCTTTTTCCATGCTTGCAAAGGTATTTGGTCATAATGCGTTTTGAGACTTTTGAGGTCGAGCTTTTGACCTTCAGTCGTCTATGCAATTCACCCTATGAGGAAAAAGCCGCGATACCTAATTGTCAGCTATCACTATCCTTGTCAGCGCACAGTCAGACTCAATAACATTCTGTTACACGTATGGCTCAATTGAAACCTTAGTAAAAATCATTTTATTATGGTGTCGTAATATTTTGAAAAATAGTTAGATTTCATGAGTACGGTGGTAGATAGGAAGACTAGAGGCAAAATAGGTAGATCTAATAACAACTTGGTAGATATGAAAAACTGATACGACTTCTAGTGCCTTGTTATAAGGATTTCTATGGCTACAATGTACCTCCAGCCAGGTTAAACAGCTGCAAAATCGCGTATTAATATTAGCCTGTACTGACTAACTGTAGGACAAAGTTGATGAACGGTCCATTGCTTAAGCCGCTCCGCCAACTGGATCGATTAGCCGCGGGTTCGCGGGACCCTCACGACACAGTAATGATGCGACTCGAGTAGGATTTTGTGACTCGAGTCACTCGGGTTATTTTATTACGCCACTTGAGTTATTTCTCGAGTTTTAGAGTGAAAGTAATCACTCGAGTTGAGAGTTTATTACTGTTGTCAAATCATTTTTAAATAGGTACCTTTATTAAATAAATAATATGAACAAATAGTTATACCACATCATCAAAACCACTTCATAAATCAAACTAAGTACGTAGTAAAGTGACTTCTATCTAGCGCTCACTGATTTACTCGGCGTGTCGAGTTGCCTAAGTAACTCGAGTGCAAGCAGACTCGAGTAAAATTTATTTTTACTCGAGGCTGCGTGCAAGAAAGAAAAAGATAAAATAAGTTCTTAGGGTTTACGTATTATTTGAACTAGTTTTAACGATTACTGCGTTAAAGGTAGCTGGGACTTATTGCTTATCAAGCCCTTCGAAGCATGGAGACGCGCGAAAATAGAAATTGCCACAAACCTGGGTGACCGTCGCAATTCTCTCAGACCAACCGAGACGAACTCAACTTTGCCCGATAACACATGCGACTTGTCGTAGACCATTTGTTTTAGGGACAGGAATTTTCTTACCATCCTGAAGGTTTTCAGAATTGTTGCCTTTTGAAGAAGGATGTATGTTATTTTTTATGCCGAACAGAGTGGGCATCATTTACAGGGGATAGAGATCGTTAGAGGAAAGAGACCCCTCTTTTGACCAGCAGTGGGACACATGAGGATATTCTTTATCTATATCATCACGCCAGATCCCTTGCGGGGTAGGCAAAGAGTACAGAGATCCAACAGGTTATTTTCTTACAGACTTGTCCGGCTTCCTCCGTCGTTCGTCTTATACTCGCTGGTTATTACGTTATAGAAAAATGTACCTAATGGTAAAGTACCTCATGTGAGAGATGATAAAAGAAACTGCATATACTTGAAAAAAAAATGTATTAATATACAATTATCGAGGCGCTTGTAGTGCTGTGCGACCGCGGTGTTCTTACCGATCACCAAGGTTAAGCAGCGTTCGACTCGGGCGGCCCGAGATGGGTGACTGTTTGTGGAATTTTTATATTCGAACGTCTTCGTGCTTCGGAAGGGACGCTAAGCCGTTAGTCCCGGTTACCAAGGAATGTGGTAGTTGTTAAGCAAAGTGGGAAGCCTTATAATCGGCTTGATAAGTTCCAACAGCAGGTGGCCACAAACCTGCCTCCGCCAATCCGCACTGGGTCCGCGTGGTGGAGTATGACCTAATCTCTCTCATTTCGATTAATGAGAGAAGGCCTTTGCCTAACAGTGAGATAGTATAGGCTGATATTAAGTATTAGTAGTATTAGCCCTGTTAAGAAACTGTCCCACCGTTGGGCACGGGCCTCCTCTTAAACTGAAAGGGTTTAGGCCATAGTCCACCACGCTGGCCCAGTGCAGGTTGGCGAATGTCACACACCTTCGAGAAACTCTCAGGCATGCAGGATTCCTCACGATGTTTTCTTTCACCGTTAAAGCAAGTAATCATTATTTTTTAATACGCACATGCTTTCGAAAAGACCGGGGTGCGTGCCTGGGTTTAAACCCGAGACCTTTGACTTTACAGACCAACGGTCTAACCACTAGGCTATCACTGCTTCTGATAATATTAATATTGTATTATATATTGGTGGGTGGAAAATTTGAGAAATGAAGTTAAATAAAACAATTATTGTGGGCGGAAAACCGCGGTAGCTTAGTTTACCTAATCAAGGTTTTCCTTTATAAAAATAGGACAAAGAAACACGTAGGAAAAACAAGAACACAAGTTTAATTAAATTACTGAATAGGTAAGTTGGTATTTTATGTTTTCCTTATTGCCGAAATCAACAACTACTTATAAGAATGTAATAACAAATAACTGGAAAAGGTATATAAATCCAATCAAAGTCAAAAGTTTTTTATTCATGTAGACTGGGAAGTACATATTAATAGTTAAAAAAGAAAAGGTTTTCCGACCTCGGTCTCGAACCTATTCGCGCCTTTATTAAAAAGGGGACAACCCGATATATCGCGAACGCGTCCTGTCATAGAAATCCGCTAATCGTAGCCGCCGCCGACTATGAACCTAACTCCCCTCCTATCAGCCGCTACCGCCGTCCGCAGCATATTCGCACCGACCCTCCCGATGCCCTTACATCCCTTCTTTCGGATACAGATACTGCACATAGGATCAGACACCGACCTCGCCGGCGAGGTCGAAGAATACCTTGCTCGCCGGCCGGTGCAGAGCACCACGGCGAGACCCCTAGTATACGCCCTCCCCAATAGTGACTGCCTAAGCCGAGGCCGTTCCTCTCCTCCTTGAGGCGCCCTTGAGCTAGTTGCCCCCTCGCCCTACTGTCTCGAGCGTAGTGGTTTCACGCTTGCCCTCTTGCCCCGCGGCTAACAGCGTATATCATTGACACACAAAAACCTACCACCCGTTCAGAAAGTCATTCCTGTGGAGAAGAAGGGCAATAAAGTCCACGGTTACTCTTTTAAAATGAGAGTTTTACAATTCTATGTGTATAGATTGCGTTCATGGGGTACGGGAGAACAATGCACAACGAGTTAAGTAGATGGGCTTAAGTGTAGATTAAACGTAAATTTTCTTACACTCATGGTTTCAATCAGTGTGAAAAAAATTGTAAAGGTATATAATAACAAATAAAAAATGTGTCAATAATAGACGGATAGCGCAGTGGTTAAGAATAGTCGCGGGTTCGATTCCCGCACGGGACAAATCTTTGTGTGACCCACAATTATTTGTTTCGGTCTGGGTATTTGTGTATGTGAATTTTCATGTTTGTAAACGCACCCACGACACAGGAATAAGGGTGGTGCCCTAACCTAGCCCCACCCTAGTGTGGGGCTAGGTTTTTATAAAAAAAATGTTTGTTCAAGCCTCGAAGACGCGCCCCTAGCCTCTGAGCGTATGTGGTGTTTTGATAGCATGTTGTTCTAACGTTACACATACCCTTACACTGTAATTACACGTGTGTAAGAATAGAACTAGATGAATAATAGTAATATTGTAAGTACACAAGTAAAATTTTAATTTAAAAAGACCTTTTTAAAAGCAAGCTTTTATAGCAAAAACACCAAGAATATATCCTGCTTAGTTGAGAAGTTCCTATAGCTTCCTTCCACCTCCATCAACAGACCCTGAACACCATCCGGGTCTAAAGTACATGTCAAGACAAATCCAACGAGCCGTAACACGGCGGTGTTAGATTGAGTACTTGTGTGGTTCCATTGGCCACCTTTCGGCTTCATCATCAGACCCTGAGCAGTATCTGGCTATATAATATTTGTCAATACCAATCTAACGTTGTATAGTTCACATGTTCCTATGGTCACCTTCCGACTCCATCATCAGACCAGCTCCATGGTACCATCTTATTGTATTGTCATCTGACTTACATACGTATGTCAAATTTCAGCTCAATCGGATACCCCAAGTGTTTGAGAAATGGATATTCATAACATAAAGATAGGATTATGATCATCGATCAATTATGATTAGTTAATACACTGCAGCCAGAGAGGTCTGTGAGGAATGAACCTGTCAAAACTCTGTACTCTCTGCCTACTCTGCAAGGGCCAGATGGCGTGACGATATATATAGATAGAACACACTACAGAACAGAGCATTGTACGCGTGCTCTGTAAATTATCAGGAAAATGGGTGGGGGTCTTCGAAGATTGAACGGTCTGTAGTAACGAATTGAATCGGGCGTTCGATCAACAGGTGGTCTCAACTTTGATAAAGTTTCGTTAAAGTTATTGGTGTTTACGTATGTTTAATTGCTTGCTGTATTGGTGTTCTTTAAACCACATTAATTTCACGAAATTTTCGTACCGCTTCGCGTTACGAAAATTTCGTGAAATTAACTTAACCGCTTAATTAACTTAATTAACCGCTTCGCGTTCGTCAGAGCGAATAAGGAGTCAGTGTGAAACATTGGTTCGAGTACTTATCGGATAATAGAATACCGTCCTTTTTTCAAATATATTCACAGATAGTCACAAATCGTTTTTTTAAGCACACGGGGAACTGACCGTCTGCAAACCGTTGCAAAAGACTAGTAGTGAGACCAGATTATGCCTACAATAGAGACAGATAAGACGATAGAGCGAAAAGAGAATTCAATAGAGATAGAGGAGACATCGTTGGTCTAGTGGCGAATGGTGCGCTTTGTGATTACTAGGTAAATCCTGGGTCGGACAAATGTAGGTTTTCGATCAAAATATTTCCAGTATTAGTCCGAAGTCTGAAATTGTGCCCGGTATATGGCAATAGGCTTACCCCCTATTACATGGGACCTAACATCTTCGGCTAACAGTGGGTGTACACCGTCCACATCTGCCAGTCCCGCTTGGGGAATATACGCGGTGACGCTGTAATTAGAGATGATATTATTTTCTATACATTCTTTGGCCCTCTTAAACGGGCGATAATAAACTTCTATTGGCGATTTGTATCTAATTTAGCCTTATTTTTTTTTAATGAGATCGTTGTACTAATTATCATCGTAATATTATAAATGTGAAAGTTTGTATGTTTGGATGTTAGACGCAAAAACGGCTGAACGTATTTAGATGAAATTTGGGACATAGACTATCTATGGATATATATTACTTGGATTAACACATAGGACTTTTTAATTTAGCGACGACGATTTAGCGCAGTGGTTAAGAGCTTGAGCTGCTCCGCCCACTGTGTCTAATAGTCGCGGGTTCGATTCCCGCACGGGACAAATCTTTGTGTGATCCACAATTATTTGTTCCGGTCTGGGTATTTGTGTTTGTGAATTTTCATGTTTGTAAACGCACCTACGACACAGGGATAAATCCTAGTTACTACTAGGCTACGTTTAAAAAAAATGCATAAAACCGGTGGTCGGAGTCGTGCCGATTTTGGGGGAGGCCTATGACCTAAAAAGGTCTATCTTTCGGCTGACGATATTGAAGAAGTGCGTCACTGCAGCCTGTCATGGGACAAGCTGCTTGCGATGACTTTGGTGCAATGTTTTTTTATTTATTTTAAAAGAGTAACCGCGCAGGTTTCTGCCCTTCTTCCCCACACGGATGACATTCCAAAGCTATGGTACTTAGAGTCCTTGTTATTTTTCTGACTATTCTTATAATGAATTCCGTGAATGAAAAACAATCTGATTCGGTACATAAAGGGAACATAAAGAGTGTTTCAGCAAAATTGGATAGCGCGTCATTTGATAACAAAATTTAGCAAAATTGTTTTAACTTTGTGTGAATTTACAAAGTTTGAAAGACATCCCGTAGGGTTTTTCATATAAATGATTACATACGTATATGGATCCAATATTTTAGCGTTACTCAAGTAAGAGGCACTCATGGGATCATCTATGAATTTCTCAGGTTGTGTGTAAAATAAAGAAAGTATCCCTGTAAAGATGAGAACGGATATGCTCCGATGTTTCGGGCATATAGAAAGATTGTCGGAAGAAAAAAAGACAAAACAGATATACAATGCGAAATTGAAAGGATGTAGTTACGTGCGAAGATCTTGACCGCTTATCATGACCAAATATACCGGGTTTTATCTGATACGCAAGTCAAGAGTCTTCATGACCGCTGAGCGTGTATAAGCCTAACTTTGAGAGTGTAGGAAGCCAGAACGGTTCGTAAGAAAAGAACATGTTGGAGCTTTGTTCTCTGTGCCAATCTCGCAAGGAATTGGGAATAATGATATAGATAGATAGACGAATAGCACAATCAGCTTAAATTGACCCACTACTGAGCAAAGACCTGCTCTCATAAATCGAGACCAGAGAGATTAGCCCATATTCCACTTCGCAGAGCCAGTGCAGGAAATTTTCAAGGCATACAACTTGGATTAACGACTTTCACATTAAGTGGTCGGGATCAACGGCTTACCGAAGTACGGAAACGCTCGAATACGGAAATGGCTCAAACGGTCACCCATATCAGACTGACCGAGTCAAACGCTGCTTCACGTTGCGGTCTCGCAGCGTCAGGTAGGTACGATTATAGCGCAGTTTAATTAAAAATTGAATTAAAATTTGGGCTCTTAGCTTTATTGTTTACCGATGATTGTGCAAACAGTAAAAAATGATATTAAAGGCTCATGGGGAATTCGAAACAGTAGCGAGGTGTGATTATAAATTGGTTTTCACTATAAAAAGTAATATATAAATATTCACACTTTGTAGAAAAATAATACGCTTCGTTAACCTAAAATTTAATAACATGGGATTTTTTATAAAAATAATCCAATAAACGTTACTTATTGGATATAAGGTATTTGTTGCTTAGAATTTTTATGTGTGCGAAATTAAATTCTCAAATATTTATTTTATTTTATTTAAACAACGTCGCTAAATATAATTTTATTGATGATCTTAAATCTTGTATTAGCTCTGTATGTCAGAGAGGAAAAATTTGTATATGTTTTATATACATCTACATGGTACCTACTTACTCAGTTCATGCCAGAACGTAAAGATTTTTTTTTTACGTAAGCATATAATAATACACAATTGATGGTTTTCTATATCGTGTGTATATTAGATATGAAATAAATTGACTTACCACATCGCTGCAAACGTTAAATTGCACTTAAAAATAATATAATAAAAATATTACTGAAAAAGTATTAAATTAAAATAATATAAAAAGAATGCTCGGTAAATTATACTCTGCTTCTATCCATGAACAAATTACGGAAAAATGCTTTCAATTTTCAAGTTATTCAAGAAAAAGCTAAAAGCGATTCTGCTAATCTAATTATACGCTAATTGAAAGAGAAAGTAATTTGCTTTTTCTTTGGTAAAATAAAATCGCTGAAACTAGATTGTTAATTGAGAAACAAAATAAGGAAATTAAAATATGGCAACAACAAACAATGATCGAGATAAAATAATGTCTCTCATTATTTTGAAGGCATTATGTATTTATTGGTCACATTTTTATATTAAAAAAATGTGCTTTTTGATTTTAAATTAACTATGACTATGACATACGTCAAAAAATGATAAGTATTTAATAAAGTTCTTTTTTTTGAGTTATAATAAAATAAAGTAACGAAATACCTAGTACGTCCAACAGATGAATATTAAAGTAAAAAGAAATAAAGCTACTTTTTGAATTTCGAATTATAATAAAAGAAATTTTACAAAATAAGTTAAACGTGATTAGTCAAATAAACTTTTTTTTTTGCATTTCGTATAAAAAAATAGTACGTAACTAACCGGCCAGCAGAAAAGCAAGCACGGCGGTCGTGCGGGCTGCGTGTGCCACCATCGTTGCGTTCGGAATGCCGCGCGAGGTGTGCGCTCCCGCCTTATAACTTTAGGGGTGAACCGCCCTTGCTAGGCGTCGACGTAGAACGTAACACGCCTAGACGTGAAATTTAGAAAGCAAAGAATTTGTTAAAAAATAAAATTGTGCTTGTGTCTACGTTGTTGGCCAATATTATTATTTTTTTTTATTTTTTTTTTTATAGGGCAAAAAGCAAGCGTTAAAAAACTACGCTTCAGCCGGAAGTGAAAAAATACCTCTATCTCTAACTATTCTGCTTAAAATTTTTATTCATGTGTTACATTGTAAATCTATCTATCTATTTTTACCATCACGCCAGTAGGCAGAAAGTACGAATTCCAACAGGTACTTTCCTGCATACCTCTCTGGCTCCCTCCACTCTCATAGTTCGTCTCATACACGCTCGCCGGTTACGGAGACTCTTGACTATATCGTAAACTCTTGGGAATATGTAGAATTCCGTGAACCTATATCCACAATTTGTTTGGCCAAAGCCATTCAAGTAGTTATTTCACCATTAAATTTATTGTATTTTGTCCTACAGATCTGGCGGATTTAAAACCTTAATGGACCTGGAACCAAAATTGGTACTCATGTAAAGAGTCCGCCAAAGTCTATGTGTGTATGTATGAGTATAAATTTTGGTTGTAATTAGATCGTTCATTGCGTGATACGCAACAGTTTACCCTCTATATCCGCTTCGCCCACCGCTGCCTAGAAGACAACAAAACGCAAGTGACCTTTATTTATGACTAATAATCGCCATTTTTTACATTTTTGATATATTACATATCGGCATCGGGTTTAATAGCGAAATGCAATATTTTTCATCTGTTATCTACGATAATCTGTGGTAAAATTTTATCGCGGTTTGATTTTTTTAGAGATATACAACTATCAAATAGAATCTTTGATGTTAAAAATTAAAAAATTAAAGATTTAAAAATTATTTTATGTTAGAATGAGCGATTTTTTAAATTTGCATAGAATATGGTAATTAAGTCGGAAAAATTTTCAAAGTGCATACTTTTTACTTACTGATTTATTTTTCTTTATTACCTATGGAATGGATTCATGTCTAATTTGGGGCTTCCTTTTTAAGAGAAATTAGTAAGAATTTTATGTTAAGGTCGCAATTAATGACTACCCCGGGACGAAGGTGTGACGGTATTTTATAACTACGTGTACAGTGGTCACCTCAATAACAGAGGATTTTTTTTTTTTTTACTTTTGGCGCGAAATAAAAAAGTTTGGTTTTGATGGAAAAAAATGGTTTTTTTTTTTTTTTTTTAATGTGTGACATCGGTAGAGTATTAATTATTATGTATTCATGTTTACGTCAAAGTGCAGGAGTGAAGCTAGATAATGGTAACAAAGGGACTTTTTTATTTTTCCCATGACGGTCGTCGTAACTAGTATGCAAAGTATCCACCACTTTACTGTTTTGGGGTAGGGATACTTGAGTAATTTCATTATCATCATTTTCATCAGGGGAGTTGAATTGAATGTGGAAAAAACCTTAATATATTACGCTATTTGAAATTGGCTAAAACAAACTAAAATAGTTTATATTATTAGTCAAAAATTTAAGAAAAGAAAATTTTTTGGTCATGGGCTCTTGTTGAAATTTTTTTTTTATGCTTATTGATGACTCAACTTTGATTTGAATCAAATCAATTCGGCGTTTTGGCGGGAAGTGGAAGAGTGAGGTCGTCAGTTTGTTCTAATATCCCAAACTTTTGTTATTTCGAATAATAATGTGTAATGTTGGTGGAATATTAACCATTATGTGTTCTTGTATGTGCATGAGTGAAGGTTATTGTAACAAAGTGATAAAACGTGCCTTTTCGACTTCCCTCAAAACGGCCGTCTTATATTGGTATGTAAAGTATCCACCGCTTTACTGTCCAGGGTGGGGTACTTCCTTAATTTCATTATCATCGTTATCATCAAGTTCATCGGGGAGTCGAATTAATTTAAACAAACACGATTACATATCTCACTGGACACTGGAAAAATACAGTTGAAATTAGTGTGAAGCCATAACTTAATGAAGAAGAAGAAGAAATCAGTTCGTTTGTGGTTCATGGGTATAAGTTTGAAAGTACAGTATAGTAGTATTTTTTCTATCTATCTATCTATCTATATCCCGCCAGATCCCTTGCAGGGTAGGCAGAGAGTACAGAGTTCCAACAGGTACTTTCCTTACATGTCTCTCATAGTTCCTCGCTCGCCTCGCTCTCATAGTTCGTCTTATACACGCTTGCCGGTTACGGAGACTCTTGACTTGTCCTTCAGATAAGACTCGGTCTATAATATTTTTTAATGTGTATATACCTACTTATGTTCCTATATTATGTATATATGAAGCGACTCCCTCTGGTTTCTAATTCCCACATGGACGATAGATCTTAATGTATTTACCTGCCTATTGCTGTGATGTACAAAAGTCTAAAAGACTCTTAAAAAGTCTATGCTTGCAGTGGCTATTTGGTGCGGGTCACTTTCTTCTCTCTAATATGATTGACCTTGCGCACCCATCACCCCCTGGTGATGGGTGCGCAAGTAGTCATACTCGTGAACATCTGTTCACGCTGCTTGTGGAGACTAGTCTACCCAGAATCCGTTAGCTTATATCTCAGTCGTAAACAGACTGGAGCTGGATCACAGATTTAATTTTTTTGACGGACGATTTAGCGCAGTTTTAAAGAGCTTAAGCCGCTCCACCCACTGGGTCTAATAGTCGCGGGTTCGATTCCCGCACGGGACAAATCTTTGTGTGATCCACAATTATTTGTTTCGGTCTGGGTATTTGTGTATGTGAATTTTCATGTTTGTAAACGCACCCACGACACAAGAATAAATCCCACCCTAGGGTGGGCACTTCGTTAAAAAAAAGGTGTATAATATAAAAATGTATCTATACAGAAAATTATGAAAAAAAGGAATAGAGGATTAGACAAAAAAGACAATCCCGCTGAGTTTCTCGCCGGATCTTATTAGGCCGCGTTACATTAAAAAAAATATGTAAGTATGACAATTTGTAAATACCGCAGGGTTAATACAAAATGAATAATTTGAGTTTGAGTTTAAGATTTACGCGAACGTTACATGTTATTTCTCGGATTTTAAATCCCAAAATATAGGAGGCGAGCTGTTATTGTAAGACTGCTTGATAAGTTCCAAACACAGAGGTCTACTAACAATCTTTCACCAAGCCGCACTGGCTCCGTGTGTGGGAGTTTGATCTAGTCTCTCCCACATCGACATGTGCGATGTCTTTGACCAGCAGTGAAACTTTACCTAATAATTACGAAGTATAATATTTTCTTAGATAAAATTTTTATTATAAACCTATTAATAGAGACAAAGTAGGCGAGTTAAGTGTATCCTTCGCTGGTAACATTTCTCACGTAAGGTGTACTGTTGGGACAATAATGTCAGACACCCACACGACGCTTCAAAGATAATTGCCAGATAAACAATATGAAGTGATTTACAAGTGAATTAGATTTGTTCAACAGAGCGTAGCGGATGGTTGGAGAGAATTGTTTGAGACTTAAGCGCTTTACACATTGAACCTGCCGCGACATACACTGGGGTTTGTTGTTGGCTGCTTAAATGTAGGCCCAGTAATTTTAATATTACAATGATTTCTGTGGTTGGTGCTGGCTGTAAGCATGAGTGACGCCGCTTCTGGCCTATATGAATTCGTATCTATGTGTTACAGTTGAATGTCAGGATATCGAACTTATATATTTCGATGTCTACTTATGTATTGAATAATTTCGATGTGATTTTGAAAGTAAATCGGTACTCAGTACCATACGTTGATATGCGAAGTTTGTTCACACCACGTCGTTGCAAGTCAGAAAACTTCACCGACGACGGAAGATGAGCTACTTTTTTCGGCAGTTAGTTACTGATGACATGTTGATACTCACCCACATCAAGTCGCCCGCCGGGCTGTCAGCAGGTTCGTGTATAGAGCGTTTTAGGTTGCCTTTTCCACCGAGCATATGCGAAGATTAACATCAAAAGATGTGTGTGAAAATCGCCTACAGGTTCTCTTTATTTTTTAGCTTTTCTACAAGAGCTGGAGGCGTAATGACTAGCTAAAAACTAGGCAAACTGCTAACGCACGCTCCATTGAAGCTCTGTCCTCCGTGAACGAACTAATTAGTTTACGACCTATTTGTATTCCCTGTGGACACCTATCACAGTCCTCTACTATTTCAAGTGGCTGTCACAGACGTGTGGGTGTGTTTGTTACGAGGGTATTTAACCGAAATAAATTAATAGTAAAAATATTATTATAATCAAGCTTTATGCAGCCAGGTAATCGTGCAATTTATAACAGCAAATCAAAATTAAATATGTAATTTCCTGTCTAAGCTGTTGACCGTTGAAGATTTTCTTCATCTGGAGCCGATCCGGTGTGCAGAATCATTCATGTTCACCAGAAACGTGTTGTCATCGGAACTGAATCAATATGTCAAATTTCAACTCCGTGATATAATCTCAAGCTGAATTAGGACCACTTCAATCGAAGTGCAAGATTTGACCTTAACAAACAAACAATATAAGCTCGTAAAAAGTAGATAAAATGAAACGGGCCTTTCATAAATAAAACGAGAAAATGAGGAGCTTATTGCATAGTATAAATTCAAAGGTACTTTGATGTATTCGCACCTTCGACTCACGTATTGCATGCAGCAATAAAATCAAGATTAATATTACCGAAGTCAGGACACTTTAAAGAGTTTTCTAATGCTCTTATACTCCAGTGGCATATAATACCATTACACGATCTTATCGCAAAAGTATCGTAACGTGCCGCGCTTAGCCATAGGGGCCTTATTTTGCTTGGTGTGAAATTAGGGTTAACATTTAGTAAAATTTTTCCTATTTCCAAGAAGATATTTTAAACAGGAGGGTCCGCACGGTGACTACTTTAAATAAGAACTTGGGTAAATTTAATTGCAAATGGCAACTCTGCGACTGTCATGAAGTGGCATTTCACTTGATGATGGCGTATGTTCCGATTTTGGCTGCAGGCCAAAAGATCCTTGTACGACTATACTAAATGTTCTGAAACTTGTCACAAAAGTTTGACACAAAGTATTGACTTATAGCCAAGACTATTTTGAGTTGCGTACACTCGAATCACGGGCGACAAAATTTTCACCCGCTCGAAAAGTCTTGCCGCCCGCGTTAGCCTAGGCCCTATATGGTTTTATCGGAATATAGAAGTACGTCGTTTGTTCTGTGGTTTTAAGAACACTTTTTATACACCTAAGTAAGTAGAAACATGTTGTTAGAATTTTAGTGGGTGTACCCTATTCTCAAATTTGTCGAAGTATGTTATGTTCCCATAAAAATTCAATTTCATTGAGTAGAGCATACATATTTTACATACCTGTTCACATAATACGAGTAACCCAAAATTTCGCGTCGAAAAAAAAAATGTCTTCAAAATTAAAAAGCTCTTGCGGCAAACAGCTATTGCAGGTTTGCAATTTAGGGATGTTTAGGTAAGTGTAGATGTGTTAGTATATGAAGAAGCGAGAAAACTTCAAGCTGCATGAGACCGACTGCGCAGTAACCTATTATTGCTTTATAATTAGTAGTTTCTGCCTTCCTATCGTCTGAGGCAAATAGAATAAATGAATGTACGTGACTATCAAGTTGTCATGACGCGTTCGGTGTTTGGTTTTTCCTATATATAAAACGACAATTTCATACTTTAAACCCCAATATGCTAGGTACTTGATAAAGACAAACATGGCTCAATTTCGTACCTGATTACCACTCAGCTCATTTCGTTTAAAATACACATGTAGATTGGTGCACTTATCTGACATATCTGGCCGTCCCTTGGGGGAAATGAATATTGGTGCCTACTTACTAATCAATCTTGCTAATTAATTTAAAATCAAGGTAAAGCTACTTAAAATTCCTCGAAATAAGCGAGCACGCCAGATCCCTATCAGTTACAATTCTAATTTTCTAATTACCACCTCTACAGGGAATCGTTTTGCGTTCTCCGAATCAATAGGATCGCGTCATTGCTGTTTGAAATTTGTAGTTTCTATGAATGTTGACGTAGAAAGACACACACCCAGTACAGCACAGATCATCCTTCGTGGATCTCGTGGGGTATAAAGGAACCTAAAGTTGCGAACAGGTTAGAGCTCTCTTGAATTATTTTCTTTCATAGGTCTTCCACTGAACACAGAAAGTACTATACACTGAGTAATTTTAATAATCCAGTGATAAATCTAATGCCTACTGTTTACTGGTACTAAAAAATGAACACTTCAATTAGTAACTATCTATCTATCTATATTATCACGCCAGATCCCTTGCGGGGTAGGCAGAGAGTACAGAGTTCCAACAGGTTCTTTCCTTACATACCTCTCTGGCTTTCTTTACTCTCATAGTTCAATTAGTAACATCTCCATAATACTTATTTAGTGCATTAGAAAACACCTATACCAAGCGCAAAATGATATTCAGGGGCGCTGCGGCTTGTCAGCTGGCCGACAGATAGGTATCATCGGTGTTCCGGATTTTCAACTTAGCTATGATATTCGGATAGCTCAGTAGGTATGTAGGCAATATGTAAATATTGAAGTGGTGTATGTGTATGTTTAGTACCAGTGTACAGTAGGCATTGGATACATTACCTGGGCTTTCGGTCCAAGACGACTAAAATTACAGCGTGTATAGGATAACTGAACTACAGAAGTTAAGATTGTTTTAAAAATAAATCTTTTGTGACGACGGCCGTTGGGGCAGAAAGGTTTTCGAGTCGCGACTTCGTGCCGAAAGACGAAAGTGCCAGGTCCCCCACAGGGTGGACCGATGACTTGATGGAGGTCTCAGGCATATTATAATCTTTGGTCTCAAGTAAAAGCTGGATGCGTAGACAAAGCTGGGCATCAAGCCGATCTTTAGGGGAGGCATTTGTGCTGCAGTGGACGTCTTTCGGCTAGAGATGCGACTTGAGCCATGTTTTACTCGAGTGACTCGAGTAGTATTGTCTAACTCGGTACTCGAGTAAAAATACATTTTATTTGAGTCCGCTTGTACTCGATTTACCGAGTCAACTTAGCGCACCGAGAAGATTCGATGAGCGATAGATAGATGTCACTTTACTAGTTCACTATAGTCTACGTTGCACCGCACGCGACTTCACCAGGTTATAAACAAGTTCAACCTTGCATAATATTATTAGCCCTGTTAAGAAACTGTCCCACTGTTGGGCACGGGCCTCCTCTCGAACTGAGAGGGCTTAGGCCATGGTCCACCACGCTGGCCAAGTGCGGGTTGGTGAACTTCACACATATTCGAGAAACTCTTAGGTATGCAGGTTTCCTCACGATGTTTCTCCTTCACCGTTAAAGCAAGTGATAATTATTTTTTAATACGCACATGCTTTCGAAAAGACAGAGGTGCGTGCCTGGGTTTGAACCCGAGACCTCTGACTTTGCAGTCCAACGATCTAACCACTAGGCTATCAGTGCTTATCAACCTTGCATAGTGGAAAGTAAACAAACATGGTCTTTGTTTGTATCTTATTTTATAATATCAGATATAATTTATTTATTAAAAGTACTTATTTAAAAATGACTTACTACAGTAATCGAAACTCTTAACTTGAGTGATAACTTTCACTCGAGTTGCTAGGATAGTAAATAGTGAATTCGAGTGATTTGAAAACTCGAGTACAACTCGAGTGACGTAATAAAATGACTCGAGTCACAAAATCCACTCTTGTTCGGTGAAGCTGTAAAGGCCCCGCGGCCATCAGCGTGATATAACACGCTTCACACACACACACACACACACACACACATACACACGCACATGCACGCACGCACGCACGCACGCACGCACACACACACACACACACACACACACACACACACACACACACACACACAAAATCCTACTCGAGTCGCATGATTGATGATGTATGTATGTCTTTTCTTAGCGACTAGGTAGATATGTAACTATAAAAAGGGTAAAGGTAATATAAAAGGTGGTAAATGAATATGTTTGTAAGGAAATAGAAAGGACGCACGATTTGCCGCAGTGGTTTAGAGCTTAAGCCGCTCCGCCCACAGGGTCAAATAGTCGCGGGTTCGATTCCTGCACGGGTCAAATCTTTGTGTGACCCACAATTATTTGTTTCGGTCTGGGTATTTGTGTTTGCGAATTTTCATGTTTGTAAACGCACCCACGACAGGAATATGAATTAAAAAAACAATATGAATATAAATTACGATAAGTAAACGTACGGCCAAACCAACGCGTTCAGCGGCGACGATCACGGTGGCGATCAGTATCTCCCTATGATTGCGCGTGCAGGCTCGTCCCAGATAGCGCGTGCAGGACGCAGGAGGCGTTTGGTGAATATTTCCATACAAATATTACTGCAGGAGCTATCGCTACCGTGCACGTCACGGCGGCCGCGACTGCTCGCGGTGGTTTGACCGTACCCTAAGTCTGCGTATAGCCTCAAGGGTATATCCATGTCAATTGTTCACAGACTCATTACAACTTGATTGATCTAATTTTACCCACATTTGTTTGTTGATTTGTTATCGCCTACGCTATAGCAGAAAAGTTTTGCTATTCCATCAATAAGTATGCTATTGTGTAGGCAACTTCGTTCTTATATTAGAAACTATTGGGAATACTGATTTAGCTTCCCTGTATGGTGTCTGGACGCGTAAGTACAGATGCGGTTACAATATAGACGTGTGTTGTTCTCGTTCGTATAAATAAAATATTACGAGCCCATTGGCATAATCACATCGCAGACACTTGCTACGCAATCATATGGTTCATTACATTTTGGATTTGAAAATGTACGAAACACGCATTTTTAGGCGTTGAAGGTTTATATTTTTAGCAGATATTGTACATTTGTATTAGGTACCTATTAAATGTACCGTAGCGCGTAAACTACTCATCCGATTTTATGCAATGAGGTATCAATTGATACGTTAGTCAACTTTGATCGCTGGACGCGGGTGTTGTCTGGCGGGGCCTGCCACTCTCCCCCTGTCGAGGGGTTGTATATATGTTATACGTCGTGCGCTCTCTAATATCCCGTTCTAGACATGTATGGCGAATCGTCAGCGCCATCTATTGGTAGGCAGACGCAACTATGTAGCGATGTATAGGGGTCGCTACATGGCTCCACCCCGAGACCGGTTCTTGCAAGTGGCGAGTTACGCGTAGTCTGCGGTGAGTGGCAGCTGGCTCGTAGCCTCAAAACCGACTCCACGACTGGCATGCCCCCGCTGTCCTGCCCTTCAGGCGCACCCCCAGTCTTCGACGACGACGAAAAGGCCGAGCTTCTCGCCGACTCCCTCGAGAGCCAGTGCACCTCCAGCTCTCTGTCCGTCGACCAGTCCCACGTCGACGCGGTCGACAGGAAAGTCGAGCGCAGGGCATCCTTTCCCCCCGCCGATTCCTTACCTCCTATCACCCAAACGGAGGTCGAAGATCTCATTATGGGTCTCAAAACCAAAAAGCCCCTGGCTCTAACGGCATTTCGAATCGCGTTCTGAAATGCCTGCTCGCCCAACTCATCTGCCTCTTAGTGGCCATATTCAACGCCGCCATGACGAACTGCACCTTCCCCGCTAAGTGGAAGGAAGCAAACGTCATAGGCATTCCCAAGCCCGGCAAACCTCGTAATTTCCCCGCGAGCTACCGCCCCATCAGTCTTCTTAACTCCCTGGCTAAGGTCTACGAGCGCCTACTTCTGGCGCGGCTCAAAGACTTTTTAGTGTCCAGGGGTATCCTTATCGACGAGCAGTTCGGCTTTCGAGCCAAACACTCCTGCGTCCACCAAGTGCACCGCATCACGGAGCACATCCTCTCCGGTCTTAACAGACCCAAACCCGTCTACACGGGCGCTCTCTTCTTCGACGTCGCGAAGGCATTCGACAAAGTCTGGCACAACGGCTTGATTTACAAGCTCTACCTAATGGGTGTGCCGGACAGACTCGTGCTCATCATACGAGACTTCTTGTCAAATCGCGCCTTCCGATATCGCGTCGAAAAGACGCGCTCCACTCCCCACTCCACCCGAGCTGGAGTCCCGCAGGGCTCAGCTCTCTCGCCCCTCCTGTTTAGCCTTTACACGAACGACAATCCTCGTTCGAGTAAGGTGCATCTAGCTCTATTCGCGGATGATACCGCGCTCTACGTTTCGCATAGGAATAAGGATTTCATTACCAGAAACCTTCAGGCAACCGCCAATTCCCTAGGGAATTGGTTCAGGAAGTGGCGTATTGAGGTGAACCCGGACAAGAGCGCGGCGGTGTTCTTCTCCAGAGGTGCCACCCCGCGCCCCTCCCTGCGCCACCCTAGAAGTAATCTCGGTCAAGTGACCATGTTTGACCGACCCATTCCCTGGGTCAAAGAGGTCAAATATCTAGGCGTCACCCTAAACAGTACCATGTCCTTCGACCCGCACATCAAGCGGGTCCGTCACCGAGCATCCTTTGTGCTCGGTCGTCTCCATTCGTGAATCTGCAAGCGGAGTAAAATGTCCCTTAGAAATAAGGTGACGCTTTACAAAACTTGCGTTCGACCCATCATGACTTATGCGTGTGTTGTGTTCGGGCATTCGGCCCCCTCTCACATCGATAAACTCCAAGCGGTTCAAAACCGCTTCCTCAGTAAAGCCGTAGGAGCCCCCTGGTTCGTACGGAATGTCGATCTCCACTTCAAACTAGGTCTCGACCCTATTCGCGCCTATATCAAAAAGGCGACAACACGACACTTCGCGAACGCATCTACCCATACGAATCCGTTAATCGTAGCCGCCGCTGACTACGATCCGCCTCTTCAAGGCGCCCTCGAGTATGTCGCCCCTTACCCTTCTGGCTCGAGCGTAGTGGTTGCACGCTCTCCTTAAGTCCGGTGAAGCTGTAAAGGCCTCGCGGCCAACAGCGTGCATCACTCACACACACACACACACACTCGAGACTGTGTGCGCAGATGCTCGAAGTCTTCAGTGAGTCGAGACTGAGCTTGGAGTGTCGACTGTTAGTGGCGAAGTCCATGTGATGACTGTAGTCCACTGAGCCGGCTGAGTGACATGAGTCACCGAACCATGTCCCTGTGAGTAAGCTGCCAATGGTCGGTTGAGAATGACGAGTGACTTGTTGTGTGACTGCTGCTGTTAAATCTGAACGACCTGTTGTGGAGGGATGTACGATGATGATGACTCCGCAGAAGGCTTGCTCGATGTCCGTGTCGGTGGTCACCAATTTGGCAGGATTTGTCAAAGGGAAGATCTTCCAGCCAGACGGGTGTTGTTTCTGGCGGGGCCTGTTACTCTCCCCCAAAAGTTGTTGTCGGGGGCTTGTATACATGTTACACGTCGTGCGCACTCTAATATCGCGTTCTAACCATATATGGCGAATCGTCACCACCATCTATTGGTATACCATTTGCCACATACAGGTATGCTCGGAATTTTTCGATGGAAAAGAAAAATGAATTAAGATTTGAACACGAGGTCCTGTCGTGATCGCAAAAGCACGATATTCGCGACTAGACCAACGAGGCAGTATTAGAGGCATATTTAAATTAATCGTCACGCAAACCATTTAGGTTCTTTGCGTGTGCGCTAGGTGCACTGGGGAAGTAATTGTACAATAAAACAATTTAATACAGGTTATTTAATATTTTATATGTGTCAAAATATACAAAAATCATGGATCACTAGATATGCATGACAAAAACAATTTTCTTCTTAGTTACCTTACAGCTACAATACTGTGACATCTCGGGGACAACACAGGATCAAACAGTTTAACCAAATACACTTTATCGAAACCATTCTCAAACAAATACATCAATCTGTCCAACAGTATTAAACTCTCAATAACTTGAGCCAAACATAATCTAAATAAATAAAATAAGACCAGTTTTTTCCACTGGCAATCCATATTTTTATTTATATCTGTAGCAACACTGGCTGGTAATCTGTCAAAGAGTTCCAATTTTAAAATTGCGTCCGCCATTTTGAGGTATTGTTCAAAATTTTGACACTTCGGTGATATTCTCTTAAGTTTTCCTTCGGATATTTTGTGATCAGGTAGGTGTTGTTTGATGACTACCTGTTGAATGTAATTTAGAAATATTAATTAATTAATTAGGTATATAGTCGAATGACGTTAATGGTGTGGTTGTGGGTGTGGTAATCTGAAGCGAAGAAAAGAACAACGTCAAAGAAAAAACTTAACATAGAAATATAACCTGTAATAATGCTCTGTAAAGCAGGCTCTTGGACGGCAGCGATCGTTGACTGACAACTCTGTCGATGGATTGAGCGGCCAGCATTCGAGCATTCCGACCCAGGTTGTAACCTACAGAAAAAATAGCTGTTAACGAATATGAGTCTAAAAACAATTTATCTCCATGTGATAACGCCAAATCCCTTGCGGAGTAGCAGAGAGTACAGAGTTTCATTAGGTTTTTTTCCTTTTCCATGCGGGGGTGGAGATACATAGATAGGGATCGGGGCTATAGTCATTATATTGGGCAAATTCCAAACTACTATTGAGTATTTTTTGATGGAACAAAGTTTTCGTCGGCGGCATGGCTCGGGGAGCTGTAATGTACTGAAATGTACGGGAGACGTAGCGGAACGGGACGGGACGGGAACGAAGCACGGTGGGAGCGAGACGCCAATGTGCGTGCGAGCAGGACGCAAGTGTGAATCTAATGATGAAAGTACTGCGTATTTACTATAAGAAATATAAAAATGAAGCTGAAAATGTCATAAATTTAATGTGTAGAGTAAAATTTAATTTTACGTATTCAGTTTTTTCAAAACAATACGTTAAAAAAACTGTACCTTGAATATATATTGCAAATGTGCACTCTCTGCCTACCCCGCAAGGGATCTGGCGAGGGATCCGCAAGGGATATGATATAGATAGATAGATTTTATTGAATGTAGCGCGATATTTTACTTTTTTAAAGTTGCTGCTCTCATCCAAAAACACTAGGAAGTCAACTCATGTCGTTTATCGACAATCCAATATCAAAAATCCAAAACCACACGGACCAAAAAAAATAATTTTGGATGACACAAAGTACCACTATAGTATTTTTCAAATAGGATGGATATTGACAGTTCTAAGTGCCAAACGAAATTAATATTTAATTCAATGGTGTTAAGGCATAAAACCGTAAGTATAGAAACGGGTCATGCCTCTTATTGCTATTGAATAAAGCATAATTTCGTTTGGCAATCGAAACTGTCATTACCCATCCTATGAGAAAAATACTGTAGTATTGAGTTCTTAGATTTACGCGAATATTACACATGAAATAAAACTATTTTACGGATTCTATCGCGGTTTATTTTTCTATTTTTAGTTCCCGACTGTAATAGATCAAGACGCGTCAACTTAATCTACTGGTATTCCAAACGATTAATTACCTCTCAAGTATTCCGACATAGGGAAACCCTGTCCCATATCACAGCCGTCTCCGTACTCTCTTTGGAAGACATCGAAGAACCCTACGTCCAACTCCTCAGTGAGAAGGTGGTAGCAGCACGGTACGTTGAACACAGCCGCTGTACTCGCCTGCTTGGTGAAAATTCGGAGGGAATCTGGTCCAAGGTTACCGCATGTGTGGAGACCTTCAAGAGAAAGTATTTAGATGAAAAAGACGTTTGAAAAACTATATGGATTAAAAGCTGAAATATGGTTAAATTGTTTTTCTGTCGCTTGGTATATTTAATATGGTAATAATATAGATATAGTATCTATATTTACGAAGACAGCATTTCTCCTTGAGGTGTTCGGGCACGCCGCCCGCTCTCACATCGATAGATTCCAAACGGTGTAATCCCGTTTCCTTCACAAAGCCGTCGGAGCCCCGTGGTTCATACGGAACGTCGATCTCCATTCCGATCTCGGTCTCGAACCTATTCGCGCCTTTATTAGAAAGGCGACAACCCGATATTTCGCGAACGCGTCCAATCATAGGAATCTGGTAATCGTAGCCGCCGCCGACTACGAACCTAACTCCCCTCCTATCAGCCGCTACCGCTGTCCGCGGCATGTTCTCCCGGCCCTCCCGATGCCTTTACATCCCTTCTTTCGGATACAGATACCGCACACAGGACCAGACACCGACCTCGCCGGCGAAATCGAAGAATCCCTTGCCCACCGACCGGTGCAGAGCACCACGGCGAGACATCTAGTATACGCCCTCCCCCATAGCGACTGCCCAAGCCGAGGCCGTTCTTCCTTAAGGCGCCCTTGGGCTATTTGCCCCCTTGCCCTTCTGGCTCTAGCGTAGTGGTTGCACGCTCGCCCTCTTGTCCGGTGAAGCTGTAAAGGGCTTTATATAATAGGGATTTTAGGATTTTACCTGTAAGTAGCACCTTCACATCACAACCCTGTTCGGGGAACTTCTCTCTGACGATTTCGGCGAGGTCTGTGTCCTTGGTGATAAAGCCGCTGGCGAAACGATGCAGGTTCTTCTTAATACCTTCCGATATGGACTCCTCGTTGCCATCTTTTATGCGTTTTGCTATTGCGTGCCATTGTTTCTGTTTGGATAATGTTTTATGTTAAAAAAGCACTTAGCGCTAAGACTTACGGGTAAGTTAAAATGGAAAATGTTCAGAGGGAAAATTTACAGGAACATTAAAATCTTATTGATTTTAACACATTTCAAAATCAGGTCCTTATGTAGAGCGAGCATGTTTTCGGTAAGAAGTCTCCCTAAACTCTGTAATACCGACTCAAACAGCAGTGAGTAGAGAAATAAAGATGTTAAGTAGCCAGCCTGAGAATGTAACCCGCAGCAGTGAACAGGATCAGAAAGGCGACCAATTTTAATCAGAGCCTCGCATTAAATGATTTTTAGATAATAATAATTTTGTGATCACGAGGTCCTGGATTCAAAACTTAGGTCGGACAAATAAAGTTTTTCTAACATAAAATTCCCAGTATGAGTCCGGAGTCTGGAATTGTGTCCGGTATATGGCAATAGGCATGCCCCCTATTACATGGGACCTTACATCATCGGCAAAAAGTGGGTGTACGCAGTACACGTCTGCTACCCCCGCTTGGGGAATATAGGCGTGACGGTGTTTTTTTAAATATTAATTTATTTCTCTCCCCTCGATCCGTGAGAGACGGCCTTTGCTGAGAAGTAGGACATTATAGAAGTAAGTTTACTATCTATATCGTCACCCCGGATCCCTAGCCAAAGAGAGTAGAGTTGCAAGGGGCTCCTATCTCACAGACCTCTCTTGCTTCAATCAAACTTAATTTCAAAACTCAAACTCAATCGACAGTTGTTCTTTCAGTTGCAACCATTAAAATAGTTCGAATCGATCAAAGACTTCTTCTTTAGGGTGAACTTCTATGGGTAGTTACTTATTAACGACTAGCGACCCGCCTTGCTTCGCACGGGTGAATTATACACATAAACCTTCCTCTTGTAACACTCTGCCTACTGGTGAAAACTGTATGAAAATCCGTACGCAGTGATTGAGTTTATCGCGTTCAGACAGACAGACACAGCGGGGGGATTTTGTTTTATAATATGTAGCGATGTATTCAGGCAAAAAAATAATTTCCTTAAGAATTCAATGTTACCTGAATTATCTTGACCCTGTCCGCGGCTGTGGCGACGGTGTCCTGGTCGCAGTCGATAGTCAGGCTCGGCACGGAGTAGCCCAGGGTCAGTGCTACCGGCAGATGCCCGCGACCACCACCAGCCTCCACGCAGCACGAGGCGGAGCAAGCGTGGTGGAGGGATGCCACCAGACGCGACATGGTTTGTACCTATGAAGATGGGTGGCTGTTTGATGTCTATGCCTTATTGTAATAGCTCGGTTGAAGCCACATCAGACTTGGTACTCTTAAGGCTCAATTTACATTACTGAGGAAGAAATGAAAGTGAATATATGCAAGAAAATTGTACATCGCAATTACCTTTACACCAATTGTGTAACTTATAAACTAGATACGCGCCAATGCCTGTGGGAATCCGCAAAAATGCGCGAGAGTTCTCCGGAATACGTACGACCTGTTATTTGTAGTAATACTTAGTTTGTATGTTACACAGTTGACATAAAGTCCATTATGCTATGTAGAACTTTGTTAAAAAATCACTTTCATTCCATTCCGCGGCAATGTAAATTGAGCTCAAGCTTCATTACATTATGGAACAACGTCCCGCGACACGTGTCGCTGGTGACATCAGGCGAAGGACAAGTCTAGGGACATCGCGCGATCTGTACCTTGGTCGCCGCGTCGCTTTTGTTGAGAAACAGAAATTAAAGAATGCAGATGTGTGTAACGCAACCGCTAGGTCAACATGTCAGGCGATGTCCCCCAACGTCGCTCGACTTCACGCGACATTTGTCGTAGGGCATTTGTCTTATGAATGGGACGTTTTAGCATCAGCGACCGGCGATTTAGTTCCTTTCGAAGGTCGATTCTCGCACACATATGAACACTAGTCTTTCTTTTCCTTTTTTTAAAAAACGTAGCCCCTCACCGGGAATTATTTTTGGGTCGTGGGTGAGTTTTAAAACCATGAAATTCGCATGCACGAACACCCAGATCAAAACAAATATTTGTCCCGTGCGGAAATCGAACTGGCGACTACTCAATCCAGTGGGCGGAGCGACTCAAGCTCTCATTCTATCTTATTGCTTTTTAGACGCTCGATGCAACGACCGACCGCAAAGCCAACCTGATTTAGATACCGCAAACGCAGTTTTTTTTTTCGTGGCAATTGCGTTTACATTTTGCCATTGTACAAAGTTTACGAATATTCATTTCTAAATTAATTCAACTACCCAATGAACTTGATGACGAAGATGATAATGAAATTGATGAAGTGCCCCACCCTGGATAGTAAAGTGATGGATACTTTACATACCAATTGTGACGGCCGTTTTGAGGGAAATCAAAAAGGCACGTTTTATCACTTTGTTACAATTACCTTCACTCATGCACATATAGGAACACATAATGGTTAATATTCCACCAACATTACACATTATAATTCGAAATAACACAAGTTTTGGAAATTAAAACAAATTGACAACATCACTCTTCGATTTCCCGCCAAAAAGTCGCAAACGCAGTTAGTTGCCAAAACGCGATGCAGTCCTTAAGGACCTACCGCGATCGGCCATTCATCGACCGGGAGAGTGACAGTGCTAATATACTTTACAAAAGAATAATAAGAGACGGATATATTGAGCGCGCGCTTTGAAATAAAAGACGTGTGTACAAAAACAAATTTTATAATATTCGAAAAAATCTACACTTTGAAATATAAAACTGCTTTACAAGAACTTTGTAACAGTTATTTGCTATGATTTCAAGTAAATTCTATTAATAAGTTCTTAAGCATTTTGCGTTGGAATCCGAAAATGTCAAGCAATAGAGATGACACTTAAGTTATCAAAAAAAAAAATACTTAATTTAATTTGTATCGAGAAAATTTTGTCTAATCGTGTATTCCTTTTACCAGATTCTAAAATATACAGTCATAAATAATATTTCAAAAAATTCTAGTGAATATACTAGTTTAAACGTATGGAGAACGAAAACACGTTATTTTCGCGGTAACCCTTTATGATGCGCGCGATCGAATTAAATTAAAATAATCGAATCAGAATCAGAAATCATTTATTGCTGGAAACATGGTTACACATATATTACAAGCTTAATTATAATTCAGCATGTTTCGCCAAATAATTGGCATGCAATATGTAATAAATGATATAATAAGAATAATAAGAATACAATAGCTTTATTTCAATAATTCAGAATCAAACATACATGTCAATAACTCACTAGTAATATTACCATGGATCATAAATGTCGAAGAGAGTCAAGAAATCATGAATTAAATAAAATTAATGTATGTTTAAATGAATGAATAAAATGTCATTAATATATATTTGGTATTTTAATCTCTATGAAATGGTGTGTACTAAAAAATCGGAACCTGGCTTACATCAAAATTTATGCATTATTTAGACAGACAATAGTATGCTTGTACTACCAGAAAATCGAAAAGTTTTCTTTTAAATACATTAATGTCCTTTGTTGATTTAAGTGCTTTTGGCAAGTTATTAAATAATTTGTAGGTCATTCCAAGAATACTCTTTGCGAACCCCTGCCCTGCCCTCAGTTTTATGAGATTTTACTCTAATATTGTTTGGATGTCGCTTATTATTTAAGGTCTCAAATAAATTGCTATTACTTTTCACAAACATTATTACTTCGTACATGTATAAGAATAAATGAATTATTATTATTATTATATGTATCTCGCTGAGATTCACGGGCTTTAACCGGACCTTAAATTATTATTATTATTATAAGGCGGGCATGGTCAAAATTTTTAGTTTGATGAAGTTCGGTTTGCAACTGTCTGTGGTTTGCAGATTACACACGGCTCCAAAGCACCTCTTTTGTGCCTTAAACGCTAAGTCTCTGTCTGGTGAATTGCCCCAGAACATTATGTCGTATCTTAATGTTGTTGACACATAGGCATGATACGCTGTAAGTTCTGTATTTTGGTTTGAAATTGTACGTAGTTTGTATAGAGCATAGTAAAACTGATTTAATTTTTTGATGACATGGTCTATATGACTCTTCCAAGTCATTTGTTGATCTAACCATAGTCCTAGAAATTTGGATTGTTGTGTATCTATTTTATTTTATCCGATATCTATTTACCCATAGGATCACGCCAAATTCCTTCCTTCCTTTATTTTTATCCAATGAATACTTTTGATCTGTCTGAAGTACAAGTCTAGAGTCTCTGTAACTGGCGAGCGTGTATAAGACGAACTATGAGTGTGGAGGAAGCCAGAGAGGTATGTAAGGAAAGAACCTGTTGGAATTCTGTACTCTCTGCCTACCCTGCAAGGAATCTAGCGTGATGATATATAAATATAATACCTTTGATCTATTGATTGAAAAATCAATCACATTTAAGAGTAATCCCATTAAAAATTCTATTATCTCACCTCATAACTCTTCTTGCTGTTCATGAACTCTTTAATCCTTATCTCGGGCTTCACATCACCTCCCCACGACCTGATGCGGTCTTGCAACTGATTGGTGGACAAGCAGTAGTCATTGTTTATAGTTATGCAGTGAGCACGCGCTTTGGAGACCCAGTGGTCTACTTCTGGGGTATCTAAGTACAAAAATATGAAGTAAATGAACTTAATTCTTGGATATTTTTACTTAAACAAAAGCTTGTAAAAATTAAATGTAGATGTACAATTTTGGAAACAATAAAAAACACACGTATTAGATTACAGATTACAATTAAAATTGTCTTACCGCCGACCGTGTTATTGGAGAGAGCTGCGTTATCTCTAATGCCCAGGGTGTGAAACCGGGGGGTTCTGTCCTCCCCGACCCCACGCCCATAAAGTTGGAATCGGAGGTGGCTTGCGAAAGGTCCTAATTTTTTACGAAATCCGATCGCAAGTGCAGGAAGAGGGCTCCAAATCGGAGCTATCGCATCTATTAGGTATAGATGCTTAAGTAGCTAGTAGCTAGCAATTGTAGAAAATAAATTAGCTTTAAATTATTAATGTCCTCAGACTTTTTTATTATGTTAGTTTAAGTAACAAACTGTAGCATTTCAGCGCGTCCTCACTTTGGCTATGGTTCAATCGAACTTATTCGAAATAAGACCACGGCCATAGTGCTGTTATTTATTGGGCCGTTTTTTGGACTGTCATGTTTAATCTAGGACAAATATGCACAAAACTGTTTTAAACTAACCTTCCTTTACTTCACCATTAGCCGCACACCAGAACCTATCCAATGCCTCATTAAGTTCCAAGTTATCCAGTGTTTTCCTCAAAGACTTAGGTAGAAGTTTCTCCCAGTGGTTTTCAGTGAGGAACTCTACCATATGGCAGTTGGCAAGTGGCAGCAGCGGAGTCAGGTACTTGGTGATGGAGTCTATGTGGTGTTGCAGTCTTTTTATTGTGGCTATCATTGACGGTTCTGTGAATTAAAAAGTAATTCTCTTACTATTTCATATCAGGACCAAAATGTGTTAGTGAATTGACAGGTTTCAATTTGACAGTGTGTGTGTGTGTGAATGATCTACGCTGTTGGCCGCGGGGCCTTTACAGCTTCACCGGACAAGAGGGCGAGCGTGCAACCACTACGC
The DNA here is from genome assembly GCA_905147815.2 of Phalera bucephala. Lineage (NCBI taxonomy): Eukaryota > Metazoa > Arthropoda > Insecta > Lepidoptera > Notodontidae > Phalera > Phalera bucephala. Next base: position 2,374,319 of record LR990620.1, on the reverse strand, counting down.
TCGAGCCAGAAGGGCAAGGAGGCAACTAGCTCAAGGGCGCCTCAAGGAAGAACGGCCTTGGCTTTGGCAGTCACTATGGGGGGAGGGCGTATACTAGGTGTCTCGTCGTGATGCTCTGCACCGGCCGGCGGGCAAGGGATTTTTCGACCTTGCCGGCGAGGTCGGTGGTGAATAGTTCCTATAAAGTTCGCTAAATAAGACTGTTTGTAATGAGCTATACATGAAAAATTGGTAAGTAAAAATAAAAAAATAGACACCTTTTCGCTTATATTCCACAAGCGACGGCAGCAGAGGTGTACTATGTACATCTACTTTCCGCAGACGATGTTAGAACCCATGAAATAGAGGGCGAACCTATTGCCATATACCGGGCACAATTCCAGACTCCAGACTGTTATTGGGAACTTGTCGATAGAAAAACTATGTTTGTCGCACATAGGATTTGAACCCATGACCTCGTGATCTTAAAGCACATTTTTCGCCACTAGACCAACGAGGCAGTCATGATTAAAAATCAGTCTTAGCATTAGAAATCGTTATAATAACACTTGTGTTATTGTTACATTATGACAAGTGTCTTATTATTATGTTTTCTGTGGTCTGTCTGCCGGGCAAAGGTCTTCTCCCACTAAATATGGATTAGGTCATACTACCACATTAGGTGGGCCCTGGGACTAATAATTTAACATGGATCAGTCTCCACAAGCAGCACCCCTTCATTAGTATGACTACTTAAGCAACCATAACCTCCCTCGACCATATTAGAGGGAAGGAAGTGACCCACACCAAAATAGCCACTGCAAGCATAGACTTTTTGGTGACCATGACCAATCCCACACCCCAGAGTGCAGTCAGAAAAAGTCTACAAAAGGAGTAGGTAGTACTTTAAGTTAGTTTGGCACAACACACGTTGCTAAGAACACCACAGTCCTGCAAGGCTATGAGTGTTTTACAAAACATATTGAGGTGTTGAGAAACTTACCGGAATCATTAAAATGAGACTCCTGCATTGTACGGATTAGTGGAAGGTATCTTCAACAAAGCACAGGCTTTTCTATACTGTGCCCTCACTGTCTCTAGCATGCCCAGTATATCATGATCCTCAGAATTGGTTCTTGGGAATGTATCAATCAGTTCTTTTACTTTAGTTAGTTGGGTTAGCAGCTTTTCAGAGTATTTGACTTCTGATTTTTGGTTTAGATCAATGTAGTGTGTTATTATTCCTAAGTAATAACCTGGAAAGAAAAAAGATTACAGAAAAAGTTATTATACAGAGTGAAACTCGACTATAGAAAGAGAACCATGGTCAAAGAGACAGTGTCTTATCTAATGGGTAAGTGTGTGTGTGAGTGACGTACGCTGTTGGCCGCGAGGCCTTTACAGCTTCACCGGACTTAAGGGCGAGCATGCAACCACTACGCTCGAGCCAGAAGGGCAAGGGGCGATATACTCGAGGGCGCCTTGAAGAGGACAGTCGCTGTGGGGGGACGGGGTGCACTACTAAGTGCACCGGTCAACCGCCAGGTATGGGAGGGTATCTATGACTACGTCATCGTCGCCCGTATTCTGAGCGGAAAGAATGAATGACAAAGCATCGGGGGGATCGGAGAGAACCCATGAGTCTCTGTAATCAAACAAGTGTATGAGATGAACTATGAGAGTGGAGGAAGAGAGAAAAGTTCGTAAGGAACCTATTTTTTATTCCCTATTGTACACACAAATTGTTACAAATAAATGAAAATATAAGTAAATTAATGTACAAAGGCGAGCTTAACTCAAAGTCAAGTTTTCTACAAGCACACCTTTGAGTGACTAGGAATTATTCTTGTGTCATTACAAACATAAAATTCACATGCACAAACACCCAGACTGAAACAAATATTTGTGGATTACACAACGATTTTCCCTATGCGGGAATCGAACATGCGGCTTCTCGATCCAGTGGGTGAAGCGTCACAAGCTCTTAACCACTAGACCAAGCCACGTGAACTCTGTACTTACTGCCTACCTTGCAAATATTTATATCTTAATGACAGTAATATGTTAGGTTAGGTTGTTTAGGTACATACAACATAGCATGGTATGTTCACATAGCCATTCTGATCATTTACATCTCCATTTCCATGCTTACTGCCAATTTACATTCTCCCACCTGCCAGTTTTGTATCCATTTCTTTGTTCATAGCCACATAAATGTGATGTATGTAATTAAGAGGTAAGAATTGATAACAATCATTCTATTGGAAGTGTGGAATGATTTACACTGTTACCTGAGGGGCCTTTACAGCTTCACGGAGGCGAGAAGAAGGCGAGAGTGCAACAATTCTCTAGTCGGAAAAGGGAAGGTGACAGCTAACTCAAGGAAGCTTCAAGGAGGATTGGCCTCGTCTTGGGCAGTCGCTATAGGGGAGGGCATATAGTAGGTGCCTCGCCGTGGTGAACCGGCCGGCGGGCAACACACCACACTGGCGAGGTTGGTGTCTGATCCTGTGTTCTATCGAGGTTTTAAATAAACATAGCACCACTTGCTAACATTGTTTCTACTGGCATTTCTAAAAGTGGCAATAACGACTTACCAAGTTCTCGCCCCAGTTCCACACCTCTATGGTACCCTAAATGGTATCCTTCAGGATTCCCAGCTTCTTTGCCAGCTTTATATCCTTCAGTATAACTCTCCTTATGTTCTCGTTCCTCTCCAAGAAAGATATCCTCTAGAATATCATTGAAATCTTTTGCGTCAGCCATTGGCGGTACTATGAACTATAACTAACATGTTATGCTTACAGTGATATTTTATTATAGGAATTTGGCTTATATAAAACTTTTAATTTAACAAATTCGAGGTTATAAAATGCAGTCTGAAAATGTTGTTGTACTTGTACTGTCATTTGCAAAATTGTGAATTAAACGAAATCTAAGATAAAACAATAGTAGGTAGCAAAATTTTTTTTAGGGTACTTTATACGTTAAATATGAACAACCAATAATTATACAGATAAGAAATATTAATATTTATTTTAAAATAATTTTATATTATTATTCTACTACATTTATCTCTTAACTAAACGTCTTTTATTATTGAAAGAGCAATAAACATCTGACACTGTTTTGGCGGGAAGTCGAAGAGTGATGTTGTCAATTTGTTTTAATTTCCAAAACTTGTGTTATTTCGACTAATAATGTGTAATGTTGGTGGAATATTAACCATTATGTGTTCTTATATATGCATGAGTGAAGGTAATTGTAACAAATGATAAAACGTGCCTTTTTGACTTCCCTCAAAACGGCCGTCACAATTGGTATGTAAATTATCCACCGCTTTACTATCCAGGGTGGGGTACTTCATTAATTTCATTATCATCGTTATCATCAAGTTCATCGGGAAGTTGAATTAATTTAAACAAACATGATTGTATATCTCACTGGACACTGGCATAATACACTTAAAATTGGTGTGAAGCCATAACTTAAAGAAGAAGAAGAACATCTGACATTGGAGTTTTGGCGGGAAGTCGAAGAGTGATGTTGTCAATTTGTTTTAATTTCCAAAACTTGTGTTATTTCGACTAATAATGTGTAATGTTGGTGGAATATTAACCATTATGTGTTCTTGTATGTGCATGAGTGAAGGTAATCGTAACAAAGTGATAAAACGTGCCTTTTCGACTTCCCTCAAAACGGCCGTTGCAATTGGTATGTAAAGTATCCACCGCTTTACTATCCAGGGTGGGGTATTTCATTAATTTCAGTATCATCGTTGTCATCAAATTCATCGGGGAATTGAACTAATTTAAACAAACACGATTATATATCTTATTGGACACTGGCAAAATACACTTATAATTAGTGTGAAGCCATAACTTGAAGAAGAAGAAGAAGAACATCTGACATTGACAGTTAAAAAATTTCGCGTAAGAGAGGTTACTGACCCTGGCATTATTTAGGACTTAAAAATTCGAATCAGGAAATAAATTAACCTAAAATAACAAAATGGCAAAAGAAATTCCCATGGAAGAAGTGAAAAAACACCGAACCGATAGAAGCTTATGGATGGTGATACACAACGACGTCTACGATTTGACAAAATTTATGAATGAGGTGAGTCTAGAAATACTATGTTAGTATTTTAATAATGTATAACTAGGACTGTATAATACGCGTTTACAGTATTCAGCTGTATTTTTAGGCCAATTAACCTATTTAATATTGATGCATAATATGTCGATGGATGATACATAAAATATATAACCACCTGTTGATTGTTTTTGTGTCATATGACAGCCTTGGTAAGGTTTAAATTTGTCTGCAGAAGTACAGTTACTGACAAATATTGATTGTGAAATAGGCAGTAACTAGTCAAGGTAATTGAGCCCCAACTATAAGAAACAAGTTTTTTTTTAATTATAAATATGAAGGCAAAGGCAAGTAATAAATTTTTTATGTGATTGGTATGCATTACCTCTACTTTTGACAGCATCCTGGAGGTCCAGAAACATTATTAGAAGTGGCAGGACAAGATGCCACTCAAGCTTTTGAAGATGTTGGACACAGTGCAGATGCCAGGTCAGGCTTAATCCACTATTATTTATTTATAACCACATGAGGAAGTCTATATTTTATTTGAGTCCAAGCCCATTTAAGTTAACAAATAATTTAGTTCAGTGGTTAAGAACTTAAGCTCCTCCACCTGTTGGATTAAGTAGTCACAGGTTCGATCCCTGTATGGGATTAATCTTTGTGTGATCCACAAATATTTCATATGGTCTGTGTTTTGTGTGTATGTGAATTTTGTGTTTGCAAACACACCCACAACACACACACACACACATTATTCAAATAAGTGTTCTTTTTGTAAATATAGTTTTTAATGTTTCAGAGAAATGATGAAGAAATATAAATTAGGGTCATTGCCTCCCGGAGAAAAAGATAAATTTGTCAACAGATGGTGAGTACATTATTTATATTTTTATGTAATATGTCATAAGTATACAATTTTTTTCCTGTCATACAATTATTTAAGAATTTCTAAATAAGTAGGTTGATTAAACCAAATTTCTTAAGCCACATATTATTGTAAGAAATGCATTTGTAACAAACCCAATAATTATGATATTTTTATTGAAAAATAATATAAAAATAATCTATAATTGACGGACGATTTAGCGCAGTGGTTAAGAGCTTGAGCCGCTCTGCCCACTGCGTCTAATAGTCGCAGGTTCGAGTCCCGCACGGGACAAATCTTTGTGTGATCCACAATTATTTGTTCCGGTCTGAGTATTTGTGTATATGAATTTTCATGTTTGTAAACGCACCTATGACACAGGAATAAATCCTAGTGTGGGGATAAATTTATTTAAAAAAAAAAAAAAATCAGATTTAAGTCTTTCCTTCAAAAAGCAAGACCCAAAAATATTTTCTATTGGTATTCCATAGATAATTCCTCAAAACATAAAGACAAAATTAAAAAAAAGTATAATGCAAAATAAAGCATAAAAAACTCTCTGCCTACCCCGCGTGGGAGCTGGCGTGATGATATAGATAGATAGATAGAAAGCATAAAAAATGGTAAAATTACAAACAATCTGATTATTACATTTGGTTATATTGTATGAATTGTTTCCAGCTGTAGAAGAATTTTAACGAAGAGATCAAGGTTACAGTACCTATATACTTCATTATGTAATGTAATTTTAATTGTTACTGGTAAATTTATTTAGGTATTAGAAATTGTTAATCAATTCTCAACTCTGTGCTCATAGTTGTAAAGTAGTTTTATATTGTTTCTATATACATCTGGTTCATTACACTTGTTTGTTCAACTTGAAAAATTGTAGACATTAGACGCAATTAAATAATTATATCTGTATGTAAATAAGTCACACATAAGATTGTCTGTCATTCTGTCGTCTTTTTCATACAGCAGTAAATTATAATAGTAAACTGGAATATCAATTTCGTTCATCATATTTATTATATTAAGTCGTCTCGATGACGCGCCGAAAGTCTTGTATTCACGACCAGTAGCAAAGACACTCTTTAAATTAAAAAAGAAATGACCTTAATAGCAAATCTATCTTTAAACCACATATCACAAATATAGAGAATAATGTCCTCTTTACATTCGTCTCTGCAACTGGGTGTTAGTTGCAGAAAGCTAATTATCATTTCATTACACAAAGCGGCATTATTACTAAATTATAATCTCAATGTAAAATTTATCTTAGTTTATTTTTGTGCAGTGTTTTAATGATAGTTTACCGCAGTGGCGCATTTTCCAGCAGGCTGAGTAGGCTTGAGCAATTTTAGGGGGGCGGCAATTATGGAGTAAATTTTTTTTTTGTCCTACAGATTAAAAAAAAACGTTATTATATACACTAATAACGGGTAAAAGCTGAGGTAATGATTATGATAGAGCACTAATCATAAAAAATGCAATTTCATTAACAAAGAAAATATAATTAATATGATTGTAAAGTAGGGTATTGAATTGCAGAGGTTAGTAGGGGCGGCAAAAATTAAATCGCCCACTGGCGGCAAATGCGTAAATCCGCCACTGCTTTACCGACTAAACTGATCTTTAAAATTTAAAGAATGTTTCTGCAATAGGCCCTTAAACTATGACTAAACGTTACGATAATTTCGTAATCGTATTATAGTATCTATGCCACTGGCTGGGGTGCCACGATAATTTTATGAAGTTCTCCTAATGCGCCGCATTACCTGTTTCATTGGTCGTAGCGAATAAGGGCTTTGGGCGTTATAAATTTAACTCGCACGCGAGCCAAAGTGCCATAAGTACGTACAGTATCAGAGCGATGCAATTTGAACGGCACTCGGTAGTTCGGCAAAAATTAATTGTGAAAACATTGAATTGAAATTTAAATACTTCGGATTTTATCGCGGTATATTTTTGGTTTTTAAGTGCCCGTTGTGCTCGACATTGCCATGGTCACGAGGGCCTAAGGCGTTTGACGTCCAAAAGTCATGGTTCTTCTGGAGTACCTTAAGGTGATTAATTGAATAAAATTTCAATTGGTTAAAAATTACTTGAATAACGCCTAACACTGGTACTTGACTAAACCACGTGCCGAGTTCAATATGCGGCGCGCATTCGAGACGCATCCTTAATTTAACGATCACCACAGCGTACACCTGCAGAATTCCTACCTATTTTCTCAAGTATCTACATTTATTTTGACATTTTTGATTTTGTAAAGGTGAAGCGTTCTTTTATGAATTTAGTATTTAGTTGATTAGATAGTAGTTAGATATATTAAAGTTGATATTAATTTAAGAGTGGAAAATATTGGCACAGAGGACTATCAAAAGTGACTAAGATTTCACTGTACTTGTACAATGGCTACCCTAGATTTGAGACTGGTTTAAAAAGAATATGTGTACTTACTACTACTAACTTTAGTCTATAGAGACTATAAACCAGGGATTCCCAAACTATTTTGGGCAAGAGACCCCTTTTCCAAAATGAACTGATACCTCAGACCCCCATAGCCAAATTACTTTAAAAATCCTTTTTTTTTCTATTGATACGAAATACTTACCAATTTAAAAACTTTGCGGTTGGTTAAGTGAGTAAAGTACAACAATCATACTTCCTACTAAAATACTAGTCATATACAGTATCTTGAAGATTTCAAATAAGAACTTGTGTTAATTAATAGGGGTCGATTTTTAGACCTCGTCGAACCCCAAAATCAGTTTTCATTTATATCGACTCCTGGGAAACCGATATCAACCCCAAGGGGTCGATATCGACCACTTTGGGAATCCCTGCTATATATTATAGTCTGTTCTGAAGCAGATTGCAGTTATCTGTCCTAGGCCCTCATTCGCTATAATTTATTTAAACACTCGCTGTGCGTTAACGTCATGAAATTATCGTTGAATGGAACCCCAGTGGCATACAGAATACAATTACACCACCATTTCACAAAGTTAGTTCTGTGTATGGTCAATATATAATGGTATAACACTAGGAATAAGGGCCTTTTGATATACCATGTTTAATTATGGCAATATTATATTAGCTACAAAAGTAATTTGACAAAGAAAAAATTAATAGCAATGGTAAAGGCAATGATAAGGGGCGTAACAATGAGGCCTTTGGTAAACTTTTAGACTGTGGCCTTTAGAGTACGTAAGTCTTTGTCACTTTTGATATATAATAGTATTTAGTGGAACCTTAAAGGTGTTTGGAGCATTTAAAGTCCAACACCTTACATCAAAATAAAAAAGATATGTTTAGTGTCCGACCGAACCTTCGGCGAACTTCGTCTTCGGCCAAAATGGGCCTATGTTTTGGCCGAAGCCGCAGGTTTCTAGCAGGCACCGAAATTGAACCATCGCTTACGATTTACGACTTACGAATACGCGAGAGAGCTGCGGAAGAGGCAACGCGTGAGGGGCAGGGGTCACATTACGTTGCGCCCGCTATTGCCAGTAAATAAACAAATCAAAACTAAACAAGTTCGTTAATACAACAACTAAGGGCCGTCACGTCTACCTGTTCTTTTCATCTGTACGTGAGCGGTTGGCGAGAACATGGCTGAAGGTAGACCAATGTGTGGCTCAATTTCTTATCGGAATGGCAGCTTTAGGAGTAAATTATTCTCTTTTAAATTGGTACTTTCACCGCTATGTCAGTAATCCACGTCTAACTACGATTTTGAATAATCAGCACACCACGTTCTTGGGGAGTGCAGTCTCTGGCACAACGAACGTACCATTATGTTAAACGGTCTGTAAAATACGTCTGGGGTAATCTACTACACGGATCTTGTAGAAACTCGGGATAATTTCCGTACGTTCAAGCGTTTTTGCCATACCTATTACTGGGATCAAACATGAGGCTCACTAATAGGCCCTGTTTATATTTTTTTTGTATCCGTGTTGCTTTACAATGGTTTAACCTAGTTGTAGTCTCCTTCTCTATGGCTGATCTGCCATTTTCTTGTGTCTCCCGCTTTGCAAAGGAGGGAAGTGGAATTTTTATTTTTCCTACTCCTCCTGTTTTTCTTTCTACTTAAAGTTGTTGCAGCTTCCAAGACAATTAAAGCGCTTCCCAGGACACCCCAAAGTTCAAAACATCTAAGGAGACCATTGTGGATCCTGGCTTACAGGAGTTACAATGGTAGGAAAGAGTGGCGGGCTTAGTCCCAAAAAAAAAATCACGAACCAAATTTCTTAGGCTTATTAAACCTTTGGCTCCGGCTTTGGCCTAAATCGAACTTCGGTCGGAACACTAGATATGTTACATATGTTTCCTTAAAAAGAAGCTTCCTCAGTACATACCTAACCTGTCAAATCACGAGTTAGTTGTTAGATACTTCATGGGAAGTAGACATATATTGTAAGTCCATTTTCTGTAATGCCAGGCAAGGAAGTCGTTACTTCCTTGCCTGTCTGCATTATTTAAGTCTGCTACTCTATAGTTGAGGCTCTGAAGGGGACCGTAAAACATATATATTTCTAAATATCTACAGTTCACCGTACCACCAATGCTGCATGGAGAACGACATTGCCAGGTTATTTGTTTTAGTTCTTTTTGTTATCTATAAGATACTATAGACGAAACGTAAGAATAGTGCCAACCGCCGATGAAGATTCAAAGTCTCGTACAGTATCAATAAACTAAGACACTATTATCTAATATAAAAAGGTATCTTATGAAAAAATGGCGACAGGGTTGTTTAACAATTTCATTTTTTTTTCTAAAAAGCAAATTCAGTCGTGACTTTCAAACACTTAGAAAAAATAAAGAAGTCATAAGATGTTTTTATAAACAGCTAACTGACGTTAGCAATCAATGGCTAAATAAAATAATTTCGTTATTTCCATACAAGATTATTGCATTACTTACATTTGCATTATTTTCTTTCAAAAATTTGATGGCTATCTGCTCGTGATATATAAATCCCTTATGGGTATGGATCCCTGGTGTTGGCAACTTTCTTACTTCGTCTATCTAGCCTCAAACAGTATTAAGTAGTTGATATTGTTATTTTTCATTTGTCACATGTAGTTGTCCTCTTGTTCTGAACGTGGAACAAGTCGAGAAGAGCTGGCGAACGTTTGACGGTTCATCAGGGAGGTTTGTTCCCTTTGTTTAGATGTCGATGTAGCTTATTGTATGACGCCACGAAGTTGAGACAATCCTAAAGGTTTCGCCACATAGCAGACGAAGCGCGAAGCGGGCGCGACTTTGCGCTCGGCTTGCGGACGGACGGCGCACATATGCACTAGTGATGTGAACCGGTTCTATAAAAACCGGTGATTCACCGGTTATTGTTGTAAATTCTCCGAAAATCTCCGGAGACTGATTTTGCCTCCGGCACACAGCACTAATATGTACGGCACGACGGCAAACTAGCGTCCCGCTCGCACCCGTATTAGTGTCTCGTTCTTGCCGCGCTTCATTGTGATCGCGTCGTGCCGAGTACTGCCGTTCGTGACATTTTTTGCAACTCCCTAGGCCCGCCGGCGTCGCACCACGCTCACGCGCCCGCAGTGTGGCGAAAGCTTTATTTTTTACTGTACACACAGATTGCTACATATCTATGATTTAAAAAAGTATTTTAATGGCTAGCTTAACTTAAAGTCGAGTTCTCTAACAACAACTTTTGAGTGCTAGAAAAACAAATAATCAAAATGAGGATAAGAACTTTACACTTAGTACAGTATGAAAGAAAGGCAAGAAAAAAATATATTGTTATTGGTGGTAATAGAATGCCAATTTATATCACGAAGCAAATGTATGTGTGTGTGAGTGATGTATGCTGTTGGCCGCTGTCGTAGTCGGCGGCGGCTACGATTAACGGATTCGCATGGGTAGATGCGTTCGCGAAGTGTCGTGTTGTCGCCTTTTTAATATAGGCGCGATTAGGTTCGAGACCTAGATCGGAGTGGAGATCGACATTCCGTACGAACCAGGGGGCTCCTACGGCTTTACGGAGGAAGTGGTTTTGAACCACGACCGAGCACAAAGGATGCTCGGTGACGGACCCGCTTGATGTGCGGGCCGAAGGACATGGTACTGTTTAGGGTGACCCCTAGATATTTGACCTCTTTGACCCAGGGAATGGGTCGGTCGAACATGGTCACTTGACCGAGATTACTTCTAGGGCGGCGCAGGGAGTGGCGCGGGGTGGCACCTCTGGAGAAGAACACCGCAGCGCGTTTGTCCGGGTTCACCTCAATACGCCACTTCCTGAACCAATTCCTTAGGGAATTGGCGGTTGCCTGAAGGTTTCTGGTAATGAAACCCTTATTTCTATGCGAGACGTAGAGAGCGGTATCATCCGCGAATAGGGCTAGATGCACCTTACTCGAACGAGGAATGTCGTTTGTGTAGAGGCTAAACAGGAGCTGAGCCCTGCGGGACTCCAGCTGGGGTGGAGTGGGGAGTGGAGCGCGTCATTTCGACGCGATATCGGAAGGCGCGATTTGACAAGAAGTCTCGTATGATGAGCACGAGTCTGTCCGGCACACCCATTTGGAAGAGCTTGTAGATCAAGCCGTTGTGCCAGACTTTGTCGAAGAAGAGGGCGCCCGTGTAGACGGGTTTGGGTCTGTTAAGACCGGAGAGGATGTGCTCCGTGATGCGGTGCACTTGGTGAACGCAGGAGTGTTTGGCTCGAAAGCCAAACTGCTCGTCGATAAGGATACCTCTGGACACTACAAAGTCAAAGAGTTGAGAAGACTGATAGGGCGGTAGCTCGCGGGGAGATTACGAGGTTTGCCGGGCTTGGGAATGCCTATGACGTCTGCTTCCTTCCACTTAGCGGGGAAGGTGCAGTTCGTCATGGCGGCGTTCAATATGGCCACTAAAAGGCAGATGAGTTAGGCGGGCAGGCATTTCAGAACGATATTCGAAATGCCGTCAGAGCCGGGGGCCTTTTTTGGTTTTGAGACCCATAATGAGATCTTCGACCTCCGTTTGGGTGATAGGAGGTAAGGAATCGGCGAGGGGGGGGGGGGAGGGATGCCCTGCGCTCGACTTCCCTGTCGACCGCGTCGACGTGAGACTGGTCGACGGATAGAAAGCTGGGGGTGCATTGGCTCTCGAGGGAGTCGGCGAGAAGCTCGGCCTTTTCGTCGTCGTCGAAGGCTGGGGGTGCACCTGCAGGGCAGGACAGCGGGGGCATACCAGTCGTGGAGTCGGTTTTGAGGCTACGCGCCAGCTGCCAGTAGGCCAGGTGCGATGGCGCGATGGCGCGGGGCCCTCTAGGAAGTCACCCCACCGTTCCTCCCGGACCTCCGCGACACGACGCTTTACCTCACGTTGTATAGCGCGCATCCGGGCCCGATTGGCTTCGGTGGGGTAAGAGTCATGCGCTCGGATTGAGGCATTCTTGGAACGAATGAGATCCCTAACACCGTCCGGCAGTCGAAAGCGGTTGAGATCTTCCGCCTCGACTTGCTTAGACGATCGACTGACAGCCGATAGGATGTGGCCGGTGAAGGCATCTACGGCCTGATCGGTGTCCTGAGGGGACGGGATGGAGTCCGAGCTGAGGGGGGGGGGGGGAGAGTCGGCAGTCAGTGCCCAGTGAGAGAGATGCGACAGACCGAGGCTTCGATATTGGTGAGCGCAGGGGGATCGAGAGGGATGCAGTGAAGGGACCTCCTGTAGTAAATGAGAGTACCGCCTCCACGGGAGCCGATCCTGTCATTACGCACGAGGTTTTAGTTTGCGATCCTAGAGTCGCGTTGTGCGGGCTTGAGGAATGTTTCCTGCACTAGGAGGATATCAAGCTGGTGATCTCGGAGGAAATCAGCAACATGATCTCGCTGGGAGCGAAGGCCATCGGCGTTAAAAAACGCCAGGGATAGGTTGTGGGGCTTAAGACGGGAAGGTCGTAAATCCATTATTGGGTGCGGGGGTTGGGTTCTGAGGGACGCCAGGACGTCAGAGACGTCCCTGTATTCCGCGGTCAGGAGAACCTGGTCCGCCAAGTTGGTGGCGGCGCGGAGTTTAAGGGCGAGTTCTTGGACTCTGGGGATCAACGCGGGGCTTATTGCTGTCGAAACGTTCATGATCAGGGTGGAGTCCTGGCTGACGTTTGTGGACGGAGGGGGACTAGCCTCCGCCCGCGGGAACGCCGGCGAGCGCTTTGGGGGGCGGGCAGGGCTTACTGGCGGGTGGGAGGCCGCGGTGTAAGAAAGCGGCTTCACCCACGCGTTGGCCTAAGCGGGGGGAGGACTTCAGCGTCTGGGGCGCGGGAGCGCAGGGAGCTAAGGTACCTGGGGGGAGGGGCGCTGAAGGCGCCGTATGAGGGTGCGCTGATTGGGGTGTTGCGCTAAGGGCGCAGGGGGGCGGGCATCCGCGCGAGGGTGGCGGCGGCCACGCCTAGTGCGGCGCTTCCCCTTCGGGGCCTTGGGGCAACCGCGATAATTCGCGCTGTGCTCCTTGGCGCCGCAGAGGACGCAGCTGGGGGGCTCGACCGTCGTCTCCCTAGAGCGGGTGCATTGGGCCGTTGCGTGGTCGCCGATGCATTTCACGCATCGAGGGCGCGCGTTATAATTGCGGGCAGAGTGCCCGTAGAGCTGGCCATTGTGGCACTGCCCGGGCGTGCCACGTTTCCGCGGGGCCTCTACGGAGAGGCTAGAGATATGGCAAACGGCCGTAAGGTTAAAAACCTTACGACCGGACTCGGTGCGGTCGAGGACGACCAGCACCATGTCGTAGGCCTCCTCCGCAGGGGCCGGGACGAACGACATCGTTCCCGGCCTTTTGAATTTTCGGAGGTGGCGCGTCGCGCGGTTTACGCGCTCGCTTCCCATTAGAAATGGAAATAAAGTCGTCTTCCGACGAGGATGGCGATGACGAAGGTGACGAGGGGGGGGCTGCGCGGCGGGCAGCAGGTGGCGGGGGTGGCGCGGCGAATAGGGTCGCGGGGCGCGCAGAAGGCGCAGGGTGCGCGGGAGATGGGGGCGACGCGTGCGCGGGCGATGCGTCGGGCGAGGCGGGCGAGTATGTCGCGGAGAACTGCCGGACGATGTCCGGGCAGTTCGCCGCGACGTACCTCAGGGACTCCCTCACGAACTCGGGCGAGAACTCGTCCGCCATTTCCTGAGGGTAAATGGCAGGGCAGGTGGACTTAACGGGTCCTACGACCCGGGCGATAGTGCCCAGATCCCCCCACCGGGTGGCGGGGGGAGGGGTACCACCGAGGAGACCAGGTGTGTCCTTTCGCCTTATGGGCGAAAGGGCAAGCACCAAACCCTAGCTGCTCCGGGGCGAAGAGAACCTCCGCATGGAGAATAGGATGGCGGGATGGGTGTAGGTAAGGTCCTGGAGCAATCAGGAGCCCTGACTAGGGAAGCCCCCAAGGCCAGACCTCAAGCCCTTCCGAGTTAGCCGCCCTCTGAAGGAGGGAGGCGAGCGCTCGGGTCCCGCTCAAGACTGGCTTATTGACACCGTTAGGCGTCCACCAGCCTTACCACGAACGAAAAAAAATTCGTGGTTTTAAAACCAAACACTACTACCTAACCGAAAACCGTTACAAAAAACGTGGGAAAGGTCGACCGCCGTCAGAACAGCGCGTCTACCTATCGACCCACGTAATTAGTTACACGCGAGCGAAACGCACAGACGTGATCACACAAAGACGTAGTTGCATACGCGCGAGCGAATGAAAACACGCAATTGCGCAAGCACGTAAGCGCGGCGAGACGAACTACGTAGGCACACGACCCGAAAAACCGTTAGGAAAACGTGGGAAGGCCGACCGCCGTTAGAACGGCGCGTCTACCTGTTGACTCACGTAATTATTTACGCGCAAGCCAAACGCAAAGACGTAATTACATATGCGCGAGCAAATGTAAAAAAAAACGTAATCACGCAAGCGCGGGCGAGACCAACTACGCAAATAGATCGAGACTAAATACGCGCGAGAGACAGCGAGCGGGCGGGCTGCGCAGTGACATGACCGAACACGCGGGCGGCACAACCAGAACTGACGAAGCAAATACGTAAGGGAGATGGTCTAAACAGATTTTTCTATAGAATGAAATATGTCATTGCGCGGGGTGGCACAGGGCGAGAGGGACGCCCAACCCACATTTGTTTTTACCATCTGGCGGAGACTGGTAAAAACTAAACGGTTCGTCTATGTCAATGTTACTTGTAAGTTCAATTATATTACGGTAGATGACATTTTAAATATCTAGTATTCTAATAAATTATGACAAAAATACTTACAAATGAAGTGTGCTATTATTTGTGTGATCAGAATGTCGATCCAAGTATTTTTTGCATGTTAAGATACATCACTTAATTTTAAGGGTTTTATTTTTAGTAAAAATAGATAATTTTTGATAGCTATGCAAACACGAGCGGACATGTGCACGGAGCGAGTAGCGATGACAAACTGAGGTAAACCACGCTCAGCACGATGACGTCAAGGCTTTTAGGAAATGAAAGGGCTCGTTAGCTTAGGCCACCTTCGCTTAGAATTTGCTTCGTGATTAAATTGACTAATCAAGCATTTTGAATATAGCCCGAATTTTTGTGATTTACTTAAAGTGTAAAGACAAGTTTTTTTTTAAAGGATTAATAAGCACTTAGATTCTGATCTTTTCTCTATGTAAAAACTGTAGCCCATGCTTCATGGTTGCGATATTTTGAGTTACTTTCCATTTTTTATTTATAAAAATAAGATTTATCTATGAAAGAAAGGCAAGAAGCATTGGTGCATGAAAGATTTGTTAGTAGTATTGAAGATAAATGCAGAATGGACAACAAAAGAATTAATCTTGGTCTTGCCTACTCTAGTGATCCTCAGCGTGCTCGTCCGAAATCTGAATATAAAACTCCTCAGTCTCCTCGCGCGGAGAGGAGGATCAAAAGTATTGTAGTTCCTCGTGAAAGGTACTATTTTTCTTTTTTGAAACATTTTTTCCTCATTATGCATATGGTCAGCATGAACTTCAGAAAAATTTAGAATAAATGAAAGGAAAGTAACTTGTAATATTTTACTTTAAATAAATGTTTCTCTGTTCTTGACTGTATATTTGAGAAACTGTCAAAGTTGCACAAGGTAACCCCTTAAATATTGTTTTGGTATATTCAGTTATAAGCAATCATATAGAAGTGTATAGAAAAAAGTTTTGCCTCGGTCAAGCATTCTTTGCGCAGTTAAGACCTACCTTTAAATATTTTCCTTATATCAATTTAATATAAAGATATAAATTGCCTAGTTTTCATACGTCTACTAAAATATATAAAAACTTCAACTTTTTTAGACGCCCCCGAGGTCAACCGTGTAATGAGGGAAGGTCAATATTTTTGTTATAAAAAACTTGTGACGTCATTCTAGTGTACTTAAAGTAGATAGAAGTAGCTTATAGACTCGGGAGCTATCATCTGAAGGTCTTCGTAATATGAGGTATGTTGGAATTTGTCACTGCATTCTGAACTCTGAGTGTTATTAAATGATAAAATGATAGTTGGAAAGCCAGAAGGCGACTGATGTTGTGGGACATATATCACAAATGATGTTTGTTTGGTCGCAGGGTGTAACTAGACATTGCGCGATTGTCCGGTGAAACTATAAGCGTAGATCATTCACACACACAAAAAACATTGCGCAATATGTTTTACTGGGCCCTTATGACATTAACTTTTTCTTCTTTTTTCTTTTTAAGATAACGTTACCCCACACTAGGAAGCGTTCTTGTGTCATGGGTGAGTTTACAGACATGAAATTCCCCCCCATGCTACCGTAGTCTGCGGCATGTTCTCAACGACCCTCCCGATGCCCTTTCATCCCTTCTTTCGAATACAGATACCGCACACAGGATCAGACATCGACCTCGCCGGCGAGGTCGAAGAATCCCTTGCCCGCCGGCTGGTGCAGAACACCACGGCGAGACACCTAGTATATGCCCTCCTCCATAGCGACTGCCCAAGCTGAGGCCGTTCCCCCTTGAGGCGCCCTTGAGCTAGTTGCCTCCTTGCCCTTCTGGCTCGAGCGTAGTGCATTAACACTCGCCCTCTTGTCGAGTGAAGCTGCAAATGCCCTGCGGCGAACAGCGTAGATCATTCATACACACACAAACAGACATGACATTCACATACTTATACCCAGACCGAAACAAATATTTGTCCACACCACGACTTCTCAAACCAGTGGTTGAAGCGCCTTAAACTCCTAACCACTGGGCGGAGCCGTCCGTAACTGCAACATAACATAGTGTTTAGAAAAGTAGTCATTTTGAGAAAATGGTCATTCGGATCCTAAGCTTCTTTGCCAACTTTTTTAGTAAAGCAGTCAATGTACTTGGTGGCAATTTCAAAAAGTAATTAATATGCGTGAAAAAGTCCTACAGAATAACAAACTGAAAAAGCACGTGATATACTCCCGCAACATTCTGTTTCAACAGGAAAATGACGTAACCCTAATTTCGCCATTTTGTAGAGAGAAACATACCAACCGCTTATTTCACGTATATAAAATATCGTAATCGTATCGTATACGTATATATAAAATATGAGCTAGCACAGCAAACGTCATTCTTCTATTCTATAGGCGACATATCCTCTTGTACGCGGTTTTAACACATATGTAAACAGTTAGGCATCGGACCACTATCGTAGTACTAGCGCGCTAATACTACGATAGTGGTCCGAATAAGAATCACATACATATGGCCGGTTTCAATATTCAACTCACGGATAGATTTTATCACAGTCATTAGAATTTTGGCAGATTTTTCATACAAAATGTGTCAAAATTCTATCCATAGTAGGCAAATCTATTCTTAAGTTAAATATTGAAACCGGCCGATAGACGCGCTCTATGGGGCTTCTCGAGCAGATCTCAGAGGCATCGATGTATAATATGTATTAGACTAAAGATGATAGCCCTAAAACGGCCGAAAAATAAACGCAATAGTATGAGTGTGGTGTCATTTCAAATTAGTTCAATCCAACCATAGTCAACGAGAGAATACGTTGCTGAAATGCTAGAGTTTGCTAAAACTATCTTAATAAAAAGATCTGAGGTAATTACTTAAAACGAATTTCTACATTTGCAAGCTATGACAAGGTAAATATATCCAAAAGTGGCCGTCTTTGGCTGTCATTTTTTTCGTGATCTGTAATGTAGTACGAATCGATGCTCAAAGGGTGTAAAGCGAGCGATACTGCCGCTAAACACAGTCGAGAAGCCTCGTAACGCTCGTCTGTGCGCGTGATTCTTATAAGATGATCTACTGTTTACATATTATGTTAACTGTGGTTTTAATTAATGACTTATGATTAAAGGCAAAGAAGTAGACGCTCCACTACACAACCGCCAAGTGATGACGGCGGCAGGTTTTTAATTTTATTTTATTTGTAGTACTGTAGACAACGCACAGAGTTCAGGAGTAGAATAACATTCCAATGTATTAAGTAGATTTGTCCCTAAATTTGCAAGATACAAACATTACAAAGTATGATCAATGTTACCCAACATTGCTAGACCTGTTTATGTACCAAATAATAAATATATTTCGCAGTAAAATATTTTATGACAATCTTTTGGTATTTATTTATTAGGTGATTTCATTTAAAGATCTCCTGAATTCTATTTGTTAGTGATAATTATTTTGTACTAGCTGTTACCCGCGGCTGCGCACGCGGTTAATTTGACATAGGTATAGTAGTTTTATGTCCCTGAGGAATGATTTGTTAAAAAACGCTGAAACATGTGGTTCTTTATTTCTTACCAAATGAATTTTCATTTGCCTAACTTGAATAATAATGGGTTCCCCATACAAACTTTCGTCCCCTATTTCACACCCTGAAGTGTTTTTTGAGATTAAAAGTAGCCTATGTTCTTATCCCGACTGAAGTGTTAGTCCATGCCAAATTTGATCAACTTTTGTTCAGTGGATTAAGCGTGAAGAGGGAACGGACAAACGGACGGACATAGTTACTTTCGAATTTATAATATTAGTAAGGATTTGTTTAAAAATAATTGTATTTTACGTAAGTACTGTATTTGTACCTCAGTGAATTGTTAGTTAATAAGAATATGAACTAGTTAATGTATAAATAGGTGTTACTAAAGGTACATTTAGCAAGAAAATTGTTGAAAATAATTTCAATAGATATTTTAGAGCCATTCATTTATTGATTGACATTGATTAAACTGTCGTTAAATTTTTAACTGTTATTTAAGAAACATCGAAGTAATCTATAATTGTAAAAGTAATTAAGTAAATATCTATATTTTATACTTAAGCTCGCCTTATTATGCAGACCCCACGTTATAAATGTTTGTAGCCAAAAGCCCTATTTGATATGTGTATTTTGAAAAAATCCTTAATAATCTATCTAGATTGAACTTTCTGAACCAGGGATTCCCAAACTATTTTGGGCAAGAGACCCCTTTTCCAAAATAAACTGACACCTCAGACCCCCATAGCCAAATTACTTTAAAAATGCTATCTCTAATTTTTTTTACTATTGATACAAAATACTTACCAATTTAAAAACTTTGCGGTTGGTTAAGTGAGTAAAGTACAACAATGATACTTCCTACTAAAATATTAGTCATTTTTATAACAAGTTGGTACACGTAACACAACTTATACAGTATCTTGAAAGTTTCAAATGAGAACTTGTGTTAATTAATAGGGGTCGATTTTTAGACCTCGTCGACCCCCAAAATCAGTTTTCGTTTATGTCGGCCCCTGAGAAACCGATATCGACCCCTTGGGGTACTCAGGTGGTAGGTAGGTAGGTAGGGAAACCATTTCCAAAGTGGTCGATATCGACCACGGGGTCGATCCTTGGTCTAAACTTTAAAAAGTGTGAATGGGAACAATAACTAGATAGTTATAGTTTTTAGAATCAGAATTTATTTTATTCATATAAACCATTACAGTATTTATGAATCGTCAGAAGAGCAACAATGACGCTACCACTACTTCGGAATGTCATTCCTGTCGAGAAGAAGGGCAAGAAACTCCACGGTTACTCTTTAAAAATAAAAAAATTACAAACTTTTTCATCTGCATTTTGTTGTGGAGTATTGGAGAACAATGAAGGTTGCTCATCAGATGAGTCTAAGTTAAATAAAGCAAATTATTTCGATTTATGAGAATGATTTCTATTGATGCACTTTTTTAAGAAAAACCTTAAATTTACAGAGGCTACCTATTCATCAGATATATTGTTAGATTGACCCATACACTGAACTATGTCGAAATACTTTATTTCTCTATCACGGACTACAAATACCAATAAAAAATATTTATTTGTATATGATTGGCCATCAATTCCAGATGCTATCAAATCAACGGGGGTCTGTCTGTATGGAGAGCGTCCCTTTCTTCCACGATACACTCAGATATTTTCTTCTCTTTCCAGCGGGCTGAAATGGGCACTCTTGGCACTAGCTGGCGCCCTCATCATTGGTTTCGTCATCAAGAAATATGCAACATAAAAATGGTAACACGGAACCGCAGAACCCCAATTAGGGCTAAATTGTAAGCCAAACGTACTTACGTGTCTGTAGATATTAGTGAAATTATTGGCTGTAATAAATATATTAAAATTGTTCGCTGAGGCATATTCTTGAACGATAGGTGCAATAGTCTTTAACGGACAAACTTAAGTAACCTTTCCCAATCTTTACCGTTTGAGTAACTCTACAACTTTAGCGGTAATTGTAAACTCAATACTTATGTAACTTTACCAATCTGTCAAGTTCGGGTTCGTGTAATTTCACAAATTTAAGTAACCTTTTTTAATTTGTCTTTGTGACTCGTTGCCCAAGCATTGAAATCTTTACTGTAAACTCAAAACTTATCAATCTTGGATTAGGCTAGTCTGTTTTCATACACTTAAATAATCTGGAAATGTGGTTAAGTAAACGATAGTCGAATAAACTCAGAGATGGGCAAAAATTTAATCAGATTAATGATTAACCACCCCCGCTTGGGGAATATAGGCGTGATGGTGTACTG
The DNA here is from genome assembly GCA_905147815.2 of Phalera bucephala. Classification (NCBI taxonomy): domain Eukaryota; kingdom Metazoa; phylum Arthropoda; class Insecta; order Lepidoptera; family Notodontidae; genus Phalera; species Phalera bucephala. Next base: position 2,353,340 of record LR990620.1, on the reverse strand, counting down.
ATGATTAACGATTACACTGACATTTTGGAATCTTCAACGATTACGATTAAATATTTAATATTGAATCAGAATTGAATATTACAAAATGAAATTGTGATCATTAATCTGATTAAATTCTGTCCATCTCTGTATAAACTCGAGTAGCCGTACCTATTCCAAATAGTTAGGTAGTGTGTTTATTTATAAAACCAAATTTACCAGATCTGCGAATATTTACACATGGTTAAATCATCAATTGAAGTCATTGGACGATTTAGCGCAGTGGTTAAGAGCTTAAGCCGCTCCGCCCACAGTGTCTAACAGTCGCGGGTTCGATTCCCGCACGGGACAAATCTTTGTGTAATCCACAATTATTTGTTCCGGTCTGGGTATTTGTGTATGTGAATTTTCATGTTTGTAAACGCACCCACGACACAGGAATAAATCCTAGTGTGGGGCTACGTTTTTAAAAAAACTAAACTAAAACTAATATGTCTCCGTTGATAACTATATTTATATCATATTGAAAAAATAAAAGAATATTTTATCGATGTTAAACCAATTCAAAGTGGAAAATTTACTGATACCTATTAATAAAAATACTTGAATAGTTGTGAATAAATATTTATTGTTCATCAAATTATACAATATTAGTTGGAATTTTTCGTGAATTGTTAAATGCAACTTCGAATACTATACTAAGTTTGTTTTTATAAAATTAGGTATTATTTAATTTATATGCAATAACATTCCTTTTGCTTAATTTCATGTGTATTTCATTAGATCTAATCTCGTGACAACGTATTTACTAATTTTAACTCTTTAAAAATTTGTGAATGATTTTCAGATATTTTGTTATTTAAATTTAATGACATCGAATTAAATATTGGCAACTATGACGGTTTCTTGCAAATTAAGGTTTTATTAATTTTTTTTCATTATAATCCTCAATAGGACAGTCACTAACAAAAGTGTTTAACTGTGACCTACCACAAATAGATGGTTCCCCAAAAACTAATGTTGAAACCAGCTACTTAAAGATCTTGTTGTTTCGCTTTTATCTAGCTCATTTCATGATAATGATTTTTTTGTTAATGTATGCTCAAAGCGCTTACAATTTTCTACGTGAATGTACAATACTCACAGTTATTTTGTGATATTGCTGTACAAATTATTCTTTTTATTTTTACAATTGTTATTATTTAAAATGACAATAAAGTTGAATACGAAAATTTTCTTAAGTTTTTTCTTTCTTATTTGTCCCCAAAACCTCCCTTTACTCTTTAAAACTTTCAGAGAATTCGTGAAAACTTAGGCCAGGTGAAAAGTGGAAATATTATATCTATATAAATAAATTACTCTTTTAATAACAAGCTAATTTTATATTTATTATATTAAGAATAGCATTAACATTTCTAACGCTAATTGTACTTCAAAAAATCTTTTATGAAAAAAGGTAAACCGACTTCATAAAGCAAAAAATAAATATTTGAAGTCGGTGCCAAGTAACCGACTGCACCAACCAGCACCGACTTCAAATATTTATTTTTTGCTTTATGAAGTCGGTTTACCTTTTTTCATAAAAGATTTTTATTTTACAATTTTAAGTGGCGAGTGAATTTTTCTATAGTAGGGTACCTATAGGATTGACGTAATACCCATAATATCTCAATTTACACATGCCTTTTGTTTGTCGTTAAGGAGTTCCTTGGTGTATCTTCTAAGTCCAAAGTCCAATGCCAATGAAATTAAAATGGGACCACCTTGGAGATATACTGAACCCAATGCAAAAAAATTGTCAAAATCGGTCCACAATTGACGGAAATATCGCTGAACATACATAACAAAAAAAAAGAAAAAAAAGCATACATACAACCGAACATAGAACCTCCTCCTTTTTGAAGTCGGTTAAAAAGGAATAACTATGGAATTTACCGGAAATGCAAAATTAATTTTCTTGTGATTACTAGGAAACTGTGCTAAGACAAAGAATATTCTTTAATAAGAAAACATTTTAAAAGTTTTTGTTTTTATTTTGGGAAATAAAAGATAATCTACCCAATGAGTTCAGGTGGTCGTCCTATAAAAAAATAAATAAAAAGACACCGTCACGCTATATTCCCTAAGCAGGAGTGGCAGAGGTGTACTGTATACACCCACATATCGTCGACGATGTTAGGTAGGTCTCAAAGTATTGGGGGGCGAGTTTATTACTATTATACCAGACTCCGGACTACGATTGAAAACATTTCGACAGGAAAAGCCACGAAGTACTGAATGATACTCTGTGGAAAAAGCACATGTGTCCGACCTCGGATTTTAACCCAGGACTTTGTGTTCGTCACTCGCATGATGCGCCGTTAGCCCAAAAAGGCAGTCAACAGAAAATTAACGAAGTAAACTAACTACTGAAGGGTATATCAAAAATCTTTGTAACCGGCGCACGTGTGAGACTGAGATGAGATGAGACGTGATGAGACTTAACTATGAGACTGGAGGACGCCAAATAGGTCTGTTAGGAATAAACCTGTTGGAGATCTGTACTCTCTGCCTACCCTGCAAGGGGAGATAGATTATGAAATAAAACTATTTCTCGGATAGTATCGCGGTTTTTTTTAAGGCCCACTTGCACGAACCAGGATTAGCGTTACCTATAGACTAACTAGAGGTTAAACCGTTAAATTGCCTTCAACTTAACGTGACGACGACTTAACGACGAGAAAAAATATTTCGCGATAAAACTTGTAAAATAGTATTTTTTCCTGTGTAATGTTCGAAGAACTCAATAGGTATAGATAGATTATTTAACTAATCTGAATTTATAATAAAATTAAAAAAATATCTTTTCACAAATTCAGTAGTAAATTGACTACAGCAATTAAGCCTAATAGTATGTTTAGTCCGTTGGTGTCTGCTGCAGAGGCGGTGGGTTCGGAAAACCTGCCCATCTTGGCGATATAGGCCACTGCGTGGTACACATAGTTCTGCTCGTGCACGTTGTGGAATAGGTGGGCTTGAGGACCTGGGAACAGAGTACAAGTATTGAAAATTAGTGTTTCTCTTTCGCTCTTTCGTGTTAAAACTCTTTCGCTCAGGCGTTTTTTCAAAGCGTTGTGCTAATTTAAAGCCTGTAAGCGCTTTTAAGAAACGTCAATAAAAAAATCATTCATTCCAGCGCTTAGCTAAAGTGCGTTGAAAAAGCGCTCGTGCGAAAGTAGGGTAAGTCTTCGGTAAATTTCACTAACTATAGTCCGACTTAACCCACAGTAAAGTATCCAAATGTTTCTCGAGTTATAACAGTATCGTATATTTTTTTTTAAATAAAACTAAGCATTCGAATGTAACAAGTTGCGGCAAGCACCTGGCACAACAGCCCAATAGCCCGGGGCTTAAGGATACGGGTTAACTCGCGTCCCTCGCCGTAATATGGGGGCGAGGGACCCCCCCTGCACCAACATCAGCAGGGGGGCTTTCGGGGTTGCGGACGCGAGGGGCTGAGCATCCTTCACTAGCGACCCCGAGGAGGGCGGCGGCGTGGTGTGGCCTACGTCGCCGTGAGCACTGCGTTGGTGCGTGGGGAGCGTGTTATCAAGTCTCCCCCCGATCGCGGGCTCTTCGGAGCGCGGCACAACAGGGACACCGATGCGTTCCATACGGAGATCCCGGAGCCCCTCTAAAGTGCTGATGTCGGCCACCCTGGGGTTTTTACTCGGTAGGAATGCGACACGCCCTGCGAGGTTCCCCCAAGGCTCGCGGAAGTCCTATGCAGGATTTTCCCCAGGTACAAAAAAAGTCTGGCACAAATTGAGCTAGAGTGTATGCGATATAACGCGTACTACAAATAATTTTGTTGAGGTGTCTTCTTCAGTATCTAGTATATTGTGACTCAATGGATATGCATCGTCAAAACCCTTATCAAATATACAAAAACAGAAATCGACCCAGGGTGCCACAGAAAGATGCTGATATTTCTGTGGCATCCTAATGGATTTGAACATAATTATCGAACTCCTATCATCACCCAGGGTTTAAAAGTTCAATGCATATAGACTCACCCTTAGCATAAATAACGACATCTCCCCCTCCATGGGTGTTCTCCTGCGCAATGATGGCAGCTATTGGCTTGTAATCAAAGCTCTCTGTGTCAGAACCGCTGGGTTCTTGCCTGGCCACCTTGGTACGGTTATGTGCATCCTTGGTGGAGTAGAACTGGAAGGCATCTGGACCGCCTGTGGTGTATGCTAGCGTTGTGTAGTTAACCTTGTCGTAGTCCGATGGTTCGGCTATTCCTAAAAGATAACCAAGATATATCTATCTATATTTTCACGCCGGATTCCCTGCGGTTTAGGCAGAGAGTACAGATTTCCAACAGATTGTTTCCTTACAGACTTCTCTGGCTACCTTTACTCTCATAGTTCGTCTGGTACACGCTCGCCAGTTACGGAGATTCTTGACTTAGTCTATAGAACTATTTAGTCCTACTGGCGGGTCTCCCCATCTCACCTTCCAAACTATTCTGTTATAGTATTACTTATTCAGGTTCTTTAGCAATTGTTTCTTTAGCAATCCGCACTGGGTCCAATAACATTAATTTGTTAGAGAAAGTATTTGTCCAGGAGTCTTGGTCTTTATCAGTTATTCGAGAGTAGAGAGTAATTGATATTTACATTATGCTTATCAAATTGAGAGGTTGTGCAACCAGGTATCAGTGTGCGATCAGTAACCCTCATTTTTAAATGTTACACAAGCACTTTATTACATTTCTAACGAAGTCTTACGCTATCGTTGCTTACGGCAACATAATAATAAAAGGTAGTTATAAAAATGACTGCCTCGTTGTTTCTAGTGGCAAAGCTCATCGCTTCGTGATCATGAGGTCCTGGGTTCAAATCCTAGGTCGGACAAATGAAGTTTTTCTAACGTGTGTGTGTTTGTGTGTGTAGATATAAAAAAATAATAACATACACACCGTCACCCTATATTCTCCAAGCCGGGGTGGTAGAGGTGTACTCAGTACACCCACTTTTTCGCCGACGATGTTAGGTCTCATGTAATAAGGGTATAATGAAAAAAGACGAACATGAGGCGAATAGGGAATATGCGTGTATTTTTTTTATATTTTTATACGTAGATTACATCAATATATAATTGCAAAAAAAATTAAGCGTCTAAAGCAAAATATAAAAGGCAAAAAATATGTTGAAGATAGCAAACAGATAAGAGCACTTTAAACGCCCGCTATTTTGGCGCGCTTTGAGTGACGTCAAAGTCTATAATAACAATCAATTAGTGAACAGCTGTAGAAGTATTTTATTCTGTAATGTATTTTTATTTTGTATTTTACGACTATTATGCAATGAAACAACACTGTGTTGTGCCTAGGTGTAAAAATACAGTAAGAAATGCACCCGATAGGTGCGGAAATAAGGAGAAAGTGGTGTAAAATCAGAAAAAGAGACATGGTATCTCTATCAACTTGTTTATATTGCTGTGAAGATCACTTTAACGTAAGAATTAACTTAAATAATTTAAACTTAAATTTTGTCTTTGTGTAAATCGACCACAAAAAATAACAATAAAACTAACTCAATAGCTAACATCCAACAAATATGCACTTATTGACATTTGTATTGTAGAGTTTGACGTCATATTCGATCTGACCAATAGCGTGACGTTCCAGCTACTTTGAATTTCCCACTCATTTTTTGTACTTTCTATAATTATTTTCTTAATAAAAAAGTAATGTTATTAAAAAATATTGGTAAATACATTATTCTAATGCTATAAAGTTTGTAAAAAAAATATATTTGACCCTTATTTGAATTACACGCATATTCCCTATTATGAAAGTAGAGGAGGTCAGATAGGTCTGTAATGAAAGATTCGGTGGGAACTATGTACTTCTTGCCTACCCCGCAAGTTATGTTGCGTGATAAATAGAGAAAAATAAAGTGAGGAAAAAACGTTTATGCAGTATTGTAGCACTGAGTTGGTACCCACTCAGCATAATATCAAGGCGCTTGCAGAGTACCATGACCCAGTTTTGAGTAAATACTAACCTGAGTGTATCACTGATGGTCAAAGCTCATACATCTGCTCAGCGTCAGCTGGACATCTCCCATAAATCGATGTGAGAAAGAATAGGTCATACTTTACCATACGTAGTGTGGTGCTGTGGTGCGTTCTACCTGTTACCAGGTAATAGTTCTACTGCTGGGTCTCCCTAATTAACTTTTAAACCTTTTCGTTATAGTGTTACTTATTCAGGTTTTGGACCTGCTGTTAGAAGTTATTAAGTCGCCCATCAGGCTTCCGAGTTGAAGTTCCGAGACGACAGTCTCTGAGCTAATATGTGATAACATTAAGCAGCAAATACGCGTGCTTTCCCAAGCTTTTGCTTAGCAAGCTAGATGCTGGCATAATGGAATAAACGATCACTGACCATCTCAGACTGACCGAACCGAACACTGCTTAATTTTAGTGATAGCTAAGAACACCACGGCCATGCAGCGTCAAGAGCGCCGTATTTTTTTCGAACATGTGTCCCACTTCTGGAAAAAGGTCTTATCCGCTTTCCTCTAAAGATCTCTATCTCCTGTCAATAATGGCCTTTCTACTCGGTATGTATCGAGGACTTCGCGCCAGTTTCCTAGGCTTGCTAAATATCTAAGAAAAAAAAAACTAACCAAAAACGCTGCTTCCTCTATACGGGTATCCATTAATAGCCAACGTGTGTCCATGGTCGCTGGTGACGATGATCAGGGTATCCTCGTCATCCGTCATGGTATCCGCGACCTGAACTGCTGACTCCATGGCGGCGGATTCGTCAATGGCTCGCTTAGCCCAGCCCCGGTGATGGGCCATATCTATGTTTCCGCCTTCTACCTTAAATATTAGGTTAATACTTTAGATGTAGTTTAAAGCTTTCTACACACCGCCCATCGACCCAGGCACTCTGTCGGGCGTATTGTCTCGGCACCGGAACAGTCTGATTGATGTAAATAGGATTCAGGTCCAAATAGTATGTAAGTATTAAGTCCACGGTGAATAGATTTTGGCCATAACAAAAGAAATCCAGGATTTCGAGAAATCTTTTGGTGGTAATGTACTAAGTACTTGAACAAAAATCCTGACTAATTTGCCGCCTCTTTTTTTTTGTTAAGTATAAAACATGAAGCTAATTAGTTTCACGCCATTGAAACATGGTGTTGTGTAGTCCATTCTCAATATTTACTGGACGGTACTAAGTCTTCTGTGTTGCTGATTTAGAATATGAATTTACAGGAAATCTATGAAGGTGGACGCAAATATGCACAAGAGGGCCCCCTCTTGTGCATATTTATAGCTGTGGGAAAAAACTAGTTCATAATACTGACCATAAGAAAGTATCCATTTTTATTTTTGCTCAGTACTTTGATCGCAGCTTCCACCATCTCGGAGAGAGAAGGCGACCCTTCCGGGCCTTTGTCTCTTGCGTAGTCGTACTCCATGTGGCCATTAGCGAAGATACCTGGAAATTATCTGTTTTAACACAAACGCGAACAAAGAAAACTAATTTAATCAATTTTGGAGAGTCTCAGTATAAACATACTGTCACAGTAGATTCCTATTGTCTTTTCCAAGTTAAAATGTGGTAAGGGAAACCTTACATCAAACAGAACCTAACATTTCGATACTGCCAAGGAAAAATTACGATTCTTGATGAATAATACCTGTTCTACCCAAGGTCGATGACTTTATAATTTCATGTTTATTATAATTTCTACAATATAGGCTGATCAGCCTATATTGTCTCTTCCTCTATTGGCTTCATTGCAGCTTATATTGCTTCCTCCCAGAAATTGAAATGAGAGAGATTAGGTCATACTACACCAACCACGCAAAAGCACGGAGGTGCTGAAACCAGGTTTTTCCTCCTTGCTCTGACACTCATCTCAGTCTGACCGTGTCAAACACTATTTAACCTTAGTGATCGCTAAGAATACCGCAGTACCCCAGTTAGCGCATCAATATAATAACGAACTTACCAAACAGATAATCAGTGTTCTTAACGTCTAAATGCTTCAACTCCTTATTATTGCTGACAATGCTATACTTTAAGCCTCTTTCCTTCTTATCTCTTCTAAACACCTCGAAGAGGTTTCTGCCATCTTTGCTAATGCAGGACCAGGTATCGAGGGGATCTGAAGGTGTTCCACTTGAGTTGGAGACCAGCATTTGACGTCCACCACCCATCACCACCTGGAATTGAATGCATGCCATCAGCATAATTTTTATGACAATTTTGCATGTATTAGATGAATAAATAATTTTCCAGCTTTCAGACTGTACATGGGCTGATTTGTTATTCCTGTAGTAGTTGTATTAGGTAAGCAGTGATAGCCTAGTGGTTAGACCGTTGGACTGCAAAGTCAAAGGTCTCGGGTTCAAACCTAGGCACACACTTCTGTCTTTTAGAAAAGCATGTGCGTATTAAAAAATTAATTATCACTTGCTTTAACGGTGAAGGAAAACATCGTGAGGAAACCTACATGCCTAAGAGTTTCTCGAAGGTATGTGAAGTTCGCCAACCCGCACTAGGCCAGCGTGGTGGACTATGGCCTAAACACTCTCAGTTTGAGAGGAGGCCCGTGCCCAGCAGTGGGACAGTTTCTTAACAGAGCTAATATTATATTATATATATAGTTGTATTCGAGATTTAAAAAACGGCAAGTATTTTTAAGGATTATATCTATAAAGATCTTCCACTATATAGGTGTCTTTTTGCTGTCACAAAATGCGTGAACAAGCGTACGTGAGGAAGCTGAAGTGGAATGCACTGTTTTTAAATACAATTCCAGTAGGCGGTTCAATCTACCCGAAGGATCCATTTTGAGGAGTAGGCCCCCTAGTGTCTAGTAAGTGGCGACATCGAGACGGCGTGCGTAACTCCAGTAAATGAGCTCCACCTAGCTTAGATGAATTAGTCCACCCAAAATACATACATACATTCAGGTCTTTCCCAGGCCAGTCTTCCACTAGCTGTCTGGCGATATCCTTGCATGATTTGGCGTGATGTGGCATGATGCTTTCGCACTCCCACTTGCGGTCAGCACTGTGAGCGTAAAGAGGACCTGGTGTGGCGTGGGTCACGCGTGTTGTTGTCACCAGACCTGGCGAAAAATGAATCTTAAGAGTGTTACCCTTGGTCAGATTTTACTAAAGCGTCGCCTTCCTTGAATGAGCGAATGAGGTAACCTAACAAAAGGACGTAAAAACTGCCCTGTGCACCCTGTTAAATGTACAGCTGATTCAATTACTTGTCTTTTAGTATGCAATGTATTTTTTAATTTAAGCTATTTTGTCTCACTACTGATCTGTAATCAGCCATCTCCAGCCAAACCTTTTGGAACGTATCCATTTCCTCACGCCAACGTTTCCTGGATAAAGGAACCCCGACGTCGATGCCCGTCTGCAGGGACCCATTGCGTAATTAATCTTTTGTCCATCTCTTGGGATCCATTAAACTACGATGCACCGCCCACTCCCCACAAAACTTAAACTTACATCAGCTATCCCCGTTTTAGAACGTATTGTGGTGTAACGGACTCTTTCTGCGAACTCTAAACCCAATATGCTACGTTCCATTGCTCTTTGGCAAACCTTGAGTTTGGACTTCTGAGATTCGGTCACTCGTGCTGAATTTAGCAGTCCAATTTTGGTAACCGTAAATGGAATAAAATAAATGTTGCCATCATGACATTCCCTAGGTTTTAGGCCGCGGCTGCGGCTGAACGTGTTGGTTTGGCCGTACCCTAAGGCGATGAAAGGTGGTAAATAACTTTAGTCATTGTAGTTTCATGAGTATAGAAGTCCTTAAAAAAGCTATCAAAGCCCGCTTTTATCGAATGGAAAGGATTATCCACGTTTCGCCGAATAAGATTTGTTATCAAACGTAGTTGAATTGTAAAATATAATTGCTCATTAACTGCAATGACCGCGTTTGACCAACCTGACCGCTAGCATGTTATTTTTAGCTTGATAAGTTATTTAAGCCAACGACTTTGGCTCTTATCGGTTGAGAATGAATATTATTTAATAATCTGTAACAGTTAAAGAAACACCGTCACGCCTATATCCTTAATGCGGGAGTGGCAGAGGTGTACCATGTACACTCACTTTTTATCGCTTTGTTAGGGTCCAACGTGAAAGGGGCTGAGCCATACCGGGTACATTTCCAAATTCCGGACTGCGAGTTTGATGATAAAAAAGTACATTGTCCGGTTTAGAATTCGAACCGGCAGTCTTGTCACCCGCACTTTACGCCATAAGACCAAAGAAGCAAACAATTTTATTATAACAACTAGTGCCTGTGCCAGTAGGTTGGTGCGCGCATGGCTCCGCTAGCAACTTCGGTCGGCGCCGCCGCCACACATACCTGTCCGGCACGAATAGACCTATCTTCGCCAGTATATTCGGGTTATGCACCTTCCCCCTCATGATTTTAAAAACATACAGCGTAAGTGCAAGTTCTCTCCTGACTCTTAGTTCGTTATATCCTACCATGTCGAGTATAAACAAGTTGGGGTACATTTGAGAGATCATACTCCACCACGCGAACCCAGTGCAGTGCGATGGAGGCAGGTCTGTGGCCACCTTCTGTTGGAATTTATCAAGCCGCCTATAAGGCTTCCAACTCGTCTTAACGACTACCACATTTAGCTGTAGCTGGGACCAATCGGGAAAATTCTCGATTATGAAAATGTCACAGGCGGTCACCCATCTCAGGCCAATTGAATCGAACGCTGCTTAACCTTAAAGATAGGTTAAGAACAACTCAGTCGACAAGTCCTATGAGCGCTCTCTCAATAAATTAAGTTTATTGCAGGATAGATTTATTTTTTCTTATACTAAATAGATGGCGTAATGGCGTATAAGGGGCGTACCGTAGGGATCACGGATCGGGGTTCCAAATCCTAGGTGAGAGTGAAGAGATCTATATCATCGCACCAGATCCCTTGCGAGGTAGGCAGAGAGTACAGAGTTCCAACAGGTTCTTTCCTTACACACCTCTCTGGCTAGTGTAGAGATCTATCGGGAAAATTCTAGTATCAGTCTGGAGACTAGAAGTATGCCCGGTGTTATGGAAACAGGCTCGCCCCCTATTACAGTGGGTCCTAAAAGGATGGATTAAGTTCATTTGTTAAGTGTGACGGTGTTCATTTCTTACTTTTATTAATAGACCGAGTCTCATCTGAAGGACAAGTCAAGAGTCTTCGTAACCGGCGAGCGTGTATGAGCCGAACGATGAGAGTGGAGGAAGCCAGAGAGGTCTGTAAGGAAAGAACCTGTTGGAACTGTGTGCTCTCTGCCTACCCTGCAAAGGATCTGGCGTGATGATATAGATAGATAGATTTATTAATAGGTATTAAAATGGAATTTACTTATCTACCAACACGTTGCTTACTTCGTTAGGAACTAACGGCTATCAGAATTATTTATTTACGGGGGCTGTAAAGATAGTCAATTTAATATAATAACATGACTTGCAGAAGGATTTAACGATGCAATTTTCCTGTTATTTCAAAAGGAAACTCATAATGAATCATAATTCCAAACATCATAAAATGCTTTTTAATATCTGTGTGTAATTAAATATGATGCTAACGAACGAATATTATATTTGCTAGTTAGTAGTGCTTTTACTAAAATACCAAAGCTAGTAATTACAAACTGTTATTTTTGTGTAGTCTGTTAACGCTTAACTAGTTACAATATTAATTTAGATATTATAAATAATTTAAATAATCTTTACAAAGGACATTGTCGAAAATTGTCCCAGAACCAACAAACATTTGCCCCATGCCATCATTATTTATTTATTTTATTAAAATAATGGCAAATAATTGTTTCTAACGGACAATTTGCAAACAAAAACGAATATTTCAAAGTATTGTAAGTACTTATATCGAAGTCGCCGACATCTTATTGAATGTCAACACACACAATACAACCTTACATGTATTAATGACTGCTGAATTTTAACCTCAAAATCTAATACTCTTTGTGCAATATTGCGATTCCCCCGCTTGTCCGTTTAATAATAAATGTCTTAAGAGCATTTATGGGTGATATGAAATCGTACAAGTATTTTTCATTGCTGTTGGTACCGGGGTAAATCATGTATAGGCGTAGAACAATGCCCTTTCGTGTCTATGTTATTGGTCGTCAAGGAGTTCCTCCGTCTGGAGCCAATCCTGGGGTGCAGGAGTCACGTCATGGTGGAACTTAGAACGGGCTATCATAACTGAAAGCCTATACAAAATTTCGTATCGATGATCTTGACCATTGATGAGTTCCCTAATCGGGTGCAACCCTGGGTGCAGCAGCCAGATAAGGGTGCAATTTAAAATGACCAATCAATATTAAATGTGCATACAGAATTTATAGCCTATGCTGTTGACTGTTGAGGAATTCCTTCGACTAGAGCTGATCCTGGGTATAGAATCAAGTCATGCGTACCATAAAAATGCATTGTTAGTGGAACTGAACTCTCATGTCAAATTTCAACTCCGTAGCATAAAAGGAAGTGGTTCTAATTTAGCTCACAAGATTTGACCTAAACCAACAAACATTGCAATCTAAACAAAAGCTTGTAATAATAAAAAGTCGATTACTCAATCATCACCATCGTATTTTAAGAGATGCTGAATGGGAAACTTATGGTTTGATCAAATAGCCGACGCAGCGCGAAGCGGAAGCGTTCGGCTACGTTCGGTTGTGACGTTTTCCGTCGTGCCGAGCGGGGCTGCGCTGTGTGGCGTCTCCCGTACATTACAACTCCCCAAGCCGCACCACCGTCGCGCTCCCGTCGCGCTGCGTCGGTTATGTGGCGAATCCTTTAATATTTGTTATTAATAAGTAACAGATAGTTACTGCGACTTATGGTGAATTATGTGTCACTGCCTTATATAAAGCCGAATAAGGCTTAGCGCTCACGAGATCCTAGGTTCGGATTTTAGGTCGGACAAAATGTATTCTTTCAAAATAAAATTATCCAGCATCAGTCCAGAGTCAAGCACTGTGTCCGGTACAATGGCAATAGGCTCGCCCCCTATTACATGGGACCTAATATTGTCGTACACCTCGCTACCCCCGCTTGGAGAATATATGCATGAAGGCGTTTTTTAATTGTGTTATAAATTAACTTCTAAATTCACTGACGCATTCTCTTGACAAGTGAACAATTAGTGTTAGCTGTCTAAAACGATAATCTTACGTATGTTCTTTCAACTTGCAAGAATAAAACGGCCAGGGAATTCGGCCAGGGAATTCAGCCAAATTCTCGGATTCAGGAAGGCGTTGCAGTCACAGAAGAATATATTTTTTGTCAAAAGTATAATCTCAAGGTTTCCCAAAGAGCGATAGAATGTAGTATGTTGGGTATTAAGTTATTAGACAGAGTTTAACATCACAATACGCTCGAAAACGGGAATGGCTGATGTAGGTAATAAGTCTCCAAAACTCAAATGGGAGTGGGTGGGACATGTTTCTCGAATACAACCGGAGAGATGGGCTAGAGTTGTTACGTAATGGGTGCAGATGGGCATCGACGTCGGGGCAGGCCCAGGAAATGTTAACGTGACGACTTGGACGGAAGAATTGGCTGGAGATGGCTGCAAACAGATCGGTTTGGAAGGCTATAGGGGGGACCTTTGGCTAGCAGTAGGACAATATAGGTTAAAAAAGAAGAATAACGGCTGCCGAAAATTGGTACAACAATTTAAATACCGTAGTCTCAGTACGGCAGTCTCCTTAATATAAACGTGGTTGCCCTATGTGTGATAATCATTAGCAAACAAAGCCAATTAATCTTACCAGCACCCTTCCCAGCTTGCAATGCCAAAGCAGCTAGGGAATTAAGCCTGGCCCTCGGGTCCAGGGAAGCGTTGCAGTCCTTGTACTTCACGCTGGCATCCACTCCCACTGTCTCCTGGTTGGTCTTGACGCCGCACAGCAGCGCTGTGGCAGCGGCCGCTGAGTCTGGCACCATTTTGTTGGCGGAATAGGTCTGAAAATCATTTCGTACGTTTAGCATTATAGCTCTTAATATTCAAAAATCGCCAATAAGGTGTTCACTAGGTCTTAAATTGGCTTCTAGACTCTTAGCAGAAGGCACTTCTCTCTCACCTTCAAGAGTCCCACATGTGGGAACTTCTCATAAGCCAGTCTATGAGACTCCCCGCCTTTATACAGCCTTGTCGCGGTCACGGTGTTCGGGTCCATGCCGTCGCCTAGGAAAATTATGACGTTCTTCGCTGTTCCTAAGTTCCATTTCACGTTGAGAGCTTCATCTAGCTCGTTCAGGGCCAATTCGTGCCAGTAGGACTGATCTGAAAAAAGTTAAAAAAATAAACACATTCAAATTCAACTCGTGCCTCGTTGGGTTTGTGGCTCATACTGCTGATGTTAATCACAAGCGCCTTACATCAAAATCTAGGTCGGACAGAGTGAGATTTTTCTGTTGAAAAGTCGACAATCCATACTATCCAGAGGTATTAATATTATTAATTCGATCGAAACACGTCCACTCTTGGATAAAGACCCCCCCCCCCCCCCCCCCCATAAAGATTGCTGCAACGACGGGCTCAGTTCTGTACGCACCCAGATTTTATTCGTGACCTCCACCAGGTTATTAGTCCATCTAGTGGGCATCTTGTGACCTGCCCACTCTACGTTTTCCCGATACAAGGTCACCACTCGGAAACCTTTCTGCCCCAACGGCCGTCAGTTTTGTCAGCGACGTGCCCAGCCCATAGTCACGTAAGTTTATACACATAAGTTTTACGCTGTTGGCTGCGGCCCTTATTGGTACACCCGATAAAAGGGGCAAGCGTGCAACTACTACGCTCGAGCCAGAAGGGCAAGCGGGCAACTAGCTCAAGGGCGCCTCAAGAAGAAACGGCCTCGGCTTGGGCAGTCGCTATGGGGTCTCGCCGTGGTGCTTTACATCGCCCGACGAACTTAAGTGTATGCCTAAATGGCAGGACTTATATATCTATTCATGAAGCAAATATACAGAGGAGATGACATTATTCGATTTTTCTATTCATTTGTATATTACAGTGCGGGGGTGGCGCGGGACGAAGAGGACGTAACCGCTTCTGTATTTGCGATCTAGCTTAGGGGAACTGACGCAAATCGCGCCCACCACGATGGCGTCATTGCCTAGTTGGAAGACACAGTGCACAGTTTCATAGCCGACTTATGTTTTCTTTAAAAAAACGTAGCCCCACACTAGGATTTATTCCTGTGTCGTGGGTGCGTTTACAAACATGAAAATTCACAACCACAAATACCCAGACCGGAACAATAATTGTGGATCACACAAAGATTTGTCCCGTGCGGGAATCGAACCGTGGGCGGATCGGCTTAAGCTCTTAACCACTACGCTAAATCGTCCATCTCCTCTTTATATTTGCTTCGTGGATCTATCTATCTATTGTCCACCAATAAAGACATTGAATTGAATTGAAACTACGAGAGGACGATTTGGTGCAGTGGTTACAATAAGAGCTTAAGCCGCTCCGCCCACTGCGTCGAATAGTCGCGGGTTCGATACCCGCACGGGACAAATCTTTGTGTGACCCACAAATGTGTGACCCACCCAGGTGTTTTAGTATGTAAATTTTCATGTTTGTAAACGCACCCACGTTACAAAAATAAATCCTAGTGCGGGGTTACGTTTTTAAAAAAAAAGAATGTTTGGCAATACTGAGCGCTATTTCAGTGACTTTGGTTCTCTTTCGGATCTCCTCGTTCGTTATTCGATCTTGATATTACATAATATTAATACAGATATATTATACAACATCTGAGTACACTACAATGCGACGTAACGTCGATAACCAATTAACAGAAAGTTTCTTACAGATGAGTATTAAAAATAAATTCATTTAAAAAAATAGAAAGACTGCCTCGTTCGTCTAGTAGCGAATGATGCGCTTTGTGATCACGAGGTTCTGGGTTCAAATACTAGGTCGGACAAATGTAGTTTTTCTATCGAAAAATTTCCAGTCCGGAGTCTAGAATTATGCCCGGTATATGCCAATAGGCTCGCCCCCTATTGCCATATTATATTGGACCTACCATGGGACCCATCGTCGTCGGAAAGTAGGTGTACTCAGTATACCTCTGCCACCCCCGCTTGAGGAATATCGGTGTGACGGTGTGTGTATGTTAAAAAAAACCCTTAACGTCTTAATTGACCAAGCGGGTTGTGGCTGAGGTATTCTGCCTACACCAACTTTTCGCTTACGGTATTAGTACTTTATTTCCTATCAAAAAATTAAATTTTGTCCTACCTGAGATTGAACCCGGGACCTCGTGATCTCTACGCGCATTATTCGCCACTAGACCAACTAGGCAGTCAATTTATATCTATTCATAAAATGTGCGGACGCAACGAAAAGAAAATAAAATAGGTATTAATAGTTATTTGACACCTGTTGTAACAATAATAAAGTCAACGGGGCGTCTGACTTTGTTACCAAGTTAATAAAGTACATAGTTATCAGTTAATGTTTATCGCGTGAATACTTATAAAATTACTGAATATTTCACGCCCAGGGTTAAAGGGGAACCTAACCCTATCTCCCAAAAATAGGCTGTATTTACAGAAGATTCTTGAAGAATCTGCTGCGTATTTGTTAGAAATATATATAAAAATGAAAATGAAAAAGTCGTAAATTTAATGTATGGAGTAAAATTCAATTTTCCAAAATAATACCTTTAGAAACCTTTCTTGAATATATATTGCAAATATTCTATTCAGTGGTAGATTGGATACGCATAAAATATACAAATAACTTGTTGGGCCTTTTTAATTTTTATTAACAATATATGAATTATTTGCAAAAAAAACCTGGAGTTTGGGTCTTGCGGGCACACTTTTCACTGTTGTCAAAGTCATCAGACAAAGGAAATTTTCAAACGAAAATTCTCAAGGTAATTGACGTTAGCAATTCCCTTAATATGTCTATTAGACTTTATACAAAAATGCAGTCTATAGACTTCATACAAAAGTATTATCACATACATTCCCCGATCGGGGGCGGCAAAGGTGGCAAATGGAGGCAAAGATTCATCGACGATGTTGACCCAACGTGATTTAACGTAATTTTTACTGTTTATAAGCCCGCCACACATTCCCTCCATTGTCTCCTTAGATGACACCAAAGTTTGAACCTCGGGGTACGGACCTCGGAAAAATTTAATGAGACCGAAAAGAACCCAGGTGGAGTAGGTAAACATTAATTCCACTTCACTCCTTTGCAAAGAGGGAGATAAAAAATTGGCAGACCCGTCATAGAAAAGGAGACCTAACATGCTCGGCGAAAAGGGGCTGTGTACTGTGTACAGTATACCTCTGCCACCCTCGCTTAGAAAATATGCCTATATTAATGATGTGTTGTCATCGCAGCCAGCTTTTACCCGCGACCGTTTCCCTTCAGTCAAGTGACCAGCGATCTAGACAGGGTTAGACACTGACCGCTGGCGAGGTTGAAGAATCCCTTGCGCGCCGGCCAGTGCAGAGCACCACGGCGAGACACCTAGTATATGCCCTCCCCCATAGCGACTGCCCAAGCCGTTCCTCCTTGAGAGACACCTTTGAGATCTATTTAAGATCAGACCTTCCTATCCTAACTCCTAAATAGAGGAATGTGTCGCACAAGCGTCTTAACTTTATTACTATTATATAAAAATCGGACATCCTTGATTTAAGCCAGACGTCTGGACGTCCTTGTCTTAAGCCAGAGTTAAAAAGTGTGACAGATGATGCTTCCTATATAGGATGTCCCATCAAAAAGTTAGGATAGAAACTTTATTTCGTGGATAGGAATAATAGGAAGGTCTGGATCGTGCACGAAGTACTGAGTAGAAGGGATCGATGCGTTTATATCTATCTATCATCACGCGAGATCCCTTGCGGGGTAGGCCGAGAGTACAGAGCTCTAACCAATGCCTTTGACAATTAATATTTTAACGATAAAATGTAGAGGTAGTCCACGTACTTCGTGGGAAACCCATATAATTTATCTCTAGGCAAGCGTTGATAAACAACACATAAACTTTAGATACATAATACGTAATAATGCATTATTATACTATACAATAGTAAATAACTTGATTATGGTAATGCAGCAGTTTTTTATGTCATGGTCGCTACTAACGCTTAGGGGTATATCGATATTACTAAAACTATGTGTTTAATTGTAACCTAAACATTGTATCCACTCAATATGATTGAAAAAAAGAAAAGAAAATAAGGAATTAAATAAAAAGACAAAATCTTCTTAGAGACCCGTTCCAATCCGGGGGTAGATTAATAGGTAAATTAGATGAAAAAATGTAAATTGACTATCGGGCTCGTATGGGGACGTCAGCAGGGTATAAACAAAATAAATTATTTGAGTTCGAGTTTATACCAGCCAGATCCCTTGCGGGTAGACAAAATTCTAACAGCGTTCTCTACAAATTTCTCTAACGGTAATAATGTTTGTATCCTGTTTTTTCAATATATTTATTAATTCAATCCATACTTTTACACATACACACATAATGTCTTTCGCACCTTGTATTTCGTAGTTTGTCGGCACTCAACCTCAAGTTACAGTGTTAAGATTACATAACAAACCTATTTCAGCAATTTAAACATAAATGAAATCAGTTAAAAATAGCTTGGTAAACGGTATAGCCGAGTTTGATCATTTCTTTGTAATCAATGAACTCTAAAACTACTGAACCGATTTAATAATTATTTCACAATTAGAAAGCTACATTTTCGAGACGTTACATAGGCTATATTATATTTCAATAATAATAAAATTTCAGCCTAAATTAATGGTATATTAGAAAACAAACTCCCACGCCACGTCTGCCTGTCTATCTGAACGCGATAAACTTGATAACTACAGAGCATTTTAGTATTTATCATCATGACAGCTTACTTTCGTTTATTGTTTTGATGGATTGGTCATTTTTAAATGACGCACTTTTTTCATTTATTAAAAGTCTATAACCTTACGCCAGATCCCTTGCGGGGTAGGCAGAGATGCAAAAAAGTGATCAAAGATTTATTAAAAGTGATGCAAAAATCTTAGTTACTGGTGTTGGATACGCCTCTGTCATACCGTTCTTATGGCAGTGTAAATTAATTTCGATTTTCGACGATCAAAGCAAACGAAATTATAACGCTATAACGATTGAGCACGCAACTCGAGCGTTATAGTCCAAGTCTTCAACGCTCCGTGAGCCTTAAATGCTTGAGCGTCAACGCTTGAGTCTTAAAACGGTCGTAAGCGCTGAACGCTCGACGCTCGGCGCTTATTTGTACAACACTATTTCATACGGTTTTCATCAATGGACGGATTGATTTAAGAGGAAGAGTTATGTGTATAATTTACTCGTGCGAAGCCGGGGCCGGTCGCTAGTTTGTAATAATTCATAAAGATATTACAAAATAAACGCGTGCGCAGCTGCGGGGTAACGTTAGTATATATATTATGTTGCATCTTTAGTACTTCGTCACAGTAATTTAATGTTCCAAAGACGTGCGTTATTAAATACAAATGTAATTATATGTTGCGTGGAAGCTGTTGATGTACAAAACACACCAAATAAGTAAATAAAATAGAAATAGAGCAGTGCCTCAGAGATGGAATTTTACTAGGGACGTACTGGTAAATAGAGCCTTTTAGTACTCATTTAAGCTTCATTTAATCCTTCATACCCTTAATTCAATCCTTTGGCATGGTCACGGACATAAGTAACTAGGCAACTGTCACATCAAATCCATTATTTGATGTGAAAAACTGACAGTGGCAAACTGATTTATCTCGATTAATATACTTAACCCTCTCAGTTCGAGAGGAGGCCCGTGCCCAACGGTAAGGCAGCTTCTTAACAGGGCTTATATTATTATCTATCTATCTATAAAATCACGCCAGATCCCTTGCGGGGTAGGCAGAGAGCACAGAGTTCCAACAGGTTCTTTCCTTACATACCTCTCTGGCTTCCTGCACTCTCATAGTTCGTCTCATACACGGTCGCCGGTTATGGAGATTCTTGACTTGTCCTTCAGATAAGACTCGGTCTATTTAGTCATGGTAAGATAGTCTAAGTCTTCCCCGGTACCTACATCCTTCCACTTTCGCATTGTATATCAAAAAAAAAACGTAGACTTTGTTTGTTTTTTAAAAACGTAGCCCCACACTAGGGTTTATTCCTGTGTCTTGTGTGCGTTTACAAACATGAAAATCATCATCATCATCATCATCTCAGCCTATACATGTCCACTGCTGAACATAGGCCTCCCCAATCGCTTTCCAGCGTAACCGGTCCGATGCCACCTGCATCCAACGACTTCCTGCCATTTTCACAAGATCGTCGGTCCATCTGGCAGGCGGTCGTCCCACGCTGCGCTTGCCAATACGTGGTCTCCACTCTAGAATCTTTCTGCCCCAACGCCCGTCCGATCTTCGCGCTATGTGGCCCGCCCATTGCCACTTCAGCTTGCTAATCTTAAGGGCTATGTCGGTGACCTTGGTTCTTCTACGAATCTCCTCATTCCTGATTCGATCATGAAAATGCAGACACACAAATACCCAGACCGAAACAAATAATTGTGGGTCACACAAAGATTTGTCCCGTGCGGGAATCAAACCCACGACTATTAGACACAGTGGGCGGAGCGGCTGAAGCTCTTAACCACTACGCTAAATCGTCCGTAAATATGTTGCTAATAATTTATTTTTAAAATGTTTACCAACATTTAATTTAAAAAGAATCTTTATTTGGAATATTCAGTGACTTATGTGATAAAGATAAACGATAACTATTCATGCCTAACTTAGTACACTCTTGCAAGTTACCATAGTAATTATTATTGATAATTTTAACAATAATCAACACCGTCACGCCTATATTCCCCAAGCGGGGGTGGCAGAGGTCTACTGAGTTCACCCACGTTTCGCCGACGATGTTAGGTCCCTTGTAATAGGGGGCGAGCCTATTGCTATATACCGGGCACAATTCCCGACTCCGGACTCATACTGAGTAGTTTTTCGTTTGAAAAAACACATTTGTACGACTTAGGATAACAATAATCAAACTATAGTTTTTTCTTGTTAGCTGTACTGGTTGGGTAGTTATACAAATATTTAGGATTTGTCTATAAATAAAATTTGTACGAATTCACACAAGGAACAGTGTCTTAGTGTTGAAAATAGCGTTACAAAACAAAAAGGCTAAAATGACTATTATAACGCTTCACGTCTCGTCAATTGATAGTTTAAAACTGTTCGTAAATATAACTACATGTATCACAATCACTCACTAATATATACGAGTATCACTACAAAATAGAACTATTATGTTATAAACTAAATAAATACTACGATAGAACTATTTAATAAACAAACTAACCGGTCCGTAATGCACATTTTGTGGCGACGATAACACAAAACACGACTAGAATGCGTCCGCGCATGTTTGGCACTGACTTCAGACTTGTGAATGGGGGGAAGTGAATAATTTACGAGTAGATGGTACGGTGTTAGTAAATTTAGTGATGTACCGGTACGTGTGTGCGGCGCGTTTGATTCAGAATTCAAATGTGAGCGAAATGTTTCACTGAAATGATAAGTGGACAATATACAGTGCGACAAGGATCTTTTAGCTTGTGGATGACATTGAAGGTAGGCGTAAGTGTGAAATTAGGGTTATCATTTAGTCAAATTTTCCTACTTCCAGGGAAATATGTCAACAGGTGAGCCCACCTGTTATACACGGTTACTAATTTATAAAGGACTGGAGTAAATTTCATAGCGAACGGCAATTCTGCGTCTGTCATGAAGTGACATTTCTCTTGATGACAGCGTTAGTTCCGATTTTGGCCGAGGCCCAAAAGAAACTTGTCAGACTGAAGTCGGACAGTAATATTACTGCATTCAAAATATATAACTCCACTCCATTTTTAAATTTGGACACTCAATCCCCCATCACTATAATACATGTGAAATGTGTGTATGCGTCTGTTAAAAGCCAATTTAGCTAACAAAATGGACCTATCTATCTATATCATCACGCCAGATCCCTTGCGGGTTAGGCAGAGAGGGTTGTGTTTTTATAAAACGTGGCCCCTCACTAGGATTGATTCCTGTGTCGTGGGTGCGTCCATAATTGTGGATCACACAAAGTTGAATAGTCGCCGCGAACCCGCGACTATTCGACACAGTGGGCGGAGCGGCTTAAGCTCTTAACCACTGCGCTAAATCGTCCAATCACCTCTCTGGCTTCCTTCACTCTCATAGTTCGTCTCACAAGATGAATATCCATAGATAACTAGTTTTTCTCAAATAAGTACATATTATGAAGACTAATATTATGATTTGACATTGTCGGCGTCCGTAAAATGTCGGTGTATACACCTAGCTACCAATTATTGGGGAATACAGGAATTATTTTTTTTTACAGGCGTGAGGGTGGAAGACTAACAGTAATTCGAAATTATTTTCTGGGGGATCTGTAGTAAAGATTCCTAAATAACTCAAAATTAGTTCATCCAAAGACCTACAAACAATTTTTATATTCTTTTACTGAGATTTATTTAAATAATGTAGAAGTAAAGATAGATTGAAATAGTCTATACTGCCCCACTGAAAGGCGAAGGCCTCCCCTCCCTTCTTCCACCCATCCCGGTCCATTGCAAGCGGACTATACGGATATAGATCATATATTTCACTCACTTGTGAGCCAAACATGACTACCGGGCTTTGGATTGCAAGGTGAATTTTAAGATTTCTTTGCGCTTAGATGATCTGTCTCTGGGCTTGATAAAAATTTTACATTCGTTCTTATCATATTCCGTGACTTTTATACAGACTGCAATTTTGTATCGCCCCCGGAGTTTTTTAAAGACTAAGACTTTTTAAGACTGTTAATACTGAAATAAATTCTTTAAAAAGAATGTAAAATCAGTAGCCATTTTATTTTATTATTCATAAAGTAAAAAAAAAGCACTTGTGACGGTTGTTATCCTGCGTGTTAAGTAGACCACTCGCACGGCCGAGACGAGCCAAGCATGTAAATACTATCTAAATACATACTTACATTCGACTTTTTGGATTTTCATATTTATTTCATAGTGCATGCCATTTATTTGGCGAAAAATGTTGAACTATAATAATTAAAATAAGTTTGTAATATCTCTGTAACCATGTTTCAGGCAATAAATGATTTCTGATTCTGATTGTAAACAAATTCAGTAAGAATGCTTAATAAATACCAGCCTGTATACAAAACTGAGTTTAATTAAGCTTCAGATACCTTTACCTTATGGTAGCATGAACGCTTTTTCAACGCGCGTTTATCAAGCGCTGGAATGAAACAAACGGATAAGGTCACATTTTCTGTAAAGCGCTTACAGCTCTTCAGCACAACGAGATGAAAAAGCGCCCGTGCGAACGAGGGGTTACTGTTTTGCTTTGGAGGTTAAGATCAGTCTTATTATTTAACAAATAAGAACAATTAAAATTATCTTACTACTTAGGTACATTACATTATGTAAATAATTCATTTGAAATTTAACTATATCGGCAAATTTCACGATAAGTAGGTAATTTGGCTAAGTTATGCAGTACTCGTTCTTAAAATAAGACAGTCATCATAATATATGTTTAAACGTCTTATTTTTTAGGCACAGCATAACGTATTTACCTAAGTAGTCAGCGCGAGTATTTATCCAAAAAATGGTTCCCAAATCCGGTTATCGGATCCGGCAAATTGATACCGGATCCAGTAGACGTTTAATCATGCCGGATTCACCGGATTACCGGATCCGGTTTTCCGGATTGCAATCCCTAGATACATTGGGACTTACAGAGATCCGTAAAAGAACTAAAGTGGAAAAAGTGGGATCCCGTACATTTCGACTCAAGTGGAGGTGGGCAGGATACGTTGCAAGATGTGGTGATGGCAGGTGGAGTAGGTCTTTGATCGAATGGATATCGCAATCGAGGCTAGTACAAAGATGGGTCAATGATGTGGTTAGGCGCGTTGGTAAGACCTGGCTATGAGTGGCTTAGAATAGGAATATGGGGCGTAAAAAGTAGGAGGGTTACGGTGGGAGGAATAAGCCCAAAGTGATGATGATGATTAGGATTTAACATCTTTAACTCTACCCCATTATACTATATATACGTAACAACCGATTGAAGACGAGTTTGGCTGAAAATCAGCGATGGAGGAGCCTCGGTCCCCCTGCAGCACATGCTTTGCCTAAAACTTTTCGGCACAGCTTACACCGCAGCAAACAATACTTATGGCATTAGCTCATTGTATCATATTCTGTTTTTTTATGCCTCTATCTATGCTGTGCTAAATAAATATTTTTCATTTTATTTTAACATTCGGCGAAGTTAGGGTGTACACAGTACACCTCTGCCCCTGCTGGGGAATGTGGGCGTGACGGTATATGTATATATTAGCGGAGTGCATGTAATGACAACGGGAGGATATCGGAACTGCCCCGTCCCCCGCATATCGATCCTTGTTCTGCGCAGGGTCCATACAGCCTCACTGTTAAGGGGAAGACTGTTAGACTAAAATAACTTCCATCCTCGAGCAAAGTGCTGGTTAGTTACTTCTCGATTAGCGCTACTTCGCAATTAAAACGGATAGGGCTACTCAGATATGGTGAAATGCGTATACAGGCTTACTTGCAACTTTAATTGTCAACAAGTCTATCTCAAACTTTACATGTGGATGGTAAAAGAGGCCCTTAGCATAGAAGCAGTTACATCTCTACTTACCCTACATCTGCTTAATTTGAAAATAATGTTTTCTCTCCACCAGAAATTGTAAT
This sequence comes from Phalera bucephala, assembly GCA_905147815.2. Taxonomy (NCBI): domain Eukaryota; kingdom Metazoa; phylum Arthropoda; class Insecta; order Lepidoptera; family Notodontidae; genus Phalera; species Phalera bucephala. Next base: position 2,328,457 of record LR990620.1, on the reverse strand, counting down.
ATAATAAATTATTACCTTGTACTGACTGCCTCGATGATGTAGCGCCGTTTAATGCACGTAGCGACGACGTGGTCCTCGTTACAAATCCTAGGTCATACAGTGGCCTTTTTCAATTTAAAAAAAATCCTGTATCAGTTCGAAGTCTAGCATGGCCTGGTACAATGGCTTACCTCTTATTAAACGGCACATCGTAGTCAAATAGTGGGCGTACATATTACACCTCTGGCACCCTAGGAATTGTCACATAATAAATCAGTTGTGGCCCTCTCCATTCTAGTATGTGGCCCAGAAGGTGGACCGATGATCTGCGCGAAAGTTGAAGCTAAAAGGTGAATGCATGCATCTTTGGGGAAGGTTTTCGTCCTGCAGTGCACGTCTTTTGGCTTCTTCACTATCGAAAAGGCCTTACAATTCGAGGTGAGAAGGATAAGTTCATACTCCACGTCATACGGATTTCTTACGTATTATCATGGCTATCTGTTAGAACTTATCAAACCAGGCTTTCAACTTAGCTTAACGACAACCATATGTAACGATAACTGAAACCAACGGCTTAACGTGCCTTCCGGAGCAGAAAAACGCTTAAAAACAGAATAACCAAAGCGGTTACTAAATTCAGACCGATCGAACCAAAGGCTCGATATGCGACGCCAATTGGATGACAGTAGCCAGGGATCGTAAGCGGTGGTGTGCAATTGGAGAGGTCTATGTCAAATTCAAATTTCTCTATTTGATTAAAACATGTGAGATGTTACAGTTTGAGTGCGTACTCTATGCTTCGCCAACTGGCGAACAAATGTCGAGCAGTGGACTGCTATAGGCTGTTGATGCTGACGTAGACTTTGCTGAACTTAGGTAATTGATATGTACTGATTGCAGAGCTACGTGCGCTTCAAAATTGTACTCGTAAATGATCAAAGCTATTCCCCTTAACTGTCATCCCAACTTCAATCAGAGTCCCGTTTCCAAAGCGAAGTTATAGTTCTCTCTTGACGTATCTATTAAAATGTTGAATCGTCGCGAATCGAGTGTGTGAAATTATTTTTTATTGAGATTGTGTTGTGATACAATGGTATGTTGAAGTAGTAATTATTTTTTATCGAGTAGCTTCTTTTCAAAAGGGAGTTTTAATAACAAAAAATACTGTATAAAAAATACCTGTGTGGGTTAATAGGTAAACTAATATACTACGATACTTTTAAATGGTTTTGTGAAAATGATGCTACTGTTTCCTTAGGAGACAAGGATCTTAAATCAAAATAAAAAGAGTTTTATATAGATTTTGGGATGGTAATGGAAATGAGAAAAAACACTGAATGATAATATAGTGGAAACAACTAGCCCTTTTTGAAGAGATGTTCCTTTAGTTTTGTGAAAATGTATGCGAATCAAATTTGTAATATAATTATTGAAATGTTGTAATTGGCGGAGATAAACAGAACTAAGCATAATACATAGATGTAATTAAGATACCTTTTTGTGTTAGATATAATACCCGATATGTTTGGTTCAGATACCTTTTTGTCTAAAAGTTTTGAAGTGGTTTTCAAAGTTATTTCCTTTTGAATCGATACCATTAAGTGGTCCCTTTTAAACGAACCGTCCGAAAATGCTCTAGTTTAATTTTTGTGTTCTACGGAGCTATTCAAATCAATGCAAATTTTTGCCATAAAAATGATTAAGATTTGGTAATTGGTGGAGGATAAAAATACAAAGCCACTTGTCGTGGCGATTTTTAGGGTAAATTTTTGGCCTGCAATGATTGTTACGGTTGATGATGACGAACATGAAGAAACATTCATTTCTAAGGGAGTATTTTCAAAGGTATTTGAAATATTGAAGGTTTGCCACCTGTTACCTTGGGACTAAAATATCTCGGTGACTCCCACGTGTGTCCTATGTACCCTTCAACCTGAACCTTCCAGAAGGTAGACGTGAGCGATATTGATTTATTCCCATGATAAACTCCGTGAAAGGAAGGTATTCAGTATATAATGAAATAGATAAATATTACTAAGGTTTGATCAAATCGCATTTTCAGGTGCCTAAGATACAATAGGTTGTACGTGGCTATTGTTCTGTATGTAGTTTTTATCTAAGCAAGAGTTAAAGGTCGCTATTCAATATAAGCATAGCTGGCAATTCGATTATTATGAAACTCAAAACTTTAATTATTTCAATATGCACTAATTTTTATCACTATATAGCCTAATATTTCTTGTTATTGTTTTTATGAATTTACAGCACGAAGAATTTCTTAGGTAACAAAAGTTTCAAATAAAACTGCGAAAAATTTGCAGTCTTCTTGCGCCAGCTAGTTTCCGTGAAACTTAACTTTCTCTATGTGCCCAACACATTAGAGAAAGTATTACAACTCAGTGTTCATTATCCTTACCTACGGAGTTTTTTCCGTTGACATTACCTGGTGCAACTCAGCCTTAAGCTTTTTATTGGCAGGCTCTCATCCAGCTAGGCTCCTTTTTGCCAAGTTGAATTCGTTATAGATCGCGGGATGATAATAGATTCAAAATTCAATTTGGCTAGGCACTGAGGTCTTCCTACAGTCTTTTTAGAGATTACTTTAGGATACTAAAGTAAATAATAAATAATAATTTGAATCTTATTGAATAAGTCTATTTTTATTTTCAGGCCAGGATGGAGCTCCCAGTGCTAGACAAATTCTGTTTTATTTTCGATCTGAGGATTGGATGCATATCTATGGGCATCATCAATTCTGTAAGTAAATAATAATAATAAAGAAAAACCACCATCATGTCTATAGAGTAGGTGCCTATGTAGTGTGTAGGTGCGTATGCCTATACGTCACCAACATTTTTGAGTCTTAAATAATAAGGGGTGAGCCTATTAGCATTTTATAGCACAATTTCAGACTCCAGTGCCTCAACTCTGCTATTTTTACGCAATTTGTCATTATTACAAGCTGCAATAACCATTTAATTGACATTGTGCTAAAAGTTGGTACTCTATTACATGATCAATGGTATAACTAAATGATTACGATTTTACGTATAAAAAAGACAATCATTGCATTTAAGTTGTCAAATAAACCGTCAAAATAATAACAGAGTACTGAATAAACAAACAATTGATTTGTATTTTTTTTACCAGACTACCAAATAACAACAATTATTTTCAAGTGATATGCCTATGGAAACCTATAGTGACACTATTTAGTTATAAGATTACCAAATCTCTCAGAAATCAATAACTATAATGTCAATGAACTACATTTTATTTATAATACCAACAGTGGAGATAAGCCCCTGATTGTTATTGATATTATTTCGATAGAAAAGCCACATTTTGTCCTACACATCAACATCCAGACTCGTGGTTACTATCCACACTATGCTTCATTAGACTAACTAGGCAGTCATAACAAATCACTTTATGAAAAATATGGGATCGCGACATAAATAAGTACCTAAATAAAAAGAGGATTTTATTTTAGTTTTATAGTTATTGTAGTTAAAGTCAAAATGTGATTACAGAGTTTATGATTCGAGTCTCGTACGCAAATAAAAATAGTTTTGCCTATGTCATGCTGTTACGTAAGAAACGTTGCGATCACGAAGTCCTGGGTCCAGTATCTATCTGGGGTCTAGAATTGTACCCGGCATATAGTCTTAGGTTCGCCGCCTATTACATGGGATCCAACATCATCGGCAAAAAGTGGGTGTACACAGTACACCTCTGCCACCCCCGCTTGGAGAATAAAAGCGTGACGGTGTTTATTAATTTACTTTCATATTATATTTTCTAGATCATAACATTCGTCGTAGCGTTGATTATGATCAACTTCGCGGAAGCCATCAGGGATGCCGCGGAGGTCCAGCTGAAGAGAGACGATATCGACAACAGCGTGTTTTCGGTACTCTACACCATCGTTGTACTCCTCGTGGTGCTGATGTTCATCAAATTCGTCCTCGATTTGGTGTTTGTCTACGCTGTTTATAAGGTAAGCCCATAATTAACTAAACATTTTCATTTTTATAAAACGCTATCATTCTTAATTTTAAAAATGTCAGTGAACATTGTCAGAAGCAAATATAAGAACATAATGAAATGTCATTTAGACCATAAGTTGATGCACTTTCACATTTTAAAGCGATAAATGTATTTATTTTAAAAACGTCGATAAAAACTGTCATTTAATAAAAATATTAGCAACATCGTTAAACATGAAATAAAACTTTTTTTTTTCGGGTTTTATCGCAGCTTTTTTTGATTTTTAAGTTCCCGTCGTTTCGAGTGCTTTGCAGCACCCATGGTCACGGGAAGGACTGAGGTGTTAGACGTCCAAAAGGCATAGTTGTTCCAGGGGACTACCCGGAACAACTATGCCTTGATTTAACAAATCCAAAACCAAGCTTAACACTGCAAGACCCCAAGACACCGTGAGCTCATTCTGCGTAGATCGGACCAACAAAAATAATTAAGAAGTTTGAGGCTACCCCGGAACAACTATGCCTTTTGGACGTCTAACACCTCAGTCCTTCCTGTGCCCATGAGTGTTGCAAAGCACTCGAAACGTCGGGAACTTAAAAATCAAAATAAAAATTAGTTTTATTTCATGTGTAATATTCGCGTAAATCAAAGAACTCAAACATCGTTAAATTTTATTTAGATCATAAATTGGTGCACATTCACATTTTTAAAGCGATTACAGTATTCATTTTGAAAACGATGGTAAACACTCTTAAAAAACAAATATTACCCCGCGATATGGTGTGTATTAGAGACTTCAAGTAGTTTTAGGTTTATGGACATTCATTCTGATTAAAAAGTACATTGAAATTTACTTAACATGAGACATCTCCTTCCTACAAAATGGACCAATGAACTCGTGAAGATCGCGGGTAGATGGTGGGTGCGCACAAAGCCAGTTGTTGTCGAGATTTTTGGGAAGAGTTTTGTCCGGCAGTAAACGTCTCTCGACTGAAGGTTGATAGATAGATAGATAACATGGGAACCTAAGATGTAAACACACTGTCACGCCTATATTCCCCAAGCGGGGGTGGCAGAAGTGTACTGTGTACACCCACTTTTCACCGACGATGTTAGGTCCCATGTAATAAGGGGCGGCCTATTGCCATATACCGCACACAATTCCAGACTCCGGACTGGCCAACGAGGCAGGCCTAAGATGTAGAGATATTATTTAAGATTTTTTTCTGTTATTTATTTCTTAAACCGTCTGTTAGAAAGAAAGACGGTACACGGATAGCGACTGATATACATGCCACACTGCTTATAGGAAAAATGCGGCATCATGAAGAAGTACTGCATCTTCTGGATCATCTTCCTGGTGCTGTACATCATTGGGTTCCTGAAGACGCTATTCCACATGGATGCCATCAACGTTATCGTACATATCATGTTTTTGGGTAAGTTATAGCTTATAAATAATTAAGAAATTCAGAACTTTACACACGTGAAATAGCGCCCTAGAGCTAAAACGGAAACACATGACGAAAGAACAAAATATAATTAGACAATAAAGACAAGACTGCTGAGTTTCTCTTTAGATCTTTTAAATGGAAACCACGTTTCGATCCCGTGGTAAGTTAGTAAGTAAAAAATATATTAACTAGACCATGTCCACGGGCACGTGCAGGATAAATAGATAGGTAACACTTCATTGTTCCACCAGAGATACAAAAATCAAATAAAAAGATGTAGCAATGCCTTATCATAATAGTGATCTCTTTCAGGCAACCTTTAGGTTTATTCAATATGAAATGATTTGAGTTTGAATTTAAAAGTCCCACACCTCAGTTTCTCACAAAGAACCGTTAATCTTTTGATGACTTTTTCCCTGCGATATAGAGAAAATTGGTACGTTATGCATGCCTATTTTTTAATTTTATTTATCTACCAGATACTTTACGGAATTAGTAGACATAGTGCAAACAAACCCTATTTTTAACCACCTGTCTAAGCCGTTTATGCACGCTAGAACTTGCAAACGCGCCATCATGGCATCATGTGCGAATCATGATGTTGTGTGTGGGGCGCTAGCACGCCTAGTGACCCGATCGCTGAATCAAGTTCGAGAATACAACGAAATCAGTCGCATAAAGGAGACGCAAAAGGGCTGTCGCAATATCTACTACCGACCGAGCGCATCCGTTCAGTTACAATGATCACCAAGTTTTAACTTTATCGACATCTCCTCGTGAGACCTTCTTATCTCGCTTAAACGCTTATGCTGTGAGTGAGTGCTTCGTTCTTCGTGCTGCCTGTATAGCCACCGCCCGCTTGCATTGCGTGGAGCCGGGGACTTGACTGATCTGTAAGTGCATATGCTTTGATTGCCATTTGTTGGTTTATGTGTGTGTACGACCCCCCATCTTCCATTGTAAAAACCTTTTTATTTCCTTTCTTCCACTTCTAGGCTACTCGCATTCCCGCACGCCGCATCCCAATACAGTCCACCCGCATCACCAATTTTATCCAACCGCAGTCGCCATAAGTTCTGGTCTCATTCGAGCCGGACTTACCAGCGACTTTCACCCCCGCATCACCAAGTTTTGGTCCTTCATCCCGCATCATTATAGTTCTGGCCATTTGATCCGGACACACCGAAGTTTTGGTCCATAATTCGACCCGCATCAACAAAAGTTTGGTTCATTCGAGCCGGACTGACCAGCGACTTTTACGACTCTTACCTTTTTCTTCCTTCCATATATATATTCATTTATATTATCGCATATATATTACACCTACATTAATTACTTAGTATTTACCCTAAACTTATTGTAAAAATACGTTATTTTCGTGTATTTTCATACTTTTGTTTGCACGCACGCCATTACCATATAAGGTAATTTTCTTCCGCCCTTAGTCTCGAAGTGTCGTTCAACAACTGGCGTCTGAAGCAAAAATTAAAATAGTAGCCGCAAAAAAAGAAGTAATTTTTTCACATTTCAATACATTATATGAGTCCGCGAAACAATTAATCCCATCCAGTCCAGATACGAGAAGTAAATACGAATTTTTAGCCGCTTCTTCCAATATAACTAAAATATATGACGAGTTCAACGAATTATGTGATCTGCATAATACGTTGTTGCTTGAAGAAGATCCTAAACACCAAATCAACTGTAATAACTGGACCGCATTTCAAACCTTATTTTGGTACATTCAACATACGCGCACGGAATTGTTAGAATCCAGTACACTTTCGCAAGTAATAAGCCTAGTAGCTCATTCAATTGTCATCTTCAACCTTGAGACCTCGCAGGGTTGTCTGGCCAACCAGAAACCTGGCCTGTTTTCTACCATAATTTTAAGACTAACGTTCATGACAACAGATAGTTAACCGATGCTCAACGCGTACAATATTTAGTAGGTAAATTGAGTGGAAATGCCTTTAACGTATTCGCGGGAATTACGAGTATACCCAACGAAAATAATTATCATACAATATGGACCTCTTTAGTATCTAAATACCAAGATAATAGGTTAGTTCGTTCTATGTAGCTAAATTACATTCTCGATATTAAACCTACCTTTGATTCACCCACGCATTTAAATAATTTCGTCGAACAAATTGACTCGTCAATTGCCGCATTAAAACAATTAGATATTGAAGATCTAAGCGATTTTATCCTTACGCATCTCGCACTTAAAAAATAGATTCGCGTAGTGCAAACATTTGAGTTATCTATTAAAGATAACAACCTTCCCACTTGTAACGATTTAGTGACCTTCATACGACATTAAAGTCTTAGAACGAACAGGTAGTATTCAACAAAGTACAACATATTCTTAGCGAAATTGTTATTCACAAAAGGTTTCATATCAATTATCGCATTCTAAAAATGTATCGCATTCCTTCGCCATAATTGATAACAACAAAAATAAAAATAGTTGATTGTTTTGTAAAGGCGGTAGGTAAAATAAGTGAATGTGATGATTATCACATTCACTTATTATACCTACCGCGCAAGTTTACGTTATAATGGACAACGCTTTGTTATCTGATGTTTAGTAGATAGTTATGTATACTAGACCAGTACACAGCTCAGTGCAAGTACTTTAAAAGATGATGCAATATAAACAGACTGTTGCTCATAGAATATAATTCCAAGTACTGTTTTGCTTAATCAGCTTAACTTGCCTCAGCTGCGTATTAATCATGTAAACAGATATCAGGTTACTTGTTTAGTCTCAGTCCAATTCTCATAACTGTTTTGCTAAATAAGCAGATATCAATTAATAAGACGTATAACGCGTGGGTTCATTCTAGAAGGAGTTGTTTACTTGACGATGCCTATAAAAGCCATCGCCAAGCAAAGTACATTTAATATCGACTCAGCTCTCTTACCGTTCGCACTAACGTTAAGTAATATTAATTGACTGCATTAATATTTTGAGTATCTATTATTAATTTGTATTGTGAAATAAATATATTTTTATAAAGTCACGCCGGCCTTTATATTTGACTGGCGCAGCCGAACGGTAGGATTTCAGTCGCGATAAGTGTTGCAGTAGTCATACCAGACAAGCTCAACGCCGTGTAGGAGTACAAGCATCGATTCCGGACCACAATCGCCTGGCTGAATCCTAGAAAAGGACCTACCCTACCTTCGAACAAAGAAATTTTGTCAAGAAGTGCCTGCTGATACTCAAAGAGCGGATATTCGGCATGAAAAATTGCAGCATTGTGTGAGTTCTGACCTTTCCCACATGTTCCTATTTTTCTGTCTATTCTGAATTTAATTGGACAAGCATCGCTAATTTCATTCAGACCCCGAGCCTGTAATTCCGGTCAAAAATCGCGGGAATTATTTGGATAAAAGGATATCGCATTATTAGACAAGCATCGCTAATTTGTGATTAGAATTTAGGATCTCACGGGATTTAGACACGCATCGCTAAGCCGTAGATCACCACGTAGGGCCGTAAGAATCAGACAAGCATCGCTGAACTTACGTAAAACATTGTCGTATTTTATTAAAAAAAGAAAATTACTTCCAGTGGGGTGATCACAAGGTCCACTTGAGAATGTAAAATATTGAAAAGAAAATAAATCTTAATGAAAAGAAATTAAATATTATAAAAAATAATAAACGTTGTTCTGCCTATAAAGGCTAAGTTGAATAATAATTGATAAGAGTTATCTTTTCGGACAAAAATCGCCGAATTTATGAACTTTTTCTTTTATTATATAAAATTTTTATTGTATACTTTTTATGTGTTATTTTTTAATTGTATTTTTTTTGTGTGTGTTATTTTAAATTGTATTTTTTTATTATTTTGTTTGTGTGTAATATGTATGTTATTGTGTTTTTCAAATAGTAAAATTGAATAATAAGTGTTCAAGATATTGAAAATGAATGAAATTCAAATTATTCCGAAAGAAATTCTCGATATAATTCCGCGTTACGACGGTAACGATCAATTACTAAATCTTTACATCCAAAGGTGTGAATATGTAGTTAGAAGCTTTTCAAGGGAAAATAATGCCGCGCAACAATTGTATATTTACCATAGTGTTACAAGTAAATTAACCGATAAAGCCGCGATACTAGTAAGTAAATGGATTAATATCAATTCTTGGGATAGCCTAAAGGAACTCCTCATAGAACATTTCGGAGATCCTAGAACAGAAGACTTATATGAGGATTACGTAGATGACACTGACCTTGAGACTGATAAATACTCATATGATTATGAGCCAGTTGCAATCGACGAAGTCATAAACGAAAGCTCCGACATTATTATACCTCCACTGCTAAATTTTTCCGATAGATTTCTTGAAAACCCTCCCAAAATAATAAATATTAATAATAATGATTTTTCAAAATTGAGTGAACAAAAAGATGTCCCTATAATTGACATTGAAGAACCCCCTGTAATAGTGAATTTAAATTTTAACGATCCTTCAAAATTAACCGAATTAATACCTGTTGAAGAGGATAGTAATATAACTATTAGGATAAAAATACTACTTGATTCACTTTATGAAATAAAAGACAGTTTATTAGCGAATAACTCACCTGATAGACATATCCCAACTTCAATAAATATTCCATCTTCCGACGAAGATGAAATACTTATTATTTCTGTAAAAGCTACATTACATACGAATACCCCAAAATTAATCAGATCATTACTTCAATATATGTATTTTTATTTAATTAAAAGGTTCAGGCATAATAAAATTAGAGTCCGAATGAAATCGATAAAATAAGACAGATTCAAAAAAATAAAATAAATTAAAACCTTGGTTATACAAACCTGACAACCTGAATGCTTAAGATATGAAAGTCTATAAACTCGATTATAAAATTTCTAAATTTTCTAAATATTATCAGTCAACAACTTAAATTAATAAAATCATTTTTCTTTTTAAATAAATTAAATTCAAAGCTTAATAATAATTCTTATATTTTGACAATAAATTACACGTTTTAAGATGCGAACGTTATTAGAAACACTGCATTAATAAAACTCTTAAAATCCCATTAAAAAGACGTTAAAACGTCCTCCGCAGGTTCGCGCTCCTGATCCTCGTACAGGCAGCCCAAAACCTGGCCCTTCAACTTCAGAAAATTGAAGATAATCCTGGAATCTTCCCAGTTAAGGAAGGACAAGCATTCATTAGCACTTATAATTGTAATATAATTAAAATATTAGATTTAAAATTCGTTAGTAACAGTATCGAATATAACGTTAACAAGTATTATGAAGTTAACGATTATTTAAAAGAAAAATTAAATGTATATTTCTTAGACGGAAATATCATAGATGCACAAATGCAAACTGAGTATATTATGAGTTTAACATTAGAGCGTTATAATCAATTAGTCCCAACAATTAGAATTAAAAGAGGTATTTTAAATCCCCTCGGTTCAATAGTTAAAGCCATTACAGGCAATTTAGATAACGAAGATGCAATTAGATACGATTCCTTAATCAGTCATATTCAATCTAAACAAAACGCTATTGATAACAAAATATCATTAGTTTCCGAAACAATTGGAGTATTAGTAAATCTGACAAACTCTACGAGAAATAATTTTATTGAAATAGACAAAACAATTAACGAAATAGAATCCATTCTGAATAAAACTCAATTCCAACATAGTAAGGAAATTGTCTTGAATACTTTCGATTTAATTATCCATAATTTTCAAATTTTGTTAACTAGGTTAGATGAGGTTGAAACAGCTATTGCTTTTAGTAGATTAAATATTTTACACCAATCCATTTTAGACATAGATGAATTGTTATCAACTCTTAAAGACATAGAGAAAATAGATAAATTAATGTATCCAGTAAATACCGATAATTTGATCAAAATTGTACATTGTATAGACATAAGAGCATATATTAAGAACAAACGAATAACGTTTATTATGTCAATACCAATTGTCCAATTAGATTTCTATAACTATTACAACCTTCATCCTTTTCCCATGTATAATCCTCATTTAAACCTAACATTCCTTTAACACCTCAATATTCCCAAATCCTGGTCAGAGGGTCAGATATACTTCCACTATCACAATCATGCAAAGAAATAGACGAAGGAGAATTCCTGTGTTATGAAGATAATTTATCTGTCACTAATGAAGACTTATGCATTACAGATTTGATGAAATTTTCTTCACAAATTACATCATGTTCTCCACTTACAGTGAAATCCTCAAAAGTCAAGGTCAAATCTATTCGGCCTGACACATGGTTACTATATTCAGGAAAACAGACATTTCTCACAGAGCACTGTGAAAATGATTTCAACCAGTTCAACATTTTTGGCACCTATATATTAACCTTAGATAATGAATGTGAAGCTAAATTAGAGAACATCACATTAAGGAAACGTCTCATTCAATTAACTAATCAAGTCTTCCATCAAGTTCCAGTTATAAATTTACCAAGCATCACAGCAGCAGAGAAAATCTACAAGCAGCCAATCAGCCTAGATGAGGTCAACTTAGAAGATCTTCAGTTCCTGTCACATGTGTTAAACAGTAAAAGTGAAAATCTCAGTGAAAACCACGTATATTCAGTGAATGTGCATAGCATAAGTTTAGGTTCTATAATCATTTATGTAATATTATTAATTGTGCTTTTGATTGTTTTATATATTTATAAGTCTAAAATATTGTCCTTATGTAAACATAAGCAAAATCAACATTCTCAAAAATCGAACGCTGATTTTGAACTTATGGAGGGAGGAGTTATGTATACTAGACCAGTACACAGCTCAGTGCAAGTACTTTAAAAGATGATGCAATATAAACAGACTGTTGCTCATAGAATATAATTCCAAGTACTGTTTTGCTTAATCAGCTTAACTTGCCTCAGCTGCGTATTAATCATGTAAACAGATATCAGGTTACTTGTTTAGTCTCAGTCCAATTCTCATAACTGTTTTGCTAAATAAGCAGATATCAATTAATAAGACGTATAACGCGTGGGTTCATTCTAGAAGGAGTTGTTTACTTGACGATGCCTATAAAAGCCATCGCCAAGCAAAGTACATTTAATATCGACTCAGCTCTCTTACCGTTCGCACTAACGTTAAGTAATATTAATTGACTGCATTAATATTTTGAGTATCTATTATTAATTTGTATTGTGAAATAAATATATTTTTATAAAGTCACGCCGGCCTTTATATTTGACTAGATAGTGCTTCGCAAAATAATATTATTTCGCTTGCGTGTTGCAATAAATTAAAATTAAATGTTCAGCCGCTTATTAATTCTTCTTTAAAGGCAGTAGGTTGTATTTCCGCACCTATTATAGGGTTGATCATATCACTGATCAACTACCGACTCGCACGGTCCACCCTTCTGTGATGGATCATTTCGTAAACTTACCGCTGGCTGACGATTATTGGAATAAACCCGGTGATATCGACGCAATTCTAAGTACGCAAATATCCGCATTTATTTTACTAGGAGGTAAAGTAATACCGCCGCCGCTCAATCAGCTGATTCTTCGGACAGCGCTCGCGCCGCACCTCACGCTCTCGAGACCACGCTTGGCTACATCGTTATGGGAGAGATACCGCCTTTAAACCCTCATGCTGTAGTCTGGTCTTTCGGTCCTTTAGTAAACGAATTAAATAAAAATATTGTTAAATTTTGGGAACTCGAGGAGGTAAAGTCTTTAGATATTATTAGTCCGGAAAATCATGAATGTGAATAATTTTACAAATCTACGGTCACAAGAATGTCTTGTGGGCATTATGTTCTTTCGCTGCCTTTTAAAGGCAATCCTAAGTCTTTAGGTAATTGTTACACTGTCGCTCAGCGACGATTAACCGCGTTAGAACACAAATTTAACTCGCTTCTGTTACTACGTCAATCTTATAATGATGTCATCACGGAATATTTAGAGAAAGGTTATTTATCTGATGTACCCTATTCTCCTACCGCAATAGCCGAAGGTTATGTTATCCCGCATCATGCCGTTGTACGCCCAGACAAAGTAACAACAAAAACGCGCATCGTTTTGGATGCCAATGCTAATACGGATACTGTAATATCGCTTAATGAATTACTACATATAGGATCTAACTTACAGGCAGATTTGTTCACGCTTCTTTTAAGGTTCCGTTACTTTAAAATTGCTTTAACCGCGGATATACAACAATTGTATTTGAGGATACGTGTGTCGGAAAATGATCGCAAATATCAAAAAATATTATATCGCTTTAGTGAATCAGAATCACCGCGCATTTTTCAATTTAATTCGGTCGCTTTCGGTCTACGCTCTAGTCCGTTCTTAGTCATGCGGACTGTCCGTCAGTTAGCAAATGATGAGCGAAGACGCATTCCGCTCGAAGCAGAGGTCGCCACTAGCGATTTGTATATGGATGATCTTACAACCACAGTAGAGTCACTCAAAGACAGAATTCATTTGACGGACGAGTTGATCGCATTATTCAAGGCCGGAGGTTTTCATCTTGTAAAATGGGCAAGTAACTCGCCTAAACTGCTTGCACAATTGCCGGAGTCACATCAAGCTTCAATTAAATTCACTGATGATACCGATACTTTAAAAGTGTTGGGCTTCAAATGGATACCTAATACGGATACATTCACCTTCACTATATGCGCAACGGCTGCAGATAACAACAAAAGGGTTATCCTTTCGACAATCGCCCGCTTATTTGACGTATTAGGTTTAGCCGCGCCGGTCATTCTGTACGTGAAGCTTTTATTACAAGAGCTTTGGCTCGCTAAAGTAGATTGGGATCAGGAACTACCTGAACCTATTTTTAAACGCTTTATTAAATTTAAAAACGAAATACCGATATTATCTAAATTACAAATTCCGCGTCATTTAGGTATTGCTGCAGGTAATGTTGTACATCTTCTAGCTTTCGGAGACGCTAGCATGAAAGCTTACGGCTGCGTCGTTTATCTTCATGTTACACATCCTAACCGCGACATATCTACTCATTTAGTAAGTTCGAAGTCTAAAGTGGCCCCGCTAAAGACTGTCACTCTAGCCAGGCTCGAATTGTGTGCTGCGCTACTTCTTGCTAAACTTGTCAAGGAAGTTCATACCGCATTAAATGATCGCTATCCTATAAAGGATATATTCGCTTTTTCTGATTCCACAATCGCTCTTTCTTGGATTAATTCTTCTCCGCACCGTTGGCAAGTGTTCGTTGCTAATCGCGTTAGTAAAATACAGGAATTACTACCACCTGACCGCTTCTTTCATGTAGATGGAACACAAAACCCTAGTGATTGTTTATCTAGAGGTTTATTACTCTCACAATTAATTAATCATCCGCTTCGGTGGCGCGGTCCAACATCGATTAGTCGTCTAATCGCCGAATGGCCCATCGTTCCCTTCGAAATTTCACGAACAGAAGTTGATGTACCTGAAATGAAACCGTCAATTACTTTTACCGCAATCGCCGATCGGGGTTCTTCTCTTCTTATTGAGCTCGCTCTGCGGGTCTCCTCCGAGAGAAAAAATGTTATGCATTAGTGTTTATCTCCTACGCTCCACGCGTAAATTACCTCGCTCTCCTTCGATTCAGGTTTCTGATATTAAAACTGCTGAACGCATAATTCTTCGGGATTTACAGCTTAAATGTTTTTCTGGTGATATTAAAAATATAAATAAAGGTAACTTACCTTAACCCTCTTTAAGAAAACTCGATCCATTTTTAGATGACAATGGATTGCTTCGTGTTGGTGGGCGATTAACGAACGCTAACTTACCTTATGAAAATCGTCATCCTTTACTACTTCCCCGCCGCCATCATTTGGTTGATTTAACAATTGACGATTGCCTCCGATCCAATTGTCATACTGGCTCACATCTTCTCATGTCTTTACTAAGAACGTTACTGGATCATTTCCGCTCGTAATATTATTCGACAACGCATTCGCCAAGGTAATTTTTCTTTTAAAGTCGCGTCGTCGCATCCTTTGCCTATGATGGCAAGCCTTCCTCCAGCCCGTGTGCAAGAGGCTAAGTCTTTTACTCACACCGGCGTTGATTATGATGGCCCAATAAATATTACTTTAACTCGCAAACGTGGAATTTAAAAACCAAAAGGCCTACATTTGTCTTTTCGTGTGCCTTACTACCAAGGCTATTTATCTGGAAATAGCGTCAGACCTTAGCGCAGAAACGTTTCTGGAAGCGTTTAAACGTTTTCTAGCCAGGCGTGGTCCGGTGTCGTGTATTATCCGACAACGGAATCAACTATATCAGCGCGAAGCGTCAACAAGACGATTTATACACATTCTTATCTAACAAGACCGCTTGCGCCGCCATCGAAACTGAATTATTTCATAGAAAAATCACGTAGCGTCTAATAGTCGCGGGTTCGAGTCCCGCACGGGACAAATCTTTGTGTGATCCACAATTATTTGTGCCGGTCTGGGTATTTGTGTATGTGAATTTTCATGTTTGTAAACGCACCCACGACACAGGATTAAATCCTAGTGTGGGGCTCCGTTTTTTAAAGAGAGAGAGAGAGAATATTCCACCGCGTGCCCTGCATTTTGGAGGTTTACGGGAGGCTAATATAAAAGCGTAAAAACTCATTTATTTCGGTGTATCGGTACTCAATTCCTCTTGTATGAGGAATTGCTAAGTGTATTAGTCCAAATTGAATGTGTACTGAATTCTCGACCGTTGTGTTGTCTGTCTGATCAGCCACATACTATTTTAAAATCGCGCATTTTTTAACTATTAGTCCGCTCCAGTCTTTAGCGTTCACTAAGATTACATCCGCAAGTGTCCGTCATAGAAAGGACCTTCTTAATAAATTGGTCCAGAGTTATTGAAAAAAATGGCATTTATATTATTTACATACGCTTCAATTGAGACAGAAGTGGAACACTCCTGATGTCCCAATGCAACCAGGCACTCTGGTTCTTATTCATCAAGATTCACCACCGCTCCGTTGGCCTACAGGCATTATTGAACAGACATATCTAGGAAAGGATGGAATTTTCCGCGTCGCGCTTGTACGTACTCCTACTAGTACCTTTAGAAGACCAGTTGTAAAATTATGTCCTCTTCCATCGCAATAATTATACATTCACTCGCATCTATATTTATTATATCTCATGATTCACATTATATGTTTACAACTTATATATCCGCTTTATCCTCTTTACCGCATCCGCATTTTCCTGTTTCATTTGGAAATCCTCCGTATTTCCAAGCCGGGAAGGATGTTTAAGCCGTTTATGCACGCTAGAACTTGCAAACGCGCCATCTATGGCATCATGTGCAAACCGTGATGTTGTATTGGCTCCACGGGGGGCGCTAGCTCACCTTATGACCCGATCGCTGAATCAAGTTCGAGAACAAAACGAAATCAGTCGCTTAATGGAGTAGTAAAAGGGCTGTCGCAAGATCAACTACCGACCGAGTGCATCGGTTCGGTTACAATGTTCACCGCGTTTTGACTTTATCGACGTCTCCTCGTGAGATCTTCTTATCCCGCTTAAACGCTTATAGTATGAGTGAGTGCTTCGTTCTTCGTGCTGCCTGTATAGATACCGCCCGCTTGCATTGCGTGGAGCCGGGGACTTGACTAACCGGTAAGTGCATATGCTTTGAATGCCGTTTGTTGGTTTATGTGTGTGTACAACCCTCACCTCTGGCATCTTCCATTGTAAAAACCTTTTCATTTCCTTTCGCATCGCATACTCTTCAGCCACTTCTAGGCTACTCGCATACCCGCACGCCGCATACATTCCACCCCATCACCCATATTATCCAACCGCAGTCGCCATAAGTTCTGGTCTCATTCGAGCCGGATTTACCAGCGACTTTCACCCCTGCATCACTAAGTTTTGGTCCTTCATCCCGCATCATCATTGTTCTGGCCATTTGAGCCGGACACACCAAAGTTTTGGTCCATAATTCGACCCGCATCAACACCAACGATGCAAAAAGGGGGTTGTATTGGTGTCTGTCAGTGGCATCGTGGATACGGATAAAATTAGTTTTAGTTTTATGTGTGAAAGTTGACTTAATCGCAAATGTTATTAGCTATAAATAATTTAAGTCTGTATGTTTACATATTGAGTTCTTAGATTTACGCGAATATTACACATGAAATAAAACTATTTTACGGATTTTATCGCGGTTTATTTTTTTATTTTTAGTTCCCGACGTTTCGAGTGCTTTGCAGCACCCATGGTCACGGGGGTCCCTCCCGTTTTATTTCATCTGTATGTTTAATTTGAATTCTACTTTTACTCTTATTTTTATACTTGGCAATTAAAAAACAAACATACTCAATGTACTTACCTTTTTTTCAGCTGTAAACTTCTACTACATAGTAGTTATCCGGAGCTACCTGATATCAATCAACGAGGATGGGGTATTGTAAATATGTAGTTAGTTATTTTCTTGTAAACATACTCATAAAATTATACAACATGAATGGTTAAAACAGCGAGATATTGGACATCATTCTGTTATTACGTAATGAAAATATTTTCTTTTTGTATTTTATTGTGGTTTATCATGAAGTAGGAAAGAAAAAAAATTGGTGTGAGGCCGCGTTCCGATCCGGTGGTAGTTGTAAAATATGATATCATTTTTGGCGTTTGTAAGTGGTCTTGCTGGCAAATACAAATAAAATATTTTGACTTTGACTTTGACCAACGGCTAACAGTACATTTTTTTGGAAAGCGCTTACAGCGCTTTAGCACAACGAGTTGAAAAAACACTCATGCGAACGAGGAGTGAATATGCGGATCGGTTTGTATATACATACATGACTTCTGCACATACTTACATAGTATGCCGGCATATAGATAGATGGATAAAAAGTTTATTTGTAACAAAAGGCATATCGCATTATGCGTATGACCTCGGTTAACTAAATAAAATAAAAATAATGCTATCTTCTGTTTAAAAAAAAGTTTAAAAATAATTTTACAAATCAAACAATGTCAAGGCACTACACATCACAGGTAGTTTTATTATTTCTTCAAGTCATGCATACATAGCTCGATAGGGTGCTGTTTTTGTTTTAGTTCTCACAACTTTTTTGATAGTCGAATAATGCTGTAGTACTAGTGGTACTAAGAAAAAAGGGGTTGATTTTATTATCAAATTTATTGAAATTTGACTCATAACCTGTTTCCTTAGTATAGTGACACAGAATGCTTAAATATTTCACTAAGTTAACCAGTCAAGTTGTAAATAATCAGAAGTCATATCTTATGAGTTGATGGTTTTTACTGTTGTATGATACAAAATATAGTATCAAATATTATAATAATATGCTGTTTTACAGTAATAATATGTCATTACGATAAAAATAAAACCAAGCGGACTATTTAACATACGAATAAAAAAAGGAAGATAAACAGATCAAAATAAAATTGTGAGGGACTTGACAAGTTCTTTTATAGCTTTTAATAAGTCGACAATGATCCTGGTGAGATATGATAAAAATTTGGCTAAAAAATAAACAACCGGTTAAAGAAAAGATACTTACACTATTTGAACGGAAATAACTTCTCAAGCCTTTTATAAACCTTGACAATTACTGGCATTAATATGAATCTTGGGGGTCTATTCAAATTCGATTCAGACAAAATCAACTCAACATAGAAAATTATCGTGCTGAAATTTCTTGACTGACTTCATTGACTTAATAATAGAAACAAATCATAACTAATTCTCTCACTCACCTCCTTTTATGAGAGAGCGGCTTAACCCAGCAGTGCAACAGTAAAGGCTGTTTTATTGAGCTCTAATGACCGATATTATTGTATAACAGCATTCTATAAAATATAATTAATGCATGTATGAATCGGTGTCTCATATAATATATACCTAGTTATATTTTAGAGCTCCGTATAGGGTCCTAGATGATGGTATATAAGCAAAAGTCGACCTAATTCTAATGAAATGTAAGTTAAAATTTAGCCAGCAAAGGATTTTTTTTTGCAATTTGTGTGGAGTTATCAAAACTACACCTAAACGTTTTGTTTTAAATTGAAATTAACTACACACTTTGTAAGAAGTGTGATGTGTATAACATATGAAACAATACAATTGGTTATAACCTGATATGTGAATTGACAATGATTGAGGAGCATTGCCTGGACCCTATTTGATAAAACTGACATACCTATTTTTCAGAATTTGAGAAAATTCTCCCATTGTCACGATCGACGAACAATGTAAAATTATCAGTAGTTATACAAATAAATTTTCTCTTGACCCTTGTCATTGTAACTTGTGACTTTTTGGCGGCCTGCGACATGTAACAATCTGACAAATTTATTTGTATGACAACTGCTTTTTTCTTTATTAAACAAAGCCTATGGTGACAATGTGAAACTTTTGTCATTTTCTGACAAATAGGTATGCCAGTTTTATTAAATAAGGCCTGGAAGATTGTCAATTTTGACTTACGTCGTATTAGAATTAGGTCGACGATAAATATTCTGTAAAATAGGTAACTGCGGTCAAATCGAAGTTATCTCGTAAAATAATATTGTCTTTGATGTCCAATCATTGTATTTATTTAAACATTTAATACTTTCGTTAAAACTAAATTTTAATCTTAAGCTGATACTTTATTACCAGAATAGATCAGTAAAAATATTATTAAAAGTCAATGACTTTAACAAATAGTTCAATTTGTGTGGATAGTGTTTCCCTTTTATGAGACGTATAAATAGAATATCGATATGTAGATAGAATTATACATATCAGGTTATTACACTATCATGTGTAAAGTTATGGTTTCATTTGCTTACATGAAACTGGTAAATAATCACTGCCGCAGATAAGCAGTGGGTCCTTAAAGGTTCTACTGTACATTGATGGGATTGTGTGGTTTATATGCTGACAGAGACGGACGCGGAAGACCTAAAAAATATTAAAGTACATATTTATACGGCGATCGTGTAAACCACGAACCAGACCTTTCTATTCTGACTTCTAAATAATGTGTAAGACAATCGTCTTAACTTTATTATTGTTATTAAAAATCGGACATCCTATCGTCCTTGTCTTAAATCCACACTTGTGAAGCGTTAGAGTGAGAACGCTGAGATATCTGTGGCCAGGGAAGTCTGTAAAGAAAGAACCTGTGAGATCCCTCTCTCCTTTTTTCTCTCAAAGTGAAGTGAAATAAATGTTATTATTAGCGTGTCCCTAAAATAAAGAATCCTGCTATGAATTTTTAAAAAATATTTTTTTGTGATTACTACTATTATATTATATTAATTGATTAAATATGAGGGTGCAGACTACGGAGTAAATGGACCAAAGGTTGAAAATGGATCAAGTTTTTTTGTTTTGTATTTTCTCTGTATTTTTTTATACGAAAATAATTATTATTGTTTTTATTTTAAAATGCTAAACTTATAATACAATTTTTTTAGAATATTTTATAGAAAAAAAAAATAAGGATTGTGACGTGTCTCCTAACTTGTTATTCTATTAATATTTTAATTTCCGGTTGTGATAAAGAAGCTTAAACATTTTGAATTTTTAATATAAAGATAATATTTTTATAAAGATTACATCAATTGTTATGTTTACAAACATTTTAAAAATTTCAGTACATTTGTCTTCCATTTCATTGAATTAAGTGAACATCATTATTTCTGTGGCCAATCTGTTCAAAATAAATCAGACTAAAATTATTGCAGACAGAACACAAAGTAAAAACTCTGCTCTCTGCAATTATGTAATACGTTAAAATAACGTGAGTGCGCCGCGCCTACTTCTACATCACTCATCAAAAGGACATTGTTCTGCGCCCATACATGATTTGCCCCTGAACCAACAGCAATGAAAAAATACTTGTATGATTGTAAATCACTCATAAGTTCTCTTAAGGCATTTATTATTAAACGGACAAGCGAAGGGATCGCAATATTTCACAACGAGTATTAGATTTTGAGGTTATAATTCAGTACATATGAGGTTATATTGTGTGTCAACATTCAGTATAGATGTCGGTGACTACGATATTAGTACTTACAATACTTTGACATATTCGTTTTAGATTGCAATTTGTCCGTTAGGTACGGATATTTGCCATTATTTTAATAAAATACAAAAATAATGATGGGGTGGGTCAAATGTTTCTCAGATCTGGAGCAATTTTTGACAATGCCCTTCGCCATCTTTTTAAAACTGTTGATTAAAGAAGTTGTGTTAAAAACCGATGACTTAGGACAACATCGGAAGTGTTAATACTTTAGATAACGAAAACACTGTGTCTTGATCTACAAGATAAATTTGAATGATTTATGGGGGTCAAATACCGTAATTTTCAAGTGACACCCTCTTCGAAATGTAAAAAAGTACGTTGCTTATAGGACTGCTGTCCATTTTCTTTTTAAACGAGGCATGCCTTTTAGGTTTTGTCGTTTGAAGAAAAAAACACAACTAGAACCTTTTTATTGTTTTTCAAAGTATTCACCACGTAGCTTAATACACTTTTCCATTCGCTCAAACCAGTTATTATAACATTTATTCCACTCTAAAGTGGGGGTGTTCAAAATGGCTGACTTGAAAGCGTCGACTGCTTCTTCACCGGACTGGAACCTTTGACCACGAAGACTTTTCTTAATTTTAGGAAATGTAAAGAAATCGTTAGGGCTTAGGTCAGGACTATATGGAGGATGGTCAAGAATTTCTACTTTATCCTGCTTAAAATACTCAATCGTTTGACGAGCGCTGTGTGAGCTTGCGTTGTCGTGGTGCAGGATGATGCGTCGCTTTGAGTTAGATTTTCGAAGTTCGGCGATGACTTGTGGTAAACAAACTGTGGTATACCACTCTGCGTTAACCGTTCTACGATCTTCAAGTGCAATAGTCGCAACATGGCCGGTTTTTCCAACGAACGTGGCCACCATCTTCTTTGAAGTGCTTCGAGAACGAACAACTTTAGTCGGCTTTGGCTCGTCTTGAAAGACCCAGATTGTAGATTGTTGTTTGGAATCAGAATCGCAGGCATAGATCCAAGATTCGTCACCACTGAAGATGTGGTAGACGTGATTTGACTCTCCTCGGTTGAACCTTTGCAGAGTTTTCTTACACCATCTGACGCGGGCCGCCTTGTGGTCGTCGGAAAGCAGATGCGGTATCCAACGGCAAACTAGCTTTCTCACACTAAGCGCTTCATGCAAGATCTTCTGAATGGTTGTCCCTGAGATGCCTAATAGAGCCTCTATCTCTCGATACGTCACATGACGATCTTCAAGAATTAGTTGTCTCACAGCAATGATGTTATCTTCAGTGAAGGCGGAATTTGGGCGTCCTTCGCGAGATTTGTCACTAACACTAGTATGTCCACGCTGGCATTCTAAATACCAGCGTCCGACAGTCCGCAGACATGGGGCTTCATCACTGAACACAGATGTTAGCTCTTCAAAACACTGAAGCCGTGTCAGGCCTCTTCTAAAGTTGTAGAAAATTATTGCACGAACATTTTCTTTAGAAAGATTCATTTTCGTACGTAACCTGACAGATTCCAATCGACGCTGTGACTAAACAATAGCATTAATCCTAATACTTTCAACTGTTTTGAGATTCAAAATTTAAACAGATTCGAATATAGAACAGTTCCAAATTCAAAATTGCCGAGAAATATGGAAACGACAGAACTTAAAAGGCATGCCTCGTAACTTCCATTTATTTTAAATTATTTTTTACGTAGGTATATATTTTAACTGACGTTACTTTAAGAATCAAAACATCAAAATAATACCATAAACAACGGTAATTTTTGTCAATCTGGATTATAAACTAGCGTTAATAGGTGCACTCACTTTATTTTTTTACCATCAAATGATAAATTATTGATCTAATTTTGTTATTTGTCACCATTTTGTTCAAACGAAATTTGCAGAGTTTATCTTTAGAGAAACGAATACAATAATTACATTTAAATTTATCAATACACGTTGGCTTTTTGTTTTTTTTTTCGTCTATAAATAAGTGTAATATTTTTATAATTACCAACCGTAATATATTATTGCTTTAATGAACTTTACATATCTCTGTATTATGATTGTAATGCTAAAAAGCTTGGGGATGTTTTAACGTAAATGTATAAAAATAATTACATAAGTTAAAGTCAGGTTAGCCAAATCGTCTTTTGAAAGTGGCTGACAGATAGATGCGTAAAGGTATGGCAAAACCAACGCGTCCAGCCGCGTTCGTGATGGTGTGTACGGTGGGAATCAGCTTCTGCAGTAATATTAGTATGAAAATATGTGAGATGAGAGTTCCATTTTCGTTTGGAGAAACAGAACCATAAAAATATATATTTCGTCTTAGATATCTGAAAATTTCTATGTAACGAAACTTAAATTGGTTAAATATAAAAATAACGTTTTTCTATTAAAATTTTTAAGGAAATATTTTTTTAAACATGAATTTTATAATTTTTCTATCAAATTTGTGTATAGAATAACTGTGATTTTGATCTCATGTTGTATAAAGTTTGTCATAATATTAAATAAAGGGAACATCGAAAGAAGGTTTAAAAGTTCTACTTTGCACTCTGCAATTTTGTAATCTTAATGTATAAATCGTTGTATTTGATATTAATATTTATATAATTATATCAGTTTTGAATTCCTTAAATTATTATATTGCTAACTTTGAAACTCCCATTCAAATATACCATTTTACTTTACGAAGACTGAGTGTAAAGATATTACCGAGCCGAAACTATAAATCTTATATTTAAAGGCCGCTTGTTTCTGTATAAATTAGATAACTTGATGTGTACTTGAAACGTGTGTAGGTACTACTAAATAACGACAATAATACGTCCTTCGCTTTGATTAGCTTATAGATAAATGTATCCAGTGTTTGTATCTATCCACTTGGGGAGGCAAGTAGATGGGTGCATGTATCATAAAAACTCTGCAATCTCACTTATAATATTAAATAATATTTTTTAAAATATGATGAAATAGGACGTAATTTAGATATTATTATGTCTTAGATTCAATTTAATTATTTTTATATATAAAGATACTCGTCTATATAATAGTTATGGCTATCCTTTGTATTTTTATTGATACTCCTCTAATCTATTTGTGTCCCCTACATTTCAAAAATATGAGAACCCCCTCTATGTTAATTAAAATTTATAGTCACGGTCATTATAACATTCTATCTGAAAAGGGGTTTCTTATATTTTCTACTATTAAATGAATATTTACTTAAAACTTGTACTTCCCCTTTACAATGTACTCAAATTATATATAATAGATATTTGTTAGAAATGTTTTATAATAAATGTATATTGATTACAGTACGGCCCTATTCATGTTTGGATTACAATAATGCAGAGATAATCTCTGCAAGATATCCATATTGCAGAGATTTTTTATGCACGTTGCGTACCTGTTACAAAAATGGAGGGTATGGTTGCTTGCCTACTAGTAGTACAAGACCACTGGAATCCATCTTGGTATAAATATTGTGAAAAATCCTATGTGTGCGGCCCCAGTGTAAACGTTCAGCGGAGCGTGCGGTTTTATTTTAGCTTTTGCATGTGTGTGTGAATGAGTAAGTGATGACGAGGGACTTTACAAGTTTACTGGACAAGAGAGTGAGTGTGTAACAACTGCGCTCCAGCCGGAAGGGAAAAGGGAGCAAAAAGCCTAAGGTTGCAAGGAAGCCGCATCCAGTTGGACCACTCCCAAGTTTTTATGTTTGTAAAGAAGCTCGAAGCTAGCAGTGAAGCCGCACACCAACTTGAATAGGGCTGTACATTGAATGTTTGCACAACTATCGATCAATTATAAACGCTTTAAGTGTTGTAACAATTATTTACAATGTGAATTGAATTTAATTTTATAGAAATTTTAATGTTTGTGACTGTTGTACAACGCTTTGTTAAACGCATTGGGTATTTGAAAATAAAAACGAAAAGTTATATAGCAGATAAATTTGTTTTTTTATTACAAATATTCAATACAGGCATTGCCAGACGAAACACTCAACCGTACCATGGACTGAAGACAAACCCAGTACCAATTTAACCCTAATGGGTTAAAAAAGCTCCTTACACGGCTGATCTTTCAATCAGTTATAACTAAATTATAACAATTAAAATATTTACTTCATACAAATGTAATTATTAATTTGCGTATAGTGTATGATTGAAAAATCAGCCCTAAGACCTATTCTGAATTTAACCCTGTTTGAGTTTTAAAGTCATCACTATTTTTGGTTAGATCATAAAATAATGATGAGATGTAATCAACATCAATATTAGATAAAATGAGCAAGGCAGTCTTAAAACCTCATACAATCATTTGAGACATAATATATTTTGAGGTAGTTTCGTATTACAACTTCTGATGAAAGAGAGGCAGATATAAAAATTTAGGGCGCTTCTTGGACTAAAGGATGACTTTTTATCATTATAAAAAAGTTATACATAAATCTTAGAATTACTAGAAACCAGAAGCCGCGTCCAGTCGTAATTGCACTGCGTGCGGTGAAGCCAAAAATTTAACAAACGTCCCGAACTCACCGTACTCCTCACCCCCGTAATATTGACAGCTCGAAAAAATATACCACGTTTCGAGGTAAATGTTGATGACATTAGAATCAATAAAATAATAAAATCATTGTTTTGGTAACGTGTATTTTTATCCCTATTAAACAAAAAATGGATATACTTGGACTATTAAGGCTTTTAGTAATATAATGTAGGGAAAATATATTTTCATTATCGTAGCTAAATATTAAAACCACGATGATGTAGTAGTTAACTAAATTAATACTAGAACTAATAAGGTCCTCAGTAAATAAAAGTAGGGAAAAATAAAACTGTTATTCTAGCAACACTAACAAGATGAACGCGTCTTTTACTATGACAATTGCAAACGGAAGAATTAATTCAATATTTAAATAAAACGGCACCAGAATGCGCTAGTTAGGTATGAAATGTAATCGCATTATGTATCTTTTTGTTCTAAATAGCATTTTTACAGGCAGGGACGGATGAGACAAGATGATATAATTCTATTTAATTTGCCACGCGCAGAGCACGCTGTTACGCACGACGGTCACAGAGTGACTACCCGCGTTAACGTGTGACTACTTACATTGCAAGTAGTAATTGTTGCTTCAATTTAATGGGCGCCCGCGGCTTCTGGCTCATATTTATTTTAAGACATTATCTATATTATAACGTGACTGAATATAAAAATGAAACTATTTTATTCATACAACGGTTTATATTGCATTTTATTCTACGAATAAAAATTAACTGATTAAAAAATTAAAAGTTTTGCAAGAATCCATCATTCTATTTCATTATGATCTACGATTACAATCGTTTCTAAAACAATCGTTTTTCACTGAAATAAACATTGTTACGCCTATATCCCCCAAGCAGAGGTGGCAGAGGTGTACACCCACTTTTCGTCGACGATGTTAGGTCCCATGTGATAGTGGGCGAACCTATTGCACTTGTACCGGGCACAATGCTTGACTCCGGACTGATAAGAAAATTATTCTATCTAAAAATTACATTTTTGTACGACCCAGGATTCAAACCCAGGACCTCGGGATCGCTACGCGCATCATTCTACAAGATCAACGAGGTAGCGCACTGAAACATTTATTAAACTCGCTTTTTTATTTCATTTTAAAAATTTAATATATTCGTAAGTATACTCTATTCCAATCAAAATTTAAAACTTTTTCATTCAACATAATAACATCAATTTCTTGCTAAAAGCATTTTCATTTCGATGTCTTCGGAAATACTGTCGCCGTCATATTAAACTTGTTATAGATTGCAATTAAATTATTAATCTAAAAATGGTGATGGTTAGATGACAAAGTTTTAAAGTTTGGTTGGAATAATCTGTAGGTGTTCAGTACTGATTCAAAATTGTCTCAAAAATTGGTTCAAACCAAAAACATTAAAGGCACGATATTTGCACGTCTTTTCATTTAGGATTGATTTTTCAATCATCAGATACCAGTTATATAGGATAAAATTAAGTTAAACAAATTATTATAAAATTAGAGTTGTGTGAACATGTGAGCAAAATAGATTGTGTCACTTTTAGAATTAATCAGGGCCCCAAGTCGGCTGATCATTGACATAATATTTCTTAGTTTTGACAGTTTTAAATCTACTAATTCATTATGGTCCATAATATATCCATAATAATTGACGGACGATTTAGCGCTGTGGTTAAGAGCTTAGTCCGCTCCGCCCACTGTGTCTAATAGTCGTGGGTTCGATTCCCACACGGGACAAATCTTTGTGTGATCCACAATTATTTGTTTTGGTCTGGGTATTTGTGTATGTCAATTTTCAAGTTTGTGAATGTACCCACGACACAGGAATCAATCCTAGTGTGGGGTTACGTTTTTCAAAAAAAAAAAAACCATGGGGTTTTCCATAGTCGTAGGTTCCAGTTTAAACAATTGCCAACTTTTGGCACTATTGTAATTGAACGCTTTTTGTAGCATGTCGTACTTACTAAACACGTAAAAAATAGCAGACTTGGGGCACTGATAATAATTTAGTCGATGTATCACTATTATCTTATCATTGAAAAATCAGCCTATTCATATATTAGTATCCCACTCATAATTTCAAAATAATAACCTATTACTATACAATATTACAGACAACATCTTAGGAACTCTGTTATTAGAAAATGTTTGCCATAGGCCTGGAAATGCCTGTTGGAAACGTTTGCATTTTATTTGCCTTAGGAAAGTTCAACGTATGATATAAGGTAATTTTAACTATTGACGGACGATTTAGCGCAGTGGTTAAGAGCTTAAGCCGCTCCGCCCACTGAGTCTAATAGTCGCGGGTTCGATTCCCGCACAGGACTAATCTTTGTGTGATCCACAATTATTTGTTTTGGTTTGGGTATTTGGGTATTGTGAATTTTCATGTTTGTAAACGCACCCACGACACAGGAGTAAATCCTAGTGTGGGGCTACGTTTTAAAAAAAAATATCCAGCTTTTGCTTTTCATATCTTTCGGACAAGCTGTTCGGCTTAGGAAATTCTAGCTTTAGAAAATTCTTGCTAATAAAAAGAAAGTCTAGTCGATTCCCATTCAAAAAAATTAAATTTAGGATGTCTATTCTATAAACATGCAAATGCGTCATGCATATAATTATTGACTGTATATTTTAGAATCTCGTAAAAGGAATACACGTTAAATTAAAGTGTAATCTATAGAAAAATCTAGTGTTATCTCTATTGCTTAACATTTTCTGATTACAACGCGAAATGCTTAAGAATTTATTAATACAATTTACTTAAAAACAGAATATAATCCTAACAAAAATCTTGTATTTCAGTTTTTTGTTTCGAAGTGTAGTTTTTTTTAGTAAAATATATAACTATTGTTTTTGCGACGTTTATTTCCGAGGGCGCGCTCGATATATTCGCCCCTTATTATTCTTTTGTAAAGTGCATCACGGCCTGTATTACAGAACGAAAATAAGTCGTGAATCTTCTTTTAATACTTACCTTTTAGTACAAAAATCAGTTTTTAAAACTAGATTCACGACGGATTTACATTCTGTAATAGGGGCCTCAGACTCTCGGTCGATAAATAGTCGATCGCGGTAGGCCCTTAACGTGGCCGAACGGAAGAAGAACTCAACCAAACAAGGCGAGAGCACGAGAAATCAAGCTTAACTACCCAACTGCTGGAAAAACTATTTTTTAGTTGATTATCTCCAACGCAGTCGGGTTAGTGTGTTATTTTTTAACAGCCCTGGATCTACAATTTTTTTGAACCGGGGCAGAAACTTGGTAGTGTCACCCCTCTCTCCAGCGTTTGAAATAAATTACTTTAAAAAACTCACAAATATAATAATGGTTGGCATTTTTCGTGAATGGGACAATAAGAACCCTTTAATGAATTTGTTGTCTTTATTATCTATTACCTAATAACTTTTTCATTTGTGTGACATGAAATTATATATCCGGGATTTTGGAGCCCCCTGAAACTACCGCCGGCGGGCGCCCCGGTTTGCCCCCCCTAGATCCGGGGCTGTTTTTAAATATTATTTTCTTGTATTAGTTGTTAAAATTAGTGTGATTTTTCAAGTCATCTACATAAATGTCAGACATTACATTCGGCTATTAAATAAGTTTACAAAATTATCTGTACTCTTATGACCTAATAGTTATATTTTCTTATAGTAAATAGTATACTTTGGCAGTTTCTCAGATGGGAATCGCACTTTCACCATACGTCATTTTCTGGATCCTGTAGAGACTGTTGATCATCATCAAATAGTATATGGAGTACGCTGTAAAATAACACAGAACATTATAGTGACAAATATCATACAATTATTATACCTACTTAGTGATAATGATAATATTCGTCAAACTTTTGGCTGGAGCGTAG
Source organism: Phalera bucephala (assembly GCA_905147815.2). Lineage (NCBI taxonomy): Eukaryota > Metazoa > Arthropoda > Insecta > Lepidoptera > Notodontidae > Phalera > Phalera bucephala. The sequence goes on along the minus strand of LR990620.1, from coordinate 2,298,560 downwards.
TGGTTGCACGCTCGCCGTTTAAATCCGGTGAAGCTGTAGAGGCCTCGAGGCCAACAGCGTACATCGTTCACACACACACACACACACGATAATATTCGTACGAAAGTTCTAGAACGGACGCGAACCCTCTAAGTACATCGATAGAAGAACATCGAACAATAGCCGGCGCGGCCCACAAAGCGGTATTATTATTACATACCTATTTGTACGTGAACTAATAGGTACTTGTGTATCGCGACCACGCACCGGCGACAATTAAAGGGAAGGAACCTTCTAGACGTTTTAGCACTTAAGCGCGGATTCTAAATCTTTCTTCACGGATCCATAGGGGGTCTAAGGGTGTGTAATGCATTTTAAAATTAACACCACCCGATAAGGGGTTCCCGAAATATAAGGGTGTATTGGAGTCGTAACATTATAATAGGCGTGACATACATCTCATCACATATGCCTATCAAATGTATTGGAGTCGTTAGGAACAAAATCGGTAGGCAGGAATCTATTATTTTAAACACCATCACGCGTGTATTGCTTAAGCAGAGGTGTACTGTGAACACCCACTTTTCGCCGACGATGTTTGGTCCCATGTAATAGAGCACGAGCTTATAGCCATATACCGGGCATTATTCCAAACGTCGGACTGACACCGTGAATATTTTGATAAGCAAATTACACTTGTCCGACCTAGAATTTGAACCCAGGACCTCGTGATTGCAAAGCACATTATTCGCTACTATACCAACGAAGGAGGCAATTATTTTAGCATTAAAATCCTTGGGGCGCCTGTATACAAGCTGTATCTTAAATAACGCAAGCCCTCAGATACCCCGATTAGATAATTATTGATACCAATCGTTCCATGATTCCCAAACCGAAACGAATAATTGTGGATCATACGAAGATTTGTCCCGTGCGGGAATCGAACCCTCGACTATTTAACACAGTGGGCGGAGCGGCTTAAGCTCTTAACCACTGCGCTAAATCGTCTGTCTGTTTTATAATGATTTGTTAGGAAAAAGTCTAATTCTAAGGCCTTGCGTTATTTAATAAACACCTCAATGGGTGTTGCTGTGTTTCGCTGGTAATTCCCATGTGCTCCAAATCCATTTTTAACATACATATAAAAGGTAGACTGCCTCGTTGGTCTAGTGGCGCATCACTTTGTGATCACGAGGTCCTGGGTTCAAATCCTAGGTCGGACAAGTGTAGTTTTTCTAACGAAAACGTCCCAGTACTAGTCCGGAGTCTGGCATTGTGCCCGGTATATGGCAATAGGCTCGCCCTTATTACATGGGACCTGTCCGTATACCGTCGTATTACCGTCGGCGAAACGGGGGGGTACTCAGTCCACCTCTAGCACCCCCGCTTGGGGAATATAGGCGTGACGGTGTATATGTAAAAGGTGCAACAAAATAAAGGCAGGAACTGAAATTAGTTTGTTCTTAATCGATAGCTAAATTGATTCCAACAATATTTTATTGTATCTTACATTTGCAAAAAAATGCTGTTACTCCTTTGGTGCGTTATAAAAAACTAAATTTATTCTTGATTCATAACAACACGGATACTTCAAATGCATTTCTATAACGTATTTCTCAATATGCACACATACACGTACAAGATTCATTGTTAATTGGGGTATAAAAGTGCTTAAAAAGGGGTAAAAAAAATTAAAGTTTGAGTAAAATTTGGAAATTTGGTTTTAGTATTGAATTTATGAAGCAATTTATGACGGACGATTTAGCGCAGTGGTTAAGAGCTTAAGCCGCTCTGCCCACTGCGTCTAATAGTCGCGGGTTCGAGTCCCGCACGGGACAAATCTTTGTGTGATCCACAATTATTTGTTCCGGTCTGGTTATTTGTGTATGTGAATTTTCATGTTTGTAAACGCACCCACGACACAGGAATAAATCCTAGTGTGGGGCTACGTTTAAAAAAAAAAAAAAAAAATTATACACAGGCCTACAAATTTTTTTTTTTGATCAGCTCTGTTTGTGCCTATGGGCGATAAAGTAGGTAATGTACAATATATTGTCATACGTTATTTTTACTCATCAGCTCTAGTTTACCTTCTACCCTCATTTAATAAATTTTCCCGGTCTTTTTCGTAAATAGTCATTATTACAATAACATCGATAAAGTTTATGTTACTATATCATTATGGCTAGTACGTCAGATGTTGTGTTAACAATCCTGATATATTTTGTTCTGTCTGCGGTCAATACATACTAAAAGATCAACGTAAATCGATAACAGACACTGTTAATCGTCTGTATTTTGCTTACTTCGGTATTGAAATTCGACACCAAGATATAGTATGGTCGCCTCATAGTGTATGTAAACTATGCGTTGAACATTTGCGACAATGGGAGAAAGGGAGGGAGGGGAAAAAACAAAAAAATCATTATGACGACTGTTACTTTTGTATGACTAATATACTAGTGGGCATTAACAAAAACAATCGCCGTAAATGGAAATACCCTAATATTTCTTCAGCATTCAGAAAATGTTCCAATACCAGCTTTTTACCAGGTAGTATAGCAATCTCAGGAGGAAAAAGCTGAAACACCTATTTCTTCTCAAGTAGATGATGACTTTGAATACTGCGGAAACACATCAAATCCTAAGCCATTTTCGCAGAATGAGCTTAATGACCTCATCAGAGACTTAGATCTTTCTAAGGAACGTGCTGAGCTACTAACGTCCAGATTAGAAGAAAAAAATTGGTTTTCCTCAGATGTTCGAGTGTCTACATATCGCACGAGAGAACGACGCTTATTACAGTTTTTTTCATCTTATAATATTTTTTGTATTGCTGTAATGTAAGTGATTTGCTGATATTCATGGGTTTGACGATCTATCAGCCCAATGAATGGCGTCTCCTTATTGCCAGTAGTAAACGAAGTCTCAAAGCAGTTCTTCTACATAATGGAAATAAATATGCTCCCGTTCCAATTGCTCACTCAACATCTGAGAAAGAAGAATATGAGGTAATTTCAATTCTTTTACAGAAAATAAAATATTTTGAACAAAACTGGGTGATCTGCGTCGACTTGAAGATGGTTAATTTTTTATTGCGTCAACAGAGTGGTTATACTAAATACCCATGCTTTATTTGTCTCTGGGACAGTCGTGCCAAATCACACCGTTGGGCTCAAAAAATTTGACCTATGAGAGACGCTATTGTTGTCGGAGTAAGAAATGTTATAAATGAACCCTTAGTTTCAAGAGAAAAAATCATTCTGCCGCCATTGCATATAAAATTAGGGCTGATGAAACAGTTTGTTAAAGCTCTCGACAGAAATGGTCAATGATTTCAGTTTATTTCACAGAAATTTCCTGGTTTAACTACTGAAAAACTAAAAGTTGGGTAAAAAGGTACCTTTGATGGACCTCAAATACGTCAGTTAATGAAAGACACCATTAATTTTGAGACTTCTATGAATGATGAGCCTTTCCAAGGCTTGCGTGGAAATCTTTTATAGCAGTTGCACAAAATTTCCTCGGAAAGCATAAGGCTGACAACTATGTAGAATTAGTAGAAGAAATGATGGTTCGTTTCAAAAATGTAGGCTGTAAGATGAGTATAAAATTACACTAACTCAATAGTCATCTAGATCAATTTCAACACAATTTAGGACATTTAAGCGAAGAACAAGGAGAACGTTTCAACCAAGACATAAAAACGATGGAGAATAGATGCCAAGGAAGGTGGGACACCCATATGATGGCCGACTATTGCTGGGGAATCATGCGAGATTGCCCACGTCAGTCTCATTCTAGAAAATCACTTAAATGGCAATTTCTTGATGTTTAATACCAATAAAATTATTACTTTTTTTCTGAAAGCTGTATTTTTTATATCTCGGGAACTCGAGCTGATAGAAAAAAAAACCGGCAACATTTCTGACATCACCATGTAAGATATACTTACACTCAGGTCTAAAATCCCCGGCACCAAAATCGTTGTAGGCCTGTGTAATAGCAATTTTGCTAATTAAAGTATTTAAAAAAAATACGTATATTAGAAATAGTTGGAATCGATTCAGTTCCTAATTTTGAACAAACTACTTTTAGATCTTGCGTTGATTATGTTACATCTTGTATATTTTTCAAGGAGGGGTCGACAATTGGACACAAATCAGCAATAATGTGCTATTGAAAATTGAATTTTGTTGTTATATAGTCAGAGTATTAATGTAAATGCCACTTTGTATTTGGTTGGCATATTGCTGCTTATTTGTGTTTAATTATAGATCCTAATCACAAAAATGGTAATAATAAATCACTAGAAGTGGGAAATGGCATGATTTTGTTCGAAACTAATGTTGCAACTTTGCCATACTTGCACAATTAAAAAAATAGACACAGACTGATATACTAACTTTGTTTTAATTGTATTTATTTAGTGCGGTTTTAAAAGACTTTCACACCAATTTCAGCCACTGTATCATATAAATTGGTCCACGCAGTTCCGAAACGTTGTGTTTTTTTTCTCACTTTTGTAGAGACAAGTTCACACGGCTATACCATTTCTAGTGTCTTATTATAACGGTCTATTGGGTCATGTTAAGATAGTCTAGGTCTTCCCCGGTACCTACATCCTTCCACTTTCACATTGTACATCTGTTTTGTCATTATTTCTTCAGACATTCTTTCTATATGCCCAAACCAACGGGGCATAACCCTACATATCTTTACACCGATACTATCTTTCATACCTACACGCTTTATTACTACGCTGTTGCGAATACGGTTAGTCAGCTTGATTCCGCAAATCTTCCGCAGAGCTCGCATTTCGACCGCATTTATTCTGCTTTCATTCTCGTCCTTACATATCTAACTCTCAATGCCATATAACAGCGTTGAACATAACCAAATAGACCGTCTCTCATCTGAAGGGCAAGTCGAGAGTCTCCGTAACCGGTGAAAGTGTACGAGAGAAACTATGAGAGTGGAGGAAGCCAGAGAGGTCTGTAAGGAAAGAACCTGTTGGAACTCTGTACTCTTTGCCTACCCCGCAAGGGAACTGGCGTGATGATATAGATAGATAGAGATAAATTATTATAACCATTTCTATGGGCCCAATGCAATAGACTTGAACCGTGAAACTCGTGTTCCTCAGTATCACACGCGCTTTCTTCCGACTAAAGTCTAAGCTCTAAGTTGTGGTCCACGACTTTTCGTTGTAAAATGCCGTTTTCGTACATTCCGTTTTGGACTGTTAAAAGTAAACTTGGCTAAGAGGGGTAGCTACCTATGTTATAATTTACTTACTGGCCCCAGCTAGCAATAGGAACACCACAAGAACCACGTTTCCAGGCAACTTGAGGAAGTCATCCATGCGAAATAGACAGGTGACTATCGCCACCAAGAATATGCACAGAATGAACACAGAGTTGAACACCAATGACAGGTGCAGATGCGATGGCCGTTTCTGGAAGTAGAATAACACTAATAAGTACCATTATATCTATAATTTACACTTTTTATAATACTTAACACACATTCCCATCAATATGACTCCTGTAGGCCAAGATCCAGATTGCCCTCCATAGACAACCTTAAGGTTTTAACCTTGGAGTATTCCCGGAACGCTTTGTTGGATACCATCCAATAAATTTATCTTTTTTTTTGTTAATATTGCTACCTTATAGTGTTAATCTACGATTGCCACAAGGTGGACTGTCCTCGACATCAGAGCCATTTGATCCGATATCCATTTATGTAACTTTTCAGGAGAGTAATAATAAAACTTAAAATTATCATTCTTCTTCTTTTAAACAACGTAGCTCTATACTAGGATTTATTCCACACATATACAAATATTTGTCCTGTGCGGGAATCGAACCCGCGACTATTCGACTCAGTGGGCGGAGCGACTTTAGCATATAATTATTAAGTTCCTCCCTTGTACAGGTCGGGTACAACTCTTACCAGTATAACGCCGAACAAGGCTACGATGTTGCTGATCACTGACAGCGTGGAGAACATCACCATGCTCATGGAGATGAGGTTGTCTTCCGGCTCCCGCTCCTTGTGGCGGGGCAGGTTCCACGCCCCCACGCCGATGTTAATCAAACACGCCAGCTGGGACCCAAGAGAAAATAAATTAATGATGCGTTTATTAAATATTTTCAAAAACATAATAAGCGCAAGACCTAAAAGAAGTTTGTTCTATATCGGTACCAGAATTGATTCCAATAATTTTAAATGTAACTTAATTTTTATATATAAAAAAGTTATTATGTACTTTATAAGTACACCTGCCGCGTTGATCTAGTCGCAAAGCGCATCGCTTCTATGATCAAGGTCCTGGGTACAAATCGTAGGTCGGACAAATGTAGTTCTTTAACGAAAACTTTCCAGTATTTTACCGGAGTCTGATATTGTGCGCGGTATATGGCTATAGGCTCCCCCTATTCCATGGGATGTAACATCGTCAGCGAAAAGTGAATGTAGTCAGTACACCACAGCCACCCCCGCTTGGGGAATATAGGCGTGATGGTGATTATTAATTTTTTATAAGTACGTCGTAAATAAAAGCGGGGTAACGGGGACGTTTGTGTTTTCATAAATAGTAAATTCGATTTTTTTTGAAGTTGATTAAACAGTATCTCAGTGCACATGATATATAGGCATATTTTTTAAAGAAAACTTAGCACTCCAAGGGAGCGATGGGCGATTATTACTAAAAACAATCGATTCATTCGATTGTTTCGTACATTTGAATACAATCGAATGACAATCACAATTATTCGATTGTTGGTCGTTTGTTATCCAGTGCTTAGAACGCGAGCGCGCGTTACGTTATTAAAGCAAGCAATCGATAGACGGATCGATTGCATCATCGATAGTTTTGGTATCGTTCAACAGATTTGAATCGGGACATGTTTTTTTAAATTTTCCATATAATCCAGTTCTTCTAAATGTTAGCAGTTTTATATCACTATGCCAAACGTATGTATTATGTGGTATTTATGTATAATATACATTTTATTATAGGTATGTTTTTAGTGTTATGTTTTTTTTTTTTTAGTAAGTCTGTAATTTATATATGTTTTCTTAATATTCTCTTCCTTATTTTTTAATACTCGTTTTTCGCACCTACCACAGCTATTTATATTGTGGTATTATTCTATCGTCGCGCCAGATCTCCTGCTCATTTATTTTAATTTATCTATATTTCCAACTTACTTTGCCTAAACCCTTAACCGACAGAAATTACTGATCAACTTAATAGTCATTACAAAAAATCGGAATGTTCTCCCCGTATCGAATGTGCTCTGCACATTGGCAATACACCGTCAATTTTCATTCGTTTGACGATTGTTATACCGACTGTATTTTTGTGAGGACGAATGAATCGACAATCGAATGTGTGTATCTGCAATTGTCGATTCATTCAATAGTTTTTTACGAAACAATCGCCCATCACTACCAAGGTATTGAACTAGAACTAGAGTATATGCTCCAATAAATTGCTTGATGTGACTTCTGAGTCCTCTAGGACATAATAACGCAATGGTTTTTATGGCCTAAATATGACGGCGCTATCTTGTTTGGTTGAGTAGCGCCTATGGTCACCTTTTAGATGCAAACCAGATCAGCTTGATGATGACATATTATTAGAAAGAAAAGAAAGAAAGAAAAAATATTTATTCAGCACAGCACACAAAAAATATATGAAAGGTAACAAAAGAAAATAAAAACGAAGAAAGACAAATAACTGCTACTGCTTCTTGTAACGTTTGCCTCGGTGTAAGCTGTGCCGAAAGGCATTGGGCTCCGCATGTGTTGGAGGGGGACAAAGTCTCCCCCAACGCTCGTTTTCAGCCAAAGCCTCCTCAGCTACTATTTATTGTTCATAAATTTTTACCCTTAATGCTGACGCAATCGCGTATACTGCGTATTACAAATACAGTAAATACCTAATTATGTAATATAAATGTATAAATAAAGAGACATAAATATTGTATACATATATAATGAAAGAAAAAGTTATGATTTACTATGAGATAAAAAGCGTGTTTATATAGTCACAATATAATATATAGTATCTTGTGCTACTACAGGTGGCATGGGGTATAAATTTATTTAATTACTATTGCAAATGTTGCGTTGAGCGAGTGAGAATCGTTTCGATTGCGCGGAACCGGTTCTCCGCGCGGCATTCCGGCGCATCTTTGTTGATATCACTCCACCACAGGCACGACGCGCTGTGCTGTTGCGTAACTACGTAATATAATATTAAGTACTTAACAATAAACTAGCAGATTACATATTTGCAAATAAATAAGTAGATAAGTGACGAATACAGTCGTGTGTTAATACTATAAGTAATATAATAATTATAAGTTATGGGTGAAGTGCATATAATATAATACCATGACACGATGCATCCGCGAAAAAGAAACTAAAGGAACCTTATTACATTTTCACCGAATTTATACATAGGCATGTTTGAATCAGTGGAATGTTGTCTTCATATGAATCAGCTACTACTATACTATAAATTAAAGGTGTCGATTCGGCCGATTCATGCGTGTTTAAATCGTGTCAATTAGTTTTTGAAACTGAAATGGATTAGGAATTAAAGTCCAAGAAAAATTTCTATGAAATAAACATCATCACGACTGTATTCCCCAAACTTATCATCACAGTTGTTCGACACGTGCCTAACCTATACGTAGCAGAACATGTTATGTTCTAACAAGATGTAAGTGTGTTCCATTGCCAAAATAGCGGGGCCATTTCGGGGCTCCGAACTGCTAATGAAAAAATCTTAAAAAAAAAGGTAAACCAACTTCAAAAAGCAAAAAATAAATATTTGAAGTCGGTGCTGGTTGGTGCAGTCGGTTACTTGGCACCGACTTCAAATATTTATTTTTTGCATTTTGAAGTCGGTTTACCTTTTTTATTTAAAAGATTTTTATTTTGACTATTTTTAGTGACGAGTGAATTATTTAGTAATATTTATGTACCGATATTATACTATTTTGCTGAGTTGTATAGTAAGGTACCTACAGGATTAATATAATGACTATAATAACGGAATCTATACATTCGTGCTGTTTGCCGTTAAGGAGTTCCCTCTTATATCTTCAAAGTCCAAGGTCCAATACCAATAACATTAAAATAGGACCACCTCAAAACTATACTAAACCCAAAGCAAAAAGAATCATCAAAATCGGTCCAAAATTGACGGAAATATCGCTGAACATACATAAAAAAAAAAAACATACATACAACCGAACATAGAACCTCCTCCTTTTTGAAGTCGGTTAAAAATCTATAGAAAGAACTACACCTTGTCCGAGCTACGACTCAAATCTAGGCCCATGATCACCAGCTGCACAAACGCCACTTGACGAACATAGTTCAAGGAGGACAATATTTAAAAAACCCATCACTACATTTAACATGTACAATACAAAGTCCCTTCGCCACGGCTGTCTGTCAGTCAGAACGCGATAAACTCAATAATCACCCAACGGATTTTTATACGGCTTTCACTAATGGACGGAGTGATTTAAGAGGAAGGTGTATGTGTATGATTCACCTGTGCGAAGCCAGGGCGGGTCGCTAGTATTACATGTTGTATATAGCGACGACGCAATTTATGGAAGCAGGAACTGAGAGATGTTTGTGTGTGACTGATGTCGATCCGTAATAAAACCATGGGGACTTCTGGGGGAACATTACACATAACTTTGACGGACAATTTGACGTTGTGGTTAATAGCTTAAGCCACTCCGCCCACTGAGTTGAATAGTCGCTGGTTCGAATACCACACGGGATCAATCTTTGTGTGACCAGCAATTATTTCTTTCTTTGAAATTTCATGTTTGTAAACGCACCCACGACACAGGAATAAATCCTATATTCAAATTCAAACGATTTATTTCAGACAGGGTGTCCATAGTGTTAGTAACAATCTTACTTACTGCTAGGGTTAATAGATAGATAGATAAACTCTTTATTGTGCACCAATAATGTAACAAATAGTGATTGGACATAAACAAAATTACATGTAACACAAAGGGCGGCCTTATCGCTAATGAGCGATCTCTTCCAGGCAACCTTAGGATGGAGAATTTTCAAGTGATAGGAATGTATGGGGGTGCACTAAATTAGAATGATAGTAACAAGAATATTTACATTACTTAAATAAAATAACAACAAAATGATGCTAAGTTAATAAATACAGAAAATAAAATGTTAATCAAAATACTAAAAATAGAAGGGTAAGCAAATACATATTTGTAAAGTGACGCGTAATTATGATGAAGGGGCACTAGCACCTTCATCATAATTATCATATCAAAACCGGATCTAGTAAGCGGTCTGATAAGTAAAAATCCTTAACTTGTTCTTCAAAGCGTTCTAAAGTCGACGCGCGCCGTATAATGACAGGCAAAGCATTTCAAAGTCTGACTGCCTGGACAGCAAAAGACCTATCGTAGAAACTGCTACTATGCAAGGGCATCTTCAGACTTAGATTTTAGAGTAGATGTAGGCACAATGATTGGACACATTAAATAAACGTAGATCTGGTGTGGAGTTTCACCCAATGACGCAGCAGTGAGGAATCCCACCGATCCCTAAATACACTGGATAAATGAGGAGACTGTTGGTGCTGGTGCGAAACCGGGATAATAAGGAAGCACATCTTTTTCACATTAAGGCGTCATCCGTCTGCGCCTCCGCGAACATTCCGGATGCACTATAACGCCACGTCAGTCCCATCAGTATCCTGATTATTGTACTGGACGCTTATAGTGGGTCTAGATTAAATAAAAAAAAATAAAGGTGAGCAGGAAATAATATGTTGGAACTCTGTACTCTCTGCCTCTCTCTGCATATCCCGCATCAGGCGTGATACAATAGATAGATAGATAAGTAGGAAGAATAACTCTCATAGTCCGTCTCATACAAGCTCGCCGGTTACGGAATTTTGGTTTCCTCTTCAGATACCACAAGAGCTATAAGAACTATGAGAGTGAAGGAAGCCAGAGAGGTCTGTAAGGAAAGAAACTGGAACTCTGGAATCTCTGCCTACCCCGTGAAGGACTTGGCGTGGTGATATAGATAGAGATTAGTATGAACCTGATAAAATATGACTAACATCTAACTTCTAAGTAGATTATTTATATTCTGTGCCGGCCCGCCCTCGGGAATGCCAAATAAAGTATTTTATTTCCGTCGCCTCCACTTCGTCTGTTACGTTATTCATTACGTCATTCCTTGTTTGTGAGGAATATAGAAATAGGTTAAATAAACAAATAGAAACCGGCACGCTTATACTCCCTAAGTAGAGGCAGCCTTGTCGGTCATGCGCGTAGCTATCACGAGTGCCTGAGTTTAAATCCTAGGTCGAAAGGTAAAGAAATTCTCAGTATCAGTTTAAAGTCTATATATTCGAGATGGGTGTACTTTGTATACCCACATTTCGCCAAAGATGTTAGGTACAGATATCATTGAAGGATACATTGTCATATACGTGGCTGTCATATATTTTCAAATAGGCACTCCAAATTCACTTTGTACGACCCGAAATCCGATTCCAGATTCTCGTGATGGCCAGCCAAATCATGCGCCACTGGATTATCAAGCCAGTTAAAAATAGGCATCTCTATGATTGAGATTTTTATCTATATTGGTTAGTAATATCATAAATGAGGCCATAAAAACCAGACTAGACGAGTAGACTAATAACTAAATTAACTTCGGCCATTATTATTAAGGGGCAGATCCCCACAAGGTGGAACAATGATCTGGTAAAGGTCGCGGGTAGATTAAGAATCATGTGATTGTTATTGCACCATTCCTGAAGTGAATCCAGATCCGATTGAACGGAATGGACGTCTTCGATTAAATCAACTATTCTACTAAATTTGAGATGGTCAGCTAAAAGTAGAGGGCAAGAATATCTAAATACGGTTGGTAAGTCGTTAAAAAAATGCTGAAAAGTATTGGTCCCAGGTGGGAGGTCTGTGGGACGCCTGACGTAATAAGTCAACTTCCAAAATGAGATCCTTTTACCACTCCATAAAAGTCACGGCCACTAAGATATGATTTCAACCACGCGAGTATAGCGTTTGAAAATCCGTAAGCCTGTAATTTCTGAAGTACGAGGGATCAAAAAGTAGTGAGAACGACATACTTCTTGGTAAAAAAAAAAAACAAATACTGACAGGCATAGCTCAAATACATATTTGTAATATTAATAAAAAAAAAATCTTCAATTCTCTTTTGTTTTTTTCTGAATGTAGTCATTTGTTTGCTTCGTGTCGGAACGTGTTCTCAAAAATGGAGAAAAACGAAGTGCGAGCCGTTATTAAATACCTCTGTTTAAAAAAGTTAACGACGCAAGAGATTCATTGCGATTTGGAGGCAACATTAGGAGAGTCTGCTCCGCCGTATTCCACTGTCGCAAGGTGGGCTTCTCAATTTCGAGTAGGGAGAACGAGCACGGAAGACGAACATTGTTGCGGCCGTCCATCGACTTCAGTCACCCAAGAAAATGTTGTGAAAGTCGAGAAAATTGTATTGAACGATCGAAGAGTTACGATCCGATACTTAATTCAAGAACATTTCATATGGAAGTATTCAATCCATATTGAAACAATCTTTGAATATGAGAAAAGTCTCCGCAAGATGGGTGCCGAGAATGTTAACCGACAGTCAGAAACAAAATCGACTTGACATTTCGAAGATATTGTTGGACAAGTTTCAAGAAGATTCTGAAAACTTTTTGTCTCGTTTCGTAACAATGGACGAAACATGGGTCCATCATTTTGATCCCGAGACAAAACAGCAATCTTCGCAATGGAAACGGCCATCATCACCGACCCCGAAGAAGTTTCGTGTCGTGGCATCAGCTGGCAAGGTTATGGCCTCAAGATTTTGGGACTCAGAAGGAATATTGTTGATTGATTACCTGGAGCGTGGAGCCACTATTACAGGCCAATATTATGCAGCTTTAATTCCCAAGTTGAGGAATGCCATCAAAGAGAAAAGGAGAAGGAAACTTCTGTTTCATCACAACAACGCACCCGCGCACAGGTCGGCAGTTGCGATGGCTGCCATTCAGCAAGCTGACTTCGAATTGGTTGACCACCCCCCTTATTCACCAGATCTGGCGGCTAGCGATTTTTATCTGTTCCCCAAATTGAAAAAATACTTAAGGGGAAACAGGTACGAAGACGATAACGAGGTGATGGATGCCGTGGATAGCTTTTTGCAGGACCAAGACAAAACTTTTTTTGTGAAAGGGATTGAAGCCTTGGAAAAGCGCTGGACTCGGTGTGTAGAGAGACTCGGAAACTACGTAGAAAAATAAATTATTAAGTTATGATATTCTATCTCATTCTCACTACTTTTTGATCCCTCCTAGTAGTTATAGGTTGAGATATTCTATCTACAGCTTTTCAGGAAGCCTGTGTAAATTATATAAACTTGTTTGATCACATATAAGGCTTTAGATATAGCGTCTGTAAAACAAACCAAATATATAGTATTTGATCTTCCATGCTGTCGTGATTCGTCATGAAACTAACCAGCGTAACGCGTCGCGTTTGGTAAAATCAAATAAGGATCACATATTCCCCTGCTATGGTAGAAATCTGTTTATTTTTTTTAGACGTAGCCCCATACTTAGAATTATTCCTGTGTTGTGAGGCTCTTTACATACATAAAATTTACACAAACAAAGAATAAATATTATTGGGTCACACAAAGCTTTGTCCCGTGCGGGGATCGAACCTGTGACTACTTGTTGCAGAAGAGTGAAGTGGCTTAAACTCTTAACACCTGCACTAAGTCGTTAGTCTAAGAAATTTATTTATTTTCAGTGATTGCTATAGAATTCGAAACGAAAAATCGTGAACAGGAACTCATAACAGAGGCAACACTGATAAACTCTCGTAAATATCTTGACGAGACTATGGTTTACAATAATGGACGCAATTATCCCAAACTGCGGACGACTAGTAAAACCTGTTTTAAAACGAATAATGTATGTTTGTAGACAGAACATTTAGATGTTGTATTTGCGTCAGTCACTATTATATTATTCCTTCGATTCGATCGAGACTTGGGCGGTTCTTAGATCTCTCCAGCGATGCCGCATTGACTATCGGTACATTGAAGTGTTGAAGTGCTTGTATTATAACGCCACCATGTCAGTCCGAGTACAGGGGCAGTGCACGAAGGCGATCCCCATAAAAAGAGGAGTAAGGCAGGGAGACGTCATTTCTCCGAAACTGTTTACGGCCACCTTAGAGGACGCCTTCAAGCTCTTGGAATGGCAATGACTTGGCATCAACATCAATGGCGAATACATCACTCACCTTCGATTTGCCGATGACATTGTGGTCGTGGCGGAGTCGCTGAAAGATCTAGGACGAATGCTCGGTGACCTCAACAGAGTATCTCAACAAGTGGGTCTTAAAATGAACATGGACAAAACGAAAATAATGTCTAACGTCCATGTCGTACCCACCGCACTCACCGTTGGGAACTCTACTCTTGAAGTTGTCGACGAATACATTTACCTGGGACAGGTAGTCCGGTTAGGTAGGTCCAACTTTGAGAGAGAGGTCAATCGACGAATCCAACTCGGCTGGGCAGCGTTCGGGAAACTGCGCAACATCTTCTCATCCAAAATACCTCAGTGCCTAAAGACTAAAGTTTTTAGTCAATGTGTGTTACCAGTGATGATATATGGATCAGAGACGTGGTCTCTTACAATAGGTCTCATAAAAAAGCTCAGAGTTGCTCAGCGAGCTATGGAGAGAGCTATGCTCGGCGTTTCTCTACGCGATCGAATCAGGAATGAGGAGATTCGTAGAAGAACCAAGGTCACCGACATAGCCGTTAAGATTAGCAAGCTGAAGTGGCAATGGGCGGGCCACATAGCGCGTAGATCGGACGGGCGTTGGGGCAGAAAGATTCTAGAGTGGAGACCACGTATTGGCAAGCGCAGCGTGGGACGACCGCCTGCCAGATGGACCGACGATCTTGTGAAAATCGCAGGAAGTCGTTGGATGCAGGTGGCATCGGACCGGTTACGCTGGAAAGCGATTGGGGAGGCCTATGTTCAGCAGTGGACAAGTATAGGCTGAGATGATGATGATGATGACTATTATATTGCACTCGCTAACAATTTTAAATAAATTGATAGCAAAAAGTCATTCTTGATTTTAACAGCTTGCAGCAAAGACAAAGTTTTGTGTATGGATATGTATGCAATTTAGGAATTATATACAATGACTAGGAATTGCATACAATGCCGAGCGTATTTAGGAAATGTGTCAATACTGAGTTATTAGATTTACGCGAATATTACACACGAAATAAAACAATTATTTTCGGATTTATTTTTTGGTTTTTAAGTTCCCGATGTATCGAGTGCTTTGCAGCACCCATGCTCACGGGCGGGTCCCTCCAGAGTTTTATTACATGTGTCAAATAATTCATAATATTAGCCCTGTAAGAAAGTGTCCCACCGTTGGGCACGGGCCTCCTCTCAAACTGAGCGGGTTTAGGTAATAGTCCATCACGCTGCCCAGTGCGGGTTGATGAACTTCACAGACCTTCGAGAAACTCTTAGACATGCAGGTTTTTTCACGATGTTCTCCTTCACTGTTATCACTGCTATGTCAAATAATTTACCACAGGGTTATTCATTGGCACGTCTCTTGCGCCGTCCGAGCTGGCAAGAAATCCTCTCTACAGTAATATCGCAGGGGCTTCTCCATTATAGAGAGCATGAGTTAGTGCAAGGAAGAAGCATGCCCAATTTGTCTTTTCCTCTCTCCCTAAGGCCAGTTCTTCTGTGCGTGGTACAGGGAAGCCAGTGACTCTATCGTGAGAATTCCAATTGGGGATTTTGAGTCACTTAAAGCACACTCCTCTCCACTAGCGGAAGTATACTACTTCAGCTTCAAGTATAGCGCTTGTGCAGGATTATCCCTAAGTGAAAAAATACTTTGGATGTTCAAAAATAAAATAAAAGACATAATGTTGTTACGACCCGGATATACCCCGATATCTCAAAAACCCTTTATCGGGATATGGCGGTTCTAAGGCGCATTTCTCACCCTTAGGTCTCCTAGTGATCTGTCTAGAAAGATCTATAATCCGCGCTTACGTGCTGAAACGTCTAGAAAGTTCCTCCCCTTTAATTACCGGTGCGCGGTCGCGGTATACAAGTATCTATTTTTTCACGTACAATAGGTATGTAATAATAATACCGCTTTGTGGGCCGCGCCGGCTATTGTTCGATGTACTTCTATCGATGTACTTAGAGGCTTCGCGTCCCTTCTGGAACTTTCGTACGAGTATAAAAGGAACACAGATCGCGGGGACGGACACAGTCTCGTCTCGGAAGCGATAGTGATCAAATCGGAGAACAAGCGATCTAAATGGAATACAAAGTAACGATATAGGGATACTACGATTGACTCAGCGACTTGGAATCAGTATTTGGGTACTAACGAGAGTAGTACTAGTTTGTGTGTGTATTTGCATTTGATGTACAGTTTTTGTGTGTAGAGCGCCTAATAAAGTACTTCGCACGTTATTCGGCATTTAATTACCCCGCAAATGTAACAATATAGAAAGTCGATAGTAAAAGTTGTAGAAAAACTAAGTTAGGAGACTCCCCTAACACTTTTTAACCCCGCTATAATCTACCGACAGTCTCAACTGAACACATTGCCGATTGTTCGTTTGTGTGAATTCCTAGGAAATGTGTATTGTAACATTTTTTTTATTGACGTTTCCTGGCGATTTTTGGTATTTTTTAAATTTCCTAGGAATAGTATATAATGACTAATTACATACATTTCCGGTACCATATACACATCTAATTTTGAATGGTGGTTTTATATTGTACTTTTACCTAGCCGTATAATTTTTTTTATTGAAGACATAAAAAAATTAAATGGAAGAAGAATGAATTCGTACTCACGATGGAGAGTATGCAGAGCATGAAGCATCCTGTCTCCAGGGCCAGACATCCGCAGCACCTCCTCAGCAACGGCAGGGGCATTTCGTCTCTGAAAAACATAAATATCTTTTAAGAAGTTTAGTTAAATATGGTTAATATCCCCGTTTGCATTTCTCAGACTTACAGATTGCTGAGATCCAGATATTCTATCTAGACTTTCCGAAAACTGGCGCGGGGACATGGGATATGGGTTCTTTGGCGAGAAGTAATTTAATTGAAGTCAACTATTGTGATCAATCGCGGAAAAAAAACAAACCTATCAACCAGTTGCAAGAGCTATTGTAAATTATGAAAAGAGAAAATAGACTATTTCAAAAGGATACAGACACCACCCATGATAAAGTAGTATCTAATTGTACATTCAAATCCTAGTTCGGACACATGTAGTTTTTCCATCGAAAAGTTCGCAGTATCAGTCCTGAGTCTGGAATTGAGCAAGGTATATGGAAATAGGCTCGCCCCTTATGACATGGGACCTAACATTTTCGGCGAAAAGTGGGTGTACACAGTATGCCTCTGCCATCTCCTGATTAGGTAATATAGGTGTGACGATGTTAATTATCCGTAGTCGGCGATGTTTTGACGCTAATAAAAGAGGGCCTCCAGTGTTTGATGTCAATAAAGTTACTATTATTATTATTATTATTAGTGTGTGCGGTTGCGGGTTTCGAAAGGTGTGCTGCTTCTTCTCTGAGAACTTTTAATAAACCAGGCTATAATGTCCCACTGCTAAGTAAAACATTATATGATATTGATAGATATTATTTTGTGGCTACCTGATGCTGGTAACTGTCAAACCGCAAAGGTTTCCAATTTTGGCTTATCTACCACCACACAAGTGGTCAATGGGACCAACAGCTTAACGTGTCTTTCAAAGTACGACAGATATGAAAATGTCACAAACTGTTACCCAACTAAGACCAAACTAGTCGAAAGTTGCTTAAATTGGGAGATTGCTAAGAATACTGCGGTCAACGCTAGGAGAGCCTTTGAGAATTTATATATTATGTGAGTTCTCAGTTTTAGCAATCAACCCAGTTTCAGCTTTTGACTTGTGTGTGTTAATGATCTACTCTGTTGGACGCGAGGCCTTTACAGCTTCACCAGACAAGAGGGCGAGCGTGCAACCATTACTTTCGAGTCAGAAGGGCAAGCGGGTAACTAGCTCAAGGGCGCCTCAAGGAGGAACGGCCTCGGCTTGGGCAGTCGCTATAGGAGACGGCATATAGTAGGAGTCTCGCCATGGTGCTGAGCATCGGGCGGCGGGCAAAGGTTTCTTCGAGCTACCGGCGAGGTCGGAGTCTGATCCTGTGTGCGGTATTTGTATCCGAAAGAAGGGATGTATGGACATCGGGAGAGTGAGAACATGCCGCGGACTGCGGTAGAGGCCGGTATGAGGGGAGTTAGGTTCGTAGTCAGCGACGGCTACAATTAGCGGATTCCTTCTTTCGACTCATTTGGTCTGTAATGAAGACTATTATGGTATGTGTTTGCGAATATTTAAAAGACATGTGCAATGATTTAGATGAAACAGGCCGCTTACATATTGGGAACGAAATTTCTAAAAGAAACGTAGACCTAGCCTCTGTAGGTGAGCGTATTATTAGGCTGTAAAATAAATACCTGTAATTGAAAGTAAATGTACTTAATTGAATTCAATCAAATCAGCTTATTGCAGTCCACTGCTGGACATAGGCTTCTCCCAATTCGCGCCACAATACACGATCCTCCACCTTCCGCATCCAGTCCCACCCTGCGACCTTCTTAAGGTCGTCGGTCCACTAAGCTGGGGGGCGCCCTACCTTACGTTTGCCAAGTCGCGGTCTCCACTCTAGAACTGTTCCATCGGCCATCGGTCGCGGTCTCTGTTCCATCGGCCATCGGTTCTTCGACAAGCATGGCCAGCCCACTGGCACTTTAGCGAGCTTACTCTGCGAGCTATGTAAACTACTTTAGTTCTTTGACGGATAACCTCATTTCGGAATTTATCCCTCAAAGAGAATCCGAGCATAGCCCGCTCCATACCTCGCTGCAAGACTTTGAGTCTATGGACTAACCCTACTGTCCACGTCTCGGCACTTAAGGCACTGCGGTAAAGGCGAAGAGAAAATCCGACGTAGTTTGCTGAATGCTCCCCAGCCCAACTGGATCCTTCTGTCGACTTCTTTCTCGAAGTTGTTCCTATCAAGCAGTATAACCTGCCTAAGGTAGGTGTATTCTCGAACAAATTCGAGCATCGATTGTTCAACGTAGACTGGTCCCGGCGTGACATGTTCATTGAACATGATCTTGGTTTTATCCAAATTCATGCCGAGACTAACACGTCGAGAGGCTACATTTAGACGGTGCAGTATTTCGCTTAACAGTTCCTTTAGGAGTTAGGCCCTGGTGAATGATGGAATTGAAAAGGCTCGCCAGAGAACTGGAGTCCCACCAGCTTTGAGTAGCTCGGTAGTAATTCCATCATTACCAGGAGATTTTGTGTTCTTAAGTTTCTTGAGGGCCGCCTTGAATTCACCCTGATCGACATCTGGGGTGTCTTCCGTAAAATGGCGCGTAAGTGGGGCTCTGTGGTCATCGTCGCTGGGTGTCGTAGGCTTACCGGTTCGTAATGCATACAGTTCTCCATAGAAGCCCTCGATTACCGACGATTTAGCGCATTGGTTAAGAGCTTAACCCGCTCCGCCCACTGTGTCTAATAGTCGCGGGTTCGATTCCCGCACGGGACAAATCTTTGTGTGATCCACAATTATTTGTTCCGGTCTGGGTATTTGTGTATGTGAATTTTTATGTTTGTAAACGTACCCACGACACAGGAATTAATCCTAGTGTGGGGCTTCGTTTTTTATAAAAAAATAAAATTAAAATAAATTAAAACTTACAGGTGACGGTTATGCCATCCGCAGTTTTGAGTTTCATCAGACGGGGGCGTCCAAGCTGATGGGCGAAGACCTTAGTGCCCTTGTTCTGCTCAATCGCAGCTTCAACGATACGGGTGTTGAAGCGTCTGAGGTCGCACCGATCTGACGAAGACGTCTGCGTAGGTGGCATTTCTCATCTACTTCTTATAAGTTCGAGAGTCTCGGCCGAGAGTTTAGAGTCCCTGCGTTCTGACCACTGTGTCGGTTTTCTCTGCATTATTGCTAATGGTTTCCAGCTAGTCAAAACGGTTTTTAAGTTTCAATTGGAACTTTTCGGAACCCAAGGCTATTTGGAGCGTGGTAGGTCGGAGAGTAGGCTTCACCATTTGGGCCCTTTCGGCTTGGAAGTCTATATTTAGGGTGCCTCGGACGAGTCTGTGATCGTGGCCAGTATTAAACCTGTTGATCACAGAGACGTCCCTAAATATATACCTCCTATACGTCATGATGAAGTCTATCTCGTTCCTTGTCACGTTGTCGGGGCTTCGCCATGTCCACTTTCTAGGGGGTTTCTTCTTAAAGAAGGAGTTTATTAAGAAGAGCCCCTGCGACTTGAGAAAGTTTACTAGCATTTGCCCTCTGTTATTTCTGCGCCCCACACCAAGATTTTCGTTTCGCCGCGTTCTTGTACTCCCACTTTGGCGTTGAAGTCCCCCATAACAACGTTGTAGTGAGCCTTTGAGGTGCCGTGTAGTGCTTTCGCAATATCTTTGTACACGGCTTTGGCTATCTCGTCAGCGTATGTCGAGGTCGGCGCATATACTTGTACCACCTTGAGGGAGTACCTATCGGTAAGCTTCAGTATAAGGTATGTTACCTGTGTCGACATACTGCTGACTTCTACAACGCTGCTAACGAGGTCCTTATTGACCAGAAAACCAACACCACCCTGGAAGGACTGATTACCTTCTCGAAAGTAGAAGCCGTTCAAGTTACCTGACTCAAGGGTTGTCGCGTCCTCCCCCTTTCTTCGGACCTCGCATAACCCCAAAATACGCCATTTTATGCGACCCAGTTCTACCTCGAGTTCGGTGAGGTAGTGGTCTATCCGTAGTGTGCAAACATTATACGTCGCGAGGGTCAGTTTTTTATGGTCGCCTCTTGTAGCCCGGAGGTTCTTAGCACCCCCTCTTCCGCTGTCGCCCCGACCGCTACCGTGATCAGGAACTGCGGAAGTACCGGGAACTGGGGGCCGGGAACTATAAGCTTACTATACCACGCTGGCCAAATGGGTTGGTGTAGGATTTGGTTTCAAGTTTTCCTTTTCTACGCATTCGTCGTTTGCGAGTGTGTTCCTTTAGTCGGCTTTTACGACACCCACGGGATGATTGGGGGTGATGACACATGTATTCTTTCCCGTCACCACACAACACCACTTAATTGAAATGAAAATGTATAATTATTCACCTTTTAAAAATTAAACACCCGTATATATAGACATTTAATTACTTAGTCTTAAGTATTTACTTAGCCGAGTAATGTCATGGCTTTAAATTCTCTACTTAGCTAAGAAAACTAACTTTTGACATTTCTCACTTTCGTCAGTTTCTCAACTATGGAATAAAAATGATGTACTAAGTCAATACCTAAGTAAAAGTAACTGACGTGTTTATAGATACGGGTGTAACAGTGTACAACAATATTCCGTTTGTTTTATGACAGACTCGAAGGTCGAATATAGGAAATGTAAAGAATTTTCTTGTGACGCATACAATATGGTTACTAAGTAATAATACAGCAAAAGTAATAACAGTGTGCCTATAGTCTTTATGATTTGGAGTTTACTTGCCTCTTCGGGGATTAGAGGTTTGGTCAAATAGCTGACGGAAAGCGAGGTGTGCGCGACGAAAGCGCTCGGCTACGCTCGCTAACAACTCCCCAAGCCACGCCTCCGTCGCGCGTCACTGCTGCTAAGACGGAGTTTGCACGGTCAGATCAACAGTTAGTCAGAGAGAAATACCGCTATGTACATATAATATAAAGGGTTATGATTTTAAATGATCGACTACTCGGGCATTTCGCTTAGTGGGAATTTTTCTTATATAGGCAATTTGCTTCACAGACATTTAGCTACTTAGGCAATTTGTTTTGTAGACGTTATACTATTTAGGCAATTTGCCAAATATCGCATTTAGTATTCCAACTTCTTAGGCAACTTGCATATAAACCATATTAAATAGAGAAACAAGAAATACTGATGACTGCCTTCTTGGTCTAGTGGCAAACCGCATCGCTTCGTGATCACGAGGAATCAAATCCTAAGTGGTCCCACCTTGTCCACCACCCAATTAAAGTTTTTCTAACGAAAACTTCCCAGTACGAGTTCGAAGTCTGGAATTGTGCCCGGTATATGGCAATAGGATGGCCCCCTATTACTCAGTACACCTCAGCTACCCCCGCTTGGGGAACATAGGCGTGACGGTGTTCATTTATTTTTATTTTAAACAAACAATATAAGGTTTAAAATTGTGTGTTAAAAACATTAATATTCCCTCTCTTCCTTCTATTAATTTAGTAAAATTTATCTTTTTTTTTCTCATTTCTTTCTCAGTAAATGAAGGAATTGCCGCGTGGTTCCCGGCTTAGTTGCCGCGTGGTTCCCGGCTTAGAATAGGACCAACCCATCTCATCCCATCGGGTGTCGTACAAGGCGACTAAGGGAAAACTAGGGAATGGGCAGCAGCGTTCTCTTAACACTTCTGCGATCAAAAACTGCGCTCGCCAACCCGCCTGCCAAGCGTGGCGAGTATGGCAAATCCCCCCAATCACTATTATGGAAGAAAAGAAGAAAACCAGGCCCCTAGTCCCCGGCGGTCCTAATCGTCCTGGCCACGGTAGCAGCCATGGTAAGGACAGGAGAAGGGGTGCTAAGAATCTCCGGCAGAGATTCGGCTACCACCAAAAACGAAAATTGGCCCTGGTGACATACAACGCACGCACTTTGAGGACAGATGAGAAGCTTGTTGAGCTGGAAGAAGAGATAAACAAGTTGCGGTGGAATATTGTTGGTTTATCGGAGGTCCGAAGAGAGGGCGAGGACACGATAACCTTAAAATCCGGCAACTTGTTTTACTACCGGGAGGGCGAACAGCAGTCCTAAGGTGGTGTCGGATTTATCGTCCACAAGTCACTCATAGACAACGTTGTGTCCATCACTAGTGTGTCGAGCAGGGTAGCGTACCTGATACTCAGAATATCCAAAAGATATTCGCTGAAGGTCATACAGGTCTACGCACCGACCTCGACATACTCAGATGATGATGTCGAAGTTATGTATGAGGACATTAGTAGAGCCATACATACTTCCAAAACACACTTTACAGTGGTTATGGGTGACTTCAATGCGCGGCTGGGCAAACGGGGCGATGATGAGTTGAGAGTGGGGCAATTTGGATATGGGCAGCGCAACCCTAGGGGTCAGAGGCTGGCCGAATTCCTGGAGAAGGAGGGACTCTTTATGATGAACTCTTTCTTCCAGAAGCCGCCTCATAGGAAATGGACCTGGATGAGCCCTGATGGTTCCACCAAAAACAAAATAGACTTCATAATGAGCACCAAGCGACAAATATTTAATGATGTCTCCGTGATCCACAGGGTAAAAACCGGCAGTGATCACCGAATGGTCAGAGGCACATTAAATATTAATGTCAAAATGGAAAGATCGCGTCTGATGAAGTCTACGCTCCGACCTTGTAATGCACATATCCAAAACCCCGAGAACTTTCAACTCGAATTGGCAAACCGCTTCGAATTGCTAGACAGCAGCGCATCAGTGGACGAAATCAACAACAGGCTGGTAGAGACTGTCCATACGGTCGGGTCCAAGTATTTTAAGCCCCACCGTAAAAATAGACCTCAAAAACTATCCAAATACACCCGAAACCTCATGACTGAGCGACGTTCCATGACGCTCCAAACCTCCGATGATGCTAAGTCCTATAGGCAGCTCAATGGACAGATATTGAAGTCCTTGCGACAAGACTTACGGTCCTTCAATACAAGGCGTATTGAGGAGACAATAGCACAGAACAAGGGCTCTAAAGTGTTCGCAAGAGACGCGTCTATTGGGCAAAGCCAGTTGACGAAGCTGAAGATGGAGGACGGAAACGTAACGTCGAATAGGTCGGAGGTGCTCAGGGAGATAGAGAGGTTCTATGGGCAGTTGTATACCTCAGTAGCTGAACCTGTTGTTGACTTGGTAAAAGACCCAAGAGCCAAGCTAACCCGACACTACCTGAAGATATCCCGGACATCAGCCTGTACGAGATTAGGATGGCTCTCAAACAACTCAAAAATAACAAAGCGCCGGGCGAAGACGGAATTACCGTAGAGCTTCTGAAAGCGGGCGGAACGCCAGTACTTAAAGTCCTTCAGAGGCTGTTTAATTCCGTCTTGCTCGAAGAGAAAACGCCGAAAGCATGGAACAGGGGTGTGGTGGTACTGTTTTTCAAGAAAGGTGATAACACTTTACTGAAGAATTATAGGCCCATCACACTGCTGAGCCATGTTTATAAGTTGTTTTCGAGAGTCATTACGAATCGTCTCGAACGCAGGTTTGATGACTTCCAGCCTCCCGAACAAGCCGGTTTCCGGAAAGGCTTTAGTACCATAGACCACATACATACGCTGCGGCAGATAATACAGAAGACCGAGGAGTATAATCGGCCACTATGCTTGGCGTTTGTGGACTATGAGAAAGCCTTCGATTCGATCGAGACTTGGGCGGTTCTTAGATCTCTCCAGCGATGCCGCATGGACTATCGATACATCGAAGTGTTGAAGTGCTTGTATAATAACGCCACCATGTCAGTCCGAGTACAGGGGCAGTGCACGAAGGCAATCCCCATAAAAAGAGGAGTAAGACAGGGAGACGTCATTTCTCCGAAACTGTTTACGGCCACCTTAGAGGACGCCTTCAAGCTCTTGGAATGGCAAGGACTTGGCATCAACATCAATGGCGAATACATCACTCACCTTCGATTTGCCGACGACATTGTGGTCGTGGCGGAGTCGCTGGAAGATCTAGGACGAATGCTCGGTGACCTCAACAGAGTATCTCAACAAGTGGGTCTTAAAATGAACATGGACAAAACGAAAATAATGTCTAACGTCCATGTCGTACCCACCGCACTCACCGTTGGGAACTCTATTTTTATTTTTATTTAATCCTTTATTGTATACAGTACATTTACAGTTGTAATTTCACAGGTGATATACAAAGGCGAGCTTAACTCAAAATATGAGTTCTCTTCCAGCGAACCTTTAAGTGTTGAGAGATGAGAATGTTAATAAGAGGGCAGTTATACAATTACACAATCAAACATACAATAAAATAAACATAAATATAAATAAAATACATACTATACAAAACTAAATATATATAATTTATAAAATAAACATACATAAAAATACACATAGTATATTATATTACAAATGTGTATCAACAATCAGATAGGAAATGTTCCCTGATTCTTCTCCTGAAGATGCCCATAGAGGAGCTTGCGCGTATAGCGTGTGGGAGTGAGTTCCAAAGACGCACTCCACGAACAGTAAAAGACCTATCATAGCAACTGGAAGAATGAAGAGGAGCACGAAGAAGGAGAGAAGTAGCAGTACGACAGGCCCTATCCTTGGGGACAAGAAAGTCAAAACGCTCACGTAGATAAATAGGAGCTTTGGGGTTATGAAGGACGGAAAAGAGAAGAGAAAGGATATGTGAGTCCCGGCGTTGCCGAATAGGCAGCCACTTCAATTTTCTTCGGAACTCTGATACATGATCATATTTACGGAGACCGAAAATGAAGCGGATACACAGATTCTGCAAACGTTCTAGCTTATTAACTAGCTCTTCAGTGGCATCAAGAAAACAGACATCACCATAGTCCAGAAGTGGTAGGAGAAGAGACTGAGCAAGGCTTATTTTAGTTTGGAAGGGCAAGAACTTTTGAAGGCGTTTGAGAGACTGGAAGGAGCCGTAGACCCTTTTGCTTACCTCTATAATGTGGGTGCTCCATGTGAGATTGGAGTCCATAAAAACACCTAGATTTTTAATTGTTCTAGAGTAGGGTATACATACAGAATCAAATAGAACTGGAGAGAGAGCCTGTAGATTCATATCTTGTGCATTCATATAGTATCTGCCACCAATGATGATAGCTTGAGACTTAGCCGGATTGACTAAAAGACCAAACGACTTTGCCCACTTGCTGATATTTTCAAGCTCATCATTGATGACGCCGATCGCATGATTAAGCTCCCCAACTTTAAAATGACGATACAGCTGCAAATCATCTGCGTAAAGATGGTGGTAGGAAGTAATTACTTTAGTAACCGAGTTTATAAAAACTGAAAAGAGAAGAGGAGAAAGGACGCCACCCTGAGGCACACCCGCAGTAAGATCGCACCAATCAGAAGAAGCCTCTTCAAAGCGGACCGACTGGGAGCGGCCCCGAAGATAAGAGCCAAACCACGCGATTGCCGGAGCGGAGACATTCAGAGAGGATAAGGTGCCTAAGAGAATGTCAAAATCAACTGAGTTAAAAGCACTACTAAAGTCCAGTAAGACTAAAACGGTAAGAAGTTTGTTTTCCATAGCCAATCTGATATCGTCAGTTATTTTGACTAAGGCAGTCACTGTACTATGTCCTGAACGAAAACCAGATTGAAAAGGACTTAGGAGGCTATTAGAGGAGAGATAGAGAGACAGTTGATTCTGAACAGCACTCTCAAGCACCTTGGAAAGCAAGGGAAGTATGGATATAGGACGGAAATCGGATAAACAGGTAGGGTTCGGTGTTTTAGGTAATGGGAGAACATGAGCTCTTTTCCAAGCCACGGGAAAAACGCTAGTCTCCAATGAGTAATTTATAATGTGCGTGATGACAGGCCCAAGTTCATTTAAGATAGGTAGGAGCATTTGAATTTGGATGCCATCATCGCCACTCGCCTTCGTGGAAATGGACAGGATAAATTTCTTAATGTCTTGCTCTGTAACCGGGCTGAAAGAGAAAGAAGCACATACTGGCAAGTGAAGATTGGAAAGATATTTAAGAGTAGAAGATTTTATGTCTTGTTTTAGCGCAATTGGAGGCTTGGAGAAGTGTGCGTTTAATGCATTAAGATCCAGATTAGGTATATTTTGGTTAATGGTGCCATTGCCAATACCAAATGACTTGAGAAATTGCCAAACTTGTGCTGTGTTGAAATGTTGAATGGAACCGTGTATGTGGCGCCTCTTTGCATCCCTACACATACGACTGCAGCGGTTTCTCAGTTTTTTGTACTGATTCCAATTTTCCTCCGTAGGAAACTTTTTGTGCCTTCTCTTCGCCTTATCCCGTTTAGACATCATTTTTTTGATGGTATCAGATAACCAAGGCGCGGGGCGATGTTTCACCCTCACTTTTTTAACCGGTGCATGCGTATCATATAGATCCAGTACTATTTTATTAAATATTGATACTTTTTCATTTACATCAACGGAGTTGTAAACAAAAGTCCAGTCTACGCTGCACGCGTCCAGCCTAAGCTGCTCAGTATTAATATCTTTAAAGCTGCGAAGGAAAAGAAATTTAGAAGAGCGTTTTGGAGAGCGAATTTTATAAGAAAGGAATATCAGGTCGTGATAAGAGAAAGACGCAGACATCTGACCATGTGCAGCTACATGACTAGAATCAGAAACAAGTATGAGATCTAAGAGTGAGGGAGTACTATGCGGAGCATGATGAGTAGCTGTTAGCGGTAGGATATGCATATTGACAGAAGAGACAAGGGATCGGAGTTTGTTGCTACGACTATCCCCTTTTAATAGACAAGTGTTAAAGTCACCAAGAATGATAGTGTGATCGTATAGCGAAGAGAAATACTCTAATTTGGATTCAAAGGAGGAAAAGAAATCAACATGACAGGATGGGCTATAATAAACGCCTAGGAGAAATTTTGTATGAAGAAAGTTGAGCTCAAGAAATAGATGTTCAGAAAATTGAGTGTACACACTTGGTGACTGATCAATTACTGTGCAAGAGATATCCCCACGAAGATAAATAGCAACACCTCCACAACCCTTGCCTGTTCTGTCATTACGTAGCAGCTTGTACCCAGGCAGTGCATACTGCACTGAAGGCAGAGTAGGTTTCAGGAAGGTTTCGGACACTAAAATTGCATGCACATATTCAGAGTCGAAGGAAGCTAAAAGGTCAGAGTAGTGAGCAGGAATGCTTTGACAGTTAATGTGCACAACGTTGAAGAATTTCTTGAGAGTGGAGAAGGTAGAAAGAAGTTGCTCACGTAGATGCACTGAGTCATCGTCACCACTGAAAGCACTAGAATACTGTTCGTCGGACACCTCAGAAGAAGAACAAGAAACAAAACTATCATCGTTGATATCTAATAAATCCATACTATTATGTACTATATAATAAGATAATATTATCTATACAAATAAAATAAATAAATAAATTATAATACTAAATAAGATAAGTATAATAAAATTAAATATTTCAATAAATTCATAATCATACCCTCGATGCACTCGCCGGTTGCGTGAAGTGGATAAAAATGCTATGGTTCAAACGCACTATTTCCGAACGTTCACAACAATGTCAGGTGTCAATGGATAAATCTATCATAGACATATGTCAAACAAAATATAATTCTATATGACGTTCGACAGAAAGTAAATTATTTTAAAAATTAAGTAGGTAGTGAACATTAGTGATTGAGTGTGAATAGTGAACGAAGGAAAAGCGTTTGGCGAGCAGAAATCATTCAAACCGATCACTTCGCATGTTTACGTGACCTCTTCTCCGAGACAGCCGATGCAGGCTTATCGCTCGGCTGCTTGCTGCTCTTCGCGACATCATGAGCAGGAGGGAACTGTGCCAACACTTGACGCAATTCTGCCGCTGACTCAATTTTCTTGCGAGATTTGTCTGGCGATTGAATGATAATCCTGCCATCAGAGGTCCAGCACTGCTTAATACCATATGTTCTGCGAGCATCCATGAACACCTCATGTCTAGGCTTCGTCAAAAACTCAGAGAATGTTAATCCTGACCCCTTTAAAGCAGCTTTTCTATTCCACACTTCACCACGCAGAGAATAGCACTGGAATCTAATAAGAATAGGACGTGGCTTACTGCTATTTACTCCCAGGGGGTGGCACACAGCAATATCAGCAGCTTTTATGTTTGTTAGCTGCATTGTGTCATTAAGAACATTGATGACTTTAGTTTTACACTCTGACACATCTGACATTCCATGTAAGAGAAGTACCTTCCTGCGAGATGCCATTTCATGTCATTGTCAGGCCAATTGAGAGCAGCTCCACCTGTGCTTTTAATGCTCCCAAGGCTTTCCAAATCAGACACTTGAATTCAGTGAACTCACGAGACAGGCTAGCTATGGTTTTATGCGATGCAGTGTTCTCCGTGTTGTTAGCATTCTTTAGATCTTCTTCATAGCTGTCCATTCTCGAAGTGAACACTGCTGTCAGGTCCTCCATAGTATTGGCCAATTTTGCATGTAGATCCATGATGAAAGTATAGAGACGTCAATGCAACAAGAAGTAGAAGATGGATATTATCAGTATAGAAATAGCAGTGAAGATAGAGGAGAACTACTCTTGAAGTTGTCGACGAATACATTTACCTGGGACAGGTAGTCCGGTTAGGTAGGTCCAACTTTGAGAGAGAGGTCAATCGACGAATCCAACTCGGCTGGGCAGCGTTCGGGAAACTGCGCAATATCTTCTCATCCAAAATACCTCAGTGTCTTAAGACTAAAGTTTTCAGTCAATGTGTGTTACCAGTGATGATATATGGATCAGAGACGTGGTCTCTTACAATAGGTCTCATAAAAAAGCTCAGAGTTGCTCAGCGAGCTATGGAGAGAGCTATGCTCGGCGTTTCTCTACGCGATCGAATCAGGAATGAGGAGATTCGTAGAAGAACCAAGGTTACCGACATAGCCCTTAAGATTAGCAAGCTGAAGTGGCAATGGGCGGGCCACATAGCGCGTAGATCGGACGGGCGTTGGGGCAGAAAGATTCTAGAGTGGCGACCACGTATTGGCAAGCGCAGCGTGGGACGACCGCCTGCCAGATGGACCGACGATCTTGTGAAAATCGCAGGAAGTCGTTGGATGCAGGTGGCATCGGACCGGTTACGCTGGAAAGCGATTGGGGAGGCCTATGTTCAACAGTGGACAAGTATGGGCTGAGATGATGATGATGATGAAATGAAGGAACCATGTAGCCATTCACATAAATAGTATTATTTGTTAAATTTAACTTATACCCACTTACGCGAATATTACACATGAAATAAAACTATTTTTTCGGATTTTATCGCGGTTT
Source organism: Phalera bucephala (assembly GCA_905147815.2). Taxonomy (NCBI): domain Eukaryota; kingdom Metazoa; phylum Arthropoda; class Insecta; order Lepidoptera; family Notodontidae; genus Phalera; species Phalera bucephala. Next base: position 2,268,268 of record LR990620.1, on the reverse strand, counting down.
ATTTTGATTTTTAAGTTCCCGACGTTTCGAGTGCTTTGCAGCACCCATGGTCACGGAAAGGACTGAGGTGTTAGACGTCCAAGAGGCATAGTTGTTCCGGGGTACCCTCAATCTTCTTAATTATTTTTGTTTTTGTTGGTCCGATCTACGCAGAATGAGCTCACGGTGTCTTGAGGTCTTGCAGTGTTATGCTTGGTTTTGGATTTGATTATATTAATTACTGGATCCCAAGTCGATAGAAGCACCCAGCCATCTTCTCTATTGAAATTAGGATGTTTTTTATTTTCAATAGCCTCGCGAACCATCCTTGGTAGGAATCGGTGTTCTTTCACGAGGATTTGTGGTCTATCAAATCTGATGTTATGGCGGGTGCAGTCAAGGACATGTTCACAGACTGCAGACTTCTTTGAGCGACAAAGCTTTATTCCCACCTGATAGACCGGCCTAAATTGTTCTCCCATAGCCTACAACACAATGTAGATGGAAAAAGAAAATGTAAAAATACTTAAAAGAAAACCGTGGAGTTTCTTGCCCTTCTTCTCCCCAGGAATGACATTCCGAAGTAGTGGTAGTCTTTGTTACTTTTCTGTCAATTCGTAAATACTGTAATGATTTACATGAATAAAAAATATTCTGATTCTGATTAATTTTTTAGTAAAAATTAGATCTGAGAGTACTACACGAAACGTGCGTCGTAGCTATACGCGTACCGTTAATCCACGCATAATATCGCTCGCTGCGCGAGTGCTAGTTCTAACGTTACTGCAAGTATAAAGTACGCCAGCTGTTTTAACAAGCTGTGACAAAAGTTAGATATGTAGTAGTAACTAGTAGCAGTTACTGACCGTATTATGACGAACATTTGTCACCATCTCCGAGTTATTTGCGTTGCCCTATAAATCTTTTTTTTTTAATTTGATGTATTTACTAATTTCTGCCCGCGACTTCGTCCGTATTGACTTTAGACATGCACCTTATATTTTTCCTAGGATATACTACGTATGAGTTAATCCAGGTAATAAATCTATCTGTGCACCAGATTTCATTCAAATTCTTTAAGCTGTTTTTTTTTTCAGCCGTATTAGTAACATTCAAACATACAAAATTTCACATTTTAATATTAGCAGGAGAATTTCAGACAAAACAGAATACAATCATATCACACTTAATATAAATGCTAAACTTACTTAACTAGATTTTATTCCAAAGAATGTGACCGAATCTACATTAATAACGTGCAAACCGGTAATATTAATAATAGATTGCCTAATATTTGGTAATCTATACATAACTAGTATCAGTATAATATATTTGAATAAGGTTCTTGCCATATCTGTTCCTTTTGTATTTGTCGGATTTAAATTAGCGCTTCTCTTTTTTTTTAAGCACCGTAGTTAATATACCGGTAAAATATTGACAATGAAACTGAAATTATGAGAGTGGAGCTAGATAGGTCTGTAAAGAAAGAATAAAAAAATAAAAATCTTTTATGACCAAAAAAAGTAGCTACTTATATCATGTTTCGTTGAGACTCAAACTAAGCACGCTGTATCTTGAGGCTCGGATCGGTAAAGAAAGAATCTCCTGAAACTCTGCACTCTCTGTCTACCCGCAAGGGATCTGGCGTGATGATATAGATAGATAATTTAGATCTAGTAGCGAATAATGTGCTTTGCCATCATGAGGCCCTGGGTCAGACAAATGTAGCTTTTCTATCGAAAAATTTTTAATGTCATTTCGAAGGCTGGAATTTTGCAGAGGACCGAATATCGTAGGCGAAAAGTGGGTGTACACAGTACACCTCTGCTACCCGCGCTTGGGGAATATAGGCGTGACAGTGTTTTTTTTATTTGGACGTCTCTGAGTATCCTTTTTGATAAAAATCGTAATGTTACTGTATTTAAAGCTTAGTTTTGAAAAAACGCTGAACTGGAAAGTTCGGTATATTTGATTTACTTAACCAATATTATTTCAATCAAAAAATTGCCTCGGACTTGGAAAAAATATTTTCAAAGATTTAAAGTATGCATAACCAAAATGTATGTACCAATTTTTACATGAATGAGAAACGGATGCTGTACTGCAATGACCTATTACACCATTAATTCGCCTCGCTGCCAGTTCCGCGGCCCGCTGGCCTAACGTAAACACGACTACTTCTCGTCGTGATTACGCCGCCGCCGCCCGCGCGCCTGAGATGACAACCGGTATGATCCGTACGAAGGGTCAAGTTGATGAGAAAGGCTGCACCAAGGTGGAGAAAAAGAAGAAGTCTCCCCGACAAAACCGGTGTGGGACTGCCCCAGTAGAAGATGGCATACTCTTTCTCGCTCTGCAGTGCCAACGACATTGCTTTACATGTCTCGGCTACACTATACCACTAAAGTCAAGGACATTGCGAAGTACTCGTAAGAAGACCTTCTACATTCTGAGGGTCGAGAAGCTGAGCTCGCAAAATATACGGCATTCAGTTCAGAGTTCTGGCCGAAGCATTGAGGTAAATAAATCGAGAAGCAAACGTCACTTCCGCGTATCGAAAAAAGTGTAACGACTTAGAAGTATGCCGACGTAGCTTTGAATCCAATAAATAATTTGGATTTAACATATATCCATCTCTCTTACTCTTGTTCCCCACCATACCGACATTACGTCGATCCGATAGAGGTAGCAATATTACTAGTAGTAAGAGGCTCAGCGTTGCTTACTATATAATTATTTCCCACAATTTAAATGCAAAATGAATATAATTTTTTAATGATGTTATGAATATAATTTTTTTATTATGTATTTTTTTAATTTCGTATCCCCTCAGATAGAATCCAATATATGATCCAATATATGAATTAATAAAATAAATTATTATATTACCTAATTCATTTCATTCTATATGAAATTAGAATTGTTATACAGTTTATTTGGATATTAGTTAATAGTGTCTATGAGGGTATGTGGTCATACTATGATAATATTATTGAATGAGTAATAAACAAAACACACCTAATGTTATCTATTGCATTATTTTCAAAATATTCAGGTTGATGGTTGCAGTCTATTTAGAGCGGGTAATATAAATACAAATTTACAAAATGCGTATCTCTTCAACAAACTCAGTAAAACGCTGTTGCCTATTTTCTGTTTCCGCTGACGAATTCTTTGTCCAGACGTTAAGAGCGGTAGGGAGCTTCGGTTACTAGACTGAATAGTTGAGGGTTCGATTCCCACATAGTACAAATTTTTGTGTGACTCAAACATTTTGTTTAGGTCTGGGTATTTGTTTGTGTGATTTTCATGTTAGTAAACGTACTCACGACATTGAATAATTAACAGAGTGGGTCTTTTTTTTTAAAAAAAAGGACAGTAAAAGTCTTGGTTAATTCCCCAATTGCTTTCTACGACATGCGTGAGAGCAAATAGGATTTACCAGATCCATTAGGCAATTATGTAACAAAGAATTGTGTACAATATTCGCTTTGAGCAAATAGCTTATTTATTTTCATAATATTCTAATGAAATTTTTGGAACTCTGTACTTTCTGTCTACCCCGCAAGGGATCTGGCGTGATACAAATTGCACCCTATGGATCCAAAAAAATTAACATAAGAGGTATAGTACATAATTATAGGTGACACAATTATCCAATATTTCCCCATAAAGACGGGAACACCAAATGGTGTTTTAATTGGCAACACTGCATCTCAAATTTATTTTTGTAACTTAAAATCGGTTTTTATTTTCTTTACTAGGAAATATATGAAAAAACAATAAACTTATGTATGGAAAGTAGTTCCGCTTGCGGTATAGTCATTTTGTGACCTCAAATCGCGTACTTACACCACGCATTTACCTATTTTGTGATTTGTTATCAATACGTGTTACTCGAGAGACGTCAGGCAGGCCAATGAATGACAGAAGCTTGAAACTTGGCTGCGGGCTTATTCTTAAGCCATGATTACACTTTGCGACCGCGACTCCGACCTGACAGCCTTGAAACGGTCAGGTCCGAGTCAGAGTTGGATCCAACCGCCGACACGACCGCGACTGCGACCAAGGACAATTAGTGATGCAGTCATCGTTATGATAAATATCAATGTATCGATATAATATGATACTCTTGTCGTGTAAAAAAATAATGTGAAAATGAAAGTGATTGATGATGTATCGAAACATCAATCTTTTATTAAGCTTTCTTTATTGGTGATGTATCGATGTATGATTTGAGGTTTTGTAAAAAAAACATCGCTTCGGTGTATCGTCAAATCGATATTTTATACGTTTTTATTACACTTTTTCACACATCCTGGTCCGAAATGTGTGATCCCTTTTCCAAACAATTGCGGGCATATGCATGAGGTAGTAGTTCCTTAGAGGTATGTATGCTAACACTACACCTGTTTTCTGCATTGTACTAAACTAAAGCAAAATCGATACATAAATATTTTGCAATTTAAAGCGTCGATGTCTTGCGTATTAAAACATCGATATATCGTTTTTTCCCTTAGCGTGCAGCGACATGAAATGCAGCACATTCTATGTCGCTGCACGCTACACGATCTTCTGTGAAACAGCACGCGCGCCGTCTAATCGAAGATAATTATTTCTCAGTCTACCTATTTCTCTATTTTATCCGGACCGGAAAGATGGAGGACAAACAGACATACAAATAAACAAAGTGTAATAAAAACTTGTAAAATATCGATATTTTCAAAGCGACGTTTTTTTTACAAAACCTTAAATCATACATCGATAAATCGCCAATAAAAAAGCTTGATAAAAGATTCATGTTTCGATACATCATCAATCACTTTCATTTTCACATTATTTTTTTACACGACTACAGTATCATATTATATCGATACATTGATATTTGTCATAACGATGACTGCATCACTAAATGACCTTGGTCGCAGTCGCGGTCGGGTCGGCGGTTGGATCCAACTCTGACTCCGACCTGACCATCTCAAGGCTGTCAGGTCGGAGTCGTGGTCGCAAAGTATAACGCCGATCTAGTGTTATGTATATCAATGGGCCGAAGGGTATGTCGTCTTCAGGAGATTTCGAGGAAGATTACTAGACGTTCCTACACAGCCCAATATGTCGCCATCAACACATGTGTCTTAGTTTATAAGTTTTTATATATTATATGTATGTTATATATTTTTGTGAAATATCAGTTGCCTGAAATAAATGATTTATTATTATTATATTAATTTCACCAACGTGATCTCAAATAATCTACGAACGAGAGTTGAGTCTAAGTTCGTCAATTTTTGCATCTTTAGTTTTTGTGTTATCAAGACGAATTTAAGTACTATTATTATGAAACTAGAATTCCGGTTTTTCGCTTTAATAATCGAAGACAAATCAGTCGTTTTATAAATTTTGATTCATTAACACGTCGCGATGTCTAACACTACCGATTCATTACCGATGGAATTTCAAATATCGTGGATGACTGGGATCGCTGCATCAACAGTGTGTTTTGTACTGCAAGTGGTGATGCTCATTCTTCTGCCAAAGATAAGGAAACTGGACCAGCAGATACTGACACAGCTGTCATTGGCGAGGTTGATTAACACAGTCTGCGAATTTATGATGGTGAACGAGTACCTTCAACTAATGGATGTCACGTTTGCTGAGTACTTTCATAGTGATGTTGTGATGTTGTGCTGGATGTTCATCTTCACAAAACATTTTTACGATAAAGTGGTCGTGGTGTTTTCGTTCCAGAACTGGAACTTTTTGCTCTTATTCGTTCTGGTTTGGGTACTAACGTTACCTGTTGGAATTTTCGGTGTTTTATCCCTGGATTACGAAATATTTGACTATTTTTACATGTCGTTTGGAATAACTAAATTTATAATATTAATTATCAACGTTTTATTTTTTTGTAGAATATTTTATGTGGTCATTAGACGTAACTCTAAAAGTAAAAAAACAATAGGTGATGCCGTTAGAACTGGTGTTATTTTATTTATGTTGTTGTGTATGTCCAGTCTTCAGGTCTTTGCGAATGATATATACAGTTTCTCTGGCGATGATGATATAAATTATTTAATTTCTAATATATTTTGTGTTATAAATTCATTTCAAGTTGTTGCCATCTCTATTATTTTCACAATACTAACTAAGCCTGCTTTGGAAGAATCAGTTCAGAAATGGAGTTCTAGGCGTACATTGCAACTATAATATAAGATTTGTTTTTCTATTTTAAGTATTAAAAAATACTTTAACATTATTTCTCTGTACCTACTCAATTGTATAAATATAGAGCTTAAAATAAATGGTGTGAATCTCTACAAGTGTAAAGGTCACATTTAAATCGGTTCTGTAGGTATTGCGCGATACTCGCACGAACATAAAAAAGTGGCATAATTTTTTTAATTCTAGTATTGTTTTTTTTTTAATTAAAATAAATGCACAGAAATAGCATATTAATGTACATCATTTACGCGGTTCAGTTGGTTAAACTTCATACTTTATAATTATTTCTTTGCTCAACTGGCCCAGCGAAGGTTTTTTGTTAAAACCTACGCGGATTCCTTTATCAACTCTTCCCACTCTTACATTTTGTTCAAAAAGTACCGTCTGATGGTAACACTCCAAGCAATTTTTATCAGTCAAATGTGTCCTTTCAATTTTTTTTTGATGATATTAGATACAGCACGTTTAATTTTTTAATATTTATTTATAGTAATGAACTTAATGCAATATTGTTATTAAGAATTTCAATGAAATAATACAGTAAAAGAAACATTTTTATTTCTAATTAGCTATTATCGTCCCACTGTTGGGCAAAGGCCTCCCTCAACCGCTTCCTTCTTTCTTTCTTTTCTTTTTTATAAAACGTAATTCAATTCAAATAAGTTTAAAGAAACAATTAAAATAAATATTTTAGCATTAGTTACCGGCAGCCATAGAGGAACCTCTGGCTGCTAGTGATTTATGCTATCCTGGTACTTAAAAAGAAACAAACTTGAAATACAAAACATTTTTTTTCATCTTTAACGCAATTATGTGGTGCGCATTTTGGAATACCGTCTGGTGCGTTTTAGTTGCTGCGGAACGGAATGGTGCCTCATTATGATTAATGCTAAAATTATCGTATATCTGAATATGGCGACTGAGCAGTCGTATGAGCATAAACTATAGTCTTATTACCGTTTAAGGATCAAACATTTCACTATGTTCCAGTCAGGTCGCATAACATCAAGTAATGTGGTCAAGATCTAATCTGAATAAAAAAGCTAAAATTTGTAAATTATATCTTTTACTGTATTATTACAAAAATTAGGTTGCATTTAGTTTCAGTATAATTAATAATTAATAATTAATTGTTAATATCACTGGTGTACAATAAAGAGTACTCTATCTATCTATCTATCTAATCAAGATTCAAAAATCAGACGCTCTGTTCTAATATCATCAAATAATTAAGTGGACTGGACGACTGATATTAAAACGCTTTAAGTGTTTTCATCTGACTGTACTTTTTAGACAAGAAGTAATAGTGGAATAAGTTGATGAAAGCAAAAAGTAATTTATTTTAAAGTTCACTGTCATCTGCGTAGGTTTTTACAACAACTTTCACAGGTCCTGTTAAAAAAAGAATTAATCCAAAAATTTTAAAGTTTAGCCAACTGACCCGCATCAGTCGATATCCTAACTAGATGTTGTGGGGTGGGCTAGTGAATAAATAATCTCATTAATAATGTAATTTTACTTAATAACTTTTAGATATGTGAATTATGCAAAGTTTCAGACCATTTATTATTAAAAACTAAGTCGTTTGCTATAGAGCCAGACATTTTGTATAACCAACCTGTCTGTCTAAAATAGTACAATAATAATCTGGAAACGTGTTTGGCTTGATTCTTTGTAAATTAAATATGTATAGTTATTACAACACTAGCTATTTCCTACTGCTTTGCCAGTCTTTTTTACTTTGGAAAAAATATACGCCTGAAAAATTTACAATTGTTCTTTGAAACTGTTGTGGCAGGAACGTTGTGGCAGGATTTGTCAAAGGGGAGACCTGGCAGCCAGACGGGTGTTATGTCGTGCGGGGCCTGCCACTCTCCCCAAGAATTGTTGTCGGGAACTTGTATATATATTACACGTCGTGCGCACTCTAATATCGCGTTCTATACATGTATGGCGAATCTTTAGCACCATCTGTTGTTAGGTAGTCGCAATTATGTAGCGATGTATAGGAGTCGCTATACTGTTGTGAGGTTAAGTTGATGACTGAATTTTAACAGAATCCATATAGGCCGATATGTCGTGCTCAACTTAAATGCAAATTGCAAAATATAACTATCGCAGATGTTTTAGCTTATTTTCGGTAAAAATCCGATTAGATACCAAGCGACAAATTAGCTGAAATAAAAATATTGTATATAACTATTTACAATTAGTAGTGATAAACATAGATATCTACAAACATAGATAGTTTATGGACTTAACTGCGTTTGATCATGTTGACCATGAAATTTTACCGAAAAAGTTATATTCATATAGAGTAAAAGGAAATAAGTAGATGGAATCTACTTAAGTTGTGAAATGGCATTGAGGGGCGAGCCGTCTCTTCAACTAGCCAGTATATACCTTCGCGTTTTGAATTTTTACCATAGCTGTCATTCGGATAGGTCAGTAGGTAGATGTTACTTATTGAAGTGTTCTTTTTGTACATTTTTATATTACCAGTAAACAAGAAGGTAAGTAGGCGTCGGATATATCATTTGAGCTTTCCATCCAAGACGACTAAAATTACAATCTGTATAATGGATCTTCCTAATACTACTAACCACATGAGAATACTAAATTCTGATGATAACACAGTCCTGTTCAATGGTAATAAGAAGTTCCTCGAGAGTGATATTATGTTCATCTCAGGCACTATCATAAAATAAGTAAATTAAGTTTGTCCATTGTCACCTATGTATTCATTAAACGATGTGTGTAGAGAATGTCTTAGATTTATTTGCAACCAATAAGTTAAAAAGGATTATACTTAAGACTTACATTTTTATTTTCTTATTGGGGAGTTTAATTTTTATTATAGTCTATAGAGTCCACTTGTAATATGGGGCTTAAAGTGCCCAGAGATAGAGAAGTTAATCTCAATCCTGTATTATTGTTAATTCCATGCTTACATTTGAGCATTATGTTGCGAGTAGTCTTTAGTTTTAGCTTGGTGGTGGTAGTAATTTCCCATTTTTGTCTTTGTATTATTGCATGCTGTGATTTCCTGTAAGTTACAAGATAACATACTAAGTCTTTAACTCGTTATATACATTTATTGTTATCTGTGTACTTGTTGTTGGAAATCCAAATAAATACAATAAAGAAACTATGTTTAAATTGCAAAAGAGATGCGTAAGGACAATCAAACAAGATAGCTGTAAACCATAATTTTATCCTACTATGCATATATGTATGTACATTAATGAAATCTTAAAATGTGTAAAATGCAACTCATCAATTTGAATGAGACCGAATTAAGAATAAAGTATGCGTTCCATGTATTAGACAGATCTCTCACAAATAAATGATGACTGATTACTATCAGTAAAAACATTTTCAAAATCGAATAAGCATTTTCAGAGATTACGCTTCACAAACATAGATTTACAAATTGACATACAAACAACTTTGCCTATTCATAATGTTAGTATAGGTGTAGATTTACAAGCTGACATACCAATGTTACGGCTGTATAATATAGTAGTGAATAATATTAGTGTAGACCATACTGGTTTTATTGATTAAACTTGTTCATTTTTTGTGTGTTGTTTTCATTATAACTTCGCCAAACGAACATTCTAGACCGACGTATGCGTATCCTGATTAAGTTGGTCCTCATATTTACATGCAGCATACATCAGCTTGTACTGTCCCACTGTTGGGCAAAGGCCTCCTCTTACAAATCCGAGCACTAAACACCAGGTTTTACTTTTCCAATTAGACGAATTGTAGGTTAGTGGAGGTAAGTGTGTGAATTCGTGTTTGTGCATGACAGAAAATTATGGCAACGAAGTTGTAAAGGCGACTTCAATTTCACCTATGTCGCCTATCGTTATTGGTCTTTTAAGCATACTGTTACGTTGTGAGGCAATAAAATGCCAAATAACGTGCGAAGTAGTTTATTGTGTGGCGTTGTATGCACAAAAAAGTACGTCGGATGCGGTTACACACAAGTACTAAACACATACTAGTACTACTCTGGCTAGTATCCAAATACTGTTTCCAAGTCACTGAGTCACTCGTAGTACCTGTATATCGTTGTAAAGGTCACCCGTGTATTCCACATAGATCGCTTGTCCTCGATTTGATCAAAATCAATGTGAAAAATTATTTATTTGTTAAACAGCACTTACAAACGTCAAAATTATTACATTTTTTACATCTACCACCGGATCGGAACGTAGCCTCCACGTGCGAGGATCCGGCGAGAAACTCAGTGGGCTAGTCTTTTAACTTAATTTGTTTGGTCCTTATAAAAACTATTTTTTTCTATTTGTATTGTACAGCATTGTTTAATTTTGCTGATTGAGAAGCTGCTCAAACCCAATCTGTTTTATCGTCAAGATAATCCAAAATTTTGTTTTAAATTTTGGTTTTCTTGACACACACTTTGGTTTCGTACACTTATTGATAGGCATATTTCGGATATCTATAGGTAATTTGTTGTAGAAGCGTATACATTGCCCCATGAAAGAATTACTAATTCTGTGGAGACGAGTAGAATGTACAATAAGATCATCTTTGTTCCGTGTATTTACACGAGGAATATCGCTATATTTTTCAAAGTTACCATATATTCTTTTTAACATATTGAACATATAACATTTGATATATCAATTGTGAAGCAACAGTTAGAATATTTATTTCTCTAATTTTTTTTTTAAGGGAAGCTCTCGGGGCCAAATTGTAAATTGCTCGAACAACCCTTTTCTATAACACGAAAATGGTGTTTAGTTCTGCAGAGTATCCTCATAGTAGTATGCCATAATACTATTAAATAAACAAGCGAAATTAACAAGTATAGCTGTTTTAATATTAGTTAATAATTTAATTATCTTTACAGCATATCCCGCTGAGCTTAACCTACCAGACAGTTGTTCAATATGGGGCCCCATTGTAATCTGGCATTTTAAAAGAGAAATACAGTTGATTCTACAAAGTCTAAATCCACGCCGTTTATTTGTACATCGGTTACTACCTGTCTTACATTAGGCGTTGTGAATTTAATACACTTTGTTTTATTCTCATTAAGGAGAAGATTATTAATGTTGAACCAATGAACGACCTTAGACAGTGCGTTGTTCAAAAAAAAACACCGCCACGCCTATATTCCCCAGAGGGGGTGGCAGAGGTGTACTGAGTACACCTACGTTCCGCCGACAATGTTAGGTCCCATGTAATAGGGGGCGAGCCTCTTGCCATATACCGGGCACAATTCCAGACTCCGGACTCGTACTGGGAATTTTTCGTTAGAAAAACTACATTTGTCCAACCTAGGATTTGAACCCAGGACCTCGTGATTACAAAGCGATGCGCTTTGCCACCAGACCAATGAGGCTGTCGCGTTGTTCGTCATAATTAAGCAGCTGTCTCTTAATTTTGAATAAAAGAGATGTATCACCCGTGACAGCACAATGTCCTGATTATGCCCTACATAGTAGGGTAAGTTCCATTCGCTCAAACCAGTTATTATAACATTTATACCACGCTAAAGTGGGGGTGTTTAAAATGGCTGACTTGAAAGCGTCGACTGCTTCTTCTACGGACTGGAACCTTTGACCACGAAGACTTTTCTTAATTTTAGGAAATGTAAAGAAATCGTTAGGAATTAGGTCAGGACTGTATGGAGGATGGGCAAGAATTTCTACTTTTTCCTGCTTCAAATACTCAGTCGTTTGACGAGCGCTGTGTGAGCTTGCGTTGTCGTGGTGCAGAATGATGCGTCGCTTTGAGTTAGATTTTCGAAGTTCGGCGATGTCTTGTGGCAAACAAACTGTGGTATACCACTCTGTGTTAACCGTTCTACGATCTTCAAGTGCAATAGTCGCAACATGGCCGGTTTTTCTAACGAACGTGGCCACTATCTTCTTTGAAGTGCTTCGAGAACGAACAACTTTAGTCTGCTTTGGCTCGTCTTGAAAGACCCAGATTGTAGATTGTTGTTTGGAATCAGGATCGTAGGCATAGATCCAAGATTCTTCACCACTGATGATGTCGTAGACGTGATTTGACTCTCCTCGGTTGAACCTTTGCAGAGTTTTCTAACACCATCTGACGCGGGCCGCCTTGTGATCGTCGGAAAGCAGATGCAGTATCCAACGGCAAACTAGCTTTCTCACACCAAGCGCTTCATGCAAGATCTTCTGAATGGTTGTCCCTGAGATACCTAATAGAGCCTCTATCTCTCGATACGTCACATGACGATTTTCGAGAATTAGTTGTCTCACAGTAATGATGTTATCTTCAGTGAAGGCGGATTTTGGGCGTCCTTCGCGAGATTTGTCACTAACACTAGTTTGACTACGCTGGAATTCAAAATACCAGCGTTCAACAGTCCGCAGACATGGGGCTTCATCACTGAACACAGATGTTAGCTCTTCAAAACACTGAAGCCGTGTCAGGCCTCTTCTAAAGTTGTAGAAAATTATTGCACGAACATTTTCCTTCGAAAGATTCATTTTCGTACGTAACCTGACAGATTCCAATCGACGCTGTGACTAAACAATAGCATTAATCCTAATACTTTCAACTGTTTTGAGATTCAAAATTTAAACACATTCGAATATAGAACAGTTCCAAATTCAAAATTGCCGGAAAATACGGAAACGACAGAACTTAAAAGGCATGCCTAGTACCCGATGTGAACAAAAGAATAACTCTACTAAGTTTCAACAAGATCAGGAAATACCCCACGAGCAACACAACCGTTGGACACCGATACCAAGTGGGGGCAATAATATCAATTACAGAACTAATTGTCTGCACTGGCTGATGTTGTCGGTAATATTCTGGAAGCTCGAGATAGGGGTGAAGGCACTATCTTGACACTATTGTACTACTCGCGGGCGTTTGATTCTATTAATTTATCTTTATTATTATCCAAACTGAGGTACTATGGTTTTGACGATGAATCAATAAAATGGTTTGATAGTTACCTTTCAAAAAGAACGCAGTATGTCGAAATACAAAAAAACAGATGGATCCTCTATATCCTCTTTACCCCTGCCGATAACGCGTGGGGTGCCGCAGGGTTCGATACTGGGACCTTTACTCTACATTATGTATAGTGCAGATATAGTGCAATCTTTTCTCAACTGTAAGTTTCACATGTATGCTGACGATATCCAGTTATATATGTCGTTTAAACCAAGTGAAACCCTACCAGCAGTAAAAAAAATCAATGAGGAGCTCGAAAGAATAGTTTCCTGGTCGGAGCGTAACTCACTGGTTTTGAATCCGGCGAAGTCAAAGTTTATTATTTTGGGTAGCAAGAATTAAATTCACTCCATTCAGGCTGCCAAGCCGGAAATCAAAATCAGAGGCACAAACATTGGCAGGGTGAACGCAGTGTGTAATTTAGGGCTGATAATGGGCCCTGAACTTCGCTTTGAGGAGCATATATGCAACGTGCTAAAAACAGTTTTTATAGACTTAAATTATTATACAAGTTTAAAAGATATCTTAGTGTACATGTGATACATTAAGGAAAAGGCTTGTAGATAGTGTGGTCCTCGCGAAATTTAATTATTGTGACATAGTCTACGGCCCATGTTTGCTATCGCGGACCACTCGTTTAATTCAACGTGTCCAAACTGCCTGTGCTAGGTTTTGCTTTGATATTCCACCTCGTAACCATGTAACACCCTTCCTAAACGAAGGCAAAGTACTTAAAATGGCGGCCAGAAGGAGCCTGCATCTAGCGAGTTTACTTTTTGGGGTGTTTTACACGCAACATCCTCAATACCTTTATATCCAATGGAGAAGTAATAACCTTGTAAACTCCATACGTGCTATAACAAAACCGCTGGCAGTGCCATTACACAGAACAGCAGCTTTTTGAGGAACCTTTAAGTACGCCGCCACTCGCTGCTGGAACGATATACCGCCTCCTATTAGGTCCCTTAAAACAAAACAAACATTTAAGCTCCGATTTAAACGATATTTACTTGATTTACAAACACATTAATTAAAAAAATCTACACTTACATGGATGTGGTAACCAATGGACAAGGTGGTATCACGGTCCAGTCGGCGGGCGCGCAGAGATGGTATTGTTTTAGTCTCCTGGCATCTCGATATTTGTACTGCGTAATTTTATTTTTCATCTGTTGCTTAGTTTGCTATAAGGTATTATGGTGCGTCTCACATATAAATGTAATGTTTCTCTTCACTTTTTAAATACATCATAAAATTTAATATAAGTACGGCACGGTTCATAAAAATTGGGAATTAAGTTTTGTAGACTGAATAAGATAATTTTTAGTGTCCACCTCGCGGCTCGCGTCGTGCGCGACTCATGCCCGGTATGCAGCCGAATGGCGCGCCCGCAGCGTGCTGTGAGAAAGAGACAGGTATACTGTTTTTTCTTTTATAATATTCTGGCTCAATGTCTGCACGTTACTTGGGGCCTATAGCTGAATGAGTGTCCCTTTTGCTGGCGAGACTTGGGTAATATTATTGCTTTTATTATTAATAACATTTTGTAATCTTGTGTGTGACCCTGGTTTCCCCAGAAAATAAAAATATTTTTCTTCCTTTCTTTCTTCTTTTACAGACAGTCCCTATATGTCCGTCGTGTTTTTAAAAGCAGATTATTAAAAGTATTTATAATATCTTACCCACTGACATCCGAAAATTTAAAGGGTGCACCGCACTCAAATATACTTCGTTTAAGAAGCGACTCAACTGAAGTACAGGATGACGTAAGAGTTTTAATTGTCAACAATAGAATATTAGTAAAAAAAGTTTCAAACTCGGTCGCCACTTCCTGATCCGCCCTCACATTTTTAATACCAATTATAAAATTAAATTTTGGGTCACTGTAAGCAATTAGTCGTATTCAATTGCAATAGTGAGAAAACCATAGAAAAACGGTAGTGTCATTTCGATAACTGCGTGTCCCCTTGAGCACTTTAACGATAACATAGCGAATAGTGTTTGGATTGCCCCTTTACAGCGATCCGAATGCCTATTATAATTCGTCATTTTGTCTTATTAAGCATGAGTTTCATAAAGTATATAAACAGAAACCTCAATAAATTAGACAACGCGTGTCTTTTAGTAAGTGGGCAGCTGTGGATATATGGTAAAGTAGAAGTAGGTTGTATAAATTATACAATGAAAGAACATACAATGCTTGCCCTCAATTTAAGGTAATATGTCAAGAAATATTCGAAATTATTTAAGAGGCCCTGTTGAAAAAGAAAATTAAAAACTCGTCAAACAAAATCAAGACAACATGGAGTATTATGAATAGGGAAACGGGTAGAAGTACAGTATGCAATAATAATTACCACTTCAAAATTAATGACTTAGATATCAATGTGGAATTAGATGCAGCGACTGTGTTTAAAAAAATTTCCACTTATATTCCTATTAGTACAACAAACTTTGACGGACGATTTAGCGCAGTGGTTAAGAGCTTGAGCTGCTCCGCCCACTGTGTCGAATAGTCGCGGGTTCGATTCCCGCACGGGACAAATCTTTGTGTGATCCACAATTATTTGTTCCGGTCTGGGTATTTGTTTGTGAATTTTCATGTTTGTAAACGCACCCACGACACAGGAATAAATCCTAGTGTGGGGCTCCGTTTTTAAAAAGAAATAAAAAAAAAAGCTCTTGAATCGTTATCCATCGCCGCCGAATTACTACTTAGTCGAGGCGTTTCTAAGTGTGAAACGGCTTTTGAATTTTTCTTTGTTGACGCTAAAGATATTTTAAATACACTTAAAACCTTAGATATAAAAAAAAAAACCGCAGACCTATAGGGGCTGTCTGTAAAAACTATCTCGTCTGTAATAGAAGTAATATCACGGCAATTAGCGTCGGTATTTAATAGCTGTGTAGCAAGTGGTCTTTTATCTGATTTGATGGAAGAAAGCAACGTAATACCATTATTCAAATCAGGAAGCACTTTTGATCCCTCAAATTTTAGGCCAAATTCTGCTTTACCTACCTTGAATAAATATTTCAAAAAATAATCTGAAAACAATTACTGGGCCACTTTACACATAACAATCTACTTCATAACGAGCAATTCGGTTTTACAAAGAATTGCTCAACCATAATGCAGGAGTAGAATTGTTAAAAACATTTTTGATGCCTGGAAAGAGTTGTAGGACGATCTTGCTTTATTCTGTGATTTGTCTAAGGTATTTGTTTGCGTGCATCATGAAATACTCCTAAAGAAATTAAGACACTACGGCATCAGGAACAGCGCTCTCCATCTCCTGGAATCTTATCTAAATAACAGGATTCAGAGGGTTGATATCAACAGTAAGAGATCTGATAGACCACAAGGTTCTGTCCTCGGACCATTCCGGTTTTTGACAAACATTGATGATTTACCTTACTTTGTAACAAAAATTGTTTTGTTCGAAGATGATACATCTATCATTTTTTAAATTTAAATAGAATTACAAAGTTATGACGATGTAAATACAGCAATTTCCAGAGTTATTGCATAGCATTAGTTGAAAATTAATAACTTTCTACTTATCTATCTATTTATCTGTGTAGGCGGAGAGTACAGAGTTCCAATAGGTTCTTTCCTTACATACCTCTCTGGCTTCCTCCACGCTCATAGATCGTCTCACCTCCTACTTAATGAGAAGAAAACTAAGTGCATCAAGTTTTTGACACCTAACGTGAGGCAAGTAGTAAAAAATGAACAAGTAAATGGAGTCGAGTTGAGCAATTATTATTAAAAAATGGTTCGATACCATTAAATTTTTCCGTTCATTCAAATGCAATCGAATGACAATCAAAATTCTTCTATTGTTGATGAATTGTTAGATTGTGAGGACTGGTACATCTGGAATCCTTTAGACACTCGTTATAAATAACTCATATCTCGGTCGTACGGCATCTTACTGGAGCTAGATCGTAAACTATTTAAATCTAACCTAAACATTATATCCACACAATATAATTAAAAAAATAGAAAGGAAAAATTAGGAAGGCAATTAAATAAAAAAACGCAAGCCCGCTGAGTTTTTGCCGGATCTTCTCAGTGGAGGCCGCGTTCCGATCGGGTGGTAGATTAGTAGTGAAATTAGATTAAAAAAATGTAAATTGGCCATTTGTAAGCGCCCTCGCACAACTAACACACATACAAAATAAATTATTTGAGTTTGTGTTTCGATAACTTTTATATTCATAAAGTATATTTTATCAACTTCCATCAGATTCATTCTATATAACCATTTCTATCAACAATCTCACCGGGTTCAGTTTTAGCGCGATCTTAATCATCGCTAACGCAGTCTCATAAAAAAATATATAAAATACCAGGGTACTTTTTTTATGGGAAAAATTACCAGTTTATCTATTAATTATAAAATTATTGGTATAATGGCTGATTTAAACTTTTTCTACCTAGAACGTAATCTGACGTAATAATATTAATGTGTGATTGAAACACAACAGACAGACAGACAATAATTCCAAAAAAAAATGTTTCGGCTTCTATATCTATAAGGAAATGTATCCCGTATTCAATGTACATATTCGGCTCGGTCACAGTTTTATTATATGTATGTATAGATGAGAATTCCGGATTTTTGCTTTAATAATCAAAAGCAAATCAGTCGTTGCATAGATTTTGATTCATTAACACGTCGCGATGTCTAACGCTATTGAATCATTGTCGGTGGAATTAAAAATCGTGTGGATAACTGGGATCGCTATATCAACAGTTTGTTTCATACTGCAACTGGCGATGTTCATTCTTTTGCCAAAGATAAGGAAGTTGGACCTGCAGATACTGACACAGCTGACGTTGGCGAGGTTGATTAACACAGTCGGCGAGTTTATGATGGTGGATGATAAAAACCTTCAGCTAATGGAGGTCTCGCGTATGGCATATTTGTATAGTGATGTTGTTATGTTGTGCTGGATGTTTATCTTCACGAAAAATTTATACGATAAGGTGATCGTGGTGTTTTCGTTCCGGAACTGGAATTTCTTACTTTTATCCATTCTGGTTTGGTTACTATCGTTAGTTATTGTAATTCTCGGTGTGTTGAGCCGGCACTACAATGTATATGACTATTATTTCTATAAGCCCTATGTAATTATTAAATTTATAATTTTATTTGTTAACGTTTTATTCTTTTGCAGAATATTTTATACAGTCATAAGATATAAGCCTAAGAAAAGTAAAAACTTAGGCGACGCCATTAGAACCGGTGTCATGCTATTTATGTTGGTGTCTATTTCTAGTGTTCAGGTTATTATTCATGATATATATAGTATCTTTTGCGACGATGATAGAGTTCATTACATTGGTCACGCATTTTGTTTTATAAATTCGTTTGAAGTTATTGCCATCTCTATAATTTTTTCGATACTAATTAAGTCTGCTTTGCGAAAATATGTTAAGAAGTGGAATACCAGTACCGAGAATACTCGGGATTCAGTGTCAACTATAATGTAAGATTTGTTTTTATAAATCATGCATTTTTAAGAGAACAATGACTATTGAAATTTAAAGATGTACATATATCGATATTATTTCTATCTATATCTATCTATCTATATTATCACGTCAGATCCCTTGCGGGGTGGGCAGAGAGTACAGAGTTCCAACAGATTCTTTCCTTACATACCTCTCTAGCTCCCTCCACTCTCATAGTTCGACTAATACACGCTCGCCGGTTACGGAGACTATTGGTTTACCGGTACTTGCTTGTCGATATTTTTCTGTGTACTAAAGTGTATATGTATGTACTAGAGTTTAAAATAAATTTTATAGAATTTTGTGAATTTCTACAAATTCACCTCCGGTTTCAGCGCGTGAAACTAATACTTTTATAAATTGATATGACTTAAAAACTGTGATATATTAGACTGAATCCAAATACCTCGAGCTCTCCTTTGTATCAGTCCGTGTATTAACTTGAGGTCAAGCTGTATATGTGGTGGTACTGAACCGAAAAATATTAAGATTTTAATTCTGACTTTATAGGATGCAGATGTGAAGGTTATATTTTAATTGGCTGTATAGGTTTTGTGTGATGATCGGATAAGCACCCAACATGGCGAACAGATTAAAAAGTGACTTCTTAATAGTCCGTTCAAGTATAACCTTTTTTATAATTCGGCTTAACGTATAAACAAACTCGTTAAAAATTCTATACATACATATCCACACATTTCTACGTCAGTTCGAATATATAAAGTGCTACATGTATATTTTAGCTTAGATGACATTGACAGTTGGTGTGAAATTAGGCTTATTATTAAGTAAAATTTGCCTATATCCAGGGAAATTGACTGGGGGTGTTCGTGTAAAATTAGGTTCATCTTTTAGTAAAGTTCTATGTTTGGATGTTCGTTACTCGATCACGCAAAAAGGGCTTAACGAATTTGGATAAAATTTGACACACAGATAGTTTATTACCAGGATTAACATAAGATACTTTGTATCCTGGAAATGTTAGGTTTCTGCCTAAACTCAACGCGGACGAAATCGCGGGCAGACATTAGTAGATTATAAATGTATATTAATGTATATTTCGCCTCTGTATAACGTAGTGGTTATACTATTAGTGTAGACCATACTGGTTTTGTTGATTTTACGTGTTTTTTTGTGTTGTTTTTTTATTTAATTCACCAAACATTTTCCTGTTCTGGTCCCGCTGTCTGCTTATCCTAATTCATGTTATTCCTCATAATTACCTGTACTGTCCCAATACTGGTTACAGATCTTCTCTCACAGATCCATGTCCAAAAAACTAGGTAATGATCCATCACGCAGACCCATTGCTGATTTGTGGAGGTAGGTGTGTTCATGTATTCGTGTATGTGCACGACTGAAAATTATGGCAACAAAGTTGTGAAAGACTTATCAATTGGCCCCTCATTTTCCATGACCAAACGCAGCGCGGTGAGATAATTTCATATAACGATCGTGTAATGGTATATCACTGGGGTATCATTATTATATAATATTATTAGGCCTGTTAAGAAACTGTTCCACCGTTGGGCACGGGCCTCCTCTCAAACTGAAAGGGTTTAGGCCATAGTCCACCACGCTGGCACAGTGCGGGTTGGCGAACTTCACACACCTTCGAGAAACTCTTAGGCATGTAGGTTTCCTCATGACGTTTTCCTTCACCGTCAAAGCAGGTAATTGTTAATTTTTAATACGCACATGCTTTCGAAAAGTTTGAAAACGGGTACCATTAAACGTCATCTCGCCAAGTTGGTTTAACGCGCTGCGTTAGTGTTTAATAATAATAACAGAACTTCGTCCGGTTTGGCTTTAGGCAGGAACCTTACATTTTTCTAGGATACAAAGTAACCTTTGTGTTAATCCAGGTAATACACTATCTGTGTGCCAAATTTCATCCAAATCCGTTCAGCTGTTTTTGCGTGGTACGGTAACAAACATCCAAACATCTAAAAAATAAAATTTTCACATTTACGATATTAGAAGGATATACAAGGTGTATCGTATAGAACGTAAGACCTCAAACACCTCAATTAGATAATTGCTTCACAAATTATATATAATAATAATAATATCAGCCTATACTGCCCACCACTGGGTAAAGGCCTTCTCTCACAAATCGAGGTCATACTCCACCACGCGGACCCAGCGCGGATTGGTGGAGGCAGGTTTGTGGCCACCTGCTGTTGAAACTTAGCAAGCCGCCTTTAAGGCTTCCAACTCGGCTTAACGACTACCACATTAAGGGGTAACCGGGACTAACAGCTTAACGTGCCTACCGAAGCACGGAGACGCTCGAATATGAAAATGCCACAAACGGTCATCCATCTCAGGCCGACCGAGTCGAACGCTGCTTAACCTTGGTGATCGGTAAGAACACCGCGGTCACAAATTATATACGACTACCAACTTTCAAAATTTAATGCTTTTACTCCTTTTTTAGAACACTTTTATATATTAATTACATTTCAGCACTTTTATACCCCAATTAACAATGATACTTGTACGTGTATGGGTGCGAATTAAGAAATACGTTTTCGAAATGCATTTGAAATCTCTGTACTGCTATGGTAATAAACTTAGTTTGTTATAGCGCACTGAAGGAGTAACACCATATTTTTCAAATTTAAAAAAATGTAAGATATATTAAAAATTGTTGGAATCAATTCAGTTACCGATTCAGACCAAACTACTTGCATAATTACGTTACACTTTGTATAAGAATATTTCATTTTATGTATATTTTATAAGAAAATCTATTTAATAAATGCAAAAATAATTTTAAAAAATAAAATTGTTATTCTTGTGTTTATTTAGTGATAGCGCATAAGCGTTTTGTAAATTGTCCACCATTTAACTGGCACCATTATATTGATGTGACCAGCCCATTGCTAAAGTGGCAATGGGCTGGTCACATCTGCAGAAGGACCGACGGCCGATGGAGCAAGCGTGTCCTAGAGTGGAGACCGCGACTTGGTAAGCGTAAGGTAGGCAGGCCCCCAGCTAGATGGACCGACGACCTCAAAAAGGTCGCTGGGACAGACTGGATGCGGAAGGCGGAGGACCGTGTGCAATGGCGCGTGTTAGGAGAGGCCTATGTCCAGCAGTGGACTACGATAGGCTGATTGATTGATTATATTGCATTATAATCAATTATCACTATTATTTCAAGTATACAAGTAAAATTAATTTAATACGCAATTTGGTATTTTGAGGTTGTAATGGCGGCGAATACCTGAAAATTCGAGTACGCCGAAAGTGCAGAAGATTCTTGAAGAATATACTAATAAGCTTAACAATGAAGTTAGGAAATTTGTGTATACAATATTTTGAACAAAATTTAATGTATTTAAGTGGAAGGATGCAGGTACCGGGGAAGACCTAAACTATTTTACCACGACCAAATAAACCGAATCTTATCTGAAGGAAAAGTCAAGAGTCTCCGAAACCGGCGAGCGTGTATGAGACGAACTATGTGAGTCGAGGAAGCCAGAGAAGTATGTAAGGAGAGAACCTGTTGGAACTCTGTACTCTCTGCCTACCCCGCAAGGGATCTGGCGTGAGGTTATAGATAGATAGATAGATAGGTATTGAATTCCCCACATAATAAGTTCTAACAAAACCCTTTTTTCGTATAAATTGTGAATTGTCTATTTTAGGGCTGAGCGGGTTTGTATAAAATACTGGTTACTGTCCGCGACTTCGTCCGCGTTGACTATTAACAAAAACTTTACATTTTCCGTTATAAAAAGTCCTATGTGTTAATCCAGGTAATAAACTAACTGTATGACAATTTTTACCCAAATCCGTTCAGCCATTAGCGTTTTTTTTTTTTTAAACGTTTCCCCACACTATGATTAATTCCTGTGTCGTGGGTGCGTTTACAAACATGGAAATTCACATACACGCATACCCAGACCGAAACAAATAATTGTGGATCACACAAAGATTTGTCCCGTGCGGGAATCGAACCCGCGACTATTAGACACAGTGGGCGGGGCGGGCTAAGCCCTTAACCACTGCGCTAAATCGTCCGTCAGATCCTTAATTGAGTAACAGACATCCAAACATCTGAACATACAAACTTTCACATTTATAATATCAGTAGGATACGTAGAAAAGTCGGATACACTAAAAGAAATTTAAGATATGCGCTATAAACAGTATTCGCGAGATTTTTATTTGGATTTTAGATATAACAATTATTGTAAAAAAGGAATCTGTTGTTTTGGTCGTTCAGGCGCACTTCACTCTTGCCAAATTCAGTAGACAAAGCAAATTTTTAAACGAAAATTTCATTGCAAATGTGAAGTGATCCTGCTGTTGTAATAAGCTGTTGTATTTTACGTACTCTTCAAAGCGTTTTCCCGGTTAGATGGTTTTAGTTGTGTCCAATACGTAGAGGTCCTTGAAAAGAATTTCATTTCTAAGTCAAAATCATTAAATTATTCGTATAATCCACGTATATAATCCAGATATTACGTCAACCTTATGGTTTTCCTTTACCTAAGCATACCACAGCTGGATAAAGCACTCCAAAAGACCGCCAGCACGACTGGTTTTAACCCGCGACATTCACCAGAACATTGGTCCATTATGTGAAGCAACTCTATCTTCCGGTTCATGCTTGCTATTCAAGAACCTTTCTGCTCCAACAGCCATCAGTTCTGTAAGCTATATGTCCCTCCCTCCCATTGCCAATTAAGTTTGTTGATTCTGAGCACAATGTCGGTGACTTTGGATTTTTGTGGATTTTCTCATTATTCGATTTCTAAGTCTATCTCTTTCCTTTTTACCCTTCGAGTGCCTTGAAACCTTGTTATGAGGCTTAAGTGATCGCGGTTTTAATACGAATCAACAAAACTAAATTTAGAGAAAGATCCAAAATCTTTTTGGCAGTATATAAGAAAAAAAAGGGGTATGGCAAGTCGCAGAAAGATTACCAAAGATGGCAATCTTTTGTCTGATTCGGAATGCGCAATTGAGTTCGCAAAGCATTTTCAGTCAGTATACGGCAGCGAACCGGCCAAGTTGGACGTCGGAGCCGCCATGGCAGCGGACGGGTCGAGCGCCGCGCGCGTGCACTTGGCGCAGCTCAGGCTGCCAGAGGTGCGGGCGGCGCTGCGGCGACTGAAGCCGAAGCGCTCTGCAGGACCAGACGGTATTCCTGCATTTGTTATAAGAGATTGTCGGGCTGTACTAGAGAAACCACTGATGCATATATTTAATTTGTGTTTGAAGGCATCATATTTCCCTGAACGCTGGAAAATTACGCGAGTAATTCCCATACCAAAAAGTGAAGGGGGTTCTGACGTAACTGGATTCAGACCTGTAGCAATTTTGTCGACACCGGCTAAAGTCTTTGAGGGAGCGGTACAGCAGAGTGTCCAATCGCAGGTGTCGGCGCAGTTGTCTGATGCGCAACACGGGTTCCGACAGGCGCGCAGCACCACCAGCAACCTACTCGGCGCGATGAGCTACATAGTACCACACGTGGACGCGGGAACGCAAGTTGACGCCGCCTACTTTGACTACAAAAAAGCTTTCGACTTAGTCGATAACGATATATTGTTGTCAAGGTTGGCGACAGTAGGTTGCACTACACAGCATTTGAATTTTTTTGTAAGCTACATGAGGGACCGGATGCAGTATGTGGAATACGCTGGATATCGCTCTGACACCTATTTCACTAGAACTGGAGTAGGACAAGGTAGTAACTTAGGGCCCTTGGAATTTATCATTATGATAAACGATCTACCGCAAGTTGTCAGGGAAGCCTAGTGCTTACTGTTCGCCGATGACCTCAAATTGATCTTAGCAATTAAAGACAAGAGTGATTGCGAACGCTTGCAAGAGGACATAAACAGAGTCGCAGAGTGGAGTAGGAAAAATAAATTGCAATTTAATATCAGCAAATGTACTGTAATATCTTTTAGTAGATCGCGAGCTCCACTTCATTACGAGTATGCAATTGACTCCTCAGTAATGAACCGGACAGAAGTAGTCAAAGATCTGGGTGTACATCTGAATGCAAAATTAAGGTTCAGGGATCATATCATCAACGTTTGCAAAAAGGCTTTCCGAACTTTAGGCTTTGTTTTACGACAATCTCAGAGCTTCACAAATCTGAGAGCAATAGCGGTCCTGTACAACGCGCTCATTCGGAGTCAGCAGGAGTGCAATGCCGTCGTATGGGCTCCACATGAAGAGAAATACAGGCAAATGATGGAGCGCATACAAAATAAATTTGCTAGATACTTGTACCTCAAGCTATATGGAGTGTATCCTTTCTACCCTCTGATGTATCCAACCTTGTTCGTTTTGGGCATGGTTGGATACGATAAATTAGAAACAAGAAGGGAATTGGCTCTCGCATATTATTTAACTAGGGTGCTGAGAGGCATCGTCTGCAATCCCAGCATACTGCTTTGGCTAGGCCTGTGCGTGCCCGACGGGTACGCGGCGCGGCGGCGGCGGCCGCGGCTGCTGGCGGTGCCGCGCGCCAGGACCTGCTTGCTAGCCAACTCGCCTCTGACGTGTGCTTTGCACACACTAAATAAAGTTGCCGAGAGAATTGACTTATTTATCTGTTCCATGAGCGAATTTCAGAAAGCAACTTTATATGTCTTATCTTATAATATAATTTAATATATAATTCAAAAATAATTAAATATAATGTACAATAATAAATAAGTTAATGTTTCTAATAAAATGGACGAACTAATGTAATGAATGTATTGTAATGCATTTAAATAAGTTGACTACACTATCGTATTAGGAAAAAACCTGTAAAGATAGTTGTTGTAATTTGAGAATAAATAAATAAATCGGATAACCTAAAAGAAGGTCATACATGATTATATTAGTACAGTTGCGGCGCGGTTCTATTTACGTCGGCCGCGTGTGACTACACGAAACTGTCTCTGACCAAAGCTTTAGAACGGCTGACTCGCTTACTCTGTGTGCTGTATGTGCATGAGTATGATGTTGACCGCAGGGCCTCTACAATATGGCACACGAAAATGCAATGTAAATAACTGTGTTACAGCCAAAAGAACAAAGATATTCTAGCTCAGGAGTATATTTAAGGGAGGAACGGCTTCAGCTTGAGCTGTTGCTATGGGAGAGGGTGCAATCTAGGTCTTTCGGCATTGAATTCTAAGCGTCAGTCTGCAGATGATATAAGATATGTCAAAATTCTTCTGGTAGTAGGCGAATCTATGCTTCACTTAAATATTGAAACTGGTTATTAGAGTTCTAGTAATAATATAAATGTGAAAGTTTTTTATGTTTGGATGTTTGTTACGTAAAAACAGCTGAACAAATTTGAACGGTAAGTTGTAAAGCACATTTTGATTGTACACTTGTTAATGTCCTCTTTATGTACTCCTCTCTATCGCTTTAAGGTTTGCTGGAAGAAAACTCAATTATTAGTTAAGCTCGCATTTGTACATAAGCGTTCCTTTTCTATTGTTAAGTGTTCATATATGTGTACAATAACGAATAATGTAAATAAAATAAAAATAAGATTTCTATTTAAGAACGGGCAGTTAAGGGCAGAAACTAGTATATTATGTGGCAGTTTTGTTATCCAAACACATCCCTCTGTTGTATTAGGAGACTCGTTCAGGCGTCTCAATTAAAACTTTTTTTGTTAATTGTTAGTGTCTGTGTTTTAATTTGTGTTGCGATATCATACTCTAATATTGTTCACATAAGATAGGTAGTAGCAGTTCTGTGCCAAACGAAATTAATATTTAATTAAAAAGTATTAAGGCATAACACCATAAGTATAGAAACTGGTCATGCATCTTATTGCCATTGAATAAAGTATTATTTTCTTTGACAGTTACAAATGTCACAGTGCCTTTCTTTGAAAAATACTATAGTGTATGTAATGTAGTGTTAAATATGTATGTGTTAATATTCTGTTTGTGTGTTTCTTTGCTTTTAATAAAGTGACAAATATACAAAATTCACCTTAATATATTACAGAATTCACTTTATTATGTTCTTAAAATATTTTTCACATAAGATTAGTAGTGACAGTTCTAAGGGCCAAATAAAATTAATATTTACGAGTGATTCAACGGTATTAAGGCATACAACTATAAGTATAGAAACGGGTCATGCCTCCTATTGCCATTGAATAAAGTATTTTCTTTGAAACTTACAACTGTCACAGTACCTTTCCTTCATAAAAAATAGCATGTGACGCAGCAGACGCCAAAGCTAGTCGGAACAAATTAACAAACAAATGAAAATGGTAAATAAATATTTATGTATCTTAGTTGCGTTTACAGACACTGATACCATATGCATATACATCATCGGGTCATATGGAAGTTTTTCCTGTGCGCGGATCCGACCCGCGTCTACTCGACCAAGTGAGCCGACCGGCCTACGTTGTGACGACTACACCAAACCGTCGTCGGTCGTAATTGTGATTCTATTTTTCAGTTACATAATTTGTATCACTGCACGCGGTATATTTGATTCAAGCGCCTCACTAGCAAGAAGTAAGCTAGCTGTTAAGTGATGCTTTCACTAAGCGAAAATATTAATAAAAATAAAAACATACTGAGATATCTGAAATATTTTCGAAATTGGACTTTACCACTTTATTAATAAGGTCCTTTATTAATCGTGTGTTATTACAGCATTCTTTCTTCACTGGTATTTTATGATGGGGAATTTTATTAGTGTTTGAGATGGAAGTTGTGTGAAAATATGTCTTTAATCAAGTATGCACATATTAAATTTACGGTTATATCCCTGGACAGATTGTTGGAAACATACTGGATATTACAAAAATACGGAGGCGCTCGTAGCGCTGTGCGACCGCGGTGTTCTTACCGATTACCAAGGTTAAGGAGCGTTCTACTCGGTCGGCCCGAGATGGGTGACCGTTTGTGGTATTTTCATATTCGGGCGTCTCCATTCTTCGAAAGGTACGTTAAGCCGTTGGTTCCGGCTACCACTTAATGTGGTAGTCGTTAAGCCGAGTTGGAAGCCTTAAAGGCGGCTTGATGAGTTCCAACAGCAGGTGGCCACAAACCTGCCTCCACCAATCCGCACTGGGTCCGCGTGGTGAAGTATGACCTAATCTCTCTCACCTCGATTTGTGAGAAAAGGTCTTTGTCCAGCAGTGGGCAGTGTTGGCTGATATTATTATACTGGATATTATAGTAAGTTTCTTGTGATCTTATGGATGGGCACATAAAAAAACCTGTAAATATCTATCTAGCCAGATGCCTTGCGGGCACTGTTGGTCATTTTTAAATTGTGGGATCAATCAATTGAAATTTCGTTTCCAATTAAATGAATCCCCCTGAGACACTCCAACAATGAGTTTTGGATGTCAAACACCTCAATCTCTTTCGTGATCATAGGTACTCTAGAGCACTTCACTTGAAACATCGGGCACTTTAAAACCACAAATAAGCCACCACGAAATCTAAAATATTTTATTTGCAACTTAATATTTTCCGAATTATGTTTTCCCCAACTCTGCTTGCAGGGTACGCCAGAGTTCAGAGTAAATAAAAAAAATCATATCATATAGTATTTTTTTTATGGTACTTACTGGTATGGACTACGCGTATTTTGCCAATGTCAAGTATTACGAATATAACTATTCGTTTCTAAATTAATTCAACTCCCCGATGAACTTGATGACAATGATGAATATGAAATTGATGAAGTGCCCTACCCTGGATAGTAAAGCGATGGATACTTTACATAACAATTGCGACGGCCGCTTTGAGGGATATCAAAAAGGCACGTTTTATCACTTTGTTACCTTCACTTATGCATATGTAAAAATTTATAATGGTTAATTATATATATAACGAGCAGTTGAGGGGCGGGTGAAGGTAGTGTTGTTTGCTGATGATACCTCTTCGATCTTTAAAGTAGGTAGACATGTAAATAACTTAGACGAGGTAAATGACGCTATTCTTCAAGTACATAATTGGTTCACATGCAACAATTTAGTGCTTAATAACAAGAAAACTAAATGTATACGGTTTTCTTTACCGAATGTGAAAAGTACTGCATGTGATATTATACTTAATAACGAGACACTTGAGTCTATAAATGATACAGCTTTCTTAGGGATTACGCTTGACTCTAAGTTGCACTGGGGCCCTCATATTAAGACTTTAGGTAAACGACTCAGTTCCGCTGCCTATGCCGTAAGAAAAATCAGACAGCTTACTGATGTGGACCGCGCGGTTGGTCTACTTCAGTTACTTTCATAGTGTCATGTCTTACGGTATATTATTGTGGGGTAGGGCAGCTGACATTGACTCTATTTTTATCTTACAAAAAAGGGCTATGAGGGCCATCTATAACTTAGGTAGTCGCGACTCTTTGAGAGAATTGTTTAAAGAAGCCAATATTATGACGGTCCCATGTCAGTATATTTATGAAAACATAATGTACACACGGAAAAATTTAGATCTATTTAATCAACTAGGTGATAGGCATTGCTATAACACGCGACATAGAAATAAATTGGATCAACCGCAATTTCGTCTGTCTAAAATTCACACGTCTTTCATGGGGTGCTGTGTTAGATTTTATAATAAAATTCCAGTTGACGTGACTCAACTTAGTGAAACAAATTCAAATCCTGTATTAAACGTACGCTCTGCAAGCGAGCTTACTATACTCTTGATGATTATTTAAAAGATAAAAATGCTTGGATAGGTGATGTTCCAGCTCCACCAGAATGTGGATAACATGTTCAGCTATTATTATTTATTATTCCCTTTCTTCCTTCTAGTAGTTAAATAAAATTTATAACTTTTCTTCCTCATTTCTTTATCTGTAAATGAGAGAACCATGTAGCCATTCACATGAATAGTTTAACTTGGTTAATTTAATTTAGACTCACCTGATACTACACTGTTCTCCCATACCCCACAACAAAATGTAGATGGAGAAATTGTAAAAATATTATTTTAAAAGAGTAACCGTGGAGTTTCTTGCCTTCTTCTCCACTGGAATGACATTCCGAAGTGGTGGTAGAGTATTTGTTACTATTTTGACGATTCATAAATACTGTAATGGTTTACATGAATAAAAAATATTCTGATTCTGATTCTAATATTCCACCAATATTACACATTATTATTCGAAATAACACAAACTTTGTAAATTAAAACAAATTGACGACACCACTCTTTGATTTCCCGCCAAAACTACAGGTAATTTATAAACAACCTCGACAGGTATATTATAAAGTAACCATACCATTAAATAAAACTATTTTTTGGATTCTATCGCGGTTTATTTTTGTTTTTAAGTTCCCGACGTGATGTTTCGACTGATTTGCAGCACCAATTGTCACGAAAAGGACTGAGGTGTTAGACGTCCAAAGGGTATAGTTGTTCCGGGGTACCCTCAAACTTCTTAATTATTTTCGTTCCTACGATCAAAGTTCAATCTACGAAGAATGAGCTCACGATGTCTTGAAGTATTCCAGTGTTATGCGTGGTTTTGGATTTCTATCTATCTATCTATATCATTACGCCAGATCCTTTGTGGGGTAAGCAGAGAGAACAGAGTTCCAACAGGTTCTTTCCTTACATACCTCTCTGGCTGCCTCGACTCTCATAGTTCGTCTCATACACGCTCGCCGGTTACGGTTTTGGATTTGATTATATTAATTACCGGATCCCAAGTCGATGTAAGCATCCAGCCATCTTCACTATTAAAATTAGGATGTTTTTAAATTTAAAGGCCTCGCGAACCATCCTTGGTAGGAATCGGTGTTCTTTAACGAGGATTTGATCTGACAAATCTGATGTTATAGCGGGTGCGGTCAAGGACATATTTACATACTGCGGACTTCCTTAAGGGACGGTGTTTTAGGTCAGCTTTGTCTTTTTTACCCGAATTGTTCCCTGTTTTTTTGGTTGTCCCATATGTCCTATATTTATCTGCGTTATAGGACAACTCAGGAGTCTCCGTAGCCGGCGAGCGTGTATAAGACGAACTATGAGAGTGGAGGAAGCCAGAGAGGTATGTAAGGAAAGAACCTGTTGGAACTCTGTACTCTTTACCTACCCCGCAAGGGATCCGGCGTGATGATATAGATAGAAAGATAGGTAATATTGAGTTTTAGCTATTCTAAAGAGAAGTAGAACGTGAACATTCATCAATCAACTGGTAACGACTGGCAGTAGTCCAGCTGGGTTCTTATCACGATGATCCTTTTTTTGACGTAAGGAAATCCTCATGGACTTCCGCCAGCCTCGGGGGAAGCCGGCATGTTGGACTCTCACCGTCTTAAATCCATCGGTAAATATAAAAGGCGGTATCGACACTTCGGGGAGGGGCTGCGAGATCTATAGAAACGCACCGGTCCGGTGCCCCTCTGTGTATTACGATGGTTCCTAATAATCCCCAGGGCTTTAAACAATAGTCTTTTTTAGGGTCACCATAATTTCGGCAATGTCCAACTTTGCCGCTTCTGAGAGGTTAGTGACGGCGCGCTCGAACTTGCCACTCACTTAGCGAGTGAAATATAAACCACTGGCTTCCGCCGGCGACTTCATCCGTGTTGACTTTAGACAGGAAACTAAGATTTTGCCGGGATAAAATGTATCCTATGTGTTAATTCTGTTAATAAACTACCTATACGCCAAATTTCATCCAAATCCGTTCAGTTGTCGTTGCGTGATTCAGTAACAAACTCCTTAACATACAAACTTTCACTTTTATAATATGAGTAGGATTAGGTAGTAGGAAAAGTAGAAGAAACAATTTCCGCCCTTAATTTTTAAGGTATAGAGTCACATTTTTCAAAATCATGCTTGTCGTTAACGCCTTTGTTACTATGATTAATTCAAAAACGGTAAAATTATTGAACGGAGAATACGCGTGAAGTCCGATGGAATGTTGTGCGAGGCACAAGGGGGTTTCAGGTCTGGAAGAGGATGTTCGGATCAAGTCTTCTCACTCCGCAACATCGTAGAGAAGCATCTGGCAGTGGGCCGGAAGGTTTTCTGCGGTTTTGTAGATCTGGAGAAGGCATTTGACAGAGTTGTGCGAAAGAGACTTTGGGACATTTTGCCAGAGTATGGTATAGATGGCACTCTGTTGCGAGCCGTCCAGTCCACTTATGTGGACTGCAAGGCATGCATACGGGTGGGTGGTAACAGGTCACCCTGGTTTGACGTTAAAATCGGCGTCAAGCAGGGTTGCGTGTTGTCCGCTAGACTGTTTATAATATATCTGGACAAAAGTCTTCAAAGACTGAAAGCGATGAATGAAGGTGTACAAATGGGTGACTTAGTGGTAAACCATCTACTTTATGCAGACGACGCGGTTTTAATAGCGCCAACAGCCACTGATCTGCAAACACTAGTCACAGTTATGAAAAACGACTGCATGATCAATGGCTTACACTTGAATGTGAAGAAAACCAAGATTATGGTTTTTGAAAGGGAAGAAACCAGAACGAATGTAAGGATTGTGGTTGGTAACGATGTGCTGGAGCAAGTGAATGAGTTTGTATATCTTGGATGCGCCTTCAGTAAGGATGGGAAATACACCGCTGACATAGAGAGAAGAGTGAGTGCAGGGAACAGAGTGAATGGTGCGATGGGAAAGCTACTCGGGAGCCGGCACTTAAGCCATAAGGCGCAGCTGGCCATACATAACGGAGTTCTTGTCCCAACGCTGTTATATGGTAGCGAGAGCTGGGTATGTAAGAAGGAGAATGAAAGTAGGATAAATGCGGTAGAAATGCGAGCTCTGCGGAAGATGTGCGGAGTGAAGCTGACCGACCGCATTAGCAACAGCATAGTAAGACAGCGAGTAGGTATGAAAGATAGTATCGGTGTAAAGATGAGAAAGGGCATGCTCCGTTGGTTCGGGCATATAGAAAGAATGCCAGAGGAAAGAATGACAAAACAGATATACAATGTGAAAGTGGAAGGATGCAGGTACCGGGGAAGACCTAGACTATCTTACCACGACCAAATAAACCGAGTCTTATCTGATGGAAAAGTCAAGAGTCTCCGTAACCGGCGAGCGTGTATGAGACGAACTATGAGAGTCGAGGAAGCCAGAGAGGTATGTAAGGAAAGAACCTGTTGGAACTCTGTACTCTCTGCCTACCCCGCAAGGGATCTGGCGTGAGTTTATAGATAGATAGATTAATTCAAATTTATCATTTCGACTATACTTCACGATCTCCCAGAATCGGTTCAAATGGATACTGGGAGATCATTGGTTTAGTAGCGAATAATGCGCCTTGCGATCACGAGGTCCTGGATGCCAATCCTAAGTCGGACAAATGTAGTTTTTCTATCGAAAAATTCATCAGTCCGGCGTCTGAAATTGTACCCGTTATATGGTAATAGGCTACTAGACCGGCGAGCAATTCCTGATTTTTTGTACATTTTTCTATAGAAAAATTACATTTTTCTATTGATATAATATACAATTAACATCAGGATCTATATTTCTATTAGATTTAATTTGACATCCCAACTGGACTAGCTACGTAGCGTACGAAATCGTAACATATGCTCAGAAATATTATCATGATTGTACATATTTTCATACAGTCCAAATCGTCATAAAATAGCTTCAGAAATAACATGACCTACTTACCGTTTCATTTAATGAAGATTCATGCAACAAAACACCGAAATAGCACGAGGAATCGTGTCACGCGATTATCGGGAAAAATTACGATTTTCCGAAAACCTCATCACTTCACTACTACACCATTTACCTTCGATTATTACAATTTAAGAATAACTTAAAGCACAAAATAACGATTATATAAAACGACTTTCGATTTAAAAACACACTGGAATTATAAATAAACACACAAAAATATGTTTGACGTCACTTCACAATAGCGATGCGCGACTGCGAATGATTGCATTCGAATCATTCGACTTTATAAATCATTCGAATTATTCGAATGATTCACGAAAATTAGTTACTAACTGTCTCCCATTCGACTTGCTGGACCGAATGAACGAATAATGAATTAAGTACGGCGAACGAATAATGAATTTACCTATCGGTCGCACCACAGAGTACAAAGGAAAGTAAGTTAACATAATTCGGACTGCAGCTTACCCCAACCTCCGCACGGGCGCTTTTTGTGCTGAAGCACTGTAAAAATGAACTATTAGTCGTTTGTTTCATTCCAGCACTTGATTACCGCGCGGGTATTATATTTAAATTCTATACTACAAATTTTATTAAAACGCACTTTTAAACACAAACCAGCAGAAGCGTTATTATTTAGTTAGTTGTTACTACTCATTCGCACACGTAATTTGTTTTGGCGCGGAAATGGCGCAAGAAGCGGCGAATCATTCGAATAATTCATTCATAATCGGTCGGAGAGTCGCAGATAATCTAACCGAATCGCCATTAGTAGTTACTAATTAGTAGTCGTCAGTCGAATATAAAAATTAGTATATTACTAATGTTCAAGTCGAATCAGAAAATTAGTAGTTGTAGATGACTCGAATAGACGGATTATTCGCAGTCGCGCATCTTTACTTCACAATATTTTAGTCTCATTCATTCGCTCGTTCGCTCACTGTTCTATTAACATACACTGTAATTATAACAAATTGGTGCATTAGCTGAAGTATCAAGACTAATTGTATGCTTCAATTATTTTTAATCGTTTTTAAAACCGCACGCCTTCTATTAACTTAATTTTGTAAATTAAAATAAATATAAAATCACATCATAAAAATATTATTGTTTTACAAATTTAACGCCATCACACTATTTTGTTTCTTAATTTGAACTTTGCCCGCTCAAAATAAAACGACTTGTTTTTTTTTCGCCAGCGATAAACGTGGCACCGGCAACATACGCTGAAGAACTAGCGATCCGGCGCTTCCTATTCGCACGCGAACGCACGGCCCTGGCCTTGCGCGACCGCTTAAGGTCGCTTCAAGCGCTTTATTTTATTTATGAAGTGTGCATTTGATTGCATCCGATTTATCAATGGCCTGAGTGTGTATTTTATATAACGATTTAAGAAACGCCAATGCGTTATTGCAATTCTAACTATAATGACTAGGAATAGTGTCTAATTTGTTATGTACTATTTTTGCTGTTGCTACGTTTCAAGTTATTGTTCTCTGGGTAATATGCACAGTGACATCATTGTTCTGATCGGCTGGGTTTGCCCTAAAAGATGATCATAGATACAAATATACAATATAGAGTGCTATTAATCAAATGCCAGGTTTAATAGTCGGTTTAGGTATATAAATATTAATTTTAGTTCCAAACGAATAAAATCTATCTCTATCTCTATCTATATCATCACGCCAGCTCCCTCGCGGGGTAGGCAGAGAGTACAGAGTTCCAACAGGTTCTTTCCTTACATACCTCTCTGGCTTCCTCCACTCTCATAGTTCGTCTCATACACACTCGCCGGTTACGGAGACTCTTGACTTGCCCTTCAGCCAAGACACGGTCTATCTGGTCATGGTAAGACAGTCTAGGTCTTCCCCGGCACCTACATCCTTCTACTTTCGCATTGTATATCTGTTTTGTCATTCTTTCTTCTGGCATTCTTTCTATATGCCCGAACCATCGGAGCATACCCTTTCTCATCTTTACACCGATACTATCTTTCATACCTACTCGCTTTCTTACTACGCTATTGCGAATACAGTCGGTCAGCGTGACTCCGCACATCTTCCGCAGAGATCGCATTTCGACCGCATTTATCCTGCTTTCGTTCTCCTTCTTACATACCCAACTCTCACTGCCATATAACAGCGTTGGGACAAGCACTCCGTTATGCATAGCCAGCTGCGCCTTTTGGCTTAAGTGCCGGCTCCCAAGTAGCCTTCCCATCGCACCATTCACTCTATTACCTGCATTCACTCTTCTCTCTATATCAGCGGTGTATTTCCCATCCTTACTGAAGGCGCATCCAAGATATACAAACTCATTCACTTGCTCCAGGACATCGTTACCAACCACAATCCTTGCATTCGTTCTGGTTTCTTCCCGTTCTAAAACCATAATTTTGGTTTTCTTCACATTCAAATGTAAGCCATTGTTCATGCAGTCGTCTCTCATAACTGTGACTAGTGTTTGCAGATCAGTGGCTGTTGGCGCTATCAAAACCACG
Organism: Phalera bucephala; assembly: GCA_905147815.2. Classification (NCBI taxonomy): domain Eukaryota; kingdom Metazoa; phylum Arthropoda; class Insecta; order Lepidoptera; family Notodontidae; genus Phalera; species Phalera bucephala. The sequence continues at coordinate 2,232,425 of LR990620.1, read as the reverse complement.
TCATCTGCATACAATAGGTGGTTTATCACTAGATCACCCATTTTTACCCCTTCAGTCATCGCATTCAGTCTTTGAAGACTTTTATCCAGATACACTATAAACAGTCTAGCGGATAACAAGCAACCCTGCTTGACGCCGATTTTAACGTCAAACCAAGGTGACATGTTACCACCCACCCGTACGCATGCCTTGCTGTCCACGTAGGTGGACTGGACGGCTCGCAACAGGGTGCCGTTTATACCATACTCTGGCAAAATGTCCCAAAGTATCTTTCGCACGACTCTATCAAACGCCTTCTCCAGGTCCACAAAACCGCAGAAAACCTTCCGGCCTACTGCCAGATGCTTTTCTACGATGTTGCGGAGGGAGAAAACTTGATCCGAACATCCTCTTCCAGACCTGAAACCTCCCTGTGCCTCACACAACACTCCATCGGACTTCTCGCGCATTCTCCGTTCAATAATTTTACCATACACCTTAGCTGCCAAGCTGATCAAACTGATGGCCCTGTAATTGGCGCAGTCATATTATGAGCCCTTGCCTTTATACAAGGGTACTATGACTGCGCGGCGCCAATCTGTAGGGAATCTACCGGTCTTCCAGCAAAGATTTGCGAGGACCCAAAAAGCGTCCCGGACGCAAGTTCCACCATATTTAATCATCTCGGCAGATATCATGTCTATTCCCGCAGCTTTACCAGTTTTCATACTTCGTATCGCCCATTCAACTTCTTCCATAGTGATGTCCTCTGTGGATTCTGGTGCCGCAAACTCGCCTCTGGGCTCGTCTGTGGCACCAGCATCCGGGGCATTCTCATACATTTCTCCAAAGTATTCACTCCACCGGTTTAGCACACGAATAAAATGTTTAATTTTTTAACAGTGTAATAGTAAGAATATCGTACTTTGAATCAAGGTAAGACATACTTTGAAAAGGCAAACCAAAAACCTTAATTTAATTTGTTTAAAAAAAAATCGAACGTTAACCGAAATACTAAATAGTATAATGATCTTTATAGAATCAGGATCAATATCTTTTTATTTATGTAAACCGTAACAGTGATCATTATCACCTTCATTAGTCCGTATTAGTCCACTGTTGTTAATCATGCCAAACAAATAGAAATGAAATTATTTCAATACCAGCAGGAGGTACGCAATACTTGATTATTATAAAACAATTATACTGTGTCCTTCGTTCTCGATATAAACATGCAGCTCTCTCTACTCGCTTGGCAAGCCGCTAAGTTTTTTAGAAACGTCAACGCCTCCTCTATGGTATCTGTGGACATAACCTCTGCGACCATTCTTTCTTTTAGCGTGGCAGCCGATGCCTTGTAATAAAGTTTTGGTCGACATTTAATTTAATCAAATAATCGTAGCAGTGAAATTATATAACAAAAGGTTTTTATATACTCAAGTGATGTTGTGAAATAAATTTAAAACATCGTATAGGCAAATTCAGAAATATTTTACGTCTTGACAAAAGAGTACATTCAAAAAAGATCAACTGATAGTTGTTTATTTGTGGCGTTTTCAGCTTAACTTGTTTATGTATATAATATCGAATATTTGGAGACGTGAGTTTTATTATATTAAGACTTGTAAAGTCTTCACTCGAAAAGTAAACTTACGAAGTCTCATGTCCCTCTTCGTGTAAAAACAGTTTAACACGCAATATACCTGCAAACAATTATTAACCGTCTATAAATTGGCAATGTAATACCTCTAATGAGAGAAATTAGCGGGGACATTAATCAATAATGATTGTTAAGGATCGATGCCAATTTAAGGACACGGGCGATGTACGAGATGCATCGACGTGGTCCGCAAGACTTAACGGTAATTCAAGGACACGAGCGGTGTACGAGATGCATCGGCGTGATCCGCAAGACTTGGGGCCCATACGAGATATGTGCTGAAGGTCATACTACTCATAGGTTTCACCCATGAGGTGCTCCTGTGCAGTTCACATTTCTACAATGGTAAGAAACTTAAATGTTACCCAACATACATACCTTAAACAGTAAATACAAAGACTATTGCTATAAACTATAAGCAATTTGTGATATTATATCTCCTAAAGGTGATTTTCTGAAAGGGTAACTAAAGGGACATGGTTTATGAATTTATGAATAACAATACATTATTAATAACATAAGCCACCCCTTTGCAGAAACATAATGTTTTGCATTGATTTCATTATTAGACATACTTGTATAATAATCCTAAAATAGCCCAAAGTGGAGCTTATTACACAAAGAATTGTGCAATATTATGAGCACTTGTATTAAAAAGGTAAACCTTGCAATATTTATCCCTGAACAGGGTTTATAAACAGATGAGCCAAAGTAGTCTCTACTTATAACAATGCCTGTTATAACTGACAAGCAACAGAATTGTGGAAATATTCCAAATATAATATCGCAGCCTACCGATGCTGAGACAGGCAAGTTGTACAATAATTTGTGTTACACACATACATCCTTAAAATATAATATAAAATACCTGGTCTATCCAGTTAACATAAAACTAATAATTATCAATATTATCAGCCCAGACCCCTTGCAGGGTAGCCAGGGAAGATGAGTCCTAACAATACAGTCATGAAACATTGATTGGGATAAGAACCTTTGTGGTCAGCAGTATATATTTTGTATTAAATAAGGTTAATATAGTGGAGTACCAAGATGGAATTATAACTATCTTTTCATAAGCAGTAGTTTAAATTTCACGAAACCACCAGTGTTGTAACCAATATAGAACAACAATCCTCATCCGGTGTGTAAAAATGTACACCTATCCACAAATGTATGTATAAATGTACCCACAGTGTACCTATCAGCCCACCAAAAACAAATCACAATGGACATTGGAAGTCTCCTACCAGAGAATGTGAGGTAAGAAAAGCTTGCTAGGCTTTTTACATAAAGGCTTGTTTTGTTTTTTTTATGTTACTGATAAAATCAGTTAAACATTCAGGAATACAACATGGCTGTTACAAATAAACCATAATATTGGAGGCTAAAGGTATTCATTGACTTTGGTATGTAACAATGTATCTATGACACTAATAAAAATGTGTGTCTGTCTGCCTTCAACGGCAAACATAACTTTATGGGTTTTGTGCAAATACTGCAAGTAATCCAGACAAGTGAAGGTTAAAAAATCTGGTCCTACATATATTTAACATTATGTATAGAAACATTATTATTAGAAACATAATTTTTAATAATTGATATACAATTTATAGCCATTCTCATTAGAATTTAATTAAAGATAGATGATCACAACGGTGCTATAATCCTTATCCCACAAAGAAACTCAATGCTAATAATAGACATTAGAGTCATATTAAATATACTAATAAAAATTTATTAGGAGCTATTCAGCTTTCTATTGGGTAATGAGTCCAATGGTTTTGGTTTTTGGTTACGTCCTGCATCATTTATAGTGTAATTAATACATTAGAAATTTGAGACACACAGAGGAAAGATTATACATCAATTCATGAATTGAAGAATTAGATGTTTTTATTGTACTTTTGTTTGATAATATGATAATCAATAAATAATATATAATCAAATAAAATTATTCAAGTAATTAATAACTATAAAAAATAGGTATGTGTTTAGTTTTGAATGTGCACATTTATATTGAGCACCAGTGATGGTTCTGGTACAGTTAAGATATCGGAGATATGACACAAACACAACCTGCTACTATTATGGAAACAGGTGGTTTTAGAGCACTATACATGCTGTAATTTATTTGAAGGTGGTTCAGTGTAAAAATATTGAATTGGAAATGTCATACAAAAAATTTGCATTTTTCATATTGTTACATTTAAATTATTACATCCACATGTTACATGTATCTTATTAATGTATCTATATATAAAAAGAAAATAAAGTCATGCAAATGACTTAATAATAATACCTATTTAAAAATTTAACGATATTAGGTTGACATGATATAGTTGATGAAATATTGAGTTACAATATTTAAAAGTATAGATTATCTTAAACAAGAATAATCAAAAGTATATTTTTATCACAGGTATGATAAATATTAGGTAGTATCTGCAATAACCTTAGTCTTAGGGAACTTGATATTATTTATTTATTATTAATTATAAGACCACGCCAGATCCCAAGTGGGTAGGCGAGGGCGCAAAAAAAAATATTATGATATTAAATGAAATATGAATGATACGTAGGTACTACATGTATAAGTTAAGTGACACTCAATTCTCACAGTTGGAAATCTAGAACTTACTAGAAAGTTACTCATTACAGTTGCTACTTATAAAAAACAGCCACATACAAAGAAGCAGAGGAAGTGTGGCATTTAAGGGTATGAAAAAGTTAAGTTATGAATAGGATTCCCAATATCATAAAGTTATAGTCCGTGGTTTGGTCTAGTTGCCTGTGACTTATTCGCTACTTAAGTCATTACTAAATTAGTAAATTTGAGTGTAATTTTCATCAGTAATATAACGGGTCAGGGGTGGCCCGATCGTATTGCCAAAAATGAATGTTCGCGGGCGTTATTGCGCAAGAACGAATTGTTAAGTGATACATAAATATTTAGGTGGCCACTCAGGACATGGAAATGATTCCGGGATAGTTTCGAAATATATAATAATAGTAGTAGTATAGTTTAACAGTGGGGCAGGTTAAATTAGGTTACCAAACATCAGCACTGCCCTTCGTTCCAAACCCAAAAATGGGGGAGGGGGGGGGGGCGAGATCATATAGTTAATGTACATAGCCTTATGTGAGGAATAGCTCTAGATAAGGACATTAGTACAAAGGCCTCTAGTACAAAAATGTTAAATTTTGGTATATGTAAATCTCATCTTTTCATCTTTAAAGATTATAAATATAACTAACATTAAATATAACCGAACTTTGACATAAAGGAAAATACTTTATCATAAATTAAATAAGTAATTATAGCAAAGCATCCTTATAATCACCAATATAATTTGTAGCCTTTGTCTGGTACTGTACTCAAAAACGAGATCATTTGATAAAAAAAAAAAAAAAAAGCCCCACTTGGAAGACACTTTAGTGGGGAAACAGGTTTCCCTGTCTTATTTGTCTTATATTGTTATAGATTGGGTACTAACATACTTTGTTTCCAGATCTAGTACACAGTAAGAGTTTTCTATCTATCTCTATCTATATCGTCACGCCAGACCCCTTGCGGGGTAGGCAGGGGGGTGCGGGGTTCCAACAGGTTCTTTACTTACTGGCTTCCTCCACTCTCATAGTTCGTTTCGGAAGGGTTTTCTATGATACAAGAATTATTATAAAGGGATTAATTTCATATAAACAAAGTTCTGGATCGGTAATTCCTCAACTCTCGTTATATAAAGAGACTACTACAAAAAAAAAAAAAAAAAATCTATATATAGAAGACATAACAGATGGAGAATGCACTGATATCTGATAAGTAATGATTGATTATTATTACCCGGTAGTAATGAGTTATGGACAACAGGTGTGCTATAACAGGTGCTTTAAAGAATTTTGTTGGGATGGATCTACGCTATATAACATAACATGTTATAGAATTTGATTAAATAAATTTATTTTGAATAAGTTAGACAGACTGGTTGTAAGAAACAATATATGTTGTATTTGTGTTGTGTAGCAATGCAAACAACAGGAATGTGTTATACAAATGTACTCATGACATATTATGTTTTAGAGCTCACGCTTAAAAATGACATTCATGTGGTATACTTCAACTTTACCCTTATAGCTCTAAACAGCTGCATGTTTATATCGAGAACGAAGGACACAGTATAATAAGTGATCAAACGAACTTACCTGAAGTGAAGTTCGATCATTATTATACGAAGTCCTTCGTTCGAAGATATAAGTACCCAACCCGCCCTGCCCGTTGGTAAAGTTGAAATGTACTACTTCTAAAAGGAATGGTCGCAGAGGTTATGTCCACAGATACCATAGAGGAGGCGTTGACGTTTCTAAAAAACTTAGCGGCTTGCCAAGCGAGTAGAGAGAGCTGCATGTTTATATCTTCGAACGAAGGACTTCGTATAATAATGATCGAACTTCACTTCAGGTAAGTTCGTTTGATCACTTAGTATCTGCGCTCTGTTATATTTAAGTCCGTGTTAATACTTATACTGATGATTTAGGGATTCATAGGGTATAAGAGCACAATGCAAATGGAGCTATCTAGTTAAATAGCCCCAAGAATTAATAAAATTAATTAATGTTTGCCTACATAAATAATATGTAAATTAATGTTAACATAGTTTATTTAATTTAAAAATAGGGCTTGAAGGTATAATATAAATAATATAATATAATATTAGCCCTGTGTACTATAAATAATATAATATAAAATTAGTAAAAAACTGTCCCACCGTTGGGCACGGGCCTCCTCTCAAACTGAGAGGGTTTAGACCATAGTCCACCACGCTGGTCTAGTGCGGGTTGGCGAACTTCACACACCTTCGAGAAACTCTTAGGCATGCAGGTTTCCTCACGATGTTTTTCTTCACCGTTAAAGCAATATAATTATTCTTTTAATACGCACATGTTTTCGAAAAGACAGAGGTGCGTGGCTAGGTTTAAACGCAAGACCTCTGACTTTGCAGTCCGACGCTCTAACCACTAGGCTATCACTGCTTACATTATAATATAATCTATATCATCACGCCAGCTCCCTCGCGGGGTAGGCAAAGAGTACAGAGTTCCAACAGGTTCTTTCCTTACATACCTCTCTGGCTTCCTCCACTCTCATAGTTCGTCTCATACACACTCGCCGGTTACGGAGACTCTTGACTTGCCCTTCAGCTAAGACACGGTCTATTTGGTCATGGTAAGATAGTCTAGGTCTTCCCCGGCACCTACATCCTTCCACTTTCGCATTGTATATCTGTTTTGTCATTCTTTCTTCTGGCATTCTTTCTATATGCCCGAACCAACGGAGCATACCCTTTCTCATCTTTACACCAATACTATCTTTCATACCTACTCGCTTTCTTACTACGCTGTTGCAAATACGGTCGGTCAGCATGACTCCGCACATCTTCCGCAGAGATCGCATTTCGACCGCATTTATCCTGTTTTCGTTCTCCTTCTTACATACCCAACTCTCACTGCCATATAACAGCGTTGGGACAAGCACTCCGTTATGCATGGCCAGCTGCGCCTTTTGGCTTAAGTGCCGGCTCCCAAGTAGCCTTCCCATCGCACCATTCACTCTATTACCTGCATTCACTCTTCTCTCTATATAATAATATTAAATATATACGTATAATATAATATATTAAGTACGAATACACAAAGTACCAGGGAAGTATCTAACGAAAAAAACAGTACCAAATAGTCTATACTTAAATGGTGAGGCATCACGCCAAAACCCTAGCAAGGAACTGGAGTCATGAAATAAATTAATAGAAGTAAGATTATAAAATTAGTAATCTAGCTTATTCTGTCCCACAGCTGGGCAAAAGTCCTCTTCTCACAAATCGAGTTGAGAGACATTAGGTCATACTCCACCACGCAGATCCAGTACAGATTGGTGAAAGTGGGTTTTCGGCAACTTGAGCCTCCTATATGGCTTCCAACTTGGCTTAACTACTACCGCATTATGTGGTAACTGAGACCAACGGCTTAGCGTGCCTTCCAAAGCACGGAGACTTTTAAATACTTTTTTTTTATTTAATATAGATATCCTACAGCAAAAATGTTTCTATAAACAATAACAGAATAATCTCTTACATATCAAAGCCAAAAATGGATATCATAACTAGCAAAGTTGTATACAATTACAAAGGAACAGCAGCAATTAATATTATTATAGTAAGTACTCCGTACTCTGTTGCTGTATGCGGAAGCGCGCTTCAGATGTATAAATTAATGTAAAAAGACAGGTGTACAATAAAGTAAGGATTAAGCAATTAAATGGTATTTTAGAGTTAAGTAAGCGGTAACATTATTTAGAAATAAGTTAATAGGTAGGTAGTGGAGTACTATGTAATAAGCGGGTAATGGCCTAAGTTACGGGACTTAATTCGGTGGTAAACTTGTGGAGTATGCGGGACTTGAAGACGGGTTTAGAGAGGGAGTATATATCTAAGTCACTAAACTTCTTATTATAGGATATTGTAGCCCGAGTAAAGAATCCGATGTTACAGTAGTTAGTTTTAGATGACGGAATATGGAAGACTTTATGCAACGAGTGGTGAGGACGATGAACAGGTACATTTAGGTTTAATGATGAGATGAGAGAGGGACAGTCGATGTTAGCATTAGCTATATCGTGTAAGAAAGCCATGTCCAAGTAACCTCGTCTCTCACTGAGTAGTACCAACTTGTAGTGTTGACATGCTTCTCTGTAATCTTTAAAACGGTTGTTGAATTTAAAGTTTAAATTATTCATGAAAAGTTTTTGCATCCGTTCAATCTTGTTAACATGCACGTCGTATCCGGGGTTCCAAAGGACACTGCCAAAGTCTAAAGATCTTGTACGTAAGCGCAGTACACATTTTTTAGACAGGATATATATTTAAATGGTTTACAGACTCTCATTACGAAGCCTAGGTTTTTGTATGCTCTATCTGCAATTGAATTGATGTAATGTATAGAAGTCATTTTGCTATCCAACGAATTTCTTGAACCTTTTATATGCATGAGCTATTAATTCCATATGTCACAAAACGTCACACATCTTCGGCCGACCGAGATGAACGCTGCTTAACCGTGGTGACCGCTAAGAAAACTGCAGTCGCAGAGCGCCACGAGGGCCTCATGATTAAAAATGATTATATTTTGGTGTTCCTGTGATACTTTTTCCTAGCCTGTTTGACTGTCCTATTCCTGAGCAAAGGCTTTCCCTTTATACTTTTACAGCTGTCGATCTATTGCTATTTCGGGCCACGAAGCCCTTCGGGCCATCGGCCCACTAAGTACCCCCAAAGGAGTCCAAATCGTCGCGCCCTTTTTCAAGTTTGTTCTCGTAGTCTGCGACTTTCACTTGGTATTCCATATTACTGAACAAAATATCATGTCGAATTATCAATAGATGATTATGGCGAACGATTTAGCGCAGTGGTTAAGAGCTCAAGCTGCTCCGCCTAATGTGTCTAATAATCGCGGGTTCGATTCCCGCATGATACAAATTTTTGTGTTAACACAATTATTTGTTTCGATCTGGGTATTTGTGTATGTGAATTTTAATGTTTGTAAAAGTTTTTAGTGAGTTTTTTTTGGTTAACGGTGGATTTTCTGAGCAAGTTGCAGAAGGATACAGGGAAGCACAGGTGTATGTGTAAATGATTTACAGTGTTGGCTTAAGTTTTAACAGGTTAGAGGATAAGCGTGAAACAACTACATTCGAGCCGGACGAGGGCCACAGGATTTTTTTTCGCGAAGTTCCCAGAGCCTCTCTATAATTAAAATTAAATTAAAATTCATTTATTTCAAGTGACAGGGACTCATATTAGGTACAAACTTTTAAAATATTAAAAAGGAAACATTAAAAGTACACACAACACAAACACAAAAATAGTATATCGACCGTACTTTAACGACCGGTTCAGCCAATGACAGTGTTATGTCTGCCGCAGCAGTGTCGTATGTAAGTACAGTCCTCTTGTTCAGGACGGTGTTGGCGCTGCCTCGTACCCTGCGCACGAGCGACGCACTGCGCTTGCGCATAGTCGCATAAACGCAATCGACGCGCGCCTCCGCGAACATACCAGAAGCGCTGCAGTATCGAGGCAGCCCCAACAATGCCCTGAATGCGTTATTAAACTGAACGCGGAGTGCGTTGTATGACGCACGAGTGTATCTCGCCCACAGACTGCACGTGTAGAGGGAGATGCAGTACGCTCGGAAGAGCGTTACTTTTACCTCCCTCGTACAGCGCGCAAACCTGCGGGCCAGCATGTTTGCCCGTACAGACAAAGCCCTCCGCTCCCATTCTATGTCAGCGTCGTCCTTGAGGTCGCTTGTGACTATGTGGCCTAGGTATTTAAACTGTTTCACCCAACTGAGTGGAACACCGTTTATGCAAACAGGTGGCACGCTTAGGCCACTTTTTGTATCAACCTCAAAGAGTACACATTTACTTTTACTTACATTGTATTTAAGACCGTGGCTAACAGCATATTCCTCACAGATACGTAATAACTTCCTCAAACCACAGACCGATGCGCTCAGCAGCACCATATCGTCTGCGTAACTAAGATTATTGACGCATATTCCGTTTATATGACATCCGACGTGCTGATTGCTAAGCGTGACGATCAGATCATTCACATAGAGATTAAAGAGTGTGGGTGAAGTTAACCCTCCCTGCCTCACCCCACACTCCAGTCGATACGAATCCGACATTGTGCTCGCCCACCTGACACTGTTAACCTGGTTCTTGTACCAAAATTTAAATATATTTGAGAGTTCGCATGGTAGATTTATACTCCTAAACTTTTCCCACAGGACGTCGTAGGACACCAAGTCAAAGGCCTTAGAGAGGTCGAGAAAGCAAGCATACACAGGAGTCCTTCTTGCAGTATAGTATCTAACCGCACTCTTAAGAGACAGTATTGCACTCTCCGTGGACAGTTGTGGCCTAAAACCAAACTGGTTATCGTGCAGTACTATGTACTTATCCAGTTGAATATTAAGAATGCAGTCAAACACTTTGGCAATGCTAGTGGCTAGAGAAATAGGCCTGTAGTTATTTTTGTCAGACAAATCTCCGGTTTTGTTTTTCACCACAGGCACTACTACAGTCTTCATGAAATCTGAAGGAAGGTAAGAATGACTCACGCACAACGTATAAAACATCGCTAAAACTCTCGAAATATGTGGGCCAGCGTAAAGCAGGTGCTCAATGCTGAGGCCATCGTGGCCGGGGGATTTACCTCTCGAGATTAATTTTATAGCTTTGGCCACATCTTTGGTGCTAAACTTTGTTCCCACGTTCTCATGTGGCATCTAAGCATCGAGTCCCGCCCACGCTGCGCCCAACGGAGACTGTATAGTAAATTGATTTTTAAAGATATTTGCGATGTCTTTAGGGTCATTCATCCCATCGACACTCATCGGGAGGCCAGGCCTAATGTTAACTTTTTTTTTTTTTTTGACTGATGACTGTCAATGCCGATTGACATGATCTGCGCTGTTAGCCGAGGTGCCTTTACAAATTCGCAGGGCAAGAGGGCAAGCGTGCAACAACTACACTCCTGCCGGACGAGAGCCCCAGGCGAGTTTTTGCGAAGAAGAAGGTCAGAATCAGAATCAGAATCAGAATATTTTTTATTCATGTAAACCATTACAGTATTTATGAATCGTCAGAAAAGTAACAAAGACTCTACCGCCACTTCGGAATGTCATTCCTGTGGAGAAGAAGGGCAAGAAACTCCACGGTTACTCTTTTAAAATAAGAAATTACAAACTTTTTCATCTACATTCTGTTGTGGGGTATGGGAGAACAATGTAGGTTGGTCATCAGGTGAGTCTAAGTTAAAAAAGCGAATAATACTATTTATGAGAATGGCTACATGGTTCCCTCATTTACAAAAAAAGTACATATTGTGTTAAATTAATAGAAGGAAGAGAGGTAATGTTAACTAACAACAGTTGAATAGGTTGTTATGACTCAAGTGGAGCTGGTATAGCATCTATCCAAGCATTTTTATCTTTTAAATAATCTTCTATTGAATAATAAGCTTGCTTACAAAGTGTTCGTTTTACACAAGCTTTGAACTTATTTTCACTAAGTTTAGTGACGTCAATGGGAATTTTGTTATATGGGTCCGCATTGACAGCCCTTATGGGGAGCTCCCCATAATGGTTGTCAATGCGGACCTCATTGGGGAGTCTTAATTAAAAGCTTTTATTTAACTGGGCTTATATGTCTGTAAGGTCAAATCTCGGAAGCTGAAGAAACTCTTCTTCTTATCTTACGGAGCGACGTTTAAATTTAACGTGTTGGTCTAGTTCAGATGTCAATTCATTTTTATGGTGACCATGACCTTATTTGACGCCCAGTATTGGCTGCGGACGATGGAACTCAATCTCCACAGCACAGACACGAACTTTTGTACACACGTTCAATTTTGATTGGCCGTATTGATTGTATCATTACCTGGCCGTTAATGAATATAAATGTTAATAATACTAGTTTATACATGTTTTTTACACCGTCACGCCTATATCCCCCAGAGGGGGTGGCAGAGGTGTACTGAGTACACCCACGTTTCGCCGACGATGTTAGGTCCCATGTAATAGGGGGCGAGCCTATTGCCATATACCGGGCACAATTCCAGACTCCGGACTCATACTGGGAATTGTTCGTTGAAAAAACTACATTTGTCCGACCTAGGATTTGAACCCAGGACCTCGTGATCACCAAGCGATGCGCTTTGCCACCAGACCAACGAAGCAATCGCAATTTTTTTTATTAATTATTTATTTTCTCTAGACACACTGATTAAGTTCAGGTAACTTAACCATTGTAGATTAAGCTCACATTTCAATTCTTCATTCAGTGTTAAAGTATGCGACGGCTCTAACACAAAGTATGGGTACATAACATTGGTCGGTTCATTAGTATTCATATCATTCCCGCGGGATAAAAACAAATGCGAAATTAATCCAACTGAATTCTAGGCCAAGCTTGGTATATTTACGAGTGAATGTAGTCATCTCATCGCGATGCGCGTGATCCCAGCTCCCTACTAGTGGGCATTGGGAATTAGCTACTAATTCTTTGAGCAATGTCGCCTTTGTCCTATGTCATCAGTATATTACTTAAAAATAATGTCATGTCTGACCGTGTCTTATATGAAGGGCAAGTCAAGAATTACTATCACCGGCGAGCGTCTATGACACAAAATGTTGGGAGTGGAGGAAGCTAGAGAGGTCTGTAAGGAAAGAACCTGTTGAAAATCTATACTCCCTATCCCGCAAGGGATCTGGTGTGATTATATACATAGATATGAGATATATAGATGATGTCTTGAGTAAAATATTTAACGTTTGAACGCTAACGTTTGTATATATTTTTTTGTCAAAGAACGGATTTATTATTAGAAAAAATTGCATCACACAGTCCGATAATAGTTTTATAGATATTTAGAAAAATGCTAAACAATACATTTTTTTTCTCATACCAACGAGTACCTGCAATGTCGTGTAGGTACTATTCATTTACCACCGACATTTTTGTATTTATCTTCACATATTTGACCTATTTGACCTGGGCAGAAAGATTCTAGAGTGGAGACCGCGTATTGCAAGCGCAGCGTGGGACGACCGCCTGCTAGATGGACCGACGATCTTGTGAAAATCGCAGGAAGTCGTTGGATGCAGGTGGCATCGGACCGGTTACGCTGGAAAGCGATTGGGGAGGCCTATGTTCAGCAGTGGACAAGTATAGGCTGAGATGATGATGATGATTTGACCTAAATTATTCTGCCATGATTGCTTATTACAATTGCAATAGTATATCGGATTTAGACCGGCGACCTGTTAACACCGGCCCACTTAGTAGTAGTTTCGAGAAACCTACGACCAAGAGCTGACCATAAGTTTAATAGATTTGCGATGACGACGACGACTACGTGAATGTGAAAAACATACCACGTGCATTCGCATTCGCCAATAAGCAAGTTTATACTATTATTATGAAACGAGAATTCTGGTTTTGGATTTTAATAAGCATAAGCAAATTAGTTGTTGAATAAACTTGAACCCATTCAGACGTCGCAATGTCTAACGCTACAACAATCGCGATGGCATTCGCATCATCACCGTTAGAATTCAGGATTCCATGCCTGACAGGGATCGCTGGGTCAACAGTATGTTTTGTACTGCAACTGGTGATACTCATTCTCCTGCCGAAGATAAGGAAACGTGACCAGCAGATACTGACACAGATGGCGTTGGCGAGATTGATTCGCATAGTTTGCGAGTTTATTTTGATGATTAATTATCTGAAACTTTCGATTGTCTCAATTTCTGTGTACTGTTACTGTGATGTTGTCATATTGTGCTGGATGTTCATCTTCACGAAGAATTTGTACGATAAAGTGGTTGTGGTGTTTTCGTTCCAAAACTGGAAGTTTTGGTTCGTATCCGTTTTGGTTTGGATGCTATCGTTACCCTTTGGAATTTTAAGTCTTTATAGCGGATACTATTTTAAATATAGAGTATCTCAAAATTACATCTTACCGCTATATAAAATTATTAAATTCATAGTTTTATGTGTCAATAGTTTGTTCTTTTGCAAAATATTTAATGTGATTATTAAGCGTAACTTGAAAAATGGTCAAAATTTAGGTGAGGTTATTAGAGCTTGTGTGATATCATTCATTTTAGTATGTATTTCGATTGTTCAGATGTTCGTTATTGATATTGTATATAGCTTCTTTAGCTACCAAGATAAAAACATTTATTACATATTTTCCGTGTTAAATTCATTTCAAGGTGTTGCCATATTTATACTTTTCTTGATACTCAGTAAGCCAGCATTGCAAGAATATCTGCAGAAGTGGTATACTCGGAGATTACAGTCAATTTGATATAAGATTAGTATTTATACTTTGAAAAACTTCGATGAGGAATTTTAATATTTTATTGTAATAAAGTTCATTGTAAAGTTCAAAGAAGCGGCATTTAATTTCATTACTCTACATTATTGCTCCATCTAGAAGAAGTCGCACTAACAGTTTAAAGGCTTGTTTCAAGCTGCTGTAATGGGAGGGCATCGTCATCACTTTTGTAATAGGACCCAGGGCAGAAACAGGTTTAAAATAAAAATAGTGGTCGACCCGATTCTTTGATCGGACCAATAGTAAAAAACGTCGCTCGATTGATCGGACAAAGCATTCGGACGTTGAGGTCACAGGAGTTTTTGGGTGACGGTAGGGCAAACAGCTAACAGTAAGAAGACAAATAAAAGTTAAACAACGTTTTGTCTTCAGTTACTTGTAAAATGCGTTTCACGCAATAGTTCCCTTTAGCGTTACGGTTGTAATACTGTATGTCCGTGTAGATCGCTGGTGTCAGTGTTTTTGTTTTTTTTTCTGTATATAAATTATTTTAATAGCGTTATCATGTCCGTGATTTTCATAGGATTAAACATATACTTTTATTTATTATATGTTGCCGCCATGATAGGTAGGTAAAATAATGATACCAGGGTCCATATTTCGAGTCGTCCGTTTAACTAAAAATTAAAATTAGCGACGGACTATTTAGCGCAGTGGTTAAGAGCTTAAGCCGCTCCGCCCACTGTGTCTAATAGTCGTGGGTTCGATTCCCGCACGGGACAAATCTTTGTGTGATCCACAATTATTGAATTTTCATGTTTGTAAACGCACCCACGACACAGGAATAACTACTAGTAAGATACGACGTTTAAAAATAAATAAATAATGGTCGTATCGTATCGTAAAACATACTATAAATAGTCAATTGCAATATCATTTTTATATTGTAGGTTCAGTAGTTAGACACGCCTGACTAGATATATTATCTACATATCCTTCTAATTTTATAAATGTGAAAGTTTGTATGTTTTGATGTTCGTTACTAAATCACGCAAAAACAGCTGAACGGATTTGGATGATATTTAGCCCAAGAATAGTTTATTACCTAAATTAACACAGGCTTTTTATCCCGGAAAAAGTTAGGTTCCTGTTTAAAGTCATCGCAGACGAATCGCGGGCCGAAAGTAGTATTAAATAATCTAGAAACGTGTTTTGGTAATTGTAATATTAGCAATTGACCGCGGCTTTGTCATCTTCGATTTTATGATTTAGCAGAAGCATCTACTTAAAGCTACTAACACCAAATTTCATGGCTATTAATTTATTACGGTTAAGCTTTACAAACACCGTTACGTCTATATTCCCCAAGTGGGTGTACTCAGTTAAGCCTACATCCATAAAAAACGAATTGTAGTTATTCAGGGTTTACCGTCACGCCTATATTCCCTAGAGGGGGTAGCAGAGGTGTTCTGAGTACGCCCACGTTTCGCCGACGATGTTAGGTCCCATGTAATAGGGGGCGAGCCTATTGCCATATACCGGGCACAATTCCAGACTCCGGACTCATACTGGAAATTTTTCGTTAGAAAAACTACATTTGTCCGACCTAGGATTTGAACCCAGGACCTCGTGATCACAAAGCGATGCGCTTTGCCACCAGACCAACGAGGCAGTAATTCAGGGTTTATTTCCTTCTAAAAAGTTACAGCATAGATTAAAACAACTTTACCACTTTATAGCATTGGTGTATACATGTGGATGTACAACATTTAATAACACGTATATTTTAAATAAATACTCTTTAGTAGATGTAGATTCACTAAGTTTGTAAATTAATAATATGGGATGTATATTATAATACAGCCTGTCAAATATGACATTGAATAGTAAAATGATAAGACATTGCAATAATTTGATTAATTTTAATATGTCTGTAATACAGACATATCAAAATTAATAATTGATAAGTATCAATTTTGTCGGCTGATGCAATGTACCTATTATATTAATTTATAATTCTTACTATAATTAATTCGCTGCTTTATTCGAAAATATAGATGTGAATTATTTATATTGATACATATAATAGTATAACTCGTAGTCCTTTCATTGCTCTGGCAATAATTCGCACGCTTGTTAAGATATTTAAATATCGATATGAAAATTTAATCGATTATATTATTCGGTACGGCATTGTGCGCGTAGCAGCACGCACGCGTCCCTGGCAGCAGCAATGCCGAAGCGAAACGCTGAAGACCAAATTGCTCAGTATAAGAATAAGATAAAGGATTATTATATTTTAATACCCCCGAAGAAATAATGAGACTGTAATTAATACTATTGTTGAATATCGAATCATACTAACGACTTGGAAGTGTAATAACTATATTAGTTACCTACACACTTATATAAATATACAATTACTTTCGGTGGTAGATTTGTAGTTAAATACTTAAAAAAAGAAAAAAATTTAAATTGACTATTTGTAAGCGCCCCTGCAGGGCTTATACAAAATAAATTATTTGAGTTAGAATAAAAACGTATTCTTTTGAATTTTTAAGCCTTAGACGTGTCCGTGAGACACCCATAAAGTAGGTATGACTGAAAAGTTAACCAAACGGCACAATGACCGCTTCAGAGTTGATCGTGAGTCAACCATTAGCATGTTACCACCTACTCATTTTTTTTTGCGATAACCAATGTTCCTAGTTTGCTACAGAGTTGACCGTGAATCGAAAACTAGTATATTTTAAAACGCACCAAAAGAAAAAAATGCTTCAGAGTTGACGGTGAGTCAAAAGCTAGCTTATTTATTCGTACAAATCTACCCTCTTTCATATGGTAAAAATTATTATTTGTAGATATCGAAATCGATGATGCTGAAAATAATTCCAATATCATACAAACTCATTTGGAACCTCTCCGGGAACAAGTTCTTGTTGAAAATGCAACGTTAGAGACGGTTCCGGTACCAGAAGAGACGTTAACCTCTTTAGACTCCGAGATATTACTAGCTTTAGGAGAACTCGCGCCGAACAAGTCATATACGGTGAGGATATTTAGCCCAGAGATGGGCTCCAATCCTGCGAAAAGGTTTGACTGACAAAGACCAAAAAGAAAAATTATTGAAGGAATATGCGGTTCCACATAATTGTAAGCTGCTCAGAGCGCCGTTTTTGAATCCCAAAACCGCAGCAGCAGTGTCTGAATTTGCTTGAACACGAGATAAGAAGATTTAAAAGTGGGTAACAACAATTAGAGGTAGGCCTGACAACCTTAAGCATGACCGTATTACTTAAAGGTGACAATAATAAGGTCCAGGCGATAAAATTCCTTTCAGACGCCTGTAGGATCTTGTCGGATCTACACGCGGCCAAGACCCAAACTCGAATTAGATCATTGACCCAAGGTTTAGAGAAATCTTTCCTAAATCTTATCCAAGGTAGTGAAAGGGATGAGATACTTTTCGGTAGCAATTTACCTGATAAAATCAAGGCATGAAAAGCTATCGAAAAACAGGGTTCACCGATTAAGAACCCGGACACCAAAGCTACTACGGGCCCATTCTCTGGCCGATCAACAAGGCCCCAGGAAAACTGGAGGGGCCCTTCTCGCTCGTGGAACAGGGGGGGGGGGCGAGGAAGGTCCAGTAAGACTTCGTACACGAACCAGAAGCCTCCATCAGCTCAGAACAGTTTCATGCCAACGAGAGTTTGGAACAAAGCCCCGCGTGCAGGACTTCGAAGTTAGAGGTACATGCCGGCAGATTAAAATATTTTTACAATTGTTGTCGCAAATTAACTAAGGATAGGGTTGTTTTAAATTGGATTCGTGATGTATTCCCCATGCCCTTTAATAAAAAAGTTCATGAGTTTAGAGTGACTCGGCGTAAATAGTGACCAAAACGAGAAAAATCATATGAGCTAGCATAGCTATAAAAAAATTACTTAATCTTGGGGCTATTTCAGTTTGTGAACCATCCCGAAATTAATATACATCTAAAATCTTTTTACCCCCTAAGTCTAATGGGGATTATCGTTTTATATTGAATTTATAACCCCTAAACAAATTTGTGACAAATTTACATTTCAAAATGGAGGATTATAGGACGGCCGCCCTCCTAATATCTGAGGGCTGCTCCATGGCCACAATAGATTTAAAAAATCCTATTTATTAGTTCCAATTATACCTAGACATAAAAAATTCTTAAGATTTCAGTTCGAAAATGATAATGCAGAGCTAGTTACATACGACTTTAACGCGATGCCTTACGGCCTATCTGTCGCTACTAGGACATTCACAAAGATAATGAAAGTAGTAGTAGATTATTTGAGAAATCAGGGTTATAAATCCGTGGTTTATCTTGATGATATATAGTGTGTGGGATCTAATTTTAAAGAATGTCATAACAATGTGACAAAAACTTTGAATCTATTAGAATGTTTAGGTTTCGTTATGAATTATAAAAAAAGCGAACTAAGTCCTGAAACTAAATGCAAATATTTAGGTTTCATTTTAAGTCCTTAAAAATGTCCATCGATTTGCCACTTGATAAAAGGAACTATATTTTGAAACTGGTTCAACGTTTTTTGACCTTGCCTAGGTGCTCCTGTGCATCAAGGATTTTTCACACTAGATTGGATGACTTATAGCGGCTTGTCCAGCTTTTAGCTACAGCTAGATATATACAAAATTATTAGAGAGAGAAAAACATTTGACTTTATTAAAATTTAATAATAACTACGACCCGAAATTCACTCCTTCAAACAATATATTGCCTGATTTACTTTGGTGGGTTAAAAATATTTATACTTCTCCAAATAGATTAGAAAAACCTACTTTTACCTTAGAATTCTTTTCTGATGCATCAAAAAGCACCCCAACCTTGGGTGCTTTTTGCAATAACGTACGTACTGGGGGTAGATGAAGAACAGAAGAACAGGAGTCCCATATAAATTATTTAGAACTCAAAGCGGCATTCTTTGGTCTAAAAACGTTCGCGCGAGATAAATTCAATTGTGCAATTTTGTTGAGGTGTCCGCGCCATCGCCGCCACCACCGCGATCAGTTATATAAATCGTATTGGAGGAATCCAATTCCCCCATTTAAACAAAATCACAAGAGATATTTGGCAATGGTGTGACAGGCGACGAATATGGTTGTACGCATAAAACATTAATACAAAGGATAACATAGAGGCAGATCAAGAGTCACGTAACAAGAACACTGATACGGAATTACAATTTACAATTACAATGACATTATTTCTGAATATTTTAGGCAAACCAGAAATTGACCTCTTCGCTTCTCGTGCCAACGCCAAATGTGATAAATATGTGTCATGGAGGCAAGGCCCGGTTTTTTTTACAGTCGATGCTTTTACCTTAAGATGGAAACCATACTTCTTTTATGCTTTCCCCCCTTTACATTGATTCTAAAATGTCTTCACAAGATTAAGGCAGATAGGGCAGAAGGCATACTAGTGTTTCCCTACTGGCCCTCACAGCCATGGTTCCTAGTTTTGAGAGACATGTGCAATTCTGACATTCTTTATTTTGACGCTAACAGACATATCTTAAATTTCTCTTGCAGGAAGAGGCATTAGTTCAAACTTACCCTTGGTGTCGCGAAGTCTGGGTGTCCTAAGTAAGGTAACTCCCGAAGCATCACTAGACATAATGATGTCTTCATTAGCACATAATACCTTGCAACAATATGGTTGCACTGACTTAAATTTCTATCCCTATTATATCTGTAGAGTCAGTTGTTATATCGTTTCTTACAAACCTTTTCAATCAGAGTGCAGCATATGGTTCACTTAATGGCCATAGATCTGCCTTGGCTTTGTTATTGAACCAGGATTTGTCCAAAAATAGTCTTAATACACGGTTTTTTAAAGGTGTGTACAAATTAAGACCGTCTCTTCCTAAATACATTAATTAGTACGTGGGACCCGCAAACGGTCCTTAATCATATAGCGCAATGGAAAACTAATAGCGAGATTGCCATTGAAAAACTTACACTCCCAATTTATTCGCCATATTCGCGTCTTTCTGCTGCAAGACATATTATCGCATATTTGATCGAGGGAATTCACGGCACCATGGTAGAATTCGAACATTTCTGGTCTACTAGAAGATTAAAATCATTGCCTTGAGTAGCAGAAAGAAAGAAATACAAAATTTACAAATTTTGGGCTTGTAAAAATCATACCTCTCTGGCTTCCTCGACTCTCATAGTTCGTCTCATACACGCTCGCCGGTTACGGAGACTCTTGACTTTTCCATCAGATAAGACTCGGTTTATTTGGTGGTATTTAAGGAAAGAACCTGTTGGAACTCTGTACTCTCTGCCTACCCCGCGAGGGATCTGGCGTGAGGTTATAGATAGAGATAGAGGTAAAAAACATATTTCAAAAAATTGCAAGCGCAATCCCAAGTGTAACATAAACATTCGTCCTTCGAACGAATAAAGCAAAGTGTTTTGTTAAGCAGATGTTACTGAGAGTGAATTAGGATGGTTGTACTTCAGCCTTCAGTAAGCATGGGAAATACACCGCTGACATAGATAGAAGAGAGAGTGCAGGGAACAGAGTGAACGGTGCGATGGGAAAGCTACTTGGAAGCCGGCACTTAAGCTAAAAGGCGCAGCTGGTCATACATAACGGAGTGCTTGTCCCAACGCAGTTATATGGCAGTGAGAGCTGGATATGTAAGAAGGAGAATGAAAGTAGGATAAATGCAGTGGAAATGCGAGCACTGCGGAAGATGTGCAGAGTCAAGCTGGAAGGAAGTAAAAGGATGTAGGTATCGGAGAAGACCTAAACTATATAACCATGACTAAATTGACCGTGATTTATCTGAAGGGCAAGTCAAATGTCTTCGTACCCGCGGGCCTGTATGAGATGAAGCATGAGAGTGAAGGAAGCCGGAGAGGTATGTAAGGAAATAACCTATTGGAACTCTGTACTCTCTACCTACCTTGCAAGGGATCTGGTGTGCTGATATAGATAGAGAATTATATAAAAAAAATTAACTACTATTTAATACTACTATTTAGAAGTCACCGAAGACAACACGTTGTTTAACTTTTATTTGTCTGCCTACCAGTTTGGCAGTCACGCAAAAAAAACCCCTGTGACCGCTTGGGTCAACTGCTTAGTTGCCACTTGACTACTTAGTGTTGTGGTCCGACTGCTTAGTTTTTATTCCTATTGGTCCAATCTCGCACAACCATTATTTAATACCTGTTTTTGCTGTTGATCCTATAAGAAAAATTATGACTATGACCTCCTACTGAAACAGATTAAAACAAGTCTTTAGATCGATAGGAAGATGACTTTTTGAAAGCGGAATAGATAAAAGAATTTTAGGAAGCGATTTTATTGTCAGAACTTACTTACCGAGATATCATATTACTCGTATTATGATATCTCGGTCTGATTTTGAGTACTCACATTTACACGTGGTCCAATGAGTCAAACCATGAATACTTGTATATGCCAATAGTCCGATCAATCGTACTATGTGAAGTCGTGATTTCGCTTCGTCCGATGAACTAATACTGCCTCGTTGGTCTGGTGGCAAAGCGCATTGCTTTGTGATCACGAGGTCCTGGGTTCAAATCCTAGGTCGGACAAATGTAGTTTTTCTAACGGAAAATTCCCAGTATGAGTCCGGAGTCTGGAATTGTGCCCGGTATATGGCAATAGGCTCGCCCCCTATTACATGGGACCTAACATCGTCGGCGAATCGTGGGTGTACTCAGTAAACCTCTGCCACCCCCGCTGGGGAATATAGGCGTGACGGTGTGTGTTTTGTTAAGTTCACGTGATGCGATCGAACGGATTAAGCGATGCGACCACGCGTTCACAGGGCAAAAACCACTTAACCGATTGTGACAGGAACTTTTTGTTTAAAGAGGATTTAGTGGAAATTCTTTTCTTTTTTTTTAACGTAGCCTCACACTAGGATTTATTCCTATGTCGTGGGTGCGTTTACAAACATGAAAGTTCACAATCGCGCAGGAGTAGGAACCCGTAACTATAAGACACAGTGGGCGGAGCGGCTAAAGCTCCCAACCACTGCGCTAAATTCGATTGGTCCGAGAACCAGAGGTGAATTGCAGTTCTAATATCGGATCATGCACTTTAATGTCTACATTTTGTCTATGGAAATTCACAGAATACCTTTATAGTAATTACTGTGTCGGTCTAAAGGAAAACTAGCTAGTCTAAAAATGGCCAATTGTTGAGGAAATCGAATTAAAATAAAAAAATGGCTCTCAGTATCAGTGTTATGAAAAACATTTTAACCTTATAGGTTGGAAAATGGGAAAAGTATTGTCGCAAATGATATCGCGGGGAATCCATTTTTCCCCAACGTTTGCAGAAAAAAAAAACCTGATAATTCAAAAACTTAAGCGAGTTTTCGCTTGAAATAAAAAGTAAACGATTTTGTGATGATGATTATTTTATTTAAGTTCAATTTAATACAATTTATTATTTAATACCATTAAAATTCTTAGCTCAAACATACAAACCTTTTACAAAAAATTTCTCATATTTTTACGTAAACCAATATTTATAGGAATATATTCAGAAAACTTTGACAAATGATTTATTGTGTTCTTATCGTAAATAACCAGTTTATAAACCTGCATTTCTAATTTTATGTCATCTAGATAATAAAACAACTAAAACCGACCAAAAAAATAACCTAATATCGACCTAATGGCGACCTTGAAAAACGATATACATCCTCTTATAGCATTATACATATGAAAACATGCAAATACATGTTTATTTTACGAAATTAGAACCTAAAAACACAAAAAGGTTACGTACCATAGGTATGGTTACTTTTTCGTTGAGAATCCACACAATCACTTATTATCACACACCCGTTTCAATTCCATTTTTTTACACTCACGGCTCTTGAAATCCACGGAGCGAGCACGCGCGCTTATCGGATGTTTACGTTATCTATTCCCAATAGCACAGACACAGTCTGCAAAGTATTATACATCAACAGAATGACAATATCATCCTCTACATTTTGTTAAAAAATTATTTATGATTACTATTTAGTGTTTTACCACAAAAAATCGATAAACAAATCGATACCGCAACGTACACATATGTACATTCCCCGAACTTAATGAAGATAACATATGACGTACAGATATGTATGTCCTCCGAGCCTAAGAGTTAAAGGTTATTAATTTATTAGTCAAAGTAATGTCTTTAGAAATGTGTGTTTAATATGTTATCAAAAAAAAACTTATTAAATTATTATCTAAAACGTTAACGTAGTCTAGAATATATAATACTCGTATTTCAACTGCTAAACTTTCAGATTGGCTAGTTCACTGTTGTGCCGACGTTTTGAACTTGATTACATTAAAATATTATTACAACTTATCGTCGAAGATTTAAAACATAAATATTAATTATAAATCAAGTTGACTGTGATTTCTGTGACTTCTGCAGATATTCTTGCAATGCAGGCTTACTTAGTATCAAGAAAATTATAAATATGACAACACCTTGAAACGAATTTAACACGCTAAAAATGTAAGTAATGACTACTTGGTCTTGATAAAAAAGACGATATACAATATCAATAATGAACACCTGAATGGCCGAAACACATACTAATATAAATGATATGACACATGCTCCAATAACCTCACCTGAATTTTGATCTTTTTTTAAGTTACGTTCAATGATTACATTAAATATCTTGCAAAAGAACAAGCTATTGAGACATAAAACTATGAATTTAATAATCTTATGTGGCAGTTTCAGGTATTTTGTGTATATTCCTGCTCGAACGTAAACGCAAAAAAACCCTAAAATTATAAAGGGTAACGATAGCATCCAAACCAAAACTGATACGAGTAAAAACTCATGGTTTTTAAACGACCTCACCACGATCACTTTATCGTACAAATTCTTCGTGAAGATTGACATCCAGCACAACATGACAACATCACTGTACAAGTACGCCGCAAAAGTGATCACCGCATGTTCTAGATAATCAATTATGAAGAACAAACACTCGCAGACTATGTGAATCAATCTGGCTAAGGTCAGTTGAGTCAATATTCTCTGATCCGGTTTCCTTATCTTCGGCAGCAGAATGAGCATCACCAGTTGTAGTACAAAACATACTGTTGATGTTGCGATCCCAGTCAGAAAGGTAGCTCCGTATTCTGACGGTGCTGATGCGAAGGCCCTCACAATGGCTGAAGCGTTAGACATCGCGATGTATTAATAGATCCAACTTTATTCAACGACTGATTTGCCGTCGAATATTCAAATGCAAAACCAGAATTCTGGTTTCATAATAATAGTATTAACTTGATAATTGCCAAGCAGGTATGCAAATATACTATATTAAATCACTATATTATATATCTATTCCAATCAAACTTCGTGAACAAATCATAACCATTTTCGATGTTTTAGTAGATTTCAATCTATAAGTTGGTTGGTTGGTAACTGCCTCGTTGGTCTAGTGGCAAGACTGCCTCGTTGGTCTGGTGGCAAAGCACGTTGCTTTGTGATCACGAGGTCCTTGATTCAAGTCACCCGAAAGTTTACGAACGTAGTTTCACTTTCGGCCCTAGTTTCCACTGGTTTTCTGCAAAAACCAGAACTAAAATTTTGCGGCGAAACTGGCCGAAACCGAAAGTTTGGTCGGTTAATTTAAGTTTATAGGGAACCTTCAGAACGCAAGTCCTACTCGCACGTGCCCAGCATTTTTTTTAATTAGTAACCGTCCGGACTCAAAAAGAAATAAAAAAAAACTAAATGATAACCAATACACACCAATGTCATTGTCATCTACGGGCTATGAATACAAAATTTAAAAATAAATTCACTCAAGATAAAAATGTCGATTTGTTGTTACCAACATGCTGTAAGCAGCATTTTCATTTCGATCTCTTCGCAAATACTGTCGCCTTTATGTTGCACTTCTTATAGATTGACACCGGCAATACTGTCGCCTATTGGGGAATCCCAAGCGGGGGTGGCAAAGGTGTACTGAGTACACCCACGTTTCGCCGACGATGTTAGGTCCCATGTAATAGGGGGCGAGCCTATTGCCATATACCGGGCACAATTCCAGACTCCGGACTCACACTGAGAATTTTTCGTAAGAAAAACTACATTTGTCCGACCTAGGATTTGAACCCAGGACCTCGTGATCACAAAGCGATGCGCTTTGCCACCAGACCAACGAGGCAGTCTGAGGCCTAAACTTTCTACCGAATAAATATTGGTGAAATGTATCTATCGCGAATATGGTAGCTAGAGCTTCCTTATGAATTTGACTGTAATGTAGCTCTGCCGGGGTGAGCGCGCGCGACGCGTACGCCACCGGGCGCTCGGAGCCGTCGGGCGCGCGCTGTGCCAGCACGGCGCCGAGCCCGCATGCACTTGCGTCGCACGTTACTATACTTTCTAACGACATATCAAAGTGAGTCAGGACTTTGGTACTACATTATAACTTTTTGATTTGTTGGAACAAAGATTTCCAGTGTTTTCCTTTTTTCAACAGCTTGTATAATGGGGCTAGTGGATACTTAATTTTTATTTTAAAATTACGCGAATATTACACATGAAATAAAACAATTTTACGGATTTTATCGCGGTTTATTTTTTTATTTTTAGTTCCCGACGTAGATCGGACCAACAACAACAAAAATAATTAAGAAGTTTGAGGGTACCCCGGAACAACTATGCCTATTGGACGTCTAACACCTCAGTCCCTCCCGTGACCATGGGTGCTGTAAAGCACTCGAAACGTCGGGAACTAAAAATAAAAAAATAAACCGCGATAAAATCCGTAAAATTGTTTTATTTCATTACTGTAAAATATTATCATGCCTAAAATGATATTAATTCAGAGACGTTAGTCGGGTGAGGCTTTATCGACCGCGGCGACTGCTTTGCGTTGTTTCGGTTGTAGTTATGCGCTGATCATATTCTTTTTTCATGCATACTTTTGTCAAGTGGCCGATCTTGCCGCAGTAGCTGCACTCGGTTGCCTTATGTTTGCAGGTATACCCCCAATGTCCGCTGATTCCGCACGCTTAACATTGACTAATTTCTAGCTTTTGTACACTTTTGGTGAGATTTCGTGCCCCTTCTACGGCACGACCCGCTCGGCTGCCTCCAGAGTATTTGCCAGAGATAACGATCTTTTATAATCTAGGTTATCCTCTGCAAATAACCTCTGACGTATAAATTCACTATGCATCCCACACACAAATTGATCTCGAAGATTCTCTTCCAGATTGGCCATAGACTCGCAAAATCTAGACATTTTTTTCAAATCCGCCACGTAGTCTGATGTTGTTTTACCTGGTAGCTGCCGTCTCTGTCGAAATCTATATCTCTCTGTCAATATTGATGGTTTAGGCTGCAAATATGTTTGCTGTAAATCCACTGCTTCTTCATATGACATGCTGGATGGCTTCTTCGGGCTAGCTAAAGTAGCTAACAACTCGTAGGCTTGTTCCCCGATTAAAGTCGGTAATTTTAAATCTCACTCGATCGATATAGGCGGACCAATTGCTGTTTTTAATGTCAAATTCCCGAACTTTTCCCACCGACATATTAAACGTTAAATACAACGTTTAATTTAAAAAAAAAAACAAATTTAGAAAAAAATATGAAATATCACTCCACCGGAAGTCGTTACTTTTCCGCGTTTCCCACTGATAAATAAAAGACGTGGATCGTATTGAGGCGTGTATTAGACTGCGTTCACAATCAGCTGAGCGCTCCGCACCACCGAAATACCCTCTAATATTTATTCTAATATATAACATCTCCATCGCGTTTGGGCTTGTTAGATATGTTTTGATAAGTTGTATAGATTACAATTGCTAGTTGCCAGTCTGATGGTAGAGACAGATCGTGACAATAGGAATATGCCGAATATACAACATCTATCTATCTATAACCTCACGCCAGATCCCTTGCGGGGTAGGCAGAGAGTACAGAGTTCCAACAGGTTCTTTCCTTACATACCTCTCTGGCTTCCTCGACTCTCATAGTTTGTCTCATACACGCTCGCCGGTTACGGAGACTCTTGACTTTTCCATCTGATAAGACTCGGTTTGGCAATGGGCGGGCCACATAGCGCGAAGATCGGACGGGCGTTGGGGCAGAAAGATTCTAGAGTGGAGACCACGTATTGGCAAGCGCAGCGTGGGACGACCACCTGCCAGATGGACCGACGATCTTGTGAAAATCGCAGGAAGTCGTTGGATGCAGGTGGCATCGGACCGGTTACACTGGAAAGCGATTGGGGAGGCCTATGTTCAGCAGTGGACAAGTATAGGCTGAGATGATGATGATGATGATGAAGACTCGGTTTATTTGGTCGTGGTAAGATAGTCTAGGTCTTCCCCGGTACCTGCATCCTTCCACTTTCACATTGTATATCTGTTTTGTCATTCTTTCCTCTGGCATTCTTTCTATATGCCCGAACCAACGGAGCATGCCCTTTCTCATCTTTACACCGATACTATCTTTCATACCTACTCGCTGTCTTACTATGCTGTTGCTAATGCGGTCGGTCAGCTTCATTCCGCACATCTTTCGCAGAGCTCGCATTTCTACCGCATTTATCCTACTTTCATTCTCCTTCTGGGTATGTAACCCAGCTCTCGCTACCATATAACAGCGTTGGGACAAGAACTCCGTTATGTATGGCCAGCTGCGCCTTATGGCTTAAGTGCCGGCTCCCGAGTAGCTTTCCCATCGCACCATTCACTCTGTTCCCTGCACTCACTCTTCTCTCTATGTCAGCGGTGTATTGCCCATCCTTACTGAAGGCGCATCCAAGATATACAAACTCATTCACTTGCTCCAGCACATCGTTACCAACCACAATCCTTACATTCGTTCTGGTTTCTTCCCTTTCAAAAACAATAATCTTGGTTTTCTTCACATTCAAGTGTAAGCCATTGATCATGCAGTCGTCTTTCATAGCTGTGACTAGTGTTTGCAGATCAGTGGCTGTTGGCGCTATTAAAACCGCGTCATCTGCATAAAGTAGATGGTTTACCACTAAGTCACCCATTTGTACACCTTCATTCATCGCTTTCAGTCTTTGAAGACTTTTGTCCAGATATATTATAAACAGTCTAGCGGACAACACGCAACCCTGCTTGACGCCGATTTTAACGTCAAACCAGGGTGACCTGTTACCACCCACCCGTACGCATGCCTTGCAGTCCACATAAGTGGACTGGACGGCTCGCAACAGAGTGCCATATATACCATACTCTGGCAAAATGTTCCAAAGTCTCTTTCGCACAACTCTGTCAAATGCCTTCTCCAGATCTACAAAACCGCAGAAAACCTTCCGCGCCACTGCCAGATGCTTCTCTACGATGTTGCGGAGTGAGAAGACTTGATCCGAACATAACTATCGTATTTAGGCTCTGTGGATTTATCTAGACAACTATCATATTTCTAGGGGGGGACCAGGGTCTAAGGCAGAAGGAGGTTATATTCGCAATAAATTTTTATTATAATTATTGATCATTGTAACGTGAATCAGTCTGATTCAAGCGGTTTTTTAATCTAATCGAAAATTTAGATTTTGAATCAACATCTGCCGAGCGATGTTCAGTTTATAGTGTGTGATCAATATTTGAGATTGTATTGATTTCTCAACCAATAAAAACTACTTCTTTGAATATAAACACATAGGTTTTTGAAACTAGCAACTACCGAAATAATTTTCTTAAAAGTTTCGATTCGGTCGAAAGTACGATAGACGGCGAAATTCGGTTTCGGTTGCGGTTGTGAAAACTATAGTTTGTTCGGACACTACTTTAGAATGTCATCATCAAAATGGGTTTAATATTTGATAACTAGGCACTCGCGTGGTTAAATGCAGTTGGCGCTAGTCGGAGGAAATTCATTGAATGCACCATACATTAAAATAGTTTCACAAAATGTCACTAGACAGCCCTATTTTAGTTTTTTGTCGGAATTGAGGAAAACATAATTTTTATATGAAATAATTACACTAAAAATTAACAATTTTCGGAATTTTCCTTTATTTGTACTTTAAACCCTTGCTTCTTGCCAAATTTCATGCTGTACGGGACGTACCGAGTCAGTCAACGGGAAGTACCCTATAATTTCTGATGACTGACTTTAAATGGCCATATATTTTGATTGGATGGTAACATTACAGTAATGTTTACCTCGTACATGGTGTGGTTGTTTATAAATCTGGAATCGTGTACCATATTATGGCAATTCGTCCTTCACACACAGGAACCTAATATCTTCAGCAAAATATAGGTGTATATATTACTTTTCTACCATACCCGCTAGGGGCACTTAGTTACCCGCACTGTGCGTCACTAGACCAAAGAAATAGTGACAAATAAATAATTCAAATACAACATGACTCAGTTGAATAGTTGATTACAAGTAGGTAAGACTAAAAACCCCTTTAGAAGCCGCAGTTATTACTAAGAGAAGGAATATACTGTTGTAATTTATATTACAAGGAAAACAATCCAGTCGTTAGTTTACCGTTAAACCAATAAGACACAACAATGTCTTCCGAAACAGAATCATTACCGCGGGAATACAATATTATATGGATAACGGGGATAAGTTTATCCACTGTGTGTTTTCTACTAGAAATATTAATTTTAATCCGTCTGCCGAAGATTAGGAAGCTGGATCAAGTGATACTGGTGGAATTGAGTGCAGCGAGATTAATAAACACGATCACAGAATTCATACTGGCAAACCTGTATCCGCAACAAGTCTACGTAACAGTTATGTTTTACATCCAAAGTGACGCTGTTTTATTGTGCTGGATGTTCATCTTTACAAAGAATCTGTACGATAAAGTGGTTGTAGTTCTAACGTTACAAAACTGGAACTTTTTACTCCTGTCCGTCCTAGTTTGGACTTTAACGATACCTGTTGGGGCGCTCGGCACCCTCTGCCTTCACTTCGAAGTCTTCGATTACTTCTACAAGCCGTACGGAGTCATAAAGTTCATAATATTGATTCTAAATATCTTGTTGTTCTGCAAAATATTTTACGTGGTTATCAAATGTAGTTTTAATAGCGGGAGAAATTTGAGTGAAATAATGAAAACTGGTGTTATATGTTTTATCTTAGTGTGTATTACCGGTCTTCAGGTTTTGGTTAATGATGTGTACACTTTCACTGGTAAAGATAATGAATTAGTCTCAAACATTTTTTGTGTTATAAATTCGGTTCAAGTTGCAGCTATTTTTATAATTTTTATAATTCTTGTCAATTCAGCGTTAGGTCAATGGTTTCGAAAGTTATGCTGTCCTGTCTAATTAAGCAAATCTGTTAAGTCATTTCCTCTTATTTGATTTGATTGATAATTAAAAAAACACTTTAAGGGCCCCTTTCACCACCATCGAGTTTGCTGGATAGTTTCTCAGCTTCTCGAATAGCCTTCAATCTTCAGCCAAAAGACATCTACTGTAAGGAAAAGGCTTCCCCCCAAGACCGTCACAATGACCGGTTTTTTGCTGTACGTATGGTTCCGCGTTACTCGGCAATTAAAACAGGTTACCGTTGAATAGGGCTACTCAGAGATGGTAAAATTCGTACATAGAATTACTTGCAACTTTTATTGTCGATTAGTCTAGATCAGACTTTACTCGAGCGTGGCGAAAGAGACCCTTAGCAATTGAATCTTTATGTATGTCGGTAGCCTCTTTGATTTTATGTGCCGCTATTTTATTAAATAAATTTAATGTTTTATAGAGTTCTACATGTATTTACTCTAATACATAGTAACTTTTATAAGTTACTGCTAGTGAGTTATGTCGCCTAATTTCAAATAGTCCGATAACATGTAAAGGTTGAGTGACGTACGTCCGCCATTTTCAAATTATTGTTTTTGTATGTATTATTTGTTAGTTATGTACGCTATTTTCAGTATACCTAATAATAGAGATCGTATAAGGACTACAATATACATGAATACATTTTATGTTATCAATTACATTAATGCTAGTATTAGGTAAAAATATTGTGCAATTGTGGTAAACGTAAATGTTGCGATGGGAAAGCTACTTGGAGCCTGGTACTTAAGCCAAAAGACGCAGCTGGTCATACATAACGAAGTGCTTGTCCCAACGTTGTTCTATGGCAGTGAGAGTTGGGTATGTAAGAAAGAAAATGAAAGTAGGATAAATGCGGTCGATAGGCAAACTCTGCGGAAGATGTGCGGAGTCAAGCTGACCAGTCGGGCTGCTTGACTCCGCATATCTTCAGTACAAGCGTAATAAGAAAGCGTTGAGATATGGAATAAAAGATAACATCATTGTTAAATTTGAAAAGGCATGCTTCGGTGGTTCGAGTATATAGAAAGAATGACAAAATAGATATACAATGCAAAATGTGGAAGACCTAGATCGTCTAGTAGCCGGCGAGCGATTATGAGACGGACTATGAGAGTGGATGGAGTCACAGAAGTCTGCAAGGAAAGAACCTGTTGGAGCTCTGTACTCTCTGCGTACCCCGCTAGGGATCTGGCATGTTGATATAGATATAGAATGTTATCCTCCTTCTGCGAGACTGTGATGTCACAGAAGGAGGAGGCCGAGCGGGATCGGGAGAGGGCCGATCCCGCTCGCCGAAGGCGAAGGCGCCGGGGCGGAGGCACAGCTCGCCCAGGCCCCCCAGCCCAATAGCCCGGGGCTCTATAATACGGGCTAACTTGTGTCCCCTGCCGCAAAATCTGGTGGGGGACCCCCCCCTGCATCAACATCCGCAGGGGGGCCTTTGGGGTTGTGGGACGCTGGGGCGGGGGCCATAAGCGTCCTTCACGCGCGACCCCGAGGAGGATGGCGGCGTGGTGTGGCCCACACCGCCGTGAGCACCGCGTCGGTGCAGGGGGGGAAGCAAGCTACAAGTTTCCCCTCCCGAGGCGGGCTCTTCGGAGCGCGGCACAAGGGGGGCACCGGCGTGTTCCACTCGGAGATCCCGGAGCCCCTCTGACACGTGCCAGTGCCGGCCACCGTGGGGTTTTAGTCGGTACGAGTCCGACATGCCCCGCCAGCTTCCCCCGAGGTTGGCGGAAGTCCATGAGGATTTCCCCACGACAAAAAAAAAAAAAAAAAAAAGATATAGAATGTTGCGCTCTTAAGAATGTTATTGCTTGACATGCCTCCTACAGCCTGTCGAAGATAAGGTGAGAGTTTGATATCACTCATAGTTTTAACATTATTTTTTTGTACCTATTAAGTCAATTCTCAGTCAAAGTGAGCTTAAAAAAATGGCGTTAGCTTTCACTAAGACATACATGTTTGAAAAAAAAAACCATGTCAATTTTCATTTAGTCTGTTGCAATCAGCAATATATTATTCACACTAGATCACGGACTCCAAACAAAAAAACAGCTAAAGTTTTCGCCACATAGCCGACGCAGCGTGACGGGAGCGCGACGGTGGCGCGGCTTGGGGAGTTGTAATGTACGTACTGAAATGTACAGGAGACGCCACACAGCGCAGCCCCGCTCGGCGCGACGGCAAACGTCGCGACCGAACGTAGACGAGCGCTTTAATCGCGCTCCGTCCGCTATTTGAGCAAATTTTAAGACGCGGCCGCGTTTACGTATATAGTGCGACAAGGATCTTTTGGCCTATAGATTACATTGACAGGGCGGCGTTGGTGTGAAGTTAGGGTTATCATTTAGTAACATTTTTCTACTTCGTTACTAACTCGTAAAATAAGAACTTGGGTAAATTTCATAGCAAACGGCTCTGCGACTGTTATGAAGTGGCAATTTACTTGATGTCACTGTTAGTTCCGATTTTGGCCGTGGGCTAAAAAATCCTTTTATGACCGTTCAAATAATATATCGATGGTTGCAAACAACTCAAATAACATAGTTAATAGTAGAGGGTCAAATATATGTATAAATATGTATTTTGCGAAAATTGAGCTTAATGCTATGTATACTTTATGTAAGTATGTCTCTAATGAAAACGTTTTTAGTAAGACTTTATAATGTAAGCACTTCCATACGA
This sequence comes from Phalera bucephala, assembly GCA_905147815.2. Lineage (NCBI taxonomy): Eukaryota > Metazoa > Arthropoda > Insecta > Lepidoptera > Notodontidae > Phalera > Phalera bucephala. The sequence continues at coordinate 2,198,807 of LR990620.1, read as the reverse complement.
AAAAATGAGACTGATTAAAATATGTTTTACTATTATGTTCTTTTTTGCTACTTGATCCATTATAACAGAATTTAATCCCTTTCATACTGTTACGACTTCAATACACCCCGATATCTCGTGAACCCTTTATCGGAGGATGTTAATTTTGAAACGCATTACTCACCCTTTGGTCCCTTATCGATCCGTCAAGAAAGATCTAGAATCCGCGTTTGAATGCTAAAACGTCTAGAAGGTTCCTCTCCTTTTTATTATTTATCGCCGGCGTGCGATCGCGGTGAATAAGTAGATACAAGTAGGTACGTATTAATAATAATGCCACTTTGTGGATTTCGCCGGCTATTGTTCGGTGTACCTGGACTTTTCTATCGATTTACTTGGTTCGCGTCCGTTCTAGAACTTTCATACGAGTATAATAGGGACCCTTAGCGCGGCGATAGAAATAGTCTCTCTTCGGAAGCGACAAAAATCGAGAACAAGCGCTCTAATTGGAATACACCAGCGACCTTAGCAACGATATACGGATTCAACGAGTGACTCAGCGACTTTGAAGCAGTATCTGGGTACTAGCGAGAGTAGTACGAGAATGTGTTAAGTACATGCGTGTACTAGTATTTACGAACTGTTTTCTGCGTACAGCGCCTAATAAAGAACTTTGCACGTTATTCGGCACTTAATTACCCCCCAAACGTAACAATAGCATTATCACTTAAATCGTCACGTTTTAATCAATGTTAGTCAATTAAGATCATAGTTCTAAGTACATCTCCGCTTACTCTTTCGGGGAAAAACAGGCGTAAAGGTTACTTTAGTTTAAAATGTATTATCCTCAAGCTGCTATCACCACAAACGAGCAGAAGTCCCTAATGAATGTAACAATACAAGGAAAAATAGAACAGTTACTGTACATTTGTCGATTTAATTACTCATGAAGATTTCTAACAAGACTGAAACATACCGGATGAGTACAGGATCATCTCGATGAGCGGGATCGATATATCCAGTATTTGCTTCACACTACAACTAGTTCTGTTCATCTTACTGACGGACGATTTAACGCCCACTGCGTTAGTTAAGAGCTTGAGCCGCTCTGCCCACTGTGTCTTATAGTCGCGGGTTAGATTCCCGCACGGGACAAATCTTTGTGTGATCCACAATTATTTGTTCCGGTCTGGGTATTTGTGTATGTGAAATTTCATGTTTGTGAACGCACCCACGATACAGGAATAAATCTTAGTGTGGGGCTACGTTTTTTAAAAGAAGAAAAAGGATAAGGAAACTGGATAAAATGATATTGTCCCAGTTGACAGTTGAGATTGATAAACTCATTCTCAGAATTTATACTGATCTGTCAGTACCCACCGTAACAGTGTACTTTAAAGTGTTTTTGTCATATTGTGCTGAATGTTCATGTCCACAAAAATCTTGTACGACAATTGACCGACGATTTAGCGCATTGGTTTAGAGCTTAACCCGCTCCGCCCACTGTGTCTAATAGTCGCGGGTTCGATTCCCGCACGGGACAAATCTTTGTGTGATCCACAATTATTTGTTCCGGTCTGGGTATTTGTGTACGTGAATTTTCATGTTGGTAAACGTACCCACGACACAGGAATCCTAGAGTGGGGCTTCGTTAAAAAAAAAAAAAAATATATTGTAGCACCTCTCTCATTGCTGAACTAGAACATCCAAGTGTGGGGATACGTTTATTAAAAAAAATCACTGCGTTAAGTCGTCCGTCTTTTTATATAAAATATTATTGATTTTTACTCAGTACATTGAATTAATGACCTTATTATTTCTATTTATATTTCTTATAACAAATATAAAAAAGATTCATCAATAATCTCCTGTAAATCGAACCTATTTTTGGGAGTTTGTATTACTAAACGCCTTCTTCTTTTCGTGTCCATGGTTCATATTTGTCCCGCTAAGTGAGTGGCTAATTTGATCGCGCCGTCTGTGCCCACGCTTAGCTCGTCACTTATACAGGTGGTGGGGTAAAAATGGCAGACTAGGTACCAATACTATATCTATGGGGCAGACTAGCAGGTGCGACATAGTCTGTGAGGACGCACTAATGACAGGCTGTTTGATTTGGATCACTAAACACCCATGTACACAGATTTTGCCTGCATCTACCTACCTGCGTACTATCCCCTTAGGAAGTTTTATGCCAGCGCGCAGCACAAAATCGCTCGTCTTGGGGCTCTTCAGGCAAGTATTTCTCCTGCAGTGCAGGTTTTTTGGTTCATAAATGAAGTACAATGTTTTAGTCAATATATTTTTGTTTGTTATTAATACTATGAAAGGTCACTGATATGAGTCACATTTACACTTTTCTTATAGCTTCCATCATATGTTTGTTTCGACTGAACCTGTAATTCCATCTATTATATAACTAGTTTCTGACCGTGTCTTCGTGCGTGTTGAGTTTAGATAGGAACCTTATATTTTTCGGGAATAAAAATGACTTTATGTGTAAATACAGGTAAGGAACTATCTGTGTGCCAAATTTCATTTATTTATTTAAAGTAGCTACACCATCAACTTAACACTAAACATTTAAAATAAAATAAAAAATACAACAGGAATGAGACAAAGTGCTAAATCTCTACAGGTGTATACAACATTTTTAAGAAATAAATCAAAATTAGTCATCAAGTTAAAGATAAAGATAATAAATAGTATAATTAAGAATTACCAAATTTATAAAATTACAATATATATAACAATAAAATAAAAATAAAGCTGGGAAAAGAATTCGAATTAATTTTTATAATTTTAATTTGAAGAAGTCAATTTATAAAATAAAGAACAAATTTTAATAAATTTACGAATGTCAGTAAGATGAAAGATGTCAATATCGTCAGCACAGTTCAATCTATTATATGTGTCTAATAGTCGGTTTAGAGGGGCATTCTTCTTCAGATTTGTTTTGTATCTCGGTAGAGTAAATGTATTTCTGATAGGGTGTCTTGGCATATTACGGGGGACTGTGATTTGGACGGAAGCTAATGCTTCCGACGACAGTATGCCGCCATGTATGTAATAGCCCTTTAGCCGTTTTTGTGACTGAGTAACAAAAATCTTAATATCTAAACGAACAAACTTTATAATATAATATTAGTAGGATAAAACTGCCACGAGGTCAAGTTTGTGGTTATTTTTATAAAATAATATGTAAATGCGTTCTTTTATTAAGAATATCGTCGTTTTGAATTATTCATAATGGTTAGATATTCATATCGCTGGCTATATGAATGCATAATTCTTAATTAGTTTTGTTAAATGTTAATATTTTCCTCAAAAATGATTTATTATAAAATTAAACTTTAAATACTGCCTCGTTGGTCTAGTGGCGAAGCGCATCGCTTTGTGATCATGAGGTCCTGGGTTCAAATCCTAGGTCGGACATGTGTAGTTTTGTTAGAAAAACTTCCCAGTACGAGTCCGGAGTCTGGAATTGTGCCCGGTATATGGCAATAGGCTCGCCCCCTATTACATGGGACCTAACATCGTCGGCGAAACGTGGGTGTACTCAGTACACTTCTGCCACCCCCGCTTGGGGAATATAGGCGTGACGATGTTTATGTTTTTGTTTAAACTTTAATTTTATTCGCTTGCTATTTCGAAAATATGATTATAGTATTTTTAATGTAAGGTGGGTACTGTGGCAGTTGTGTCAAAGAAAATTATACTTTATTCAATGGCAATAAGTGGCATGACCCTTTTTTATACTTATGGTTTTATGGCTTAATACCATTGAATTAAATATTAGTTTCGTTTGGCAATTAGAACTGTCACTACCCATCCTATGGGAAAAATACTATAGGTGACTTATTTTTTGTTCTATTCTAGAAATAACTACTATTAAAACTAAACGCAAACTAACTTTATAAAATCTATAACACCCAGATTGATTGCTTTTACTGGTGACAAGAAGGCTGGCTTATTCCTCGCGCAGAAAATTTGCTCAGCTGTTCAGCGAGGCAATGCAGCCAGCGCTCTTGCCACTATACCACGCGGACAAGATTTAGATTTATAATTAGTGTTAGTGTTTCGTGCTGCTTTTATTTTATTTTGATTGAATTGTAAGATAGATAATAATAATTACATTTATTTTCAATCTTTATGTAATTAGGTGTTATAATAATAATTATATATTTCTTTAAAAAAAACAAGATCTAAACTATAAATTTCTGTGTTTATTCTCATTAGTTTTCATTTAATACAATTCTTAATAAAATAAAAAAAAATGTTAATTATAACATGTTGTGTGATGATAATACATTCATTGGATTCTAGACTGGAATAGGAAAAATATACGGTAAAGTCATTTTATAAGGAAAAGTAATTTGTTCAGAACAAGGGGCTAACGATTACGGAAAAAGATAAGAAAAATTATAACTATAGTAGGGCAAGTATCTTTTGGTACTTAAATGCGTTGACAAGTGGCATTGGTGTGAGGTAAGGGCTTAGTAAGTTTTTCCTATTTTCAGGGAAATATGTCAACAGCTGGCTGCACGTTGTAACTCGAGAGAGTTCGCGCACTTGTTCAACAAACTTAAATTCAAGAAAGGACTTGTTGTTTATTTTCTTCTTTTCGTACGGCACAAATTGCGTCACTATAAAATTATTCCGTACTAGTTTCTGCCCGCAACTTCGGCCGCGTGGAATTTTGGATAGGAACCTTACATTTTTCCGGGATAAAACGTATCCTATGTGATGATCCCGGTAATAAACCATCTGTGTACCAAATGTCATCCAAATCCGTTCTGCCGTTTTGCCTGATTGAGTAACAAACAACTACAATAACATCTAAACTACAACAAACTTTCACATTTATCATATTAGTAGGATTATAACACATATTTTTAAGCCACTCTACAATTTTTTGTGGCTTTGTAGAAGTCAGCAATGTTAAAATTGGACATGTTGTAGCACCATAGGTTAGACAACCAGGAAAATCCCAAAGAAACGAAAAAACCGAAATTGGCATTTTTGTATTTTAATAATCGCTAATGAATACAATCAAATCAATTGTAGGTGATACGAAGTTCACCGGGTCATCTAGTGTAACATAAAATACAAATTTAGGACCTATCTATCTATCTATATCATCACGCCAGATCCCTTGCGGGGTAGGCAGAGAGTACAGAGTTCCAACAGATTCTTTCCTTACATACCTCTCTGGCTTCCTCCACTCTCATAGTTCGTCTCATACACGCTCGCCGGTTACGAAGACTCTTGATTTGTCCTTCAGATAAGAGTCGGTCTATTTGTTCATGGTAAGATAGTCTAGGTCTTCCCCGGTACCTACATCCTTCCACGTTCATATTGTATATCTGTTTTGTCATTCTTTCTTCAGACATTCTTTCTATATGCCCGAACCAACGGAGCATATCCTTCCTTAAAGACAAATATCTAAACATGTAGGTCTTATACCTTTCAATAAAATCGGAAAGAAAAAAAAAGGAAACAACATTTTATTTTACAAAAAATGTAGCCCCACACTTGGATTTATTCCTGTGTCGTGGGTGTGTTTAGAAACGTAAATACTTCAAATACATAAATACCCAGACCGGAACAAATAATTGTGGGTCGCACAAAGATTTGTCCCGTGCGGGAATCGAACCCGCGACTATTAGACATAGTGGGCGGAGTGGCTTAAGCTCTAAACCACTGCGCTAAATCGTCGGTCAATAAACTAATCACTATAGTGCTATAAGAATATTTTGGCCAGTGGATGACATTGACAGGAGTTGGTGTGAGATTAGGGTTATCATTTAGTAAAATTTTCCTACTGGCAGGGAAACAAACACAACAAGTGGGTCCGCATGGTTACTAATTAAAAAAAGAACTTGAGTAAAGGACATTGTTAAAAATTGCCCCAGAACCAACAAACATTTGAATAATGGCAAATATCCAGATCTAACGGACAAACAGCAATCTAAAAAAAATATTTCAAAGTATTGTAACATTGTAACGTAGTAAGTATTAAGTATTGTAACACAATATAACCTTATGTTTTAATGGCTACTGAATTATAACCTCAAAATCTAATACTTTTTGTGCAATATTGCGATTCCCCTGCTTGTCCGTTCAATAATAAATGCCTTAAGAGAATTTATGGGTGATTTGAAATCATACAAGTATTTTTTCATTACTATTGGTTCTGGGGCAAATCATGTATGCCCATACAGAACAATGTCCTTTCATAGGAAACAGCAACTCTGCGATTGGCATAAAGTGACATTTCTCTTGATGACAACGTTATCTGATTGTTGATACACATTTGTAATATAATATACTATGTGTATTTTTATGTATGTTTATTTTATAAATTATATATATTTAGTTTTGTATAGTATGTATTTTATTTATATTTATGTTTATTTTATTGTATGTTTTAATGTGTAATTGTATAACTACCCTCTTATAAACATTCTCAACTCTCAACACTTAAAGGTTCGCTGGAAGAGAACTCATATTTTGAGTTAAGCTCGCCTTTGTATATCACTTGTGAAATTACAACTGTAAATGTACTGTATACAATAAAGGATTAAAATAATAAAAATAAAATCAAATAAACGTTAGTTCTGATATTGGCCGCGGGTCAACAGATCCTTGTGTGACTGTAACTACTACTGCTTCTTTGTTAACCTTTGGCCCACTGTTGGGTAAAGGTCTCCCCCATGATCTTCCAAAGTGGATCTATACATCTACTAAGATCTATATTAATAAAACAAGAATTCGTCGAGTCGCGCATCTGCCGTCAAAACGTTGGCTTGTAACGTATGCGGCCCATCTGAAAATAACACGAAATATCAATTATTATAAAAAAAACTAGTGGTTTCCCAGGTTCGCTCCAGGTCGACAGCAGCCCACCAGCATAGCTATTAATCATTCCGATAACCTCATAAGTACAAAAAAAGGTCATGTAAATCGGTCAAGCTGTTTAGGGGAGGAGACGCACGGAATTGTGAATCGCGGTGTTAAGTTTTTTGTGTAGTCAATATAGTCGATAGCTTTTATTTGCATGGACGGATCATCATCATCAAATGGACTCTGCTCGTGAATCTGATATACATAGATCACGGTAACTAAGTATTTTCATTTGTGCAGGATCTACCTAGAACGTCAGGACTCTAGGGCTCATGCAAATGTTTCTATATAATAATAATAATAATATTGGCCCGTTGGGCACGGGCCCCCTCTCAGACTAAGAGGGAATGTTTTTATAAATGTATATTATGTATTATATTTATTTAGTACGCTCTGGAACCTAAACGCCTCAATGGTCGCTGTTATTGCTAAAAGCTACTTCCCGATTCGATGGCAGTAATAGGGATTATGCAAAAAAAATTAGAGTTTGAGATATCCTTAATACATTTCTCTGTGTATACTGCTTGTGTAAATATTATTCTTAGGTAGTGTATGCGCATAAAGAATTACAACGATATTTATTGCTGGAGAATTGAATTTTAAGTCTGTTATTTTATTCTCATTTGTGATGGCAATACAATTCCTTCCTCCAAATTTCGATTGAAAAATAATAAAAGAAGTGTTATTTATAACCTTATCATATTATTTTTTAACGAATTCATTGGTTACTAAATAATTTATTAGACTTTTAATACTGGGAATAGGGAAAATGTGCGGGAAAGACATTTTACAAGAAAAAGTTACTTGATCAGAACAAGAGGCTATCCATTACGGAAAAAGATAAATCTTATGGCACGTGGATGACGTTGACGGGGAGCGTTGATGTGAAATTAAGGTTATCATTTAGTAAAATTGAATAGAGGACTCGTTTCTGCCCGTGACTTCGTCAGCGTTAAATTTACACAGAAACCTTACATTTTTCCAGGGTGAAAAGTATCCTGTGTGTTGATCTGAGTAATAAACTGGCTGTGTGCCAAATTTGCCGCAGTTTTTACAATCATCTACACATAAAACATACAAACTTGCACATTTATAATATCAGTAGGATTAGTAGGATATAAGTAGGAAGTAAGGTACACATGAGCAGGGAGCATACGCAGGCCACTATGGTACTAAAGAACATCCATACAAGATGAAACTATCCAGCGACGTAGTATGCAGGAGCTTTGGCACATAAACTGAAACAATGAAGCATGTTCTTTGCAAATGCGCCCCTTTGCCGGCGCGGCGAAAGAATTTACTGGGGGTGGTCTTTCCATTACCAGGGGAATATTTGGTACACCAAGTACGTAAGAGAGGGCAGAGGGCAGTACAAAAGATCCCATTGGGTAGAAGTGCGCTTGAAGCAACTAAGCCCATTAACATGCCAACCAATAAAGATCCCTACTTTTAGGGAAATATCAACACGAGAGTCCGCACGGTATAACTTGAGAGATTTGACGCATTTGTTCAACAAACTTATGAAAGGGATTGATGTTCTTTTTTTTTGGAAATTTTAATAGCTAACCTATGTCGTCTCCCTCAAGTAGTCTGAAGTAGATTATTCGACAATGAAAGTTATACATAAAGAGTTAAAACAATATTTATAACTGGATTATTATATTTTTGTTGAACTCACGTTGCCTTTATCACCCATGAATATTTGACTAGTAATTTTCATCCTTACCTACATTAAACCACTTGTTTTTCGGAAAGCCAGTCTCTTCGCGCGATGCTGCGATGGCTTCCCTCAATGCGAAAGCTACGTTTATAGATAAACATATTGGAGGTTCAGCTACAGCTGAAATATTATTAATAAGCTTTAGAATTATTGTTACAAATTATTCTAGACTTTCCCCGCGTGGTACTAAAGTTTTAATTTGTTTAACAAAAGTCTGTGGAGGTTTGGCTACAGATAGAATAATTATGTGTCTCCGTGCTTCGGAAGTCACGCTAAGCCGTTGGTACCGTTTATCACTTAATGTGGTAGTCGTTAATCCATGTTGGAAATCTTATAGGCGGCTTGACAAGTTCCAACAGCAGGTGGCCACAAACTTGCCACACGAATCCCCACTGTGTCCGCGCTGTGAAGTATGACCTAATCTCTCTTACCTTGATTTGTGAAAGAAAGCCTTTGCCCAGCAGTTTAGGCTGATGTTATTATTGATATTATTATTTGAGTTAACGTAAGAAATATTTTTAGACTTTCCCCGCGTGGTGCCCATATTTCAATAGCGGACATAAGTCCGCGGAGGTTCGGCTACAGCTAGAATTTTTTTGTTTTAAGCATAAGAGTTAGACTTCGAAATCTTTTTAGAGTTTTCCCGGATGGTGCCAGGTTTTTTATTTTCTTTAACGAAAACATGCGGAGGTTCGGCTACAGTTAAAATAATTGTGACAAGTATTAGAGCCTATGTTAGAAATAGTTTTGACTTTCCCGCGTGGTGCCAAGGTCACAATTTCACTAAACAAACTTCACAGTGGTTGACTACAGCTAAAATAATTTTAATAAGCATTAGAATTTGTGTTTGAAATAATTCTAGACTTTGTCCGCATGATGCCAGAGTTTCGATTTCTTCAACAAAAGCCCGCGGAGGTTGGGATACAGCTGCAATAATTGTCGGAAGTATTAGAGCGAGTGTTAGAAATACTGCCTCGTTGGTCTGGTGGCAAAGCACATCGCTTTGTGATCACAGGGTCCTGGGTTCAAATCCTAGGTCGGACAAATGTAGTTTTTCTAACGACAAATTCCCAGTATGAGTCCGGAGTCTGGAATTGTGCCCGGTATATGGCAATAGGCTCGCCCCCTATTACATGGGATCTAACATCGTTGGCGAAACGTGGGTGTACTCAGTACACCTCTGCCACCCCCTCTGGGGAATATAAGCGTGACGGTGTTAGAAATACCAGAACTTACTCGCGAGGACCTAAATTTTACTAAAAAAATGGCTAAGACAGAATCCTTGCCACCGCCACTCAATGTTTTGGTATTCTAGCAGTAAATTAAAAACTTGTACTCCTTTTGATAGATAGCAGTTAACATTTACTATTCCGACCGAGTCCAGTGGGACGGGAAACGGTCTCCTACTGCTGGAACTTATCAACCCGCTTATAAGGTATCCAACTCGGATTAACGACCACCACAGATCAATGGCTTAATGTGCGTAGCGATGTACAGTGACTATTGAAGATGGAATAAACAGTCACCTTTTTCTGATCTGCTTAAGCTTGGTGATCGTTATGAACACCAAGCATCTCTTAAAAGCTCTCTAAAACAACATTTTGGAAGGGCCAAACCCAAGATACAGAACCCGTCAGACTGAGAAAAAATACCCTTTGCCACAATATGAAAATCAACAGAACTAACCTTTGGCACCCAATGTCCCCAACGGGTTATAAGAATTCCTCCTCAACTGTATTCTGAAGTCTACCGGTATATCCTTGGTGAGCGGCACGTGGTAGTACCACGTACGGTCTGTCAGGAGTTCCCCTGTCTTTTCGTCGAAGATCAGCTCCTCGTGTGTCCAGTAACCGACACCCATCATGTATGCACCTTCAACCTAAACACATAGGTACGTACTTAACATCGCAGCCATTATCTCAACACTTACTAAGGCATCCATATCCACTAAAATGATTTACTTAAGAGAAGAAATCTTTCGGCAGCGTTCTTGCGATTTTTCAACGTGGACTTCGGATTTATGTGATCAAGTTTTTAATTATAATATTTTATTCAATACATGAGACACAAACAACCACACAGAAACAAACAATAATGGGTCACGCAAAGATTCGTCCCATGCGGATGAGTACTGTTTTATAGTAAATATTTTCTTAAATGTAGATAGAATACTGTTTTGTAAAATTATCTTGCAATCATTACTCGTATTAGGGAATGAGCCTGTTGTCGCGAACGGTCCCAATTTCCTTTAACTCGTTTTGTAATCGATATATCATAACAAGATACACAGTCCAGTTCAAAAGTCACATTAAGAACGTTTTCGCGCAAGTAGCTATAGTTATGATTTGAAAAATAAATATTGTACCTTACTCGTATCACTTAAAGTTATATTTGCAAAAAGCGAAAACCTGTTAATTTTTTAGTACTGTGCAATTTTTCCTGCCTTTTCGTTGTGATATTTTTCGTGCGGTGAGCGTGTATCTACCTATATTTGATCGATGCCTTTAGTCATCTTTTTCAACTTTCACAGAAAATAGAAGTGGCAATATTCTAATACAACATGTTTAAGGGTCTAAATAGTACATAAGAACAGATAAAGATAAAAAAAAATCTATAAAACCTACTTGTCCAATATCAAGTTCAGGATTCATACTTGTGCCGACATCTTCGACAATATCGACTCTTCGTATCTCGTGTTCACCTGTAAGTATATCTAATTCTACCTCCGCTGCAGCAGCACCGCCAGTTCTATAAGGCAGCTGATCGTTATTAGTTACTCGGTAACTAGCTTGAAGATTGATTCCACGATTATAAGCTACATTAACTAGCACTTCCCACGTCGCATCATTCAGAGTTTCTCTAATAGTTGCCAAACGATCCAGAATTATCTGACAGCACTTGATAGCCCCAAAACAAGCGCTCTGAGTAGTCCTACTTCCTCCGGTACTGAAGTTGTTCGGATTTGAAGCTACATCTACTGGTTTGCACTTAACTTTGTCGATGGAAATGTTTAGTGTGTAAGCAACAGCTTGAATCACTTTAGTATTGATTCCTTGCCCTATTTCTATGCCACCGTGTTTGACTATAACTGTACCATCAGCATGATAGACAGATAGTAGAATGTGATAGTCGACTAAAGATGTAACAGGATAATTCATGAAAGCGACCCTAAGTCCTCGTTTCTTCCACCTGTTTATCTTATTAAAGTTCTCTACTTCTTCTTTCCTTTTGTAGTATTCACTGTCTCGGAGGAGTGTCTGTATTATTTCAGCTACATCTGTGTACGTTGGCTCCAAATTGTTGAGTCGTACTTGCACTGGATCTCTGTCTATTTCATAAGATATCCTCTCCATTAGATACTCTGTCATGGCTGTAGATTCTAGTGCTCCTGTAAACAATTTTTTTGATAAAAAAGGTCAATAAGCCCAGCTTATACAATCAAAGGTATCTCTAGTAATCAAAGGTAAATCATGTAGCCCATCTATCTATCTATATCATCACGCCAGATCCCTTGCGAGTTATGCAGAGAGTACAGTGTTTATAATATGAGAAAAAAGGCCATACGTATTGTTTGATGAAACAGTTACAGTAAATTAAAAATACTTGATCAGATAGCTGTAAATTTGCGCTCTAAAGGCTTTATTCTTTCAGTTCGTTCTATATAATATCTTTATGATAACGCAAGATTTCATGAGACTGCCATGTTTCACTAGATTCTTTTACTACAAACCTCTCTCGCCTTAACTTCTATAGATTGTTTTAAACACGCGTGCATATTACAGAGACTGTTTAATTATTAATCAAATATGACACTGTCCATTTGGTAATGGATTATACAATTAGATCTAGACTATTAAGTCGGTACTTACATTCTTCAACTTTCTATGTCATCTTAACAATGTGTTGTTATGGTATTCTCACCTGGAGCTCTAGCATAAGTATTGGATGCGGTATCCGTAGTTACATTAAACATTTTGTATTGCCATCTTCTATTATCATAACAGTTCCGGATCCCACTTAACGTTAATGCACTCACTGGATCGCTTAGCACGTAGCCATTGTCTTGGTATATATGATATTCTAAGTATTGAATCTCCCCTGAATTGTTAACACCGACCTGCGGAATAAATATCGTATTATATTAAGAACACAACAGTTTTTAATTCATCTCGAGCTGTCGGAGTTATATCATCTAAGTTTAGCATCATCAAGTTAAGCTCTCATGCTTTATCAATTCTTTGATTATTTGAAACTTTGTAAGGTAGCTAATAATGAAATAAAACAATTTTTCGGATTTAATCGCGGTTTAATTTTTGATTTTTAAGTTCCCGACGTTTCAAGTGCTTTGCAGCACCCATGGTCACGGGAGGGACTGAGGTGTTAGTCGTCCAAAAGGCATAGTTGTTCCGGGGTACCCTCAAAATTCTTAATTATTTTTGTTGGTCCGATCTACGCAGAATGAGCTCACGGTGTCTTGAGTTCTTGCAGTGTTATGCTTGGTTTTGGATTTGATTATATTAATTACCGGATCCCAAGTCGATGGAAGCACCCAGCCATCTTCTCTATTGAAATTAGGAGGTTTTTAATTTCAATAGCCTCGCGAACCATCCTTGGTAGGAATCGGAGTTCTTTCACGAGGATTTGTGGTCTATCGAATCTGATGTTATGGCGGGTGCGGTCAAGGACATGTTCACAGACTGCAGACTTCTTTGAGTGACGGTATTTTAGGTCAGCTATGTGTTCTTTAACTCGAGTTTTTATCGGTCTTTGTAGAGTTTGGTTTGATCTCTACACTTAAGAGTGTTAGTTTCGTCGAGTCGTACTTAAACGCCTGATGATCTTGTAAAATAGTTTATTATCCAGTTCACAATTCACAGTTAAACAGTTAAGGTAAGTTAAGTAAAGTAAACAAAAAACGTTGAGTGTTGACACGAGTTTCGCGTACTAAAGTAATGAGCGCACTGATAAATAATGCTGTACAAACAAAATTATATGTACGAACCGTACAGTCTTTTTGTTTGTCCTATATAAGAGAGACCACATTCACAATCAAGCTTGTATACTCCTGCATCTTGTAGACGGATGTGGCACTTGACAGCTGGTAAAAATTGATTGATTTTCTTCGGCGGCTGATAAAATGTTTTAATTGAAGCACGCTTCAAGATGTAGCCCATCTTGTCCGTGACTCCTCTCATGTAAGGTAGCACAGCAGGGAGACGCTCCACTGTGGCTGATTTCACTCGGTCACTGTGACGTTGGCGTGGGACTCGAAGCTTATTGTCGTGCAGGACTTGCTTGACATGTTGAAGCCCGGCAGCCAGATGTTTCTTGTCACAGATCCCTTGTGCTCTCTGAAACAAAGATTTACCCACAGTAGCTAACTGTGTTGGATGGTGGTGAGATTCACCGTTTAAGTATCTATCAGTATGGGTCTATTCTTTTTCTTCTTTCTATAAACCGTATGGCTTAAGGTGTTGTTGGGGTTACGGATTACTAAGACATCCAGGAAAGCTAGGGAATTGTTTGCCTCCAACTCCATTGTGAACTGAATTTTAGGGTTAATGGAGTTAAGATGATTTAGGAATACATTTATTTTGTCGGATGGTAATATTGTGAAAGTACCGCTTGTAGAAACTTGGCTGTACAGGTGATGTACGAAGGGCTGTCTCCTCAAAGTCTTCCATGAATATATCGTCAACAATGGGAGATACAGGGGAGCCCATCGCCACCCCATCTACTTGCTTGTAGAACTGCTCCTTCCACAGTAAGTAGCCAGATGTAAGGCAGTGTCTCAATATTCCGCTGGCATGTTATTCTCCGCTAGTTTCCTTTCTACAATTTCGACACAGTCTTGTACTGGTAGACATGTGAATAGTGACTGGACATCGAAACTGACCATAGTTTTATTGTCACTGATGACTAAAATGTAGATTTTTGATCTCACTAACAAAATGGTATGACTCCTTAACATGTGCTCTTGTGTGTCATCTGAAGGGGGGAGAGCACTTTCGCTACGTGCTGAGCCAATCTGTAGGTTGGTGTGTCGATTTGGCTAACGATTGGACGTAGCGAAGCATTCGGTTTATGAATTTTTGGCAGCCCATACAACTGTGGTGGTTTTGCGCACGAAGGTATTAGCGATTTGACGTCCACATTCAATGTTTCGGAGTACTTCTTTATTAAATCAGTCGTTAGTTTTAATATATTGTTGGTTGGGTCTGTCTTGACCTTATTGTATGTGTTTACATCCGATAAAAGTGCTTGTATTTTGACATTGTAATCTGACGTATCCATAATGACCGTAGCATTTCCTTTATCTGCGGGGAGAATAGTGATATCCTTTCTATTGCGTAAGGTTTTCAACGCTAAATATTGGTTTTTAGGAAGATTTAGTTTGGGCACTGAACTTCGACGTAACATGGATGAGACATCCTGACGTATTGCCTCCGAATCTTCCCTCCCTATACTATTCTTGGATAGGACGTCTTAAAATTTAACGTCTCTAACTTAAAAATCAAAAATTAAACCGCGGTAAAATCCGAATAATTGTTTTATTTCATGTGTAATATTCGCGTAAATCTAAGAACTCAGTAAGAGATAATAAGTCATTCAATACGATATCCTGGATTGTATTCCTACTTTGTCTAAAACGAAATATTATTGGAATTTTTCCATCGAATAATTTTCAGCACCAATCCGGGCTCTGGAATTGTGAATTGTGAGAACGTAGGAATTTCCTCACATTTCCGGCACTTGTGTGGCCGGCCTTTTATTACTCGGATAGAATGCTAAGGTCACAAAGAATTACATATCAAGAGCATTGAACTTCTGAATGAGTTAGAGTAAATTTTGTAAGTTTTGTATTTTAAAGTCAGTTTTAATGAAACATATTATTTTTGTTCGAATATATGATACTTGCTTCAAAACTCCTATGGCAAGGCAGCCTTCTGCCAATAACTCGCATGTTGGCTTGAATGCTCATGACGAATCGACAAGGACGATGCATCAGATGGGTGACCAATGCACACACCGCGGCCACGTGGCTAGGCCGACTGATCTTCATACCGTAGCCACCACCACAGCGAGGAACCGTTAGATTGATTCTAGAAGCAAAAGAATTATCCAAAACGTATCCCACTTATTCAAGTGTAGTAAAAACACGAGGCTTAAGGGTTTGAATACTTCTGAGAGTTTCAAAATCGTTGCTTGCTAATGCTGACGTAAATTTATTGAGAGGAAATATTCATATCAAAGGGAATTTAAATAATAATTGTAAGACCTATAAATATATAAAATTATAAAAATAAACGTATATAAAATATAGTTTATTACCTGGATTAACATATAGGATACTCCTTATCCCGAAAAGAAAAAAAAATGTTATTTTCCTGTCTAAATTCAACGCGGACTAAATCGCGGGCAGAAACTAGTATTTCATATTATAACAAATTACCGTTACTCAATCAGTTTTTTCTTCTTAAAAACGTAGCCCCACACTAGAATTTATTCCTGTGTCGTGGGTGCGTTTACAAACATGAAAATACACAAACACAACTTCATAGACCGAAACGAATTGTCGATCACACAAAGATTTGTCGGCGGAGCGGCTTAAGCTCTTAACTACTACACTAACTCGTCCATCAGATTGATGTATTAAACAAAATTAAATCACAATTAAAAGCATTTCAATTCATATTCCTCAATACACACATGAGTACCGATATGATGAACAATATGCAATCAGGTCAATGATTACAATTGCATTTTGTAGTATTTAATCATGATTTAAGAATAAAAGTGTAATCGTAATCGTTGAAGATTACAAAATTTAATTGTAATCGTTAATCATTAAGATACTATCAGGCCTCTATTCCTCAAGATGGTTTGGTTAATCATTAATCTGAATACATTTTTCCCATTTCTGAGTACAGGTAGTTCGTTAGGAGATAACTTGCATAGAAAAGAAAATAATTGGGGTAAAAAAATTACATTCACTTACCTATTTTCTTCCAATTTAAGCACTTCGGAAACACCAACGTGGCAGGAATTGGTCCACTGTGTACTAACATACATGTCAATGCCATCTTCGCTCGGTCTCGAAATGGACGACAAGGTCTCCATTGTGAAGAAATACTGCCAGTATATATCATCATACCCCTTTATGACCCTCTGAACATTGGACCCTCTCGCTCTAGCTGGGAATATGAGAAACAGACTGATCCTGCTCGGATCTCTTTCTCTTGCATCTTTCACAGTCAGTATAGGTTTTTTCTTATCAACCCTGTAGTTAACTTTAACCAGCAATGCTGCCTGATTTGCTAGCTTCTCAGTTTCAGCAACAATAACGCCTATGGCTTGATCATAGTATTTTATGTTCTTTTCTGCGAAGACTTCTTCTGGTACCAGTTGCGCGGGAACTTTTTGGGATAAGAATGAGTTAATTCCTGGGATGTCTTTCGCTGCGAAGAAAGCTAATACGCCTGCAATTTTCTAAGAGAGATATCAGATAACTGTTATTATATGTAACATATTATTAAAAAAAGGGATGAGTGATGCAAAATCCTACCACAAAAAAGTGAACAATAAACTAACATATATAAAACTGTTCGTGAATTTTACAGAACAATATAGAACGCAACTTTGTTAGTATACACGCGTTTTATACCTATTGAAATTAAAGCAATATTTTGAGATATATATTTTTTATCTCTCGTATATCTGCTAGTCGTGCTGCATGATTTTCATAAAACAATAATAGACATATAAAACGATAAACTCGTCTACATATTTTGATATCATGTAACTATCGAGAATTAGCATTCCATTTTTATATAACTTCCTTGAATTATGTAGCGCACACCACAGAAGGACTCAAGTAGTTAAGACAATACACGAAATAAGCCTCTAAACCTTTCTCATCAATCAGTCTATATATTGGTGAATTACGAATGATAGTAGTTTAAATAGTCTGTACGTACATAGAAAAGACGCCACAGGTTACCAAATTATCATTAATGTAAACATGCTCAATGTCTTTAATACAAAACGAACCTTTACTAACACTTACCAAAGCCGGGGTGGGATCAATACTTTTGATCACTCCAGTGCAAATATCAGAAGTCACAAAAGCACAGAACACCTCCTTTGGCTGGTTCGGTAGATCATTCACATACATTGCTTCCCCAGCACACTGCACCAGTGCATCTAACTTAGGCATTGGTTCATTCACAGGCCAAATCACGGGATTCGTATCGTAGATATCAGAAGACTTTGAGAGCGGCCTTGTCTTCTTGAGATCTGTCGCTCCTGAGCGGTATCGGGGCTTCAGAAGTTGCCGGGGTATTAACTCTAGTAGACCCTTTGGATATTAAACAGATAAAAAAAGTTCTTCAAAAGTAGAAAAACATTGGTCTTGTAAATATTTATTGTGAGGTTAGCTGATTTCAATGTTATCCAAATCTCAATCAAACAAATACGTATTCCTTAATACGAAGAAGATAGTATCTTCAATTTCTTTAAGAACAATTCAAGTAGTACTCCCTCTCGTGGAATAACATAGATATATTTTTTTAAACATACTCTGCAAGGAGTTTAGCAGTTAAGCCTGTGATTGGTAAAAACCATGGAATACAAATCAATGTATTCGATGGTTTTCACCACTTACAGGCTTAACTGCTGAACTCCTTATGCGTGAAGTTGTGTTTTTTTTAATTGGCTTAGCACGAAAGTTTGGGCTTAGTGTGATGCTAGCGATATAGTATCCTTGTTACACTACAAATTTACCAAATAAACATGAACGTGATAGCACGCTTACTAGCTAGCGTCACGCCAACGACAATCTATTCTTTTTAAGCCCTCAGATCATAAGATGTATGTCGTAAGAGTTGAAATAAGTTTTGACAGTGAGTAAATTAAATTGACTGCCTCGTTGGTCTGGTGGCAAAGCGCATCGCTTTGTGATCACGAGGTACTGGGTTTAAATCCTAGGTCGGACAAATGTAGTTTTTCTAACGAAAAATTCCCAGTATGAGTCCGGAGTCTGGAATTGTGCCCGATATATGGCAATAGGCTCGCCCCCTATTACATAGGACATAACATTGTCGGCGAAACTTGGGTGTACTCAGTACACCTCTGCCACCCCCTCTGGGGAATATAGGCGTGACGGTGTAAATTAAAAAAAAGACATAATATATAAATAATCCCAACAAATTAACGATAACATTACAAAGCTAGCAAACTTTGCATCCATGCTGTTATCAAAATGGGACTAAACCCTGCAACGCATAGATGTAGCATTTATATCTTTCTTCGGTAAATATTCATCATCATTAGTCGAAAGACGTACACTGCAGGACAGGCCCAAAGATTACCAGGACGATTGACCTGTAATGTATTCAACTTTTACCTCTGACCTATAAACATATAAGGAATTTTACTTATCAGGCTGCTTACCAGATTCGGTCTTAGCACCTTTATTATAGTTTCGCGTCATTTTTCAAATATGTATTTGTTTACACTAGTATTATTGGTATTTATAATGATTTTATTTTCTGTATTTATTAACTTAGCGTCTTTTTGTTGCTATTGTACTCAAGTAACATTAATAATTCTCCTTACTATCATACTAATTTAGTGCACCCCGTACATTCCTATCACTTGAAAATTCTCCATCCTAAGGCTGTCTGGAAGAGATCGCTTATTAGCAATAAGGCTGCCCTTTGTGTACTTGTAATTTTGTTTATGTCCAATCACTATTTGTTACATTATTGGTGCAAATAAAGAGTTTATCTATCTATAATGAATAGCTTACTTTATAAAAAATACCCAAAGCTGCTTTCTTCCTATACTCCGGCTTCATTTCACCAGCAATCTCCTCAACTACTAGCTCTCCCTCTAAGATCTTTAGAGCTTGTTGTAAAACTTCATTAGTAAATATTTTCTTCTTTATTAAGAACTCTTCAGTTTTGCGTGCATGCACAAAATGTGCAGATAGTCCGGTTATTACTATTCTCGCTGATTCTACAAATTCGTTGTTATGAGCGTCGAAACCGTAAAGAAATGCTCCATTTACTTGCGCATGGGCATTTTGGTGACGTGGCATGACCTGCAATAAAGAGCAAAATTATCGTTCTTACGTTTTCGTTGTGCATTTGATTTTGCTTTTTATCTTGATCAAGAATAATTCTTATTATTATTTATAAAATATAAGAACATTGACTAAGATGAATTGAATATTGATCAAGGTGATTTACAAATAAGAACGAATAAACTTACTTTAAAAGAGACGAATTTATGCCCCTGTGATAAAGGTGGTATTTTCACATGAGTAATAACCCTCCCTGTCATGTCTAAGGATAGAAATTGCTCTGGAGTCACCTCTACTGAAGTGTTTTTGTGGACTGCAATAAAAAAGCTGATTTACATTTTATCCATCGTACTAAAGCAATTATTATCCTACAAGGGTTTCTCAGAGTCCTAGATGAGAGTATGTGTATTTTAATCGTTGACATTACACCGAACTTGTGTTTACCATAATCTCTTTAGCATTGTTATTGAAATCTTTCTCAGCCGTTAGGAAGCCGGCGGTGGCCGGCGTAGATATGCGCAGCTTTATACTCTATTTTTTCTCACGGCAGAGTAAGATTACTATCACATTGCTAAAGACGTTATAGTCCCATCCAGACCTTAAGCAGCTTCCTTAGTACGGAGTAGTTTTTTTAAATATAAAGAGAATTTATTTATTTACCGATAGTTAAGGTAGCACATACTGTCTCAAGCAGTAAAAATACATCTGAGGAGAAAGTCGGTTGCCGATGTTTCACCATAAGATTACCAGCTACAGTACCAATCTGTAAAATTAAAGATAGTAATTATACAATTTATCAAAAATAACTAGTACTAGCTATATCTACGAAAAATAAAATTAAAAAAAAATATTAGCTGACAATATGATTTATAAAGTGGATTTCATAAAAATAATCGTTCTACTAAAACACAAGGAAGTTAGTGATACACCGGAATCATGATCATAAATAATCAAGTACCAATGCACATTTCGACAGTTCCAAAGTTTTCGAAGATAGAAAATAATTTCTTATTAAAATACTTACATTTCTGACTGGAATATGTGCTACTAAATCTAGATGCTCATACAGTTTTTCTAAATGATGAAATTCTTCATAATCCTTAGCAATTTGCTTAAATAAATTCATAAGGTCTGTCAAAGTTGTTCCCGCACCGAAAACTAGATTCTGATCTAGGTAATGCACTTTTAAATCTTTTATTGGACTGATATCTATGAGTACTCTTGGAAATATTAATATTGGTGATGCACCTAGAAAATTAGCATTCTCGTATTAATCTCAGATCGTGGAAATAAAAGAGTTTATGTTGTTATTCTTTATTATAAAAATCTGAGTGTCACCATTTAAAGAACACAAAAGAACTGTTGTGATAACAGAAACACAGTCAGTTTAATGAAAGTTGAGAGTGATTTTTAACGTTTTCATAAACTGGCAACATTGATATTAATGTCACCTATGATTTTCGTGAAACATAAACATAGACGAACTTGATTTTGATCCTTGCAAGATTTATTTGTTGTTGTGCTACATTTTCATAAAATTCCACACAGTTTAAATGGAACACTTCTGAATGTAAAATCTTATTAAATTCCGTGGTATTGTATTGGTGGAATATACAAGGTGTAACATAATAAACGCAAGACCTCCTCGATTAGGGAATTGCTTCATAAATTCAAAACGAAAACCAAAATTCCAAATTTAAAGGTTTTCACCCTTTTTTAAGCACGTTTATACTCCAGTTAACAATTAAACTTGTACGTGTATGTGTGCGTTTAGAGAAATACTTTTTAGTAATGCATTTAAAATCTTCTTATTGCTATTAATCAAGAATAAATTTAGTTTTCTATAGTGCACTGAAGGAGTAAAGTATGTTTAGCAAATTAAAAAAAAAATGT
The DNA here is from genome assembly GCA_905147815.2 of Phalera bucephala. Lineage (NCBI taxonomy): Eukaryota > Metazoa > Arthropoda > Insecta > Lepidoptera > Notodontidae > Phalera > Phalera bucephala. Next base: position 2,177,223 of record LR990620.1, on the reverse strand, counting down.
AAGATGTAAACAAAATTGCTGGAATCAATTCAGTTACCGATTTAGACCATACCACTTTCAGGTCTTGCATTTATTATGTTACACCTTGTATAGATGAGGCAGTGAGTCTTCAGACAATCCAGATTTTAGAAAAAAAATTGGATGACATAAGAAATTGATTTAATATCAGAAAGCCAATAAGTATCTGGTTCTCATAGCAGAAAACCGTTGACACGAAAAAATATAATAAATTAGAATGTTATAATTTCTATGCAACTTCTCCTTCTCCACCCTCGCTCCTTCATTCTACTGTGTGTATATGTTGTGTTCCTTAAAATCATGAAACTTATTTACATATTTTTTTACTAAAGTATTCAAGTATCAGATCTGTTTATTCCCAGTTCATCTGGGGTTGCACGACCCAGTTCATATAGATTTGCCGCTCTTTTGCACTCTCAGCTTTCTTTAATAGACTCTATTTCTTAAGTCTCTTGAAGTTGGTTTTCATATTTTTTTAAATATTGGATGTATTTCTTTTTAAAAATATTCAATACATTTTTTTAAATTAAATACTTTTGTGTCTTTTTTTCATTGGCTCCTGTAGCATCCTAAACTGCCATAACAGCATCGCATAGATGCTACAATATCGTTGCGTAATGGTCGCGAAAAAGCTGTGTGAATATTATATTATTTAGGTAAAATTATCAATCCTCACAAAACGTTGCAGTGAAAACTTTAGCATTTGTTCGGCAGATGCCCAGTGTTATTTCGGACACTACGCAACGCTGATATATCGACTATATGGGGTATACGTTCGACGATAACCTACGCTGGAATAATGCCTCATACAAATGGATGCTAATTAAGACTCACCTCTGCCCGTATTCCCATTAACTAACATATAAGAATCATATCCTTCCTTATCCAATACATCAAAAATCTGATACAACTCAGTAACTCTGTACCACATATGACCATCTTTTAGTTTAATCTTCTTAATGCTATTAGGATCCGCTTCACTGTCTTCAATAAAACACCAAGTCTCGTCCCAAGATGTTTTAGGCTTTTTGCAAGTATTCTTGCAATTAGTCATATTCTTTTGGCAGGAATTCTCGCTGTCTCTTTTGCAATCGATGCTTAAGTCTTCTATGTCCTCAATCTTTGGAGGTGGCTTTGGTGCATCTTTTGCAAAGCTTTTGAATGCATCCAGTATTGGTCTAGACCCTGTACATCTGCAGGTATTGCTTCCGAAAGAATTTTCTATTTCATATTGTGTTAGATCATAGTGACTTGATTCTAATAAACTGTTAGACAACATTTTGAATTAAGTTAGTATTTTTATTAACTTTTTGTTGTTATATAACTTTTTACAAAAGACGCAAAAAATTCAAATGTCAGACAATTTAATAAGCTCTCTTAAATATTAATGGAATTTCAACGATACCCAATTATCTATAACATTGGGGTCGGTATAAAAAGGTTAGTTTAGACTGGTTTAGACGGTTCCTAAGTCATATTATATAATTCATGTGAATTGAAATTCGATTAAAAGAATCCTCTAGTTCTTTATAAATGAATAACTGTACCGTGGTGTCTTAGAACATTTTGCATTTACTTTATTATATGAATATCTATCTATCTATTTTTATTATCACACCAGATCCCTGGCGGGGCAGGTAGAGAGTACAATGTTTCAATAGGTTCTTTCTACTTTCTGAATATTTTTACCCTTTATTAGGGTTTGTTGCTACCTCTTGTGTCTCAGAATGACTGTCACTGACTTAAAGATGATAAAACAAATCTAAATTTAAAATAATCCATCGTCAACACCCATATTACAATGGGACCTAACATAGTCGGCAATAGGTATGTAGGGAATATAGCGGGGGGATACATTAGGTCCTTACCTATGAAATTACCGATTTCTGATACTGGCTAGTGTGAAGTTCGATACCTTTCATTCTATTTAGAATTTGAAGTTCTAATTAATTTCATAACATAGCATAACGTTTTTTTTCGCCGTTCGAATTTTCTTTGATATCGCTGTTTCTGTAACCATGGAAAACCGCACTATTTTCGAATACAAGCTCCGTCGTTGCACCAACGCAGCACAGAAAACTCACAATATTGGCGACGTGTATGGACACGACTTGCGGTAGCAATAGCACGCACGGTGCGTTTTTGGTTTGATCGCTTTCGTTCTGGAAATGTTGATATCAATAATGACCCCGTGGCCGACTGAAGTGGAAAGTTGATAACGATGAATTAAAAGCCATAGTGGAATCAGATTCATCACATAGACTAACTCATCTCACAGACTTCAACGTACGTGTGAAATCGATAATGATTAATTTCCCTCAAATTGAAAAAATAAAAAAAGCTTGGTTAGTGGGTACCGTATGAACAACAAATCGCGTCGAAGCTTGTCTTTACTTATTGAATAGGCTCATAAATTAGGGGATTCTAAATCGGATTGTCACTTGTGATGAATAGTGGATCCTGTATGACAATACAAAATATCCGTCGCGCTGATTGGACACAGGGAAGGCAGCCAAACTACGTTCCAAACGCAAATTGTGACTAAAGAAGCTGCTTGTAAGAGTATGGTGGACTTGTGCAAGCATTTTTCATTATAGCTTCTTGAGACCTGGCATTCTACCCTACCATTGTAAATGATGATGGACAAGTTTGCTATTAAACAACCGAGACTTGTCAATTGCTTCAGTCCACTCGCTTCTTGACGACAACGCGTCCACACACCGCACAATGGACCGTCTCAAAACTATAGGAGTTACGACTGAAAACTTTCCGCAACCCACAACACTCCCCAGACCTTGCTCCAACTGTTTTTCATGATTCTGATTTTTTTCGGTAACTTTTTACAGGGGATAAAATTTCAGATCCAACGAGGCGGTGTAAAACTCTTTTAAAGGGTTCATCGATTTCCGTCCCAAGATTTCTATAGCATAGGCATCAACGAACTTTCATTAAAATCGCAAAAGTCTAACAACAATGGTTAATACTTCGATTATTTTAATATATACTTATCTATAAAAAAAATAATTTGATTTTTCCTATTTACGCCAATTTCATAGGTAAGGTTAATAATAAAACGCCTTCAAGCCTATATTCCCTAACTATTGGGTTAGGGAATATAGGCTTGAAGGCGTTTTATTTCTTACATTCTGTCTCAGTTGATTGTTCAACTGGCGACCAGATGATAGATTTGAATTCCAATTCCGACAGAGTACAGGTTTTTAATAGAAAATCTGTACTTTGGCCGACCAATCATAGGTACGAGTATTATATTGGTATCCGTCCAGAATCTAGAATTGCGTTGTTTTATGCCCATAATTAAGGAACATCTTCGGTAATATGGGGTTGTATAAAGTACTACCCCTTCCACTACCCCCGGTTGGGGAATATAGATATGACAGTGATTTCCGTTTTATCTTTCCCAAAAAAGATCTAAATACTTACGAGTACATGCTCATCACAAATCCAGGGGAGCAGTATCCACATTGAGTTCCATTATACTCTGCTAAGGTCTTCTGCACGGGATGGTAGCCCTTCGCTCTGTTGCCAATGCCTTCTATAGTGGTGACCTCCCAGTCTTGACATGATGTCACTGATACTAAACACTGGAAGAATGTAGTGAAAATTATTATGTACATTTAAATATATAAGTGATAAGTTGAGGGCCTTTTTGACCATCCTCGATTAATGTCTGAAGTAGACTTATAGACAATTAAAGTTGCAAGTAAGTCTATGTACGGATTTCACTATCTCTGTATTTGTTGCACATGGGGGTTCAGAAATCCAAATTAAACAGACTGCGATTGTGGTGCGACCTTTCAGACTATGTCGCATCTGTTGGTCTGCCCCTTAAGGACCACCACCTGCACATTAGACCAGGTGAGCGCGACCACAAAAGGCACGATTGAGCTAGCCACTCTCTTAGCGGTATACATATGAAACATTTAACACGAAAAGAAGAAGACTATCTCTGAGTAGCCCTAATCGATGGGTAAATTAGCCTGATTGAATTGCCGAGTACCGCTAATTGAGAAGTAACAAACCAGCTCTTTAATCGAGGGTGGTGAAAGAGGTCCTAAGTATATATAAATATTTATTAAGTCTGTTATTATTAATTTTTTCTATTGGTACGAAGTTCCTTAACGCGGCTTGCGATATAAGCTTAGTAGAAATCGTAACATTCATAAAAAACCTTACGAGACGTACGGCGTAGTTCGGGTGTTATCCTAAGCGCTGGCCGCCAAACTTGTTCGATCAGAGCATACGCGCGTTAAATAAAATCATTTTACAATAACTAACAATTTTATTAACAGTTAGTAACATTGTTTGATTAGAACTTCGTTCCGAACTGTCTCCCGATCGCACAAGTTTCTTATTTAATTACACCACCCTAAGGCAGTCTGGCAGAATACGCCTTAAGCATTAAACCCGCCTATTTACATGAGTGCATGAAGAATAAAATATACAAAATTCTATTGAAGATCTTAGTAGGTTCGAATTTAATCTGGAAATCAACAGACTGCCTCGACTATGTAAAAGGAAGACTTACAGAGTTAACTGAAAAGGTTTTCCGAAGCGGTTTATCATTGACAGTGACGGCAACCACACAAGCGCCGCAGCCGCCTTCCTTACACATGTACTTCGTTCCTCGAAGATTGAGGAAGTTCCTGATGTAGTCGTTGAGTGAAGTGTTGGAGTCCACTTCTGAACCCACTGATTAAAGAAGTATTAGGTTGATAAAAATAATACAAATGGAATGGGTTACTATACAAAAAAATTAGATTTTTCATGAGGAAAACATTTCAACTGTTTCACGTCTGTATGTACTTCAACTTAAAAAATATATACGTAGTCCTCATCCTGAATCATTTGGCTCTTCTGCCAACCCCGCTTGGAGAATATACGAGTAATTCTTTTTTTTACAAATAAATAATACTCACCAGAACATTTTTCACCGTTAACATAAAACGTTATCCTATCCATGATGCGCACGCGATGTGGTAATAACTCGTGCGCCGGCGCATCAATATAACTAGTCGTGTTTATGTATAATTACATTGTAGAAGATAATGATTGACTGTATATACTTATTGACTGCCTTATTGATCTAGTAGCACACAGCACGGGAGACGAGGTCCTGAGTTCGACTGCCATGCTTTTTTTCAAATAATTTAACCTCACAATAGGATTTATACCTATATCGTTGGTGCGTTTACAAACTCCACACTCAAACACCCACGCCGAAATAAATATTTTTGGGTCAGACAAAGATTTGTCTCGTGCGGGAATAGAACTCGCAACTACTCGAACCACTAGGCGTAGCGACTTCCTCTCTTAACCACTGGACCAAACCGCCCCTCATTTGTAGACATAGCAAAAGTGTCTCACTGTTCAGACTCGGTCTGTATCTGAAACAATGCAAAGATTCGAATCGCAATGTCTCATTTGGAACATTTGAATCAGCTAAATTCAAGCACAGTCGGACCATGTTTGATCTGTGAGACGGCAAGAGTGAATGCAAGATCTAGATTCATTTCCGGATTGGACTGAAATATGAAGCATTTTGTTTGTTCTGTAAAATTAGCGCCTTTGTATCTGACTGGTGAATGTAAGAGAGATTCGGATACAAATGAAGCTTTTTTCTGTACATTGTTTCGAATCTTGTAGTTCTCGTTCATGTTTCATATCACTGTAACATAGCAGTAAAGATCCTTTATTCCCTTTGTTTTTTTTTTTTAAAAACAGCTCCTCACTAGGATTTGTTCCTGTGTCGTGGGTGCGTTTACAAACATAAAAATTCACATACACATATACCCAGACCGAAACAAATAATTGTGGGTCACACAAAGATTTGTCCCGTGCCGGAATCGAAACCGCGACTATTAGATACGGTGGACGGAGCAGCTTAAGTTCTTAACCACTGTACGCATTTGTATTACAATAGTCGAAAAAATGCACAATTGTTAGTTGCATTGTTATTACTTATTAGAATATTTGTACCGGCATACGCATATGCAGGATATAGCCCATTTCATCAACATAAATGAAGATAGATAATAATATCCTAATTCGATTACCGATCACGCAATATTGAGTAATGTTGGCATATCCTTCGTGTTCTACTAAGCGAGATAATTACGAATGTACATTATGTACAGCCAAAGTTAACATATGCTTTTATAGAAACTAGTGGTCGCCCATAGATCGAAATTCGACCTACTCTTTCATCGTTTGCTGGTTATGTTTGACATTCAGTAAGCTATAGACAAATAATATTAAAGACAAACAATATTAATCTATTCTCAATTTGACCACAGACTTTAACAATAAACAAAAGAGTATATATGCGTGTGTGTGTGTCAAATACATGGTAGTGTGTGTAATGTTTTTTTTATTGATTTCATGTATTTTTAATGCATAATGTTAAAAAAATATTAGCGTTCTACACTCCTTCTCCATATAAAATATAAGTGTGGGAAATTTCATATCCCTCCGTCCGCGCAATTTTCGTAAAAAGGGGTACAAAGTTTTTGCTTCACGTATAAATATAATGATGATAAACTGTAGACGTTAAAACAAAATGTAGCCCCACACTAGAAATTAATCCTGTTTCATGAGTGCGCTTACAAACATGGAATTCGTATACACAAACAACCAGACCGGTACAGAAATATATTTGTCTTATAACATACTGGAGCCAATGAAACTCAGTTTTTGAATTAAGATGTAAACGACGACGAAACGAAAAATTCCCAGTATGAGTCCGGAGTCGGGAATTGTGCCCGGTATATGGCAATAGGCTCGCCCCCTAGTAAATGGGATCTAACATCGTCGGCGAAACGTTGGTGTACTCAGTACACCTCTGCCACTCGCGCTTGGGGAATATAGGCGTGACGTGGTGTGTGTGTGTGTGTGTGTGTGTGTGTGTGTGTGTGTGTGTGTGTGTGAGATTTTGTAATTACGAAGCATTTTTAGAGCGTGGGACGACGGTTGGAAGAGGAATGTAAAATTTTTGAAGGGGAATAGATGCATTTACGGCTGAGTGAATGTTCGAGGGAACGTCTTGAATGAACGTCTGTTGTGCCTGCAGCGACGATAGGAGCAATGTTGGGCTAGCCACGCGTGACCTATAATATCGGCAGGCGACCAAGCCGTAACAATATTTGTTACAGTCTGGGCATTCGTGTATAGGCACCCAGGAATAATTCCTAGCTACGTTTAGAAAAAATCGTTATCATTACATTACAACCATAAAAGTTTAAGACACGTTATAAGCTGTTAATGTAAAAAATAAAATAGAGTTTCATATAGAGACTGCAACTAATCATATATAGTAACTAGTGAGATAACTCCGAATTTAACATATGCATTACAGTAATAGAAATCGTAATATGAAGACATTATATTACGATTTTCAGCAATTTTAAACGAATCCTTGACTACGGTCTTCAGATAGTTACGAAAAATATATATAAAGTTTCATATGCTTTCTCTATAATAATTTGCTATATCGGAACAAACGTAAAATAGGAGATTAGTTCCATTTTATTCACCTGAGTTATATCAATGCCCTGCAGCTAGGTAGAGCGACGATATACGCAAGATAGCTGGCATCGGCTGAAAGTTAAGAACCGAAGACTGGGCTAAGATGCATGCCTTGGAAAAGGCTTATGTCCAACTCATACAGGCTGATGTTAATGGCGATGAAATTGATACAAATTTTAATGAGACACCATAAGCAAAGAACTCTTTATTATATACAAGGATGATATACAAAAATGCTGAAGATAAGCGGTCAGTATTACATTTTGAATGTAAACAAATGGTCCAAAGGAAAACCAGCCTATCTAGAAATGTCCAATTGTTGAGGAGATCATTAATTGGCACTCTAAATCGGTGTTTTAGATATCTTTTAAAGTGAATAAATTTATTAGTCAACAACAAATGTCTTTAAAAATATATTATCAATCAAAACACTTATTTAGTAACTTTTTAAAATGTTAACGCAGATTGGCATATTTAATTTTCAGATTGGGCCGACGTTTTGAATTTTATTACGAAAAAATATTAAAATTATCGTCGTTTTTAGGCTTTCGTACCTGAAACGAAACCCTTATAGGATCACTTCGTTGTCCATCTGTCCGACGGTTATCACCCTTTTTCTCAGGAATGGCTAAAGGTATTATGTTGAAATTTATATCAAATACGAAGGTCTTCGGTCCCCTACTGGTGTGAAAATGAAGGTTCTAAGTAAACCCAAACAAAAGATATGGTTATTTAAAGTCACTCATCAGATAAATCTCTGACCGACGATTTTGCGCAGTGGTTAAGAGCCTAAGCCGCTCTCCCCACTGGGTCTAATAGTAGCGGGTTCGATTCCCGCATGGAACAAATCTTTGTGTGATCCACAATTATTTTTTTCGGTCTGGGGATTTGTGTATGTGAATTTACATGTTTGTAAACGCACCCACGACACAGGAATAAATCCTAGTGTAGGGCTACGTTTTATCTAAATAAAAAAAATAAAAAATCAAACGAACCCAAATACGATAGAGTTACGTTATATATTAGGCGAATTCCTATGGGCACCCTCTTTCTGCACCACCAGACTCTGGCAACTGTAGTCTATAGGAGTTATCAAAAAAATCCAACAAGCCCAAACATGATGGGGCTATCTTGTTTAGTTAAAAAGTTTTTAGAGCTGTTTAAAACTATAGTACTAATCAAGACAATTCCAACAGGTTCAAACACGAAAATCGATTCCAGTGTAATCGATTAGAATTAATTTAAAGATAGATTTTCTTAAAATAAATCGACATGCCTAGACCAAAGTTCAGTCATTTCAACACTTACCTATAGCGACCAAAGGCCACCGAAAGCCCACGAACGTAGTTTCGGTGTCTGTTCTAGTTTCGGCAGGATTTCTGCCGAAACCGAAACTACAATTTTGCGCTGAAACTGGCCGAAATCAAACCCGGTACGGAACCCTCAGAGCGCGAGTCCTACTCGCACTTGTCCAGTTATTTAAAAATATAAATACTAATCTAATATCAAGTTGACTGTGGCCTCCTACCTCTCTCACACCACTTGTGCAAAAATTCTTGCAATTCAAGCTTACTTAATATGAAGAAAATGATAGATATGGCAACACCATGAAACGAATTTAACACGCAAAATATGTTTTCAATGATATCTTGGTAGTCAAAGAAACTATATACAATACAATATCAACAATGAACTTTTAAACAATCAAAATACACACTAATATAAATGATATGGCACGGGCTCTTATAACATCACCTGAATTTTGACTTTTGTTGTTCAAGTTACATTTAATGATCTAATTAAATATTTTGCAATAGAACAAACTATTGAGATATACAACTATGAATTTAATATTTTTTTATAGGTCTTCGACGTATTTTTGAAATATTCTATATTTATTATAGTATACGAAAAACATATCTAAAATTAAAAATGGTATCCATAGCATTCAAACCAAAGCGGATACGAGCAAAAACTTCCGTTTCTGGAACGAAAACACCACGAACACTTTATCGTACAAATTCTTCCTAAAGATGAACATCCAGCACAACATGACAACATCACTGTACACCGCCGAAGTAACAAACGCAAGTTCAACATATCTAATCATGAAGACCGAAAACTCGCAGACTGTGTTAATCAATCTCGCCAAGGTCAGCTGTGTCACTCTTTTCTGATCCGGTTTCCTTATCTTCGGCAAGAGAAAGAGCATCACCAGTTGCAGTACAAAACATACTGATGCGGTGATCCCAGTCAGGTAGGCAATTCTAAATTATAACGGTGTTTTTATGACGTTAAACATTGTGATGTCTTAATGAATTCAAGTTTATGCAACGACTAATATGTTTTCGAATATTGAAATACAAAACCAGAATTCTAGTTTCTTCTTTATAGTATTAACATAATTATTGGCAGGTATGCAAATATCAAGTTAGGCTTTTCACATTTATCAGTCAGTAAATTTATTGAACCTATGGTAAGCTCTCAGTCGTATCTTCCTCGCAATCATGTTGGAGGTAGTTGAATGGTATAGGCCATGAGTACTCGTTTGTTTTAATAGAATGCAAATGTCACCGTAAGTATTTTCATCAATGGAACTTAACCTAATTTATAAATGTGGAGTATCAAACTCAAATAATATTTTTTGCGTAAGCCGAATTGTAAATTTACATGTTTTTTTTTAATCTAATTTAACTACTAATCTACCATTAGTTAGGAACGCGGTGTTCGCTGAAAAAACCCGGCGAAGAAACTCAGCTGGTTTGTCTTTTTTATTTAATTGTCTTTTTTCCCATCTATTTTTTTTTTAATCATATACTAGTGTGGATACAAAGTTTAAGTTACAATTAAATAGTTTAAGATCTAGCTCCAGTGTGATGCCTTGCGACCAACAAATGAGACTAATGATGTTATTTATAAAGAGTGTCTAAAGGATTCCACATGGACCAGAGTTTACGAGGATGACTACTAGAACAGCCAGGACTCCCTTCGAGCATGTTGCTCTATAACTAGTCTGTGGAGGGATGGAAGTGACCCGCGCCAGACAGCCACCGCAAGCATTTCCTAAGCTTAATAAAAACTACGCGTATTTAATTTGATTACTCAACGTTGATTTATGCAAGTCACCTAATTCGGATATCGTAAACAAAATATATCGCGATTGTATAAACAATTAATAATAATATAATATATTAATTTTTACATTATATTTATTCTCTGGATATTTCCAAACTATCTATCTATCTATCTATCTATCTATAACCTCACGCCAGATCCCTTGCGGGGTAGGCAGAGAGTACAGAGTTCCAACAGGTTCTTTCCTTACATACCTCTCTGGCTTCCTCGACTCTCATAGTTCGTCTCATACACGCTCGCCGGTTACGGAGACTCTTGACTTTTCCATCAGATAAGACTCGGTTTATTTGGTCGTGGTAAGATAGTCTAGGTCTTCCCCGGTACCTGCATCCTTCCAATTTCACATTGTATATCTGTTTTGTCATTCTTTCCTCTGGCATTCTTTCTATATGCCCGAACCAACGGAGCATGCCCTTTCTCATCTTTACACCGATACTATCTTTCATACCTACTCGCTGTCTTACTATGCTGTTGCTAATGCGGTCGGTCAGCTTCACTCCGCACATCTTCCGCAGAGCTCGCATTTCTACCGCATTTATCCTACTTTCATTCTCCTTCTTACATACCCAGCTCTCGCTACCATATAACAGCGTTGGGACAAGAACTCCGTTATGTATGGCCAGCTGCGCCTTAGGGCTTAAGTGCCGGCTTCCGAGTAGCTTTCCCATCGCACCATTCACTCTGTTCCCTGCACTCACTCTTCTCTCTATGTCAGCGGTGTATTTCCCATCCTTACTGAAGGCGCATCCAAGATATACAAACTCATTCACTTGCTCCAGCACATCGTTACCAACCACAATCCTTACATTCGTTCTAGTTTCTTCCCTTTCAAAAACCATAATCTTGGTTTTCTTCACATTCAAGCGTAAGCCATTGATCATGCATTCGTCTTTCATAACTGTGACTAGTGTTTGCAGATCAGTGGCTGTTGGCGCTATTAAAACATAAAGTAGATGGTTTACCACTAAGTCACCCATTTGTATACCTTCATTCATCGCTTTCAGTCTTTGAAGACTTTTGTCCAGATATATTATAAACAGTCTAGCGGACAACACGCAACCCTGCTTGACGCCGATTTTAACGTCAAACCAGGGTGACCTGTTACCACCCACCCGTACGCATGCCTTGCAGTCCACATAAGTGGACTGGACGGCTCGCAACAGAGTGTCATCTATACCATACTCTGGCAAAATGTCCCAAAGTCTCTTTCGCACAACTCTGTCAAATGCCTTCTCCAGATCTACAAAACCGCAGAAAACCTTCCGCCCCACTGCCAGATGCTTCTCTACGATGTTGCGGAGTGAGAAGACTTGATCCAAACATCCTCTTCCAGACCTGAAACCCCCTTGTGCCTCGCACAACATTCCATCGGACTTCACGCGCATTCTCCGTTCAATAATTTTACCGTACACCTTGGCTGCCAAGCTGATCAAACTGATGGCTCTGTAATTGGCGCAGTCATATTGTGAACCCTTGCCTTTAAACAAGGGTACTATGACTGCGCGGCGCCAATCTGTAGGGACTCTACCGGTCCTCCAGCAAAGGTTTGCAAGGGCCCAATGTCAACTCCCGCAGCTTTACCGTTTTTCATACTTCCTATCGCCCGTTCAACTTCTTCCATAGTGATGTCCTCCGTTGATTCTGGTGCCGCAATCTCGCCTTTGGGCACGTCTGCGGCATCAGCATCCGGGTCATCTCCATACATTTCTCCAAAATATTCACCTCACCGGTTTCGCACAGCTTGTGTGTCTGCAAGAATGTCACCATCTTTAGATTTTATCCTTTCCATTCTGGAGCCTGACGAATCACCTCGAGCCTTTCTCACCTTGCTCCAAAAGAGTTTGGTGTTGTTCTCGAAGTTCTTCGCCAGCCTCTCCTCCTCAATCATACTGGCTCTTTCACGCTTTTCTTTCACTAAAGTTTTAGTGGCATTCTTGCATTGCCGGTATATTTCTTTCCTCATCTCTGTCATACTAGCATTCAGGTTCAAAGAAGATACGTAGTCCTGCTACGCTTTCTTCTTACTTTCTACGGAGCTTTGCAACTCCGCATCCCACCATGCATCACCTTTTGCTGTAATATGCTTCTTTGAGCAACCACATACTTCTTTCGCGGATTCCACCAAACTCTCTTTCAGGCTATTCCAGCATTCATCAACATTTGAGTCCGAAGAGCCTGCTGTCAAAAGCTTGTCCCGGACTCTGTCTTCATACATACAGTCTTCAAGACGCTGGACTGGACTGGGCGGGGGATTAACATCAACGGCGAATACATCTCACACCTTCGGTTTGCCGATGATATCGTCATCGTGGCAGAGTCACTGGAACAGTTAAGCGAAATGTTGCATAGCCTAAATGGAGCCTCTCGAGGTGTCGGTCTCGGCATGAACTTGAATAAAACCAAGATCATGTTTAATGAGCATGTCACGCCGGGACCGATCTACGTCGATGGTTCGATGCTCGAAGTTGTTCGGGAGTATGTCTACCTTGGACAAGTTGTCCAATTTGGTAGGAACAACTTCGAGAAAGAAATCAACTGCAGGATCCAATTGGGTTGGGCAGCATTTGGCAAACTACGTCACGTTTTCGCTTCGCCTATACCGCAATGCCTGCAGACTAAAGTCTTTAACCAATGCGTTCTACCTGTTATGACTTACGGGGCCGAGACGTGGACACTCACAGTGGGACTAGTCCACAAATTCAGAGTCGCACAGCGGGCTATGGAGCGAGTTATGCTCGGCGTCTCTTTGAAGGATAAAATTCGTAACGAGGTAATCCGACAAAGAACCAAAGTTACCGACATAGCTCGCAGACTCAGTAAGCTAAAGTGGCAATGGGCTGGTCACATCTGCAGAAGGACCGACGGCCGATGGAGCAAGCGTGTCCTAGAGTGGAGACCGCGACTTGGTAAGCGTAAGGTAGGACGGCCCCCAGCTAGATGGACCGACGACCTCAAAAAGGTCGCTGAGACAGACTGGATGCGGAAGGCGAAGGACCGTGTGCAATGGCGCGTGTTAGGAGAGGCCCTGTCCAGCAGTGGACTACGATAGGCTGATTGATTGATTGATTTCTTTTATTTGTTCTGAGTCAGTACAGCTAGTCCTGTATACAACACAACAGAATCAGAAACATTTATTTGTAAACAGAGGTACATACGTCTTAGACACCGTCATGCCTATATCCCCTAAGCGGGGGTGGCAAAGGGGTCCTAAGTACACCCACTTTACACCGTCGATGTTAGGTCCCAAGTAATAGGGGGCGAGCCTTTTGCCATATATCGAGCACTATTCCAGACTTCGGACTAATCTCGTAATAGTTGGCGTAATTAGCAGATACAGTCTATCTGTCTCGCTCTGGGAGCGTACAAATATATTATCAGAAATTGTAAACATAAAGGTGCATTACATTAGGTGCACACTGAAGAAGTAAGATTGATAAGTACTGTCATGTCAAGATTAATAAAATTTTTGGAATGTTGTCATATTAGGATTCTACGTAATATTTGTCTAAATAATCTACCTCTTATTTTTTTTTTGTATGTAAGCTTCTAGACGTGTGTACATAGCTTAACATTATTAAGCTATGTATACACGTCTGCACTAATGCTATAAAGAGGTTAATGTATTTATACACATGTTGTATGTTTTTCGGAGTAAGTAAGCTCCGAATAGGATCAGTAGATCCTATTTTTTTGTTGATTACGGATTACGTTTCCTGATTTATATCTATATTATCACTTACTTATAATATTTATCTAATTAAAATATTTAAATCTACCGTTAGAGTCATTTTACATTTTTTTTATTTAATTATTTAAAATTGCTGTTATTCCTTCAGTTAGCTGTATTAAACAAAATTTAATCATTATTTAAAGCAATACGGCTGTCTTAAATACATTCTTATTACACACATTAATATTCACACAAAAGTTGTTAATTTATTAAACTTCGTGGTTAATGTGGGTACCAAAGACCTTAAAAAATGGTAGGAAGCTCCTAAAAATTGAAAGTTTGATTTTGGTATTGAATTCGTAAAGCAATAATCGAATTGGGGTGTCTGAGGTCGTGTCTGTCTTGTCTTGTCACTATACATGTTACACCTTGTATATATCTGTGAAGTTACTATTAAGCCCTATTTTAAGTAGTGAATTTAAAATAGTCCTCGAAAAGTCGAAGTTGTTATATCAGATCATGTATTTCAATGCACTGGGTTTATGAAGACGGAACCGCTAATAAAGTTACAAATAAATGTTTAAATTTTGACTGTGAACATTCACAAAATATCATTACAGTAATTTTCGTCGCTGCAAAGGAAAACGAGCCAATCTGAAAATGTCCAATTGTTGAGGAATTTAAAATAAATAATTGGCACTCTAAATGGGTGTTCTTAAATGTCTTTTAAAGTCTATGAATTTATTAGTCAGAAACAAATGTCTTTAATAATATATTATCAAAAACACTTACTTAGTTACCATTTATACGTTAACGTTTCACGTTAACGTAGATTGGCATAGTTAAACTGCTGAACTTTCAGATTGGCTAGTTCACTGTGGTACCGACGTTTTGAACTTTACAATACACTTAATTTAGAAGTTTTTAAAAACTAAATAATAATCTTATATCAAGTTGACTGTGATCTCCGAGCATACCACTTCTGCAGATATTCTTGCAACGCAGGCTTACTTAGTATCAAGAAAATAATAAATATGGCAACACCTTGTAATGAATTTAACACGCAAATAGTGTAATCAATGACAACTTGGTAGTCAAAGAAACCATATATAATATCAACAATGAACACCTGGACAATCGAAATACAAACTAATATAAATGATATAACACAGGCTCTAATAACCTCACCTAAATTTTGACAATTTTTCGATTTACGTTTAATGATCACGTTAAATATTTTGCAAAAAAACAAACTATTGAGACATAAAACTATGAATTTAATAATTTTATATGACGGTCCGACGTAACCTTGAAAAATTCTATATTTAGAATAGTATGCGCAAAGGAAACCTAAAATTAAAAACGTTAATGATAGCATCCAAACCAAAACGGATACGAGCAAGAACTTCCGGTTCTGGAACGAAAACACCACGACCACTTTATCGTACAAATTCTTCGTGAAGATGAACATCCAGCACATCATGACAACATCATTGTACAAATACACCGCCAAAGTGACAAACACAAGTTCAAAATATCCAATTATGAATAACAAAAACTCGCAGACCACGTTAATCAATCTCGCCAAGGTCAGCTGAATCAGTATTTTTTGATCCGGTTTTCTTATTTTCGGCAGGAGAATGAGCATCACCAGTTGCAATACAAAACATACTGTTGATGCAGCGATCCCAGTTAGGCAGGCAATTCTGAATTCCAACGGTGCTTCTGTGGCGTTAGACATCGCGACGTCTTAATGGATCCAAGTTTATACAACGACTAATCTGGTTTAGAATATTGAAACACAAAACCAGAATTCTCGTTTCATAATAATAATATTATTTTGATAATAGGTATGCAAATATCATATAAGTAAGATTACGTTCGTGGTGAATAAATGGTATAAAACATTGATATTCGTTTTTTTTTATGAAAAAATATAATGCAAATGTCGCCGTAGGAATTTTAATCGGTGGACCTAACTAATTTTATTTATAAGATTGGAGTATCTTAAACTAAATAGGTGTAATGTGGAATATTCTTAACTAAATAATAACAACGTTTTATTCATAACGTATTGAATTTGATTACTCAACGTTAATTTATGCAAGTCAACTAATTCCGACATCGTAAACAAAATGTATCGCTATTGTCAATAAATTATTACATTTTTATTTGATCTATGGCTTTTACCAAACTAAGCTTAATGGGCTCCATCCACTGAAAATTAATTGAAATATTATCTTGTTTTCTGTTATCGACCAAAAATGTAAATTGTGGTACGCTGTACACATCAATTCGTCGTTTGATTTGTGAACGCGATTATATGTAGTTGAATATCTATCCACCTATATCATCACACCAGATCCCTTGCGGGGTAGGCAACAGGTTCTTTACCTACAGACCTCTCTGGTTTCCTTCAATCTTTCCAAAAACAATTTTTTATGCATGTTTTATGTAATCGAATGCGTGAACAACATTTTGTGTATGTGCTATTAAGTGTTTAGGAGTTACCTCGTCGAAAGCCAACCCTCAGAACTTAAATTGGCTATCATAATTTAACGCGTTTACAAAATTTCGTATCAGATGTTGACAGTTGAAGAGTTCAGCAGCTAGATAAGGGTGCAATTGAAAAGATCAATGAAAATAAAATATGTACAACCGTTGAGGAATTCCCTCCAGTCCAAAAAATTAAATTTTTTTCTTCTATTTGCTCTATTTGTTCTTAGTGTACAGTACAGCTAGTCCTCTGTACAAAACAACAGTATGAAAATCATTTTCATGTAAATAGGGCCCCAAGTCCGTTATTACAATTTTAATAAAATTGTAGATCATTGACATCATAATTGTTGTTTTGACAGTTTTCATTAACATTATTTCTTGAGGTTATTATGCATTAAAACACGTTACCGCAAAAATGCTTTTATTATCATCTACTCTAATGTCTTCAACATTTACCCCAAAAATTGGTAATCTTTCCGGGCTGCCAACATTCCGCGCGTGGGAAGTGCGGTGAGTGCAGAGGGTTTGTTGAATTTTTGGCTTCACCGCGCTGGTGCAATTACGGCTGGACGCGCCTTCTGGATATATTATTCTTAGGCCAAATCATAAATATAAAGTTTGCGAAGCCGCGGCCAATTACTTTTATTAAAATAATCAAAATACGTTTCCAGATTATTAATATAGATAATATGACTAATTAAGTGGGTATGTTAACTATTGAACAAATAACATGAAAAAATAATATAGAAATCGACGGTTTAGGAGGAAACACAAAATTTGCCTATTAATATATTCCAATATTTTGGCTGCTTACCGGTTTGACTGTTTTCCCGGCCGTTACGCAAAAAACACTGAACCGTTTGTGATAAAGTCATGTACCTTTCAGTCTTAATCCAAAGCACGGACTTTACATTGTTCTATTACTAAATCACTGACCAATCCAGGCACTAAGAAATATTTTATTACAAAATGAGAATCAGCGTTGACAGAAGTAAATTTTAGTGTTTAAAAGATAAACCACCGTAACCCCTAGCTAGCCCTAGCTGTTAAAGTTTGTAATACTATCCCTGGCGGACATTTACGCGCAGGCGCCAAGTGCTTGATTTTGAAGACCATAATTCAGTTTTGTGTCAAACAGTGATTATAAATAAATTGTAAGAATATTTAAAATGCGTTATTATTCAGTGCAAAAGCTAGCCATAAAGATCGAAAAGATAATTTTAAATATTTTTGATATCGATTGGACGTTACAATATTTTGATAAAAATAAATAGAACGGTGCAAACGAATTATGTAATATTGAATGAACAGTTATCATAAAAATCAGCTGGCCGTGCAGAGACAGTGGCGTCAGCAGAGCCGCCACTATCGTTATTATCAGGCTCACTCATCAGCAAATAACGAAAAAACTTATTAAAACACAACACTTATAATTATTTGAAATGCACAACAGCAATATAATAATGACAGTTTTAATATTAAAGACTAGCAATTTCCCGCGACTTTGTACCCGGTCGACAACAGCACCACCTACTACGGTCTATGTTAAATAGCCTATGTTACTTCTGGATAAGGTAGCTTTCTAATGGTGAAACAATTTTTGAAATCAGTCCAGTAGTTTTGTGTTTATTCGTTACAAACATACAAATATACATATCTTTCCTTTTTATAATATTATTAGTAATAAACATCAAAAGTCCACGCTAGCGGTTTGTCAGCGGTCCATGGAGCGTAGTATTCTTAATATTAAACTCACAGACCACGTCAAGAACACCACACTTCGCTCCATGACGCAAATTGCCGACGTATGTCAAAAGGCCGCCAAGCTTAAGTGGGACTGGGCCGGCCATATCTGCCGCATGAAAAATAACGAATGGGCCAAAATAATAACTGACTGGTCCCCACGAAATACAAAAAGGCAACGCGGTAGACCCAGGCGGAGATGGCGGGACGAGCTGGACCACTTTTCGAGGGACTGGCCTGACATGGCAACGAACGGAGAGGAGTGGAAAAAGTGGAGGGAGGCCTTTGCCCAGCAGTGGGACACGAATGGCTCGTAATAATAATAATAATAATAATTAGTATTAGTATAGATAATTATGATTACTCACACGGTGCTCCTAGAAACGTTCTTCCTGGAGCAAATCCTTCACAATAATGTAACTACACAACCAAATCACACTACAAGTTTAAAAATGGCATTGTGAAGTCAATACACTTTCAATATTGTAATACACTTCTTAATAAACTTAGTTTATAATTATTAATTTGATCACATTGATTCTTCAGAAAATTTTATAAGCTATTTCTCTTACTGAAATATTTTGATTCCGCTTAAAACAGTTAAACGCCTATAACACAATGCTTGTCGACTCTTTTCATTTAATAAAAAAAATAATTGTTTAATCTTAAAAAGGACAGGATACCAACTCATTACTGTTTCAAACCACAGCATGAATTTAGCAATGACATAATTCATGTTGTATGTAACTTTACAATCAATATTTAAACAATAATGAGCTAACGATCTGGTGTCCAAAACAATAGTAGATTATAACTTCTTATTTTAACCAGATGCATAATAATAATCTCATACCGTAAAATGGGGTGAGTCATCATCATCATCATCTCAGCCCATACTTGTCCACTGTTGAACATAGGCCTCCCCAATCGCTTTCCAGCGTAACCGGTCCGATGCCACCTGCATCCAACGACTTCCTGCGATTTTCACAAGATCGTCGGTCCATCTGGCAGGCGGTCGTCCCACGCTGCGCTTGCCAATACGTGGTCGCCACTCTAGAATCTTTCTGCCCCAACGCCCGTCCGATCTACGCGCTATGTGGCCCGCCCATTGCCACTTCAGCTTGCTAATCTTAAGGGCTATGTCGGTAACCTTGGTTCTTCTACGAATCTCCTCATTCCTGATTCGATCGCGTAGAGAAACGCCGAGCATAGCTCTCTCCATAGCTCGCTGAGCAACTCTGAGCTTTTTTATGAGACCTATTGTAAGAGACCACGTCTCTGATCCATATATCATCACTGGTAACACACATTGACTGAAAACTTTAGTCGTAAGGCACTGAGGTATTTTGGATGAGAAGATATTGCGCAGTTTCCCGAACGCTGCCCAGCCGAGTTGGATTCGTCGATTGACCTCTCTGTCAAAGTTAGACCTACCTAACCGGACTACCCGGGGTGAGTAGGGACGATTAAAAACTTTGAAACCAGTCATACTATATTTTTCTTGTTAAGACCTGGTCATTAATAGATTTTGTTCCGGCGGCTTATCCTTAAATTTTTTTAACTTTTTGAGTCATTTGTGTTGATATTATAAGCAATACCTACTCACCCCATCATTGGGGTTATAAGGTACACTAGAGGGGAGAGTGGGGAATTCTGCTAGGGTTGTTATGTTGAATGTTAACCATTTTGCTTAAACAGAACGAAGGTAGGTACTACTTACAATATTATGTAGGTACCTGCCCAATTATATAAAATAAAAAAAGAACTATGAAAAAAGGCAGAGCGATAGCAGAATTTTAAATATTTTAATAGACACACATAATACTCCACATAACAAACTTGTAATACACACAATTTGTCTCGTTAAAATTAATAATATTTGACAGAGGTACATTCGCGATGGATTTTTATAGTTCCAAATGGTACTTTATTTTTTGTGGAGCATCTTTTGCTCTTGCTTTTTTAATATTTTGACAAATCCTTTTAGAAATATAATTTTTGTGTCGCTTGAGAAAACCATCCGCAAAATCCGTACCGGGAAGGTTATTTTTAAATCTTTTATGTTGCATTCCCAAAGAATCAAGATACATCTTTACCACATAGTAATTCCAATGTTGTTAATGGGTAACCCCATTCAGCGCACGAATTTTTGCAATGTACGCCTTTCGGCTTATGGTGAAAAACAAGAGCTACAATTTCTTAAAGCACTCTAAAAATTAATAATAAAAAATTAAGTAACTGGATTCTAAATAAAACCAATACTAACATTTTCAATCTCAGTTCCCCTGTTGAAGTACTCGTATAAAGAAAACTTTAAATAATATTAAATTTTTTAATAAACAACTAGCGCCTCTCAGATCGTACTTAGCACAGACTTAAAAAGAGATTATTTGCTTTTTTAAATATTACTGAGATGAGAAAGGGTATGCTCCGTTGGTTTGGGCACATAGAAAGAATGTCCGAAGAAAGAATGAAAAAACTGATATACAATGAAGGATGTAGGTACCGGGGAAGTCCTAGACTATCTCACCATGACCAAATAGACCGGGTCTTATCTGAAGGACAAGTCAGTAGTCTCCGTAACCGGCGAGCGTGTATGAGACGAACTATGAGAGTAGAGGAAGCCAGAGAGGTATGTAAGGAAAGAGCCTGTTGGAACTCTGTACTCTCTGCCTACCCCGTAAGGGATCTGGCGTGATGATATAGATAGATAGATAGATTAAATATTACTTTTTCATTCTTTGAAGTCGGTTGTTTTACTGGAAACTGCGCAACATATTCTCAACAAAAATACTTTAGTGCCTCAAGACTAAAGTTTTTAGTCAATGTGTGTTGCCAGTGATGACATGCGGATCAGAGACGTGGTCTCTTACAGCTAGCTATGGAAAGAGCTATGGTCGGCGTTTCTCTACATGATCGAATCAAGAATGAGGAGATTCGTAGAAGAACCAAGGTCACCGATATAGCCCTCAGGATTAGCAAGTTGAAGTGGTAATGGGCGGGCCACATAGCGCGAAAATCGGACAGGCGTTGGGGCAGAAAGATTCTAGAATCTTTCTGTGTCTAGAGTAGAGACCACGCATTGGCAAGCGCAGCGTAGGATGGCCGCCTGCTAGATGGACCGACAATCTTGTGAAAACCGCAGGAAGTCGTTGGATACAGGTGGCATCGGACCGGTTACGCTGTAAAGCAATTGGGGAGGCCTATGTTCAGCAGTGGAC
Source organism: Phalera bucephala (assembly GCA_905147815.2). Taxonomy (NCBI): domain Eukaryota; kingdom Metazoa; phylum Arthropoda; class Insecta; order Lepidoptera; family Notodontidae; genus Phalera; species Phalera bucephala. The sequence continues at coordinate 2,155,395 of LR990620.1, read as the reverse complement.
AAGTATAGGCTGTGATGATGATAAACCTTTTTTTAAAGTGAATTGTTTTAATTTAATTTTCTCAATCAATCAATCTATCAGCCTATCGTAGTCCACTGCTGGACATAGGCCTCTCCTAACACGCGCCATTGCACACGGTCCTCCGCCTTCCGCATCCAGTCTGTCCCAGCGACCTTTTTGAGGTCGTCGGTCCATCTAGCTGGGGGCCGTCCTACCTTACGCTTACCAAGTCGCGGTCTCCACTCTAGGACACGCTTGCTCCATCGGCCGTCGGTCCTTCTGCAGATGTGACCAGCCCATTGCCACTTTAGCTTACTGAGTCTGCGAGCTATGTCGGTAACATTGGTTCTTTGTCGGATTACCTCGTTACGAATTTTATCCTTCAAAGAGACGCCGAGCATAGCTCGCTCCATAGCCCGCTGTGCGACTTTGAATTTGTGGACTAGTCCCACTGTTTAATTTTCTAATGTTTAATAATTTTCGGTAGCAGGTAAAGTCATTATTAATATTTATATACCTATATTATGTTAATTGGCTTAGTTCCATAATAACCCACGGACAGAATTAACATAATGCCCCTAAAACTGAATCTACGTATTCGTACTCTTGTTAAGGAAATCACTGGTGTATCTTCAAATCCTAATGTCCAATACGTATGAAATTAACATAGGATTACCTTGAAGCTATATTGAATCCAATGTAAATAAACATCAAAATCGATCCACAAACAAAGAAATTATGCCCGAACGCACATAAAACGGGCGGTTTCTCCACCGAATAAAACAGTAATCGTAAATTTCAAATTTTACAGAAAAAATTAAACCTTTTTTTTGTGTATATCTCAGCACAGGTGGATCGTGAGATAGCCATTTATATGTCAAAAGAATTTTTTTTTCCCCGCGTGTTTGCTTTTTGTATTAGTTTAAACACCGTCACGCCTATTACCCAAGCGGGGGTGGCAGAGGTGTATCGAGACCACCCACTTTTTGCCGACGATGTTAGGTCCTATGTAATAGGGGGCGAGTCTATTGCCATACACTGGGCACAATTCCAGACTCCGGACTCATATTGGGAAGTTTTCGTTAGAAAAACTATATTTGTCAAACCTAGGATTTGAACCCGGGACCTTGTGCTCACAAAGCGATGCGCTTTGCCACTAGGCTTTATCATCATTTCAGCCTATACTTGTCCACTGCTGAACATAGGCCTCCCCAATCGCTTTCCAGCGTAACCGGTCCGATGCCACCTGCATCCAACGATTTCCTGCGATTTTCACAAGATCGTCGGTCCATCTGGCAGGCGGTCGTCCCACGCTGCGCTTGCCAATACGTGGTCTCCACTCTAGAATCTTTCCGCCCCAACGCCCGTCCGATCTTCGCGCTATGTGGCCAGCCCATTGCCACTTCAGCATGCTAATCCTGAGGGCTATGTCGGTGACCTTGGTTCTTCTACGAATCTCCTCATTCCTGATTCGATCACGTAGAGAAACGCCGAGCATAGCTCTTTCCATAGCTCGCTGAGCAACCTTGAGCTTTTTTATGAGACCTATTGTAAGAGACCACGTCTCTGATCCATATGTCATCACTGGTAACACACATTGACTAAACACTTTAGTCTTTAGGCACTGAGGTATTTTGGATGAGAAGATGTTGCGCAGTTTCCCGAACGCTGCCCAGCCGAGTTGGATTCGTCGATTGACCTCTCTCTCAAAGTTGGACCTACCTAACCGGACTGCCTGTCCCAGGTAAATGTATTCGTCGACAACTTCAAGAGTAGAGTTCCCAACGGTGAGTGCGGTGGGTACGACATGGACGTTAGACATTATTTTTGTTTTGTCCATATTCATTTTAAGACCCACTTGTTGGGATACTCTATTGAGGTCACCGAGCATTCGTCCTAGATCTTCCAGCGACTCCGCCATGACCACAATGTCGTCGGCAAATCGAAGGTGAGTGATGTATTCGCCATTGATGTTGATGCCAAGTCCTTGCCATTCCAAGAGCTTGAAGGCGTCCTCTAAGGTGGCCGTAAACAGTTTCGGAGAAATGACGTCTCCCTGTCTTACTCCTCTTTTTATGGGGATCACCTTCGTGCACTGCCCCTGTACTCGGACTGACATGGTGGCGTTATTATACAAGCACTTCAACACTTCGATGTACCTATAGTCAATGCGGCATCGCTGGAGAGATCTAAGAACCGCCCAAGTCTCGATCGAATCAAAGGCTTTCTCATAGTCCACAAACGCCAAGCATAGTGGCCGATTATACTCCTCAGTCTTCTGTATAACCTGCCGCAGCGTATGTATGTGGTCTATGGTACTAAAACCTTTCCGGAAACCGGCTTGTTCGGGAGGCTGGAAGTCATCAAGCCTTCGTTCGAGACGATTCGTAATGACTCTCGAAAACAACTTATAAACATGGCTCAGCAGTGTGATGGGCCTATAGTTCTTCAATAAGGTGTTATCACCTTTCTTGAAAAACAGCACCACCACACCCCTGTTCCATGCTTCCGGCGTTTTCCCTTCAAGCAAGACGGACTTAAATAGCCTCTGAAGGACTTTAAGTACCGGCGATCCGCCCGCCTTCAGAAGTTCTGCAGTAATTCCGTCTTCACCCGGCGCTTTGTTGTTTTTTAGTTGTTTGAGAGCCATCCTAATCTCGCACAGGCTGATGTCCGGGATATCTTCAGTGCAGTGTCGGGTTAGCTTGGCTCTTGGGTCTTTTACCAAGTCAACAACAGGTTTAGCTACTGAGGTATATAACTGTCCATAGAACCTCTCTATCTCCCTGAGCACCTCTGACCTATTTGACGTTACGTTTCCGTCCTCCGTCTTCAGCTTCGTCAACTGGCTCTGCCCAATAGACGCGTCTCTTGCGAACACTTTAGAGCCCTTGTTCTGCTCTATGGTCTCCTCAATACGCCTTGCATTGAAGGACCGTAAGTCGTGTCGCAAGGACTTCAATATCTGTCCATTAAGCTGCCTATAGGACTTAGCATCATCGGAGGTTTGGAGCGTCATGGAACGTCGCTCAGCCATGAGGTTTCGGGTGTAGTCAGATAGTTTTTGAGGCCTATTTTTACGGTGGGTCTTAAAATACTTGGACCCGACCGTATGAACAGTCTCTACCAGCCTGTTGTTGATTTCGTCCACTGATGCGCTGCTGTCTAGCAAGGCTTTATAATCAATAATATTTTTCTATAAATTTAAAGTAATTTTATCTCACAATGTCAGAAGTCGCAACTAACTATCTATCTAGATTTAACTTTTTAAAGGCATGGAAATTCAAACCTTTTTAAAATTATGCTGATCCATCTCTTGTTTGTAGAGTAAATACATGCCTAATACATTTTTACTCAAGGTTATCAAAACCACGATTAAATCCTACAAAATCTATGGGAAAGCTTATTGCGATTTCTGAATTTTCTAGTACTTCAAACTCAGTTGGTCTAATAGAGTTTTTCGATTCTTATAAAAAACAGGATCGAGTGGCATTAAAAAAGTTTTTGTATCAATTGCTTATTTTCTTGCTGACTGTACATTTTTTTTTAAGTCTATAAATGCAGCTTAAAATGTTGCAAAAAGTTAAGGATAGCCTCCTAAAACCGTTTTCCTGAAGCTGGAACGGTTAAGTTAGCTGCTCTTACTCCCGAGGAGGACGGCGGCGTGGTGTGGCCCACGTCGCCGTGAGCACCGCGTCGGTGCGGGGGGGAGCATGTCATCAAGTCTCCCTCCGATGGCGGGCTCGTCAGAGCGAGGCACAAGAGGGGCACCGGTGCGTTCCATACGGAGATCCCGGAGCCCCTCCAAAGTGCTGATGTCGGCCACCCTGGGGTTTTTAGTCTAGGGATCCGAGATGCCCCGCGAGCTTCCCCCGAGGCTCGCGGAAGTCCTACGCAGGATTTTCCCCAGGTAAAAAAAAATCTGCTCTTACTGCGGCGTCTCCAAAAACCACCTGTATACAAGGTGTAACATAATAAACGCAAGACCTCAGACACCCCAATTAGAGAATTGCTTCATCAAGTTTAACGAATTTTCAAATTTAAAGGTTTTTACCCTTTTTTTAAGCACTTTTATACCCCAATTAACAATGAAACTTGTACGTGTATGTGTGCGTTTTGAGAAATATGTTTTAGGAATGCGTTTGGAATCTTCTTCTTGCTATGAATCAAGAATAAATTCAATTTTTTATAGCGCACTGAAGGAGTAAAAGCATTTTTTGCAAATTTAAAAAAAAAGTTGAATACATTAAACATTGTTGAAATCGATTCAGTTACCGATTTAACCGATCAAATTATTTTCAGGTCTTGCGTTTATTATGTTACAGCTTGTATAAAATATGACCTAAACCGAAAACGAAGCAATCGGAATGTCTCAATCCACCATTCTTGGACAAGAGTCGTGTTGATAAGTACTCCTAGGGATCAGTCATGAACACTGGTGCTGAAAATACGTTGAGAGCCATCTATCGGTGAATCTGGTAACTACCTACAACGTAATTTGAGGTTACTTTTTATACTACATTCGCACGAGAGCTAGTAAAGCGCTGGAACGACATAAATGGCGAACAGTACATTTTTGGAAAGCGCTGTAAAGCACTCCAGCTCTGCCCGTTGAAAAGCGTCCGTGCAAACGAGGGGTTAGATTCCTTCAAACAATACAATAGAGGTAGTTTAACTATGAACCTTACAAAATAGTGTTCTTGTATACCGCTAGAGGTCAGAAAAAGAAGATAATAATTTTGTATATATGTACCTACACCATCAGAAAAATTCCCTTCGGCGCGCGACGTAGGAAAAAATAAATGTTAGTACCTTGAAAGATAACCAACTCAAGTTTTAGCACTTTTTCTAATATTTTCTCTCATTATACATGGTAAAGCAGTCATGGGAGAAACTTTTATCCAGTAGTGGCACAAAGCGGTTACGTTTTAATAAAAAAATAATTAAATACTCTTTATCTATTTATCTATATCATAATGCCAGATCCCTTGCGGGGTAGGCATATAATACCGGGCTACAGAGGTCCCTAACGTGTGTTAGCAAAAATTCGTAAAATGTTATCCACAATGTCACTTATCTCGTGCTTCCCAGAAAAAAAAACATATAAAAATAACTGTCATCCCGCAGTACAATAACAAACCACGGAGAGCAATATTTACGCGTTTTATTTCATTCTGGTTCAAACGTTATTAAACGTTGTTCTGATTATTTATTGGTCAATTAGTTTGATTTGTGAAAAGAATGAGTGAAAGAACAAGAGATTATCCCAGTGGAGCTATGAAAAGAAAAAGTAAACAGAAAAGTGAGGAGGTTATAAAAAAAATGCCTAAAATTTCTTCATTTTTTCATCAAGCAGCTTCTGTGAGTGATTTAGATTGCAATGGTAAGTAAAGTAAAAGTAAACTATTTATTTATTAGATAAATTAGCACACCGTGTGCTATTTAATCCAGAGATGAGCTTCCGAAATCGGAAATACTCCGAATAATAATTGTAATTTGAGTGCCTCGTTGGTCTGGTGGCAAAGCGCATCGCTTTGAGATCACGAGGTCCTAGGTTCAAATCCTAGGTCCGACAAATGTAGTTTTTCTAACGAGAAATTTCCAGTATGAGTCCGGAGTCTGGAATTGTGCCCGGTATATGGCAATAGGCTCGCCCCCTAATACATGGGACCTAACATCGTCGGCGAAACGTGGGTGTACTCAGTACACCTCTGCCATCCCCTCTGGGGAATATAGGCGTGACAGTGTTTTTTTTTTTTTTAATAATTGTAGAAGAAAACGATGCGCGGCGACATGATGACTGACAGATCGGCGATTCAGAAGCGTTTTAATTTATCTAAACATTAGTTGTAGTCCTCTAGTTTTATAAAATTAATAAAAATCTTTATTCAATTATATTTTTAGATTCTTCTGACGCACATTCTCTATTAGATCTCTATCCGGAAATAGAAGAAACCCAAATCGATGATTCTAAGAAGTCTGAAGAATTTAATATAATTTCGTCAGATATAGGAAATTTTGGTGACAGTCCAACTGAATGGGAAGGAAAAATAATTTTTAAATTGGGTCCATTTAAACCACAAGGCCCGTTTCCAAAAGATTCAGAAACAAAGCGATGTTTTTCGGCCTATCATTATTCATGTTTAAATAAGGCTGGCATAAAAATTCCAAGAATGTGGTGGCTATGTTATTCTAATGTTTTAAACAAGCCGTATTGACACTTCTGTTGGTTATTAGCAGATCGTCAAAGTAGGTCGTACTCCTCTGTATGGGTTAACGGTGTTTCCGTTAGAAGCAATTTTACGCAATTTATATTTCACCATGAAACTCACAGCAGCATATTATAGCATCCTTATCTTATAATAATTTTTATTTTATAGTTACAAGGAAATACCATCGGTACTTTATTGCAAAGTGAAATCAATAGTAAAATTACATTCTGGAGAGATGTATTTTATCGTATAATTAATGTTATAATTACTTTACCATCATTTAATCTACCTTTAAGAGGCCATGATTCTGATTCTGCAAATTTTATGTCAATTTTACCTTTACTACCTAATTATGATCCTATTTTAAAAGAACTTCTTTTAAAACCGAAAGGCGAAATAAATTATATAAGCCCTTCGATTAAATTAATAATAATTTACTTGGTACCGCAGTTAGGCATAATATTATTTAAGAAATTAAAAAAGCTCAATTTCTGGCAAATATTTTGGATACAACACAAGATTTGTCAAAAATTGACCAACTTTCTATAGTTTTTCGATATATCCTGTACCTAAAGAATTAAAAATCTGTGAGTCTTTTTTGGGATTTATAGCAGTATCAGATACTGCTATAAATCCCAGCAGTGCAGAAGGACTTAAACCCGAAATTTTAAATACGAATAAAGAATATGGAATTGATTTGTTTAAATGTAGAGGACAGGGTACGATGGAGCAAATGTTATGTCGGGTGTATATAGAGGATTACAAGCCCTTATAAAAGAGCATGCCCCGAATGCTGATTATGTTCATTGTGCTGCACACCCATTAAATTTAATTTTAAACGATGCTGCGAAACATGTTCTTGAAGTGTTGGTTTTTTTCGATAATTTAGAAAAAATATATACTTTTTTTAGCAATAGTATAAAGCGCTAGGCAATGTTGAGTAACGATTCATCTGAAAAATATAAGATTACCCTTAAAAAGGTATGTCCTACTAGATGCTCTTTAAAGAACGACGCTTTATTAGCGATAAAGAAAAATTATTTATAATCATGAAAACTTTGTACCAACTAAATTTAATTTCCACTAAAAAAGATGAACGTATAGAATGTAAGAATATAATTCACATTTTAGAGAGTTATGATTTCCTTGTGCTTGTCACATTTTTTTCTTCACTATTTGAATTCATTAATCCTGTTTTTAAAGCTCTACAACATGAAAATAATTACTTACAGAAAGTATTTTATTAAGTAATCTTTTTAATAGACTGAGCGAAATAAGAAATCAAAATTCATTCAATGGTTTGCTAAATGAGTCCATAGATTTAGCGAACGAGTGGGGGGTAACAACTGTTTTTAAAAATAAAAGGCGAAAGATAACAAAGCGTTTTTTTGATGAGTTATCACAAGATGAGAGAATTTCAGGCCCGGAATCATATTTCAAGGTCAATGTATACTATTGCTGTTTAGATATATTAAATTCTCAAACTAAACAAAGATTTCAGAGCTGTTGTGACCTGAGTTCGAAGTATTACAACCGAAGACACTCCTATCTCTTCAAACGAAGTGGTAAAAAACGCTTCAGGAAAACTGTCCGCTAAATACAGTCAAGACGTCTCAGTTAATCTTTATGAACAATATTTTGCTCTGAACACATGATTAAAACCTGAAATTCAAAAAATTTATTCCATTAAGGATCTAATGGAATTATTGCTGCTAAAATTAAATAGCCTTCCGCATCCAGTTTTCCGGAGGTAATAACAGCATGCTTTCTATTCTTGACCCTTCCAGTTACAACCGCAACAGCTGAAAGAAGCTTTTCAAAATTAAAGTTGATAAAAAATTACCTAAGGACTTCGATGGGACAGGAACGGCTATCAGACTTGTCACTATTGTCTATAGAGCCAGAAATTTTAGAAAATCTGAAATCGTCTTCAGCTATAGATGATTTAATAAATGAAATTGCCGAAAAAAAGGCAAGAAAAGTGTATATTTAATTTGAATTATTTGGCTAGCTCAGTTTCTAGGAGGAAGTGATGACTTATATTCAATAAATATTTGTTTTAATTTAATGCAAGTATTTTTGTTTCTTTTGTGAGAAACCTTTACCCTTCAATTGGGCCCCTAACTAATTTTATGATACAGGGCCCCTCCATGGTGCGCTAAGCCACTGAAAAATACGTAAGGAAAAAAGATTTTATTCAACCTTATCTACGTATTGCAAAGGCTTAAAATGAAAGAGCTTTTTTGCGACATTTTTTTGAGTACATCGGTGTGTGAGATAATTAATATTTTACAACGCAATATAGTGCACTGAAATGATAATACTCACCGAATAATGAATTACATATTACTTATATTGTAAACAAAAAGACGTTAAGTGACCGATGACCTAGTGAAGGTGCCGTGGTTAGAAACTGGACCTATACTACAAAGCCATTCACATCGTAGACATCTTTGGGGCGTCGTTGTAGCCATGGACGTATGAAAAAAGGCGAACGGAATCTCGCTAATCAAAAAGTAAAGCCCAACAGTTAAGTCAATTCGCATGTACGTACGAGCTATAATGCACACATTTACACGTTACAGTCTTACAAGTATCTATTGGTCTGCGGCCAAAATCTGAACTTATCTTCGAGAGAAATGTCACTTCATGACAGTCTCAGTTTTGCCACTGGCTATGCAGTTTATCAAAGTTCTTTTTTAATCTGACTCAAAACTAGTCAAACAAGTATACTTATATGTTAATCCATAATCCAGTATTGTATCACCTCATGGGAAGCAGCCCTAAAAACTGTTTTACTGCCCCTCGAACGTGCCCAAAGAGCAGTTCTAAAAGTTGTCAATTTCCATCCTTTTCGCTTTCCCAGTACCCTGTTATACAAGCCCTGCAAGGTGTTAACTGTCCGCCAACTTTTCATAATGCACATATTACTAAAACAGCACAAAACACTCGCTTATGCTGCTGACATTATCATTAATAAGAGACGGAAAGATATAGTCTGCCTTTCAAACTCAATCCAAAACATATATATATACTAATAGATTTTTCCCTTTTTTAGGACCTTTTCTGTACAATAGAATAAATAGAGTACTAAATATATACAATTTAAATAATTTTAGCTGTACACGAACGCTTTTTAATTGTTTATATAGTATGTCTTATGAACAGACGGAACAATTATCTGCAATTTGTAAATAATATATTGTGTTATAGCATATCATAATTTTAATTTTATTATAAAAGTAGATTAAAACATACATTATTAGTTAAGTCACTTATCAATCAAATAAGTTATGTTATTGTAAATAAAACCATTGGATTTTGACAATGCTACAGCATTAATCCTGCCTGAGACACAGGTCTCAACCTAGTTCAGGCAACCCGTTAATTATACCTTCTTAAATAGTTCCAATAAGATTGTTACGCGTACTGATTTTAAATGAATAAATGATTTATTATTATTATATGTATCTCGCTGAGATTCACGGGCTTTACCCGGACCTTTAAAAGGCTTGCATGGGGACATGGGTCCAACACGTAGAGGCCCTTTGCGAGAAGTTAATGTTATGTAAGCCACCTGCTGAGATCACTTGCTGAAAATGAAGAAACATAACCAGCGAACTGACCCCGGCAGGTGCAAGGACTATTGTAAATTATGGAAAGAAAACAAGGGCTATGTAAATGAGGTTTGATGGACAAAAACTGGACTATTTCATACGGGACGGACACCGGCCATAATTAGTGATACCTAATTACCCGTGGCCGGCGGTGACTCGCCGCTTACTAGATGGGCCCTCAAACGGTTGTCCTAGGACAACTGAGGGCAACAACGATATGAACGGCTCAGGGGTGTAGATAGGTGTGCTGCGCTTTCTCCGAAGTTACGAGCTATATCGACGTAGGATCGCATTATCATCCTACGTCGATATAGCTCTCACGGCTTTGCTCTGGACGGCCAATTAAGGCTAGCCAGAGCCGAGAGTTCTGCGGGCACCCTTCGGTTTCCACTCGACCGACGAAGACACGGCGAGTGGGGGGCCCTGACCGACTCTCTGAAGCACTCGGATCCGTGGCGTCGTTACTCACCGACAGCTCGCCACAAGATGCCCTGCGGGCATTATTATTATTATGTATCTCGCTGAGATTCACGGGCTTTACCCGGACCTTTAAAAGGCTTGCATGGGGACATGGGTCCAACACGTAGAGGCCCTTTGCGAGAAGTTAATGTTATGTAAGCCACCTGCTGAGATCACTTGCTGAAAATGAAGAAACATAACCAGCGAACTGACCCCGGCAGGTGCAAGGACTATTGTAAATTATGGAAAGAAAACAAGGGCTATGTAAATGAGGTTTGATGGACAAAAACTGGACTATTTCATAGGGGACGGACACCGGCCATAATTAGTGATGCCTAATTACCCGTGGCCGGCGGTGACTCGCCGCTTACTAGATGGGCCCTCAAACGGTCGTCCTAGGACAACTGAGGGCAACACCGGTGTGAGCGGCTCAGGGGTGTAGAGAGGTGTGCTGCGCTTTCTCCGAAGTTACTCGCGGCGTTATGCCCTTCCACCCCTGGAGTACATCGACGTAGGAACGCATTATCTTCCTACGTCGATATAGCTCTCACGGCTTCTCTCTGGACGGCCAATTAAGGCTAGCCAGAGCCGAGAGTCCTGCGGGCACCCTTCGGTTTCCACTCGACCGACGAAGACACGCCGAGTTGGGGGCCCTGACCGACTCTCTGAAGCACTCGAGTTCGTGGTGTCGTTACTCACCAACAGCTCGCCACAAGCTGCCCTGCGGGCTTATTATTATTATATGTCCATGGTTATGGCGAGCTTTGAGGAGTTCCTTATCCTACAGTGGACGTCTTTCGACTAACAAATAATGTACTCAGTTTTAAACTAAAACTAGGCTTAGAATTATTTACATAAAAGGTATAGCATAATAAACGCAAGACCTAAAAGAAATTTTCTCGAAATCGGTAACTGAATTGATTCCAACAATTTTTAATGTATCTTACATTTGTTTTAAATTTGCATAAAATGCTTTTACTCCTTCCATGTGCTATTAAAAACCAAATTTATTTTTGATTCATAGCAATTCAAATTCATTCCTAAAACGTATTTCTCAAAACGCACACATACACGTACAAGTTTCATTGTTAATTGGGGTATAAAAGTGCTTAAAAAGGGTAAAAACCATTAAATTTGGAAATATGGTTTCCATTTTGAATTTATGAATCAATTCTCTAATCGAGTTGCCTGAGTTCTTGCGTTTATTATGTTACACCTTATATAGTGCGGCAAGTCGAAGATGCTGAAGCTCTATCGTGTTGAGACTCTTTCTGTATGCAAGTCAAACTAGATCTCAATGTCAGTAAGTGCTCAATTATTACTTTTAAATTCCATAGCATTTAAATATTCGCTCAAAAATAATGAACTTTTACATGTGGAGGAGGTTAAGGGTATAGGAATTTTACATGACTCGAAATAAATATTTGAAAACCATATTACTGCTATTGTCAATAAAGCGTCTAGAGCTCTTGGTTCTATTATGCGTTCATCCAAAGATGCAAGCCAAAACCCTCAGAATATTATATTCTACTTATGTGCGCCGCTATTTGGAGTACCTATCGCAAATTTGGAACCCTAGATATGAAATTTATATCTCTCGCTTAGAAAAGGTTCACATGAAGTTTTTGAGATATTTAAACTATCGCATCAAAATGATTTCACACAACTACAGTGCAACCTGTAAGCATCATCATTATCTACCACTTCATGGGCGTCGGGATATCGCAGATTTATTATTTCTCGCACGTATTGTTGGATCAGCTATAGACTGTACAGAGTTGCTCAGTAAAATTGACTTCTATGTGCCAAGGCATGTTTTACGTCTAGTCCATTTTTTGCTCTTCCATTCGCAGCCACTAATTAACGCCAAAACAGTTTTCTGTACCGTGCTTATGCGGCGTATAATAGAATTTCTAACATAAGTCTATCTATATCATCACGCCAGCTCCCTTGCGGGGTAGGCAGAGAGTACAGAGTTCCAATAGGTTCTTTCCTTACATACCTCTCTGTCTTCCTCCACTTTCAGAGTTCGTCTCATACACACTCGCCTGTTACGGAGACTCTTGACTTGCCCTTCAGAGAAGACACGGTCTATTTGGTCATGGTAAGATAGTCTAGGTCTTCCCCGTTACCTACATCCTTCCACTTTCGCATTAACATTAGTGATCTTGACTTGACTGGTACCAGTCCATCAATATTCAGTAGTAAGCTTGTATCGATATTTTTTGACGAGAAGTATAACACCAAACTGAAGTAGTTCGACTAGTTGAGCAGTTAATATTGATTAAATGATTTTTCTTTATATTTTTTTTAACTATATACAAGGTGTAACATAATAAACGCAAGACTTCAGACACCCCAATTAGAGAATTCCTTCATAAATACAATACGAAAACAAAATTTCTAAAATTAAAGGTATTTACTCTTTTTTAAAGCACTATTATACCCCAATTAACAACGAAACTTGTATGTGTATGTGTGCGTTTTAAGAAATACGTTTTAGGAACGCATTTAAAATCTACTTATTGCTATGAATCAAGTATAAATTTAGTTTTTTATTGCGCACTGAAGGAGTCAAAGCATTTTTTGCAAATTTAAAAAAAATTTAAGATACATTAAAAATGTTGGAATCAATTCAGTTACCGATGTAGAACAAACTAGTTTCAGGTCATGCGTTTATTATGTTACACTTTGTATATAGTTTTTCTTTTTGGTTACACTTGGAATTTCTGCTGGATCGATTAATTCTACTCTATTTCTATTAGTGGAGACTTGTAAATGGCTGTCTATCTCTATTATTCTATCGCTATATTCTGTATCTTAAACATACCATAATAGCTGATAGTCTTTCAAACATTGTAAAATAAAATAAAATAAGGGTCTTTTGGCCCAGTAAATGACATTGACAGGGAGCGTTGGTGTGATATTATAGGGCTTAATTTAATAAAATTTTACCACTTCCAGGGAAGAAATTAGCTAGATAGATAGAGTACTCTTTATTTTACACCAGTGATATTTACAATTAATACATACAAAAAAAACACTATATTTCAACAATACTTTTTCTTAATTAGTGTTCGTGTGGAGCCACCGACTGCACCGTTACTAATTAAAAAAGATCTTGGATATATTAACGGACGATTTGACGCAATGGTTAAGAGCTTAAGTTGCTCCGCTCACTGGGTCCAATAGTCGCAGGTTCGATTCCTGTAGGAGACATATATTTGTGTGAACGGCAATTATTTGTTTCGGTCTGGGCATTTGTGTATGTGAATTTTCATGTTTGTAAACGCACCCAAGGCATAGGAATTAACAATAGTGTGGGGCTACGTTTAAAAAAAAAAATCATAGTATAATGGCATCTCTGTGACTGTCGTAAAGTGACATTTCACTTGATGTCAGCGATAGTCACGACTTTGGACGCGGGCCAAAATATCCTAGTAAGACTATACGTTTTACATAAATTTGCCTACATTTTACGTCGAACGCCACATGCCAATACTTAACATATCCCTCCTCTCTTGTTTCACAACCGAACTAAGTAATCGTATTATAGTATTTTTCTAATAGAATTGCCCAAATGAAATTATACTTTATTTAATGGCAATAAGAGGTATGACCCGTTTTTTATACTTATGGTTTTATGCCTTAACACCATTAGCTACTTCAGCCAGCTATCATCCCATTGTTGGGCAAAGGCTTTTAAATGCCAGTCTACCAGGAATGAGTCCAGCTCGTCCCGCCGTTCGTCTGGGCCTGCCGCGATGTCGTTTGTAGTTAAGTGGGACCCAGTTAGTAATTATTTTTGCCCAAGCTGTATTAGACATGCGGCAGATGTGGCCAGCCCAGTTCCATTTTAACGTGGCGGCTTTATGACTTACATCAGAAATTTTTGTCATGGAGCGCAGGGCACTGTAACACCATTAAATTAAATATTAATTTCGTTTGGCAATTAGAACTATAACGGCCGGTTTCAATAGCTCAAGGACTTCCAATCCAATCCAATCCAATTTATAATCTGTGGCTCCATCGTTAACCGATGATTCTGCCAATGTCAAGTTTGCCAAGTTTAAAAAATAAAAAAAACAAGTGACGAACAATCGGTTTAAGTATGTATGAGCGGTAAACTTAACGATAAAACACCAGAACATCAAATTAACTTGGGCAATAAAGAAAACTTGGTAAAGTAGGTACGAAAACTGTTTTTTTTTTAATGAATTGCGGCAAAGTCAAAATAAGTAAAAGTAAAAAAAGCGGATGAAAGAAACGCTTATGAAGCATAATATGAAAACAAATATAAGCTATAACCTAATATGATTTACACTGATAAATTTGTACAAAGTATTAATTAACGGTGAATGCGCCAAAGACAGCATATATGGGATGTTTACCGGACGAGGTATATTGGCTGGTAACAAATCATATAAATGGGTTCTAAGTCGAGGGCAGAAAAAGAACAGGTGCTCTAAGGAGCCCTCCGCCAGTCCACACTCGCACAGAGAATGATCCCTCACTCGAATCTTCTCCAAAAATACCGGGGTGCAAACAAAGCCTAATCGTAGTCTAATTATCACAGAAGTTGCTAACTTATTAACGTTATGTTTAAAAAACCATGGTCTTGTTGGGATAGTAGGCTGAATACTGCCATAATATTTTCCCTTGATGGCTTGAGATTTTTGCCACAAATTGAGCCAAGATTTGAAAAGCGAGGGCTTGACAAGAGACCGGAGATCTCGGGAAAAACAGTTAAAATAGGTGTCACATCCAGTATGAGATGCAGCTTTAGCACATGCATCCACTGTTTCGTTACCCGAAATGCCTGCGTGCCCAGGGATCCATGCTAAACAAACGAGAATATTGTTACGGTTACACCTCAGTAAAGCTTCTTTGATTTTGAGGGTAATGATAAAGTTATCCCGGGAACGAAACGGGACTTTGGATATGTCCTGAAGGCAGCTTAAACTATCAGAAAAAATGATGGTTCTGTTTAACTTGTGCGACTCTGCATAAAGAATTGCCTCAAGAATAGCTAATGCTTCTCCAGTGAAAACCGAGCAGACTGAAGGACACTTAAAGCTTAAGATGATTTTGAACTTTGGAATCCAGACGGCTGCTCCAACGCTATCAACCTCTGAAAGCTTAGAAGCATCTGTGAAAATTGTAAGCCAGTCGGACCACTCCGAAAAAATTATATTGTTAAAGCATTTGTTAGCCTCAGGGCAATGTTTACTTATACCAAAATTTACAATAACTTCTGGCTTAAAGACTAAAGAAGCAAAATCTACCTCAAACAAGGGGTGTTTATTCAGTTGAAAAACAGAAGAAGGTAAATTTTTAAACTTATTGAAGCTGTTTACAAGACGAGGAGAATCTTTATGAGTCCAATAACTTGAAGAAACCATGGCCTGAGAAAGAAGATTAAGAACAGATAAAAGAGGATGACATCTAGTCTGAATAAGATTATAAAAAAACCTATCAGACAAATATTGCCTTCGCAAACATAACGGAGGTTCAACACACTCAACCTGAAGAGCATTTATAGGAGAGCACTTCATAGCTCCAGTAATGATACGCAGGCATATTGACTGGATTTTGTCCAATTTCGCTAGAGCAAGTTTATTACAAGGTTCAAAGAGAAAGCAGCCATAATCGAAGTGACTACGGATAATAGCATTATACAGAATCCTTTGAGTCATAGGATGAGAGCCCCAACGAACACCAGAAAGCGCCCTCATGACATTAACACTAGCTTCACATTTTTTAATCACATGGTTTAAATGGTGTAAACCAGATAACTTGGAGTCTAAGATCATACCTAAAAATTTTACCCGGTCCTGTACTACAATTGGCTCCCCATTTACGGACAAATCTAGAGAAGGGATATTGCGCTTGCGAGAGAAGACCACAGCACTACACTTTTCCACCGAAAGACTCAACCCATGATCCGTTAACCAAAGGTCGAGATAACGTAACGCTGAATTCAGCCGAGAAGAAGCATCCACAAAAGAGGGTGATTTAACATAAAGAGCAATATCATCAGCATATTGTAAAATACAACAAAAGGAATTGACACATAAATCCAAATCAGAAGTGTAAATATTGTACAGAAGAGGACTTAAAACCGAACCCTGAGGAAGACCTCTCCAAACCAGTCGAGAGGGGAGGAGACTATTTTGATGACGAACTAAAATAAAGCGCATCATAAGGAGGTTGCAAATGACATTTATCAACCTCACTGGGATACTTAGCCGAAACAATTTTTCTCTGAGAACAGGAAGAAGAACATTATCATATGCGGAAGACACATCCAAGAAAACACCTACCACATTATTATTGTCAGAGAAAGCTAACCGTATTTCAGAGACGAGGATACTAAGACTGTCTAGAGTACCAACACCCCTTCTAAAGCCAAACTGGCTTTTGGGTAATAAACCCTTACTCTCCAAAATCCATTCCAGACGATTTTTTATAAGAGTTTCCATAATTTTAGCTAAAACCGAGGATAAAGCAATTGGCCTATAAGAAGACGCCACCTTTGGATCTTTTCCAGGTTTCAAAATTGGAATAACAATCTGGGATTTCCACGCATCCGGAATCCGAGCGGAATCAAGAATAGAATTAAATATACTTAGGAGGAAAAGCTGGCTTGAACGGGAAGACTTTGAGATAAATGAGTAAGGAATACCATCGATGCCAGGGGTAGAATCCCGTAGATGATCGAGGGCACAATGAAGTTCAGCAAAAGAAAACAGATCATTCATAGGATCGTTTGAAGAGGCGGAGGAAGAGGAGTCCAAGGATGGAAAGCAATCAAAGAAAGGAACAAATGGAGGGGCTAACTTGTTCATAAAGCTCTCCAGCCAAGGGCTGGGATCATTAGAGGAAGCGTTAGAATCAACATATGAACGGCGATACATCTTTATCTTCTTCCATATAAGAGAAGGTGGAGATCGAGGAGACAGAGAGTCGCAAAATTGATGCCAACCTGAACGTTTTTTCCCCGCAAGAAGCCTTTTAGTTCGAGCAGAAGTATGCTTCAAGTTTAAATAATTTTCAACGCTTAAATCAGCAGCAAACCTTCGCTCTGCTTCTTTACGCAGACGAACACTTTGAGAGCAATCCGCATCCCACCAGGGAGGAGAGGAAACCTGATTCCTAACAGAGTTTTTAACAGGAATAGTCTGATCAGCGGCGCGAAGAACACATAACATAAATTGTTCATACTGCCAAATAAAATCCGAGTTGCCAGGAGGAATAGCTTTAATTTCCTGATCTAAAACCAAAGAGTATCTGTCCCAGTCTGCTTGAGATAATCGGTATTTCAGAAGAGGATTCGCAGCGGGTAAGGAAGGAGTAGAATTGGAAAACCTAATTAAAATGGGGAAGTGATCACTACCATGAGTACAAGACAGAACAGACCAAGATAAGATAGAAACTAGAGAAGGGGAGACTAATGACAGGTCAGGAGCGCTTGCATTCTGGGAAGGTGAAACTCTACGAGTAGGAGAACCGTCATTCAGTACACACAGATTTATATCATCCAATATATCTAACAATAAGGAAGAACAAGGGTCGTTAGTATGCGATCCCCACAAAGAATGGCGACAATTAAAATCACCAAGTACTATTACAGAACCAGCAATAGAACCTAAGATTGATCTAAACTCTCTGAGAATAGATTGATTAGGGTGAGGAATGTACACGGAAATAAAAGAAAAGCCTAAGGCCTTAACAGCTACAATATGTAAGCCAGGATCATGGATAGGAATAAAAATTTGAGAATATATAATTGAACGACTTACTAGTAAAGCACATCCCGCCCTGCCGTCATTTCTGTCATCCCGCAGGCAAGAGAAGCCAGACACCCTAAAGCGAGAGCCCGGTCTGAGCCAAGTCTCCGAGATAGCAAAAACCACAGGATTTAGGCGATTTATTAAATATAAAATCTCATGTTTTTTTTGCCGGATACTCCTACAGTTCCATTGCAGGATTGCTCGAGCCATTTTTGTCAATCAACGATTGAAGGAGCTGTTTAACTAATATCACAACATTGTTCGGTAGATCATCCGAAGAATTGGACAGGAGCTTAATTAAGCTACACACCAATAATTCGACTATATCAGATGGAGAAAAAGGAGAGAGGACAACATTCTCACGAAACGCGCAGCCATTGGGCTGGGCAGATTTAGGTAACCTAGTAATAGATTGGTGAGCCGCCAAGTCATACGACTTACCAGGCTGCGGTCGAGGTTTTGGGGAGAGGAAAACAGTCTTTCTATAAGAGCTAGTAAGTGGTAAGGAAGGAGAGTCTGGCAACGAAGAAGGGGATAAACATTGAGAGCTTTGGAGCGAACTTGACTGGCTGTGGTTGGCGACAGCATCCGAATAGGATACTCTACGAATAGAAGGGAATCTAGCGGATGCTTCCCTGTAACTGACGTTTTCCTGGGACATTACAATTTTAATAGATTTTTGCCTGGAATGCTCTGGACATTTAGAATCCGTAGCCTTGTGGCTACCACCCCGGCAAAGCAAACAGGTGACATCTGCATCCGACACGGAACAGCTGTCACCTGGATGCGGCTGAGCACACCGAAAACAACGTGGTTGAGATCTACATTGGGTTTTAGTGTGGCCAAATCTGCAACAGTTATAGCAAATGATGGTAGGCAAATGATAGACGGAAACAGGTAAAGATGTGTTATAGCAATAAACCCTCTCAGGGAGGGTCTGTCCAGTGAACGTCAACATCACTGTGCTTGATGGAATCCATTGTACTGTGTCACCTTTCTTTGATTTTATGTTAAGGCGCCTCGCTTTAACTACCTTGCCACAATTAGCAGGCATCACAATCCCAGCCACCAGATCTTCTAATGACCATTCAGTCGGGATGTCCCGAATCACGCCCATACGGGATATTAAAAATTTTGGTATGTAGGCTGAGAACCCCTCATAAACATCACTGGATACAAATTTGTTGGCAGATTCAGCACAACTAAATTCAATCGATATTTTATTTCTGCCAACCGATTTGATGCCGCCCTCCAAAATACCAGATACTTTATTCTTGTGCAGGAATTGGGCAAATTTTAATAATTTTATGGGAGAACCAGAGGAGGGATCACTCTCCGAGCGAGAGACATAAACCACGAATGGACCCTTGTCCCAATCATTGTACCGCTGGATAGAGCCGTTCTCGAAGCCTGGTTTAATGTAGACCGACTGGATAGATTCTGCTGGGGATCTAGATTTTTTCCCTTCATTGGAAACCTCAGGACCAGCTGAGCGCTTTAAAGAGGGTCTAGTACTAGTAGTTACGTCCGGAGAAGAACCTCCGCCCCCATCAGGGGGTTCATCTACACTCATTCCCCTAAGGGATAGAGAGGTTAAAATAGAAAGATTCGACAAATACCTCGTCCAATCCTTGAGAAACACAATATTTAAAGCCACAAGTTAAAATGGAAAAAAATTAAATTGAATTTGGCACACGTCAAAAAAAACAACCGTTAGCAACCCTTGTCAATGACAGAATCCGCTCAAGGACTTGCCTATACAGATAAAATTTTGACATATTTCGTATGGACTATCTGTCAAAATTCTACTGATGGTAAACAAATCTATCCTGAGTTGAATATTGAAAGCGGCTATTAATAATGTGTTACAACTACCTCGTTGGTCTAGGTTGGTTCAAATTGTAGGTACATGCGTATACCTCTATATATCTATATCATCACGCCAGATCCCTTGCGGGGTAGGCAAAGAGTACAGAGTTCTAACAGGATCTTTCCTTACATACCTCTCTGGCTTCCTCCACTCTCATAGTTCGTCTCGTACACGCTCGCCGGGTGAACGTACAAATGAAGTTTTTCTATCGAAAAATTCCCAGTATCAGTCCGGAGTCTGGAATTGTATCCGATATGGCTTTAGCAGATCCTACTACATAAAACCTAACATCGTCGGCGAAATATGGGTGTACACAGCACACCTTTGCCACGCCCGCTCGAGGAATATAGGCGTGGAATTGTTTTTTTGTAAGTCTTGCATCAAACGACTTACTAATTGGGGCCCATTAAAAGTTTATGAACCCAGAAATTACACTAATTAGTGGAGTTCGACGCAACAAAGTAAATAAATTAAAGCTTCCAGGGATTAAGACAGTAATTAAAAATATTTCTCTCGTTGGTCCAATGGCATTTGTTCTGTTTGGCGATCACAAGGTTTTTATTAAAGAATTTTCAGTAAGAAACCGGAGTCTAAAATAGTGTCTAATGTAATGCAATGCTTCACCTTTGAAACCTGATGGACCCGGCTACCAATCGTCTTTCTTTTAAAAAAAAATAACTGCAGGACTATCTGCACTAAATGTTGGATCCCGCTCAATGTTAATTGTTCCATGTCGTAATATCGCAGTTTTACTTTATGTATATATTGTATAAATATTTATATATGAATATATTTGTGATATATATAAATATGTACATGTTTAATATCGTTATACATAATTTGTATTTATGGTATAAATAGTTTTTGTATTTATACTTATTTGCTTAACTTTTTCCTCAAACTTGTGTAATTTTGCACCTACCACACTAGTCTCTATATCACCCTAAGGTAGACTGGCAGAAAATGCTTTAGGCATTAAGTCCGCCTATGTATAGCTTGGCAAAAAAGAGTAAAATAAATTAAGGGCGCTCTTATCGCGCATATGACCACCCGTTATACTACGACTCAAAGCGATAAGATACTTGTTAGTTTTAGACTTTTCCTGTACCTTTACATTGTGTTACTAAGAAGCGAAGTAGGTTATTTAACGACTCAGATAGGTCAGGAATATTACTGAATAATACACATTATACACATCGTCCTCGATAAGCCGTTAAACTGTCGTGCACTTAAAGTTTATAAGTGTAAACTTCCCAATTTGGAGCATAAATGTGTAGTAACTTTACATTTAAGATCTAATTTGGTAGGGTCAACATTAGTAAAGGAGGACATTAGAAAGGTGACCTAGGGCGGCGACGGAAGAGTGGTAAAATAATACCAACGGTGGCACCAACGAGCCGAGTCAGAAGGCTTACTATGCACCCACCAACTCGCACTGGACAAGCGCGGTGGGTTTTCATGTCTAAACCCCTCCACAACTATCATGAATTGTTCAATAACATAGTCCGGCGGCTTAAATGGAGATGCTGATGACAGTAGGCTGAAACACCATAAAGCCAGGGGTGCTAAGAATCTCCGGGTGGGAAATGCTCTTTACTGCCAAACAAACAATGCAGGTTAAAAGGACACCGAAACTCTTAAGATTTTAACTTATAACGTGCGCACACTTTGAACTGAATAACGTTTACAAGAACTAGAGAATGCTTTAAATTACATTAATTGGGACATGGCTTAGCAGAGATACGGCGGGAAGGAGAAGATGTAATAGAACGAGACCAAATCATTTTCCAATATTTTCAAACTCCGTTGCAAGACGTGCGACCGTTCATACCTGTTATTTTTTTGCTACGATAAAAAAAACAAATAGTGGTAAAAATTTCTCAATTTGCTAATCTAACCTATCAATTGTCATACTCTGGGTGCCTTATACAATACACTCAGCTACTTTCCCACATTACAGACACACACAATAACTCTCTACATCTTACAGATTTACACATTCATTACACAATTTTAGTGAAAACTGGGTATCATATACTAATTTTAATCTATAAAGCTCTCATTCACATATTACATTTTCTATGTGTACTTAATTTACTCCCTATTCCTTGTCACCATTGCTGCATTCAATTTTCTCCTGGTACCTTGCACTTACTACCAATTAACTTTTTCCGTAGTTGCGTATTTGTATTCTCTTGTTTCGTTTTCATTTACAAATGGCTAACTTAGTGGATATACAAAACGATATTGACTCGCTCAGTGTCTCCAAATCATTCAAATGCAAACCACAAAATTGTTTGCAATACATTCCTAATCCCTCTGGAGGATTGAAAATTATTCATCTTAACATACGTAGTATCTGTAAGAATTTTGATGAAGTTCCCGTTCTTATGCATCAAATTGGCTTCCAATGTGACATCTTAGTATTAACCGAATGCTGGTTAAGCAAAATTTCTCTTATGCCCGTGCTTGAGGGCTTTATATCCTTCTACACAAAAAATACTAAAAACCAAAACGATGGTTGTGCAATTTATATTAAAACAACTGTTAAATGCAACGTTTCTGAGCCTCACTTCGAAGGTCCCAATTCATTAATCTGCCATATCGGTAATGAGATCACACTCATTATTCTTTACCGTTCGCCTTCTTATAAAGACATCCACACTTTCATTAATAGCTTAAACAATGTTCTTTCAGCATCGACTAACACGGTCATCTTAATGGGAGATATTAACATTGACATCAAGAATAGCAACCTAGACAGTCGTTCTGATGAATACTTAAACTGTGCGGCATCACACGGGCTCCTCCCAGCTCATTTATTTCCCACTCGTATTAACAACTGTCTAGATCATATTCTATTAAAAACTAATTTGCCAGCTACAACCCTTGTCATTGAGACCGCGATCACCGATCACTTACCCTTGTTACTTTTTCTTGAATCCTATAACCCAAAATCGGGCGTGGTGAGTACGAAATACAAAATCGACCATAGTTCTGTCATAAATTCTATAGAATGTACTGACTGGTCCCCCATAGAAACAATTACTGACCCCAATGAGGCCGTTAATACATTAGTGAATAATCTTTCCTCTATCATTAATCAGAATATGCTAATTTGCATTGTACCTAGAAAACTAAGAATCTTGAAACCCTGGATTACCCCTGGCCTTCTGCGCTGCGTACGCCACCGTGATCGTATGCACGCAAAATTAAAAAACACCAGAAATAATGATATACTTAAAATTAGTTATACCCGCTATCGTAACTACTGGAATTCTCTGCTTCGTAAGCTCAAGGGTGCGTATGAGAAACAGGAATTTGCTGAAGCAAAGAATAACATTAAAGCCACTTGGGACGTTATTAAAAAAGTCTCCGATATGCATACGCAACCTCAGTTATCTTCCGATCTTCTAAGCCTACACAGCTCCCCAGTCGCTTCCCTCAATTTTATAAATAGGTACTTTGCGACTATCGGTGAAAACCTTGCCGCTAATATTTCACCATTTCCTCACCCTACTAGAACCTTTCACACTAGTCACTCTAGCTCTATGGTGATCCTGGAAGCTACTGAGTATGAAGTCGACTCAATAATCTTGGGTTTAAAGTCGAATTGTTCTGTTGGTTGGGACGGTATACCGGCTTCTATAATTAAGGCCTCGCGTCATGTTTTAACTCCAATCATTACACGTATCTGTAATCTATGTATCTCTAGTGGGGTTTTCCCCAAAGCGTTTAAAAAGGCTATAGTTCATCCTATTTTTAAGGCCGGTTCCAAAGCAGATGTCAGTAACTATAGGCCTATCTCTGTCCTTTCTACATTGTCAAAGATCTTAGAGCGTCTATTAAGTAAAAGTCTTATAAGCTACCTTGATAGACACAAGCATATCGCCGAAAACCAATTTGGCTTCCGACCTGGGGTTAGCACCGAAAATGCTACACTGGCCTTGACTGATCATGTGGTTAAGACACTGGATGCAAAGCATAAATGCCTTGGAATCTTCCTTGATCTAAGTAAGGCTTTCGATACCGTCTCTGCCCCAATTTTACTTACTAAGATGGAGCACATAGGCATTCGAGGCATACCTTTAAAAATGTTTGCCGACCATCTTCAAGACCGTTCCCAGATGGTAAAGATTGGCAATCATATCAGTGATGAAATACCTATCTCCTACGGTGTTCCTCAAGGTAGCATACTAGGTCCAACGCTATTCTTACTCTATATCAACGACCTCTGTAGTCTCTCCATAGATAATTGTAAAATCTTTACCTACGCAGATGACACCGCACTACTAATTGATGGACCCGATTGGCGTCAAACCTATAATAACGCAGAAGTTGCATTATCTGGTGTCATGAAGTGGTTAGCCTATAATCTTCTCACCCTGAATCCTAATAAAACTGTCCATGTTCCTTTTAGCATTAGATACAATCTTTGCCCACCTCATTCCTACGTCTTAAAGGGCCATTCATGTACGTCATCTGCTCAATGTACCTGCCCAATAATTGAGACAACAACTAGTGTCAAATACCTAGGGGTTAACATTGATCAGCACTTAAATTGGCATAAACATATTGACTCGCTAGTGGTTCGATTACGTAAAATTACCTACATATTCAAAAAATTACGTAAAGTAGCTGATCGCAAAACCTTAGAACTGGTTTACTGCTCTCTTTGCCAATCCTTATTGTCCTATTGCATTGCTGTCTGGGGCGGCGCGTCCAAAAGCGAATTCCTTAGACTAGAACGTGCTCAACGGGCGGTCCTGAAGGTAATGTCTTCGAAACCAATTAGGTACCCTACAGTTCAACTCTACTCGGAGTCCACTTTCTTGACAGTAAGACACAACTCTACATTCTATTAACTACTCTTCGCAAACATTCCACACGCCCTGTAGTCCAGCCTTCAGGCAGAATCAAATACTGGGTATTTCCCCTGAAGTCACATCGTACAGCTTTCGCTAGGCGCCAGTATCCTATTTCCAGTCCACATCTATATAATACCCTAAATAAACATATTTAATGTCACAAACAAATTCAAACTTAAATTAAAATTAACAACTTATCTTAAATCACTCACTTATGACGAGACTGAGGATCTAGTTTCATGTACTTTAGGCGCCTAGTGATCGCATAAAACGGTGTGGCTATCAAACACTTTCACTTACCCCCCCCCCCCCCCATACAACATAATAAACACATACTCTACACACATAACACATTCCCTACATATACACGACTCACAGCCACTCACACCTCACTCTACAATTACACATAATACTCTCACTCCTCTTTTACTGCTCACTCAAACTTGCATATTTTCCCCACGATACCTTATGTAATATAGGCCTCCAAAGCAGAGCCTTGACGCCCTGGTCGACGTTCTCGACTTTGACGTCATCGCACCTATGCACCCTACCCACTATCCTATCAATCCCAACCACCGACCCGACGTCCTGGACATGGCGCTTCTGAAGGGTGTCACCCTACGGCTGCACTCCTTGGAAGTAGTCCAGGAACTCGACTCTGACCATCGACCTGTAGTCATGAGACTCGGTTCCCCCCCCTTCCGCCCCTCAGCGACCCAAAAAGACGGTAGTGGATTGGCATGCGCTAAGCACGGCCTTGGCGGATGCCGACCCTCCCCCCTCCCTCTCAGCTCGGACTCCATCCCGTCCCCTCAGGACACCGATCAGGCCGTAGATGCCTTCACTGAGCACATCCGATCGGCTGTCAGTCGATCGTCCAAGCAGGTCGAGGCGGAAGATCTCTACCTCAACCGCTTTCGACTGCCGGACGATGTTAGGGATCTCATTCGTTCCAAGAAAAC